>JANAVB010014797.1:13287416-13377974 GCA_029216955.1 Iris pallida
GGCCCTCACTTGAGTCATCTAACCACAGAGGAGTAATCCATTGTGGGCCGCATAGGTATATATTCGTCTGGGCCACAAGGACATGATATTCTTAAACCGCATGAGAAGTCCTCGCTCGAGCCGCATGAGGCTTTCATGGCCTGAGCCGCATAGGGTGGATTCACTCAGAGCCGCATGGAAGTCCTTTGCTTGAGCCACATGAGGCTTTCATGGCCTGAGCCGCATAGGGTAGATTCACTCTGAGCCGCATGGGAAGTCCTTTGCTTGAGCCGCATGAGGCTTCTATGGCCTGAGCCGCATAGGATTTATTCTGAGCGCATGAGAAGCGAGCCGCATACGAATGCCCACGTGGCAAGGCCACGTGGCATTTTTATGGCTCTCGGGGGATTTGTGTCAGAGATTTCTTTCTCTTCCCTAGAGATTCATCATTATGGCAGAGCCATAATTATCTCTTTGGTGTAGAGCTGTCAACTTTTCAGAGGGGTGAGCCGTCATAGCAATTAATGCAGCATGGGTCGGAGGGGAGCACTATCAGGCCACGTGTCCTCTGAGTCGCATGGAATGCCTTGGGCCGCATAGCTCCTTATGCCGCATGATTCCCTAAGCGCATGAGTCTTCTGAGCCGCATGGATCTTTCCCGGCCGCATGAATCATTTCCTTTAGTATTTTCCATGCTTCTACAGTTGCGGGTTCATCCAGCAGATTCTTGTTGAAGCTAGTCAGATCAAAGCGTAGGAGAGGGAATATAGTACGGAAGGGAGCGAACGATCTGTCAGCTAGCCAAAGAGGGTTACCCTCAAGGGGACCCGAACGATCTTTCCCACAAATTTTGATTAATAAATCTCCTTGTTAGGACTCCACTCCTCTTTTTCACTCCTTATCCTACTTATATCTCAACAAGAAGGAAGAAGCAAAAGCTGACTCAACCATAGTCCGAGGAAGAGGGAAGGTTAGAAGAGCTCATATTTGAACTAACATCAGATACCTACTTGAAGAAAACAAGAGTTGTGAACTCCTCCAACAAAGACAACTAGCCCTTCCGACAAAAGAAGGGAGAATCTTCGATCTTTCATTCCTAGGGCTTAAAGACTCGCTTCGATCCTTTTGTCTTCGTCTTTTCTGACAATGGCAGCTAAGCTAGTTCAATAGAAGCTGGATTTCTACGTAAAAGCTCAGTTTAGCCCCTCTAAATTTTTTTCGTAAGCTTGAAGCTTGGTCTTGAGGCCTAAGAGTATAGTTTCTGAACTCCTCTTGGTGGTGGAGTAGATAGTTTAGGCTGAGAGTATTAGGCCAATGATCTAACTATGTTTTTTAGTATGGTTATTCTATTAAGTTTAACATTATGATAATACTAATATTTATGCTATCAATATAGCATTGATACTTAAATTGAGCATAGTCCTAATGAGCATAAAACTTATCATACTTGTTACTATGTATATTGCTTTCTTTGTCTAGCATGTACGTGCAGAAAAGCAATAGAGCAAGCTCAGTATGGACATATGCAATAAAAAATCATGATGGGCCAAAGACGACGGTACAAGATTTCTTTGAACCACCCGACGACATCTCCGAAGCCATGCACTCGGGAGTTTCGCTGCCGGTCAGCGGATGGGGGTCGAGGGGGGAGCGCCCTCCCTCCCGTGCGGGTTCAGGGGCTTCGCCCCCGAAAGGTATTCAATTTTCACAAACTGGGTATCTTTGGACAACTGTAGTCAAGGAAAAATGACATCATCTATCAAGAGAAGAAGCCAAGATATGCCATCATCATTTCAAGACTTTGAATAAGCATGCACCTGTTATAGTATATCTGGAGTTTGTAATGAGTCTTATGAATAATTGTAAACACAAGAAATGGATAAAAAATTGAAAGCTATGGTAGTAGATAACCCTTGACTACTGTTGAGCAGACAGTCGGATGAATTGACGGATCTCCGCAAAATTGAAGGATGATCCGAATGGACCAAAGAAAAGCTTTGTGAACTTTCAGATTATCCAATGGACATCCGCAGAAATTCAACGGACAATCCGAATTATTACTGTTTGGAATCCAACGGTCGGATCTTTCCCATCAGTGAGCCCAACGACTCTTACTATAACCATTGTCATATGCAGGCGGATGATCCGACGGACTTCCACAGAAATCTGACTGATCTTTTGACTGCTGACAGAAAGTTGCTTGTTTGTACTTTCTCTTTGCTTTGGTTATAAATAGCCTTGAACTCCTTCATTTAAGGTTCATGCTTTGATCCCATAAAAGTTCATCCACAAACACTCCACTAAAGCTTTCACTTGCCATTCCACAAATTGTGTTAGAGTGTTCTTGAGTTATAAAAGTAAGATCTTCATCTTGTTGTAAGGAGATCAAAACCTTCTTGTGAAATGTCGAAGTTGAAGAGTCTGGATAAAAGCTCCCGTGTAAGAAATTGGGGAGCCTTCGGATAAAAGCTCACATTGTATTATTTGCGATAATAATGGATTAAAGCCGGAGAGAGTTCCGGGACTGGAGTGTCCTCGGAGGATACCAGGATACATCGGGTGTCGGTATTGTTATTGCTTCTTCTCTTTCATTCTTAATCTTTAAATTGCCTATTAGCAATCGTTTAGTGCTTGATTAGTTAGTTTGACCCTATTCATTTCCCCTCTAGGGTGCTTAAAGAGAGCTCATTTTAGGCAAGTACACCTTGTAAACTCTTGAACAATATTGTTTTATTGTCATTTTCGTTTTCTTTGGTATTAAATGCTCAATTTTGTATAAAACTTATTTTATTTAATATGTAAATAATATTAATATTTACTTAATTAGAAACTCAATATCGAACAATATTGTTTTCCTGTAAATATTAATATTTACTTAATTAGAAAACTCAATATCGAAAGTGTTACTGGAGTTACCACCATGAAACCTAGTCTATATGATGTAGTAATTATTTCCAGCTAGACTTATTTTTGAAAAATTTTGGGAAGATATTCGGCCCCTAAAACCTGAATTTTTTGGGTTTACTATGGTTTTATGCCATAATCGACATACCACTGGTATACTGGTGCATAGCATAAGTATACCATTGTGTATCAGTTCAGATTATAGAGACTTGATGTGGTATAAAATCGACATATCGCCAGTATACATGTTATGCACCCAAGTTTCAAAGTTCATGTTTTTCTTTGAGTTTCTTCTATCTGATCTTGCTTTATTGCTTACATGCTTATTACTTTAACATGCGTATCTGCGATTAATGATTGCCTAGACTTGATTTATAGTGGTACCTGTGCTCGGTGCACGAGGGTATCCCATTACACCTTATTTACTTGCCACGTGATGGGCACTCCGTCTTGATTATATTGTGCTGTCTTGTCTTGTCATGTCTTGTCTTGTTCCCGACTTTCTTATAGCACGAAGTTGTTATCCTTACATGTCTTGTACTTGATCTTGTCTTGATTCTTGACGTGGCACATCGTAGCGCACTCATGTCTTGCTTATAACAACGTGGTTGTTCATGTCTTTTGCTTGTACTTGTGATTGTAAATCTTGTCCAGGATCTTGTATATTCTCGAGGGGAGTATTATGTCTAGGATGGATTCTGCAGAATACCATGACCACAAATCCTAAAGTAAAGTATTAAAGATTAAAAACTAGCTTGATTATCTAGAGAATTGGGAGAGAAGGTTTCCAGGTTGCGTGCAGTCCCCTATCTTGTCGTCATCTTGATGGATTTGGAGGTTTTCGTTGTGAAGGGCACACTTCTAACTCACCTCATAGTGATAAATCATGTAGTTGCTTATTATTATTAGCTCACCATCGTGTGGAGCGAACCTGGCTCTCCATGTGTGATGCATGCTGACCTCATTGTTGTATGATGCCTTCTTATTTAGGATACACATCTCCTGGGTGGTGCATCTGCTCTATTTATCTATCTTGTACTTTGGTTGGATAGCTTTGACAAACTACAGGGTGTGTGATCGTTTAGAAATCCTCAAATTGTATATGGTAGTAACTAGGATTTGTGATAACCTATTTACCTAATGCAGCAAGCCATACTTCTTGCTTGGCGTTGATTGATGGATGGACTCCATTTTATGTTTATGTTCTATGAGCTGTTGAATGATTTGAGGATAAGTTTTTTTTCCAGGAGACGGTCTGTAACTCCAGTCCTTGTTTGGTTTACCGGTTGTAATCCCACTTCCCAATAAAAGCCCATTTTTATTCCTAATAACTTGTTTGATCATCTCATGGGAAAGGGATGGCAATTTGGTAAATCATAGAAGTAGAGTGGAACTTTAGTAAATTCGGATGAAGGGTGGCATTTTTTGTAAATTCCTAGTATCAAATATTTTTATATATGGAAGGAGAGGATATTTCTAGAGTACATTTAGTTTAATTAGAAGACCAAGAAGTTTCCATCTAACCACCCAAACTAATTCTCTAACTAACCTCCATTAGTCCCAACCACCTTAACTAACTTGTAACTAACTATATCTATCTAGGAATATGTATCGAGTCATAATCTTAGTTTAGGCTAAAAGCTGTATTTCAGTTTGCAAATTGATGGTATTTTATTTGCAAATACTGAATTATTCCAAACCAAATTCCATAAATACCAACTGATCCCTCGGTTTCCTTCACCCCAGTCCTCTGTGGCGAAGCCCTGTCAAATTGGTATCTCTACTAGGCCTGTCAATGGTCGACCAAAAATCCGTATCCGATCCGTATTCGAACCGAAAATATCCGAAATTTCGGATACGGATACGGATTCGGATATCTTATCGGATATTTATCGGATATCGGATACGGATACGGTAAGTGCCATATCCGAACCAATAAAATCCGAACCAATAAATATTTAATTTTTTTGAATATCGTCTCGGACCCATGAGCTCAGGACCGTCCCGGGACTATCTATATGAAGGTGCATTGTATATCATATAGTCCCGAACTTGATATTTCATGCTAGAAATTGGCATGGACAGTGTTCTGGGGGTTTTTTAGCTTTGGCATGTCAAAAGTAGTCGGAGCCATAGGAAGTGTACGCTGGGATCCACCAGTGGTGACTTTTTTTGGGTCTTGTGTAGCTTTCCCGAAAGCTAGGATTAGTCCATGCTGCCTTACCTTCTTTTGCAATTAGCATATAATTTTCGTTGCTGTTTAAGGTTTGTTGGTGGTAGAATATCAGAATCTAACATGGGTTATTACGTACATTGTAGAACAAAAAGAAGATTGAATTGTTCACACTATATTGTTTTGTTGCATGGAAATGATATATGATGTACAAATTTACTTAAAGTTTTGAATACTGCTGTGAATACTAATTACTCTCAAGTCTCTTTTCATTCATTACCAAGCTAGCCTAATATGAGTGTTATCTTAACTTTTAGGTATCAAAGAGTCAAAGACAAGCCTCCTGCAAACTGTGGTTTTTGGCTATAAACAAGACAAGCCTAATATGAGTGTTATCTTGACTTTTCATTCATTACCAAGCTAGCAGATAACAAAATATTAGTGGACATGTTGTTTTTGGCTATAAACAAGACAAGCCTTCTGCAAACTGCTTATGTACTAAGATGATGTATGACATGTACTGAACTATGTATTATGTATGAGCCTTGTGTGGAGAATTTCTTGTTGTGTGGAGAATACTAATATGTGCAATGTATTCAATGTGTGCATGAGATTATTAGTTATTTGTGCTTGTGTGGAGAATTTTGACAAAATATGTTGTTCCAATGTGAAAATCTGTTTCTTGACAAAATCTATCGTTTCAATGTGAAAATATGTTATTCTTGACAAAATCTGTTGGTTCTGATTCTTTTCTTCCATTTTTTAATATATTTTTTTAGTAATCTTATTGGTTCGGATATTATCCGATATCCGATAAAATTATCGGTAACGGATATGGTAGCCAAAACTGATATCCGATCGGATATCGGATAGTTATCGGATATATCCGATAGTTAATGGTTCGGGTATGGTAATGTCAATATCCGACCAATAAGCTACCATTGACAGGCCTAATCTCTACCTCCCCCTCTCCCCCCACCCCCACGCCACCTTACTTGGCGTGCACCCCCCTACACACGCCAAGTTACTTAGCGTGCCCCCCTACCCCACGCCAAGTAACTTGGCGTCCCCATTGGCCCCCACTCATGCTGGCACCACTCCCCCCCCTCCCCCCCTTCCACAATTATCCCAAACTTGTCCCCTTTTTTGCAATTTCGAGAAAGTTCCTTACCATGTACAAAATTTTCTGTTATCCATACTATGGTAAAAAATATCAAAAATTATCTCGGGCTATAGTCCGGGTGGGCTTGGACCTAGTTCCGCCCCTGTTCTTAGGATTGATTTGTTGTTTGTTGATATCATAATTTAGTGTGATTAGAATTTAGATACATCAGTAGTAATATTATGAGTCAGAGCCTATTGTGGACCAATTAGTCCCATCTTTTTCAAAAAATGTATAAATAATCAATTGAAGTACAAAGATAAAATTAGAAGTTAATCAAAGTGCAAACTTTTAGTACGCGAACGACCAGGCATAACTTTGGAATTCTTGGATGTAGTATGATTTCCAACTTCATCGTACGCAGACTTTTGGAACCAATCTTTGAAAATCTAGTTTGTTGTGGAACCCCAATGACAAAATAAATTGACAAGGGACTGAACAGAAAGTATAATATTAACAGAAATTTTCATATAGGGTGAAGAAATTTACCGAAATTTTAAAAAAAGTAAGAAGTTTGGGGTTATTTTGTTTTGGGTAACGAAGCGACATTTTCGATGGCGCTCTGGTGAAAATGGGTGGAGAGAGATGATAGCACGCTACCGCTGATGGCGCTGTGTCCGATGAAGAGCCATCACTCATGGCGCGCTCTCCAGGAGGAGCCATGACCGATGGCGCGCTACGCATGGGTAGCGGGGTCACGTATAGTGCAATGGAAAGCCATAATTGATGTGACGTGTAGTGCAATGGGGAGCCATAATTGATGGCGTGCTCTAAAAGAGAGAGCCATCATTGATGGCGCGCCCAAGACAGGAAGCCATCAATGATGGCGTGCCGCCTTTTTGTAGGTTGGAGAGCCAACCAGAGTGCGCCATCATTTCTGGCGCGCTATTCTCCAACGTTCACCTTCCAACGGCTACATTTCAGCGGCTACATTTTAACGTCTCTAATCTCAACGTCTATTTATTGCAATGCTAACTCTCTCTCTCTCTCTACACAAACACATTACTCTTTCTCCTCTCACAGAAGCACATTACTTTTTATCCAATCTCTCACAGAAGCACTCCTCTGAAGCTTGGAAGCGCAACTCTTCAAAGAAGCTAGTATCACCCTCTTACAAGCTTCCAACTCCTCACGGAAGCTAGTATCTCCCTTTGAAGCTTTTCTCGCTCTTACAAGTTCTCGCTCTCTATTAGCTAAACATTCTCAAACAACTTTTTTTTCCAATGGACCATAATATTAAAATAGTATGCTCACATGGTGGTAGAGTAAATGCGTTAACTTACGAAGGAGGTGACATCCAATTTTTTACAACTTATCGTCATATTACTTTAGAAAATTTACGCAATTTAATTTCAGCACATTTTTCTATTAATTATCAATTTATTTTAAAGTCTGTTTTTGGTTTTACATGTTTATTGATAGATGGTGAAGAAGCATAGAATTTTATTCTTGAGATTAATTCGCAGTCACCTTATATTAGTTTATATGTTACTCAAGTTTCATCATTTGCTAATAGAACTAATGATGAATTTGTTTCTAATTACCCACATGTTAACACAGGTGCTAGTTCTTCTCAAACAATTGCTCCCTTACTAGATGAACATAATGATGATGATGATGATTATGCTGATGATGATGATGATGATAATGATGATAATGATGAGGATAATGAAAATAGTAATAATTTAATTGAAAATACTGGTTATGAGATAGATGATGATAGTACTGATAATTCTAGCACTCATGAATTATTTGTAGGACAAATATTTGACACTCGTTCAAAATTTAGAAGTTTTATTAGTAGTTTAGCAATTCAGCATAATTTAGTTGTTTAGCCAGTGCTATGAATAATTCCCATAGAATTATATATAATTGTGATAAACAGAATTGTCATTGGAGAGTATATGCCAAATCCATAGGAAAAGAACAAATAGTTAAAGTTAGTACACTAGAAAGTCGTCATTCTTGTTTAAGTGGACTTACGACAGGACATCATCAACTAGCTACCGGTGCATGGGTTAAGACAAAAATAGTTGATTTAATTAGAGAGAATCCGTCATATAGTGCATCACAAATTGTAAAGGATATATTTAGGGAATATCGTATACATATTACATACTCTAAAGCATGGCGAGCCCGAGAAATGGCATTACGTGAAATAAATGGTAGTTATGTTGAGGCATATGCTGGCCTTGAGGAATATGGTTTTAGAATTATGGAGTCGAATCCAGGTAGTAGATGTTTTCTTAAGACTTTCGAAAGCAACAAATTTGAGAGAATATTTATTTGCTTTAAGGCGTGTATTGATGGATTTTTAAGGGGTTGTTTACCTGTTATTAGCACTGATGCCACTTTTCTTTCATCCAAATATCAAGGTATTTTATTTATTGCTTGTGCTCATGATCCTAATTATCAATTGTATCCTATTGCTTATGCTGTTGCCGAAGGTGAGAATACTGATTCTTGGTCTTGGTTTTTAAATGCCCTTAGACTATCATTTGAAAGTTATTTTAATGATTGGAGTAGAATTTTATTTATATCTGACAAGCAAAAAGGATTAATACATGTTATGCGAAATATATTTCTAGAATCGCCTCATTTTTTTGCATTCAACATTTTAAGCAGAATATGAAGTCTATTGTGAGAGAGAAAAATCATGCATTCAACATATGTTGTACGGTTAGATGAAAGATCTTGTACATGTTTAAGGTGGTATCATACTTACATGCCATGTATACATGCATGTTTTGCTTGCCAATATTGCTGTCATGAGGTTGAACATTACTATCTGATAATATTTTCTACTGACAGGTTGAGAAGTGTGTACGAGCCACAGATGGAACTCGGATAATCGGCCGGATACGTGTATTGCTGGCTGCTGCCCTCTCCACGGTATTACTGGCTGCTGCCCCCTCCAGCAGCGCCCTCATCCGCCTCGTCCTGTGGATCAACCGCCCTCTAACGTCGTGAACGTCTCAGGGGCACAGTGGCACTCGGATAATCGGCCTGGATACGTGTATGTAATGGAGGCATATCAGGATCCCGTCCAAGACTCAGTGAATCTACACGAGTTAAAATATCGTGCATCCATTCCCGCCCTTGCGGCCACAAATGGCTCTCTGGTTGTTGGATATATTGTCATCCCGTAATTGTCTGAAATTTGAAATCTGAAAATGAAATTTGTGATCATATAAATCTCATTTTGGATTAGTGGTAAAGGCGTACCGCTTCAGATATGCCATCAACAAAGGCTCGCAGAGTATCTTCATCTACGACTTTAGGCTTGAACTGTGGCTCCTGAAATATGTACGCTCTGTTAATTATACGAGGCGCTCCCCACCATTGCCTATAAGCCAAGTTGCCTTCATCTGCATTACGTTGGAACAATCGTAATACAAATATATTTGTGTACGCTATCTGTCCAAGTATACTACTAAGTTGGAACTTACATTCATCTGCGTGCCTTATCCGGGAAAGATTTGCCACACTATAATCCTGGAATCGCGTAAACCAGGAAGCTCTAGCAGTATCAATTCTGTTTCTTGTATTAGCTATATCATAACTCATGCAAGGAGGGTCAGCCGGGATTATCTGGCAATAACCGAATTGTCGTAGAACGCGGTCTGCTGGATGATACATAGTGTAGCGATCATATATAATAAAAGATTTGTGTAGGCTTAGCTCGAACGTTGTCCTTCTTATTTCTGGACCATTTTCATCATCCGAGTAGGGTATCCACATAACCTATTGAAAGACAATTATTCACGATAAATTTGTACCAAATTATTAACTGGAATGACTATACTAAATTTATTAGTTACCTCATTCTACTGCAACGTATCAAATTCTCCCCGATACAGTGAAACATCTCTGTGTAAATTATGATGTGGGTCCACTACATTTGTGGCCCATCGCGTAGCAAGCGGAAAAATTCCAATATCACTTGGAAAGCTGGTTACAGGTCGACCAATAAAAAAATGTTCGTAGCACCATACCTACGACAGAAATAATTCAATATTCAAGAAAATGTATATAATTGAAATCAATTTAGATATTGATTTTCTATTACCTGAACCAGCGTCGCGCACCCACACAAATTTTTGGAACCATTCGATCTTGCAAATTCCGTCAAGCTGGCATATAGATACGCTAATGTAGCAGCTCCCCATGCATGACGAGTAGGTACTTTAAGATCATCTAAGAAAGGTAGCAGTCGTACGTTTATTATATTTTCCTGTCCGTCGGAAAATAACATTGTCCAGGACAAATAGAGCAAATATGCTCTAGTACAGCAAAGTATCTGGAAATTATGAAACTAACATATTAAAATTAACTCACTATTAAAATTAATAAATATTAGCCAAAATTACCAAGGAGGGACGTACCCTGTAATCATCGAGCGACTAGACCGTCGATAGTCCTATCTAAATCCATAAAGTTACCCCGAAGCCAAGTTATCGTGACAAAACTCCTTGCTCCTAAGTCCGCAGGGGGCGTAATGCCTAGATATCTCCTGACTATTTCACACGGATTTAAATGTGTATCAAAATATATTGGTTCACCTGTAATAGGTAATCCTAGAATATTTGCGACATCCCAGAGCGTGATTGTCATTTCACCAACAAGCAACTGAAATGCGTTGCGTTGAGGCCACCAACGCTTAACGAGACTAAAAATAAGGTGAACATTGTGGACTAAAATTTGAATTTCATCCAGATAATGAAACCCAAATGAACGCACCAACTGCTTTTGAGCAGCATTTAACTCCCATGTCTGATACCTTCTCTGAATCCTCCAACTTCCATGCTCCCGTGTTCGTGCCTCGGAAGGATAATCATATAACTTCAAGCGAATTTTATTTGTTACATTTATGTAAAATAAATAAATAATACAGAATAACGAGAGTTACCATTTTAAAATTTACCTTCCCCTCAAAAACCAACTTAGATATATGAATTTGTCTTTCCTGTTTGACGACTTCTGTAATCGGTCCCCCAGAAATAAATCCGTCATTCGATTGAGCCATCTGTTACATTTTTTTGAAAATACAATTAGTAATACAAATATTCAAATAAAATCATAATTTAATTTTGTTCAAGAGTTACTTACATGAGAAAGAGGAGGATGAAGGTGAAGATGAGGATAAGAATGAGAATGAAAATGAGGATGAAGAACAAGAGGAAGAGGTTCTGTGAAGAAGAAGAAAGAAGGAGGAATTTATAAAGAAGAGGAGAGTCTCCAACGAGGTTCGGCCAACTTTTTTCCCTTCCCAAAAACATTTTTCCCTTCCCAATGAGGCAGCAGTAGAGGGAGACCACGTTGGAGACTCCCCCAACAATTTTTTCCTCCAAAACTCTTACATGCGTGCTCCATCGTGCCACAAAAAACGTGCCATCCTGCCATCCCGAACCCCAACGCACTGACCAGCCGCTGACCCCCACTGCCAACTGATGGCGCGCTCTGCCACCCCCGTGAACACCGCACTGACCCCAACGCACTGATGGCGCGCCATCATTAATGGCATACTCTGCCACCAGAAACACTGACACTGACCCAACACTGTGACCCACAACCCCCCCTGACAACGTAGCGCCATCAGTGATGGCTCCTCTGCCAGCGTGCGCCATCACTGATGGCGCCCCCTTTGACCGTAAGCACTCTTTGGCATGGCGCGCCATTAGCACAGCGCGCCATTAGTGATGGCGCGTCCCTTTTTGTTGTCCTGCCAAGTCCTCACACGCCATAGGATTTGTCGCTCCGTTACCCAAATTGAAATTTTCTTAAACTTCTTACTTTTCCTAGAATTTTCTTAAACTTCTTTACCCTCTATAAAATTTTCTGTAATATTAATACTAACAAACTTCATGGTTGGGTTTGCTTTGGATGCCCACGACTCCACTGTGTTGCTTTGGATGCCCACGACTCCACTGTGTTGCTTTGGATGCCCACGACACCACTGTGCCTTTGCAGAAATTAGTAGATGGTCCGATCTGGCCATGGTAAATGGTGAGTCCGACCAATAATTAGATAACACTTGGCATAAAAATTAAAAACTCACTTAAGGTTTAAGCCAAGAACTTGAAAGAAAAAAATTTCAATATTTTTTTAAAAAATTAATTCCCAGTGAATTTTTATATTTTTTTTCTGAGTTTATAAAAGAAAATATGCCAAGTGTCATCTAATCATTGGCCGGGCTCATCATTCACCATGGCCAAGTGGTGAGTCTGGACCACCTAATAATTTCTCGTGCCTTCGAGCTTTGGATTCAAGCCGGAAAAAAAGTACAGTGAGTCCTCCGCAACACAAATATTTTGGTGACGAACTCTGGCTAAGATCAAGACGGCGGCGAGCATGAGAAGAAGAGGAAAAAATTAGGGTTCATTTAATATATTAATTTTATTTTCTCAAAAGTCAAATCTTTCAAAAAGATAAGTTATAATATGTATATCCCTTGTATAGGCTAAAACAAATCATAGTCCAACTGAGTTTCGTAATAGAAATCTCTCCCGATCACATATTTATCCAATTAATTAAATAAAAGAAATAATTATAATCCTAAAATAATTTGGACTTACATTTCTTAACTTTTGGCTCAAGTAGTCCTCCATCACCCAATCGGTCATGGCTGATTATAGTCACAAGAAGAAGAGGAAAAAATTAGGGTTCATTTAATATATTAATTTTATTTTCTCAAAAGTCAAATCTTTCAAAAAGATAAGTTATAATATGTATATCCCTTGTATAGGCTAAAACAAATCATAGTCCAACTGAGTTTCGTAATAGAAATCTCTCCCGATCACATATTTATCCAATTAATTAAATAAAAGAAATAATTATAATCCTAAAATAATTTGGACTTACATTTCTTAACTTTTGGCTCAAGTAGTCCTCCATCACCCAATCGGTCATGGCTGATTATAGTCACAAGAAGAAGAGGAAAAAATTAGGGTTCATTTAATATATTAATTTTATTTTCTCAAAAGTCAAATCTTTCAAAAAGATAAGTTATAATATGTATATCCCTTGTATAGGCTAAAACAAATCATAGTCCAACTGAGTTTCGTAATAGAAATCTCTCCCGATCACATATTTATCCAATTAATTAAATAAAAGAAATAACTATAATCCTAAAATAATTTGGACTTACATTTCTTAACTTTTGGCTCAAGTGGTCCTCCATCACCCAATCGGTCATGGCTGATATAGTCACAAATTTCTAAAGGAAAAGGTCAAGTCAGTGATATGTGTCAATCATATATCTTCAGTAAAAGTACGGAGTTCTGAGTTTCCTGACCAGGTATACTCATGGTAATTTATTTGCAAATTTCGACCAGGAAAAGTCAAGTCACTGATATCAGTCGTATGTCAAATTCAATTTTGTCCATAACTTCATCTTTCCTACACCGACTGACTGACTCAAAACGATTCTGAATATTTTCCATATGAGTTTTTAGGTGTCATCATAAAAATTAAAATGGTATCCCTAGAGGGGAAAAAAACCTTAAAAATTTTGTAAAAATAATAATACAACGTGACTTCCTGCTATGGCGTGTTTGGTTCGCTAAAGTGCGCAACAAAAGCGACCAAAATTCGAAAGTGAGCATTTGGTACTTCACTTCCGTTGTTTGGTTGGCGCTCTTGGTATTTTTTCGGAATTAGTTAATTGGACACAAACAGATTTTGTCCCCAAAATACCTTTTCTCTTTTAGTATTTTCTTAGTTCTTCAAAAAATTCGAGATGTGGACAGAAGTGGGGTCCCGAAGTTGGAGAGGCAAGCAGCGGCGGCGTTGAGCGTCGAGCGGACGGCAAGCAAGCGCTGTCGAGATCTGCAACCTCACCGATCGCCGGCGTCGAACTTCGACATTGTCGCCGCGAGAGTTGTCACTGCCAATGTTGTCGTCTCCGCGAGCGCCACGTCGAGCTCCGAGAGCGCCGGCGTGTGGTGATGGCGGTGGGAGGGGATTTGTCAATTGGGGAGAAAAAGAGAACAACAACCTTCTTTTTCTTGTCCGAGCTCTCTAGCCTAGTGGTATTAGAGCGGACATCCAGAGGGGCCGGCAAGGTTCGAGCCCCCCAATTGTGTGCGTGTGTGATTTCAAAAAAAAAAACCTCCTTTTTCTTTTTCTTTTCTTTTTGAGAAAATGCAGTTCATGGGGTTGCTGCTCTCCCACCTTATTTTTTAAGAAAATATTAGTTTATTAGTTAATCTCTAATTAATATAATTAATTGCTAGTTAATAATTCGTTAAAGAAACTATTGTATTTGTAATTATGTTAATTAATATTTAGTAAATATTTTAATTAATCATTAATGTCTATTTATTATAGCAGTTTAGTAGTTAATGAATAATACTAATTAGGATAACCTCACCCTATTCAAAAGTGAAAAAATATATCGCTTCTAAACTGTCACATCATTACAAACTAAACATATAAACCACAAAAAGTTACACTTTCCAACTAATTTCAACAACCATCCAAACGAAGAATCTCACAAAATATGCGTATGCATGATGCGCATACGCACTCTCTATACTTCTAATTTTTTTTACTTCGTTCAACTTCGTCGAACCAAATAGTCCCCTACTGCGGTTGCATGTTCCCATGAACACCCGATCTCTGACAGCTGTCAAAGAGTCGCCATGATTTTGGTTACAATTTTTACGTTCGTCATGCACTAACAGGTGAAAATATCACATTGTGTGTCTTCACCGGAAGCACACTTGGGAAGGCTGATCCACTGGAAGCAAGGTGATCTATAATGGAACATGCTTGGCAGGAAATATAAAGTTGTAGGTTAAGCAACAAACTGCAGGAAGCACGGTCTGCGGGACTACATAAGTATGTTTTGTAGGAAGTTAGAGCATCTCCAACCCATTGTGAGTTTGGAAAAAAAAAAATTGGCTGTCACATAGGATTCACCACTTCTTATTTTTAAAATTATTTCTCCAATACAAATATGAAATAAATTGTGAAATTGATATGGCAATGATATGTTAAAGACAATGTAAAGTTGGTTGTCATCTAGACTCACAATGTTTTACTTCCATAACATCAATTATAAATAAAAATATTTATAAAAAAAGAAAGAAGTGAAAAAGTTGTGTAGGAAGTTGGAAAAAAATAATAATTTTATTGCCTTTTTAAATTTTTGCATTGAAGAATACTTTTTTATCTTATTATTTTATGTGAATATTATTTTGCTACATAGAAAAAATATCGTTTTGTACCTCATGTTACATAGGAATCATAACACAAAACAAAACGATAGGGTTGGAGATGCTGTTAGACTTGTCAGAAGGAATTTCATGCAAATCGTCATTCCACGTGGCTATTGTTCTTGGCGTTCAACAATGATTTGGCAGCTAGCTAGATGACAGTCTGCCACTTCGGGTATTTCACGATTTTTTGATGACTGTCGCATCGAAGTCCGCACACACGGCACATTAAATGCGACTTGAGTGTTATTTGCCGCCAGAAGACAGTTATGACAGAATGGGAAATGTTTGGTTTACAACCAAACTTTTACAACTTTTTTATAACTTACATCCATTTGCTGACATGTAGGCCAAGCTACCATCTGGTCCACATGTCAAAAAATGGATGAGTAATTATAAAAAAAAATTGTAAATGTTTGATTGTAATCCTTGTTAGCAATCACCAGAATAAAACACGTATTATACGCAAATTTTTTCGTATCTTACGTAAACGTATAATACTTACGTACTTTTAAAAATTTTGGATTTGTACGCGAATTTTAATCATGTGGCATTTTAAACGCGTACCGTACGAATTTTTAAAAAAATTGGCCAAAAAAATAAAATATGACCAAGAAATCCAACAGTCTGAACTTTCTTGACTCTTGCTGCTATTAGATATTAAGACTGGCATAATTCTTAAAAAGTATCAAAAGAAAAGAAGAAAAAGTCTCACAGTAACCAAAAAAAGAAATCCAAGAGTCTTTGCACACGTTGCTTGCAACAATCAAAGAAAAACCTTTTGGTTTTCCATCATCCAATCGCTTTTTATTCTCACATTGAACCCTTGTTTATGAAGAAGCAGAGGTGGGTGTGTCCTATATATATGCCGAATTTTTAGTGCCGAATTGGTTCATATGAAACGTACTAAATACGAATTAAATCTGATCCGAATATTTTTTGTTAGACGAACTTTTGACCGTATTTTACTTATATGGTACCGATTTATACTCGTACTTTTGTCGTTTCAAACTTTTGTCGTTTGCCGAACTGCTAAATTGTAGCATTGCTCATGACAGAATAAACCACTTTGTCGGAAAGTAGCTCCGACGGAGACGCTGCTTTCTCAGGATGCCTTTTGCTTTCCGCAAATGTTTATAATTTTTTTATGCTTCTACGCAAAGAAGTAAAATCTCATCTTCAGTTAGAAATACAAGGGATACTAACAGCTGCTATTATATGGTCTCTTTTGGCTAGAAAAAAAAGGGGAGAATATTTGAAGGTAAGCGTAGGGCTATTCGTAGTTTGATTTTGAGGATTAATAACATCTCTCGTGAATGGACATCTATGGACATGTACTTTATCATCAAGAAATAAAAATATAATTTAGGCCTGATCTCTATGGTTGGGCAATATCCTTAAAGGAATGATGAGCATTGTGGTCCTTTCGGGTCTCATAATAACTGGAATCTATTAGGGAGTCGGACAAATTTGTTGTGAATGACCCCTCTCTTCTGATCCAAAAAATGAAGGTAAGGTCACTAATAAGTTTTTACTTTGAATCCTTCTTACTCCATACTGGTAAATTCACACTGTGTTTCACCTAAAATAATTTTTTTTCCTTGGTATTGATAAAAAACAATTTAAATATATTTGAATAAAAATTTATATATATATATATATATATATATATATATATATATATATTTATTTATATATATATATATATATATATATATATATATATATATAAATATAAATATAAATATAAAATATATATATATATATATATATATATATATATATATATATATATATATATATATGGGAGCGGATCAAAAGCCCCTCTTAGAAAGCCCCCCAAAAACTCCCCTCACTCTAATTCGTAATATTAATGTTAATATTAATGTTAATATTAATGTTAATGTTAATATTATTGTTAATATTAATGTTAATGTTAATATTAAATTTTTTTTATATTAATGTTAATGTTAATGTTAATATTAATGTTAATGTTAATGTTAATGTTAATATTAATTTTAATGTTAAGTTTAATGTTAATTTTAGTATTTAATGTTAATATTAACATTAATATTAACATTAACATTAATATTAACATTAATATTAACATTAAATTACGAATTACAGTGAGGGGGGTTTTTGGGGGCTTTCTAAGGGGGGCTTTTGATCCGCTCCCTATATAAATATATATATATATATATATATATATATTTTTTTTTTTTTTTTTTTTTTTTTTTTTTTATATATATATATATATATATATATATATATATATATATATATATATATGATTAGAAATTTATTATATATTTATTTAGATTTTAATTATAATTTGTTATAGATATAGTGAAAAAAAAAAGTTTTGGGTTATAAGAAAGAAAGTTATATTTAGAATTAGAATTAGGCTTATTTGCAACTTGATAGCCATAACTATTCCTGTTTTTCAACTTCATACCCTAAATTTTTTTACTCAACAAATTGATACCATCAACTATTAAAGCTCCGTCTGGTTGTGTTTTTAAATACGGTTTTCAGAATGGAATTGCTAAAGTATCCGAAAAGAGTGTTCGGCTGCAACTTTTCCCAAAAAAATTATAAAAAAATCTCCGAAAACCACGTTTAAATGGAGATATTCCAAAAGGGAAAAAAATTCAATTTTTGGTGTCACGACCCGATCCCAAATTGTTGGGTCGAATCGGATCATGCCCAGCCTGCACCGTTGTGAGACGGCGACAGTAAGTTGTTTCTATCTGGATAACATAGACATGGGGTATCTGCTACACCCTACGTGAAGTGAGGGTGGCGCTAGCAAAATAGTGACAGGGAGGCTTTGATCACATAACCCCTAATAATTCCCCCATCCCCGAATAGTATAATGGATCCGGACATGACACGTCATGACACGGATTCAAAAGCAGGTGATCAGCCCACTCCTAAATCAATGTCTATATAAGTACATGAAACATGGATATCACACACCAATATACCAAGGAAAATCCGGAAATAACATTTCATGACAGGATCCGGCGTATACTAGTCCGTGAACTATCGTGTCGAGAATCAAGTAAGAAACTACAACTGAATCAGATATAGTAGATATCAAGACAATGAAAACTATCAGTGAATGTACTCGCCTGTGGTCCTGAGCTGATAAGGTGAACAGACGCTCAGAGTAAATCACAGACCTAAAATGAGATACTATGAGTTAAACAGGATTTTATACTGAAAAAGGAAACTAATTTAAGTCATAAATGCAAGTCTAAGTCAAAACTAGGTCAATCTAGGTCAAACTGAGTCATACTAGGTCAAACTAGGTCATACTGGGTCATACCAGGTCACGGGGAGTCAATCCAAGTCAAACTAGGTCAAACGGGGTCAAAGGTTGACTTACAATTAACTTTTGGTCAACTGGTCAACCCTGGTCAACTCTGGTCAACTCTAGTCAACCCTGGGTCAACCCTAGGTCAAACTAGTCAAATATTGACTAACTATTGACTTTCAGTCAACTGGTCAACTCTGGTTTGATTTCGGTCAATTCTAGTCACTTATAGGCTAAGTTTGACTTTCGGTTGACTTTTGTTGACTTTTAGTCAAAATGGTCAACCGAGGTCAAAACTAGTCTGAGGACACTAATCCTAACCATTACCAACCAAGAGAACCTAATTCTAACTATATCTTAGAAGTTAAAATCAATATCTTAACTATATCCTATTACCTACATTTACCCTTACCATGGTAATCCCGATACCTTGTCCATTACAAAGGAAACCCCGCTAATACTCAAGTTACTAGCCTAGGCTCCTTAGGGTAGCTAGATACTATCCTATCTAGGGTTTACCAACCAAGAAATTTAGGGTTCTTGGACATCAAAACTATTTTTTCTAATATGTTACTCTCCTACACATTACCTTAAGGTAATATTGAGATATTGCAAGATACCACATCTAACATAACTCATTCTTCTAAACCACACTCACTCTCCCTCACAAACATCATCTATCTAACTCCCATCTAACTTAAAATGCTACTTCTAAAATAACTTCTCAAAAACTAACTCAAATATCTATCACTACCCTCAAGATAACATAACATGACATACTTTCTAACGTTGACAAACCTTATTTTCTACCACTATAAACACTACCCTACTAACCTCCTAACACACTAAAAGTACTCTCTAACTTAGGGGTTTTGTAGTACTAAATATGGTTGATAAGTGTGGGTAGGTATTTGGGGCTAAGGAGGGTCAAAAGGGGATGTTTCGAGACCACAAAAACCCCAAATTACCATCCTGCACTGCTTCTGCTTACTGCTTTTTCCTGCTTACTGCTTATTGCTTACTGCTTACTACTTTTTTCTGCTGCTTTCCTGCTCATTCTCTCACTCTCTAACCATCTAACCACACACACAAACACATATACCAAATCCACCACCCTTCTCTTCTAATGCACCTACACACATCTATATACAACACACTACCACTCAACCAAAACACAAATCACTCAACAAACTACACTAGCCTCAAGTCAAATAGGATGGCATGATCCTTTCAACTCTCTCATCTTCACAACCCACACACACTACACTACCATCTATACAACATCAAACACACACTAACACATATCCTCTATCAATCTCACTTCTCTCCACTAACCACACACATCCTTATCTCATTCAAACACACACACACTATACTAACATATATTACATAATAATAATAATATATATATATATACATATATGTACTATATCATACATATTCTTGACAATCTATGATACCTATATTCACATGATATCCATACTAGGCTCATAGGTTACACAAAATGCCTACGTCGCATAGTCACTCTTCTACTTAAAATCAATACTGTACCAATTGGGCCTTCACTAAATTCTAGGATTAAAGTATATTATAGCTCTTCGTGTTAGCTTTCCAAAACTTCAAATGGATCGCATTTTCCTGTCCGGAAGCTCCCGAAATCGCGAAAATACCGAAACGCATTCATCTTTCGTACAGCTGACACTCAAACAATTCTACAGAAAGATATAGAACGAATTTGGCTTAATAAAATATATATTTGGATAGCTAACTTCGATACGCTTCTTTTAAAAAAAATAGAAGGCTAATTGGAGTTATGAGCTAAAAGTTATGACATTTCTAAGTTGCTCTAGCTACTAAAAACGTGGATAAAAATAATGACGAATTTGGGTTGTTTGGACAAAAAACACATGTAGGGCAAAATACTTGGATACCAACATAGCTATCTAAATAAAACTTATTCTAACCATCCTAAATAAGATCAATCCACTCTCTAAAAATGTAAATCTGAGATTAAAACACTAATTAATCATTCCTACAATATATATATGCATACAAGTGTCCAAAATAGGAGTTTTTCCCACTAGGACACAACAACACAAAGGACACTCCTATGACCTCCAAATGGACACGAAATGGACACAAATGGAGATACAACCATGGGGGTCATTTCTATGGGTTCAAAATATTCCTATATGCATGTAGGGATGGATTAGAGGAGAGATTATACCTTCCGGAAGAGAGATTCAAAGGAAAATCCGTCCGACACGACACCGATACGTAGAGATTCCAAAAGGACACGAACGAGCTCCGAATCCTCCCAAACTTGGCTAGCACCCTCTAACCATGGAGTAGAAGAGAAATGAAGAAGATTTGGTGAAAGAAATGGTGGATTTGGAGATGAAATCAATGGAATTGTTCTCTAGAAATTTGAAAAAGAACAAGAGAGAGAAAATGGATGGATAAAATGAAATGGAAGAGATGGTGACTCACTCCTTATCACCTCCCCATTGGTGGCTGCCCAAAAAGGGTGAGGTGTCCCCTATTTGAATGTCCAAAATGTCCTCCACTAATCTATTTCATCTAAAATAGGAATGGGTTAAATGTTGAGGTCAATTTAGTCTAGTTTTAAGTCTCTAATTAAACTAAATCTATCCATGAATAATTAGTCTAACTACTAACTAAAATTAATATCATGTGGACTAAAATTAATATCATGTGGGCCATGCCTAACTAATGGGTGGGTCCACTAGAGTCAAAACTACCCCGGGTCCCCGTTTCAAGTCGGATTGAGCTGAAATTCGAACCCGACTCAAATAACCCCAAAATAATATTATAAATAAATAAATAATTCCAAAAATATTCTAAAATAAAAATGACAAAAATATCCCTGTTTCTGGAAACTGGGGGTGACAAATCTATCCACCTTAAAAAAATTCGTCCTCGAAATTAAACCAAACAATAGTAAAACATCAAAATCACAAGTCATGGCTAAAATTTAAAATGATAAAAATTTCAAAAATCAAAGCATAAATTAAATGACTAAAATTATAAAATTTAAAATTGCTCTCAAATATAAGTCTATCCACCTTAAAAGAATCATCCAAAAACATAAAACAAAGTAAACACAAAAAATTCATGCAATTCGATAATCGTATGCGTCTGTCCAATAATCATGATACTCAGAATCTCCGTCATGCCAGTGAGCAAGGCTACGATAATCACAGAGTCCTCAACTACGGTACATACCTCTAGAATTATGGTATTTAAAATTTTGTATTACCGCTAGCTTGGCAGCAAAAACCTTAAATTTCCACACCCGAGAAATACGTCCATAGTCCGACTATATGTCCTCACTCTGCCTGCCAGCATGACCCTAGAGGATTCTAAAATCTCATAATCGAGGCGACCTAGCCCATACGACTTATCTCAGAAAAATATCACATCACTAGAACAAAATTTCATCCAACGATCAAGAACAGATAGAATCGAAGTTCAAGACAGTTTATAAGGAAGCAAATACGGAAATGAGATCGAAGGATTGGAACCTGCTATCTGCTCTGCTACTGCCTGAGTGGGCTCAACTGTCATGGCGAATGCACGCCCCTGCTGGTCTCCTCTAGCCTGCTGCACGCCATCCTGGCCTATTCGGATTCCACTAGCGTGGCAATCCCTCAGTTGGTGGTCAGGCGCCCCACAGTATAGGCAGACATCCAACCTCTTCCTACAAGCCTCTCTGGTGTTCACCGACTTCCCACAGAAGGTGCACTGTGTAGCCGGCCTCTGACCCTGACCCTGGTACTGGTGGGCACGCGCCGGTGCCTGCTGAAACTGCAACTGAGGCTGCTGCTGCTGAAACTGCCTCTGTTGGAAATGTGGGCGCTTCGCTGGTCCTGCACTCGAACTAGCTCCAAGAGCGTCACTGCCCCTCTTCGTCTTGATGCCTAAGTCCTCCTCTGCAATCTGCGCCTCCATAAGGATCTGCTCGAAGGTCGCGTCATGTCTTCCAGAGCTACGAGTGTGCACTGCATGTATAAGGCCCCTCCGGAACTTCCGGGCCTTGTACCCCTCATCTTGGACTAAACTAGGGGCAAACCTGCTCAGACGAAAGAACTCCGCTGCATACTCGTCTACCGACGAGTTCTCCTGCACCATACTAGCAAACTGCCCTTCCAAAGCTGTCAAGGCTACATCTGGGTAGAACTTCTCCTTAAAGAGTTTCCTGAAGTCCTCCCAAGACAATCTCCTCACTGACGCACGCGGATCCGTGCGGGTACCAAGTCAACGCTATGTCGAAAAACTGGCTCGCTGCAGAAGTCACCCACAGACCTCTCGGGACCTCTGCCAACTCCAGACTCCGCTGGACATCCTCTAGCCAGTCGTCCGCATATAGGATACCCTCAGTACCCTTGAACTCCCGCGGTTTCATCTTTCTGAAGTCGAGGTGTGTACCGGGCCTCCCCTGACCCTGTTGCTGTACTGGTGCTCCCTGAACTGTAGCCGGTGCACCTCTCTCCACTGCTGCCATAGCTAGCTGATGCGAGTTCTCCATGGTCTATCGCAGCACCTCTGTCTGACGGTGCTGTGCCTCTGCCTGTGCTTTTTGTGTCTGCAGCATCTGTTGCAGAAGGGCCATCATCCCCTGAGTATCTGTCGGTAGCTGAGGCGACGGTGGAAGAATGTCAGGGATGACCATGGACGGTCTCGCTGCTGGAGGTGGAAGACCTACTGAAACCGTCCCTGCTGCTCCCGCCTGAAGGGCAGGGACTGAGGTAGAAGCTCCCTGAACTGCAGATCCCTCTGCTGAAGGTGGAAGACCTCCAGGAACTGCCGCTGCTACTCCTGCCTGAAGGGCAGGAACTGAGGCTACTGCTCTCTCGACTGCTACTCCCGTAGCCGGAGGTGGAAGACCTCCCGGATCTGACCTCCCTGGAACTGTACTGGGCCCTGCTGCCTGAGAACGAGTCACCGTCATCCTAAAGATGAATTGAACTCAAGAGATCAATATGGCACATGATAGGATATTATCAAAGGAGGACAATTGAATTCAAATGCAAGAAGAGTTGTCATGGTAATCAAAGATCAGAAATTTTCTAAAATATGATTGAGTAACTCCTATCATACCCTAGATCCTACGTCCTAGTCGCAGGCTCGTAATTAGCACTCTAAGTCGAGCACCATTACAAGATCGCACTAATTGCGACTCAGACCTGCATGGGCCACCACAAAAATGTGTCACGACCCGCACACTGATTAGGGGCACCAGTACGTGGTTACGTCCAGCCTACGCCGCAGAATCGACGGTAGAACGCTGTATATAGGGTCTGTAAATACTACGACTAAAACAGATAAAGGTACCTGTACAGTATATACTCTCCGAATGGAGGTGACATAGCAATACAGTCTCAATCACAAATACAAAACTAAGGTAGATGTCACGCCCCAGTACCGAAATACGGAGATGGACTAGGCCAGCTACTCCATATGAGGTACGCAATGTCATACGACGATCGTGGCTGTCAAGAGACTAGGGGGTACATGCTACAATCAAGTCTCCTATGGTCCCACAGAGTTCTATGTCTCGATCATTCAAATCACATCAGCAATTAAATGAACATTAAAGATAAAGCAGTAAGGCGTCCCTGACGCTTCATCAAAATGATCATGAGAGACTAGCTTTATAATTTAGCTATCTTAGAGAGTCAGGAGTACAAAATTATACACAGCTGCAGTCTGTTTATTTACAATTCTGTACTGACACAAAATATCATGTAATCCGGCTAACAGGTGCCGGTGGCTAAATGCCGCACAAAATATAAGCAGGAGTGGTGGAGAAGAAACCCACTCGAGTCCCCGAACCGCCATGCTCCTAGTATGCACCATGGATGTCAGGGAGGAAGATCGTGTCCTCTGGCTCTGCTACGAGATCTGGCCAAACAAAACCAGCGGGGTCAGCCCCGAATAGCAAGTACCGCCAAAGGGGCACAAGAGTTAAGATTAAAAACCAGATAATAGAATGATTGATAATAGTAATGCTTATGCAACTATTATAGGGTAGCGCAACATCCTCGAACCCATATGGCACCCTTACAACCAAACAAGGACAAAAGGTACCGCATGGAGTCGGGATGTGTCGTACTCTATAACTTTCACATAAGTTAAAAGGTATAAACAATAAAATCTCCTGATCGTGACTTCGATCGATAGCCTATCGCAGCACAATAACCAACCCAACAATCAAACAAGAACATGGGTTGGATCATGTACCATGATAGACCATGTTCCTCAGTCATTCACAGAAGTAGCACCTCACATCCAGAATAAGTCTTCCGTTCATAACTTCGGTCCACAGCCTGTCATAGTACGATAACCAACCCAACAATCAAACAAGAACATGGGTTGGATCACGTACCATGACAGTCCGCTTTCCTCAGTTATTCACGGAAGGTAAATAGGATACAAGCAAGTCGTTTTCACGGCCAATCAAGTCTACGAGTTTCTAGTGGGACGAGGTTATCCTCGCATCATATTATTTCAAAATCCTCAGATCGTATCTTTCCAGCAAGGCTAGCCAACCCAGGGGTTCGCGTAGACAGGTGTCATTGAGCACAGGTCCCTCGTAAGGCCACCTTGCCAAGACATATAATATATAGCAGGAATTAATCGGATACAGTCATCCACTCGTTGCGGATGATACAGTATCCGTGGAGACCAGCCGGCGCGTCAAGACAATATCTCAAGGCGGCTGGTGTAACACGATCTTGGGATTCTGCCCTCCCCATGCATCTAGTATATTTAGTTGCCTAGTTTAACCCTAGGTGAAATCTTGGACTCACATGCTGTGGCCTGCATGATTATCCTCCTAAATGTCGTACTCAAGTACGAGTACCCCAAAAGAGGATCCATGTCCATCAGTATGTCAACATGTTCTACCCTCCTTGGTGTAATGCATCATTGCAAATATGCCACGTGGAGTTACGAGTCATTTGTCGAGCATGAACGAGAACTGAGACATTCAGGTACAAGTATCAGGTAGGAACACTTTGTTCACCGGGGTCACATTAGTGCTCATATCATGCTCAGGACAAAAGGCGTAAGGATATATAGCATACACAAACATTTACATATATATATATACAATATAATATATACATATAAAAATATAAGGTATAGGGGAGTCCAGGTCAGAGCGCGCTCAAGTCAGGCTACGCTCAGGTTAGCCTACTGTCACGACCCGTTACCCAAATTGTTGGGCCGGGCTGAGCCATGTCCAGCCTACGCTTAAGATAAAGCGCAGTAAGCTGTTCTAGACAGTCAGGTAATAATGATAAGTGTGCTAATAATTAAGACAGTTTAAGAACGATCACAACACAGCTTCTATATAGATGAAAAACCACTAAGTTCGATAATAATACAAACCAAAATGTAAGACTGGAGACAAGGTCCAGTTTAAAGGTACAAACAGCAACTGTGATAATAACCAAACACTAAGTCAAACTAAGCAGCTAAGCAGGATTCCCTGCTGGAATATCCTCAACTGGAGCTCCATAGTACGGGTCACAAAGCATTTCTTCCTCGGTCAAAATACCTACAACGTTATCCTGTCAGGACGGGAGCAAGTACAACCTCTACTACTAAAGTACTGAATGTATAATGCAAGAGATGTACAACAGGAACATGGTATGATAAGACTAAAAAATAGACATACTGGAATCAGGGTAAATCATATAAAGCGGGAAATCATGGTATATCTTGATTATCATTTTAAGACACTCTTGTCAATTGTGGCATGTGTACATTATGTATTAAAACTGGAGCTGGTATGAGATCGGTCAATAAGTGCTATGCTAGTTTACTGCAATGTACGTATGTACATTCCACAAGTCCAGAAACTACATTGTTAGTTTACTGCAATGTACGTAAGTACATTCCACAAGTCCAGAAACTACATTCTCAGTTTACTGCAATGTACGTATGTACATTCCACAAGTCCAGAAACCGCACTGTTAGTTTACTGCAATGTACGTATGTACATTCCACAAGTCCAGAAACTACACGATTAGCATACTGCAATGTAAGTGAGTACATTCCACGAGTCCAGTAACTATACTATCAACTCTCTCATAACCCAGTAATCATCATGTAAAAGATACGGGAAATAGTGTAAAGCATGGTGGGAACTGGCAATAGTATGAAACATGTTATGATTTGACTTGCTACTCTAAGGATCAGCATTCACATGGGTTGATTAACATTCTTTTATCACATAACAGTGTTTTAACATGTACAAAAGACTTGCAACTGGATTAATGGTAATTTACAAGGTTGTCACATGTACTTAACATTAAAAGACAGTAAATGAGTTTGTAGATGTACTTGCCTCTAGCAAAACAAGCTGCGATAAAAGTGCTATGGATGTCTGGTAACTCGTCACTGTAGAAATACATACAATAACTTAGCTTTACACTAAGCTAAAACACTAGGACACTAATCTGGTGCGACACGACTTGTGATTGGGCACTTAGCCAAAATAATGACTTGGCCTAGGAGACCAATGTGGGGTGACACACTATGTTAACTAACTTTCTAGGGTCTTTACACTAGTGAGGGATGGGGTTCAACACGACTAAAACTCCAAATAACACAAAAAGCTACAAGTCGTAATTAATCAATAAATAAATCAGAAGATCATTGTGTTCCAACAATTTTTAAAGTAGACAAAAGCCTAGTTTTGCATAAAACAAAGTACCAAAACGATCCTTGCTAACTATAGAAATTTATTATAATTTTTCTGGGATTTATTAACCAATACAAATATTTTATAAAAATCAGTTTTCCTAAGTATACAGAAAGTGAGTTTTGGTTTCATATGCCAAACTAGAGGCAAAACAGTAAATTAATTACTACAAAAATTATACTAAATTAGCCAACTTAACAAAGTATCTAAAAACTATTTTTCCATAATTTTAGCAATACTCTAAGTATTTTTAGAAAATCATAAAACAGCTATGCACAGTAATTAATTATCTGCGTATTTTATCCATGTATATAATTTGAACCAAAGTTCAAATACAGGACCCAAGGCCATGAATCAAGTCCAATATGACTTGTACAGGTCTTGAATGTGTGAAAACACATTTGAGCCCAAATACCCATGCTAGGTTTGGACATCAAATGGTCGCAGTAATTTAAATACAATAAAAATACAAGTTGGTAATAGTGCAAAATAAATATTATTATTTTAATATGGTAAAATTATGCATAGTGAAAATATACATATATATGTTCTAAAAGTACATATATATATATATATAAGGAAAATACTTAATTATAAAGTACATATATATACATATACTAATATTGTATATATATATATATATACATAGTATAAATATATATATACATGTGAAGATATATACATATATACATATATGTATATAAATATAAATAAATATATAAGATTTTATTAAGCATAAAAATATATACATATATAAAATACTGCTAAAATACAGTATATATACATATATATATACTAATATATATATATACACATATATATAAATATATATATAAAACTGAAAAAGAAAAAGAAAAAGAAAAGAAAAAAAGAAACTGTAAAGGGGGGGGCTCGAACTCAGTCCAGCGCGGGGGGGGGGGGGGGGGGGGGGGGTTTTATTGTTTACGCGCTGGCCAGTGGGCCAGCGGCCCGCTCTGTTAGAGATAGGTTTAGGGTTAGTTTTTATTTCTGTTTAGGTTAGATTAATAAAAAAAAAAAGAAATAAAATCGGCCCTGTGTCCTGACAGTTAGGGACACAGGATCAGCGTGTCCGTGCTTTGCACGACACGCACAACACGACTTACGCGTGTCCGAGCTTTGCATTGGGTTCGTCGGGACCAGGCGAGTCCGTGCTTGTGTATACGAGACACGAATCGAAGAGAGGGGGAGTGACACGTACGTGTCCGATGGGGTGGGCTGCTGTCGAGGAGGCGATCAGGCGGAGGAGGCGTCGTGGTGGTGGCGCGTCGGTGGCGCTGGGTTCGCCTCGTCGAGACGAAGGTGATGGTGGTGGTGGTTGGGGGTGTTAGTCGCTGTGGGGGTGGCGGAGGAGATCGCCGGAGCTAGGGTTGCGGCTAGGGTTTCGGGGAGGAAAGGTGGTCGTGGAGGGTGGCGAAGGAGATTTAGGGTTAGGGTTTCGGTAGGGGGGGAGAGAGGGGAGTTTTATAGAGGGTTAGGGTCGGTCGGGGGCAGCCGGGTTCGGCGGGGGGCAGCGTAGGTCGGTCGTGGGGCAGCGTCGAGTCAGGGGAGAGAGAGAGAGAGTCGGTCGGGGGGGTAGGTGATTTTGCATTTAGGTCCCCTAGAATTCAGGATATTACAAACAGGTCCTAACAGCTTTTAAATGCAAATTAGAATTTGCATTCCGCAGCTAAAACAAATAATTAATTACAAACTGACCATAAAACAATTTAGAAAATTACAAACAAATATTAAAACAATTTAAATATTGCATAATGATATAAAAATAATTCTAAAAATTGTAAAATGATATTAAAACATTTTAAAAAATTACAAATCAATATTTTTGTATTAAAAACTCATTTAAAAATCATTTAAAAATTCTAGAAAATTCATAAAAATCCTAATAATTATTTTAAGGCTAAAATTAACATTAATAATTAATTAGCACTAATAAAAAAAAATTTGAAAATCAGGGGCTTACAAGTCTTCCCTCCTTGAAAAATTTCGTCCTCGAAATTTACAAGAACTGAAGACACGCGAGGCAACTAACGTTTTAAAATAATTACAGCGATGACTAAGGCTATCTCCTAATGATGGAATGTCTATGAAACAGGTCTACTGGTCAATGGCTTGTCTTATGAGTGCAGCTACTAAATGATGGTTTGGCATGAGTCTTAGTGATAGGTAACTTAATGAGGCACTAGAATCAAACAGTCATATGCAAATAAATCCAACCTGTGGCACCGTCTGTCAAGTATTCTGGCTCTGGCTCTGGGCCCTGCACTGGTACTGCTGCCTGGATGGCTAAAGGGTATGCTCTCCCTGAAGGTCCTCTGGTAAATGGCTTCGCCTTCTGGCACTCCCGAATCATATGGGTGGAAGACCCGCACGCAAGACACTGGCTCAATTTCTTCCTACAGATGGAGACATCGTGCCCTGGCTTTTTGCAGAAGGCACAAGAGACCCACTTCTGCTGCTGTTGCCCCGGATCTCGGGCAAATGATAACTGATGCTGAGGATGAGCTGGTGGAGAATAGGCCTGCTGGTGCTGGGTAGTCGTCCTCTGCTGGAGAGTCTGGCGCTTGGACGGCCCGTCATGATGTGTGGTAGCTGGCCTCTTGCAAGACAAAAGACGCTCCTCGATACCTCGGGCTCTCTCCAGTAGCTGGTAGTAGTCTGTGATCCCGTTGGCCACTAGTAAGATGCTAATGTCCGGGACAAGACCATGGCAGAATCTGCGAGCCATCTCCTCTGGGTCGGCTACTAAGCTCGGGGCAAAACGACTGAGTCTGCTAAACTCACCTGCGTACTCATCGACTGTACGGCTCCCCTGTTGCAAGTTCTGGAATTGCAATCCCATGGCAACTCTAGCGGTGGTGGAGAAGAACTTCCTCTTGAACTGGATCTTGAATTGCTCCCAGTTTCCTCTGCCGCCAATGAACATCGTCTCATTTCTGAACCAGACCCCTGCCAGGTCTGCTAACAAAAATCCTGCTGCCTCGACCCAAAGATCGTCAGGTAATCTAGCCCCTATGAGCTTCCTCTCTACGGAATCTAACCAGTCATCAGCTACAACTATGCCTTCCGTCCCAAGAAACTCCTTCGGTTTTAGGTTCATAAAACTCTTGATACTACCTAGCCTCAATTGATGTTCTATAGGTTGCGAGACGGGGGTATGCTGAGTATTCAGGAGCCCCTGGATCAAAGCCAGTAATTGGGTTCCGTCAAGGGAAACAACAGTCTGGGGAGGTATGATAGGAGGTGGGGGTGGTATACCGTCACCTGAGGTGGCGGAATCGGGAGAGTGTGTAGGGTCCATCTATTTATAAAAGACAAAGGAATTATAAGAATAAAGCAAGCAATCATAAGCAAACAATTTAGTTACACTACCGGTCCTATGCTGTGATGAGTTTTCCTATGTCGCAATCCTAAAATCCTCTAGGTGTTCTAGATGTTGTTCCTAGTGTTATCTAGTTATCCTTAATTTTTGCAGGCGTGCTTGGTACAGTAACGTAACCAAACAACTTTAGTCAGGACCTTGCATGGGCCACCAAAAAAACATGTCACGACCCGTTACCCAAATTGTTGGGCCGGGCCGAGCCATGTCCAGCCTACGCTTAAGATAAAGCGCAGTAAGCTGTTCTAGACAGTCAGGTAATAATGATAAGTGTGCTAATAATTAAGACAGTTTAAGAACGATCACAACACAGCTTCTATATAGATGAAAAACCACTAAGTTCGATAATAATACAAACCAAAATGTAAGACTGGAGACAAGGTCCAGTTTAAAGGTACAAACAGCAACTGTGATAATAACCAAACACTAAGTCAAACTAAGCAGCTAAGCAGGATTCTCTGCTGGAATATCCTCAACTGGAGCTCCATAGTACGGGTCACAAAGCATTTCTTCCTCGGTCAAAATACCTACAACGTTATCCTGTCAGGACGGGAGCAAGTACAACCTCTACTACTAAAGTACTGAATGTATAATGCAAGAGATGTACAACAGGAACATGGTATGATAAGACTAAAAAATAGACATACTGGAATCAGGGTAAATCATATAAAGCGGGAAATCATGGTATATCTTGATTATCATTTTAAGACACTCTTGTCAATTGTGGCATGTGTACATTATGTATTAAAACTGGAGCTGGTATGAGATCGGTCAATAAGTGCTATGCTAGTTTACTGCAATGTACGTATGTACATTCCACAAGTCCAGAAACTACATTGTTAGTTTACTGCAATGTACGTAAGTACATTCCACAAGTCCAGAAACTACATTCTCAGTTTACTGCAATGTACGTATGTACATTCCACAAGTCCAGAAACCGCACTGTTAGTTTACTGCAATGTACGTATGTACATTCCACAAGTCCAGAAACTACACGATTAGCATACTGCAATGTAAGTGAGTACATTCCACGAGTCCAGTAACTATACTATCAACTCTCTCATAACCCAGTAATCATCATGTAAAAGATACGGGAAATAGTGTAAAGCATGGTGGGAACTGGCAATAGTATGAAACATGTTATGATTTGACTTGCTACTCTAAGGATCAGCATTCACATGGGTTGATTAACATTCTTTTATCACATAACAGTGTTTTAACATGTACAAAAGACTTGCAACTGGATTAATGGTAATTTACAAGGTTGTCACATGTACTTAACATTAAAAGACAGTAAATGAGTTTGTAGATGTACTTGCCTCTAGCAAAACAAGCTGCGATAAAAGTGCTATGGATGTCTGGTAACTCGTCACTGTAGAAATACATACAATAACTTAGCTTTACACTAAGCTAAAACACTAGGACACTAATCTGGTACGACACGACTTGTGATTGGGCACTTAGCCAAAATAATGACTTGGCCTAGGAGACCAATGTGGGGTGACACACTATGTTAACTAACTTTCTAGGGTCTTTACACTAGTGAGGGATGGGGTTCAACACGACTAAAACTCCAAATAACACAAAAAGCTACAAGTCGTAATTAATCAATAAATAAATCAGAAGATCATTGTGTTCCAACAATTTTTAAAGTAGACAAAAAAGCCTAGTTTTGCATAAAACAAAGTACCAAAACGATCCTTGCTAACTATAGAAATTTATTATAATTTTTCTGGGATTTATTAACCAATACAAATATTTTATAAAAATCAGTTTTCCTAAGTATACAGAAAGTGAGTTTTGGTTTCATATGCCAAACTAGAGGCAAAACAGTAAATTAATTACTACAAAAATTATACTAAATTAGCCAACTTAACAAAGTATCTAAAAACTATTTTTCCATAATTTTAGCAATACTCTAAGTATTTTTAGAAAATCATAAAACAGCTATGCACAGTAATTAATTATCTGCGTATTTTATCCATGTATATAATTTGAACCAAAGTTCAAATACAGGACCCAAGGCCATGAATCAAGTCCAATATGACTTGTACAGGTCTTGAATGTGTGAAAACACATTTGAGCCCAAATACCCATGCTAGGTTTGGACATCAAATGGTCGCAGTAATTTAAATACAATAAAAATACAAGTTGGTAATAGTGCAAAATAAATATTATTATTTTAATATGGTAAAATTATGCATAGTGAAAATATACATATATATGTTCTAAAAGTACATATATATATATATATAAGGAAAATACTTAATTATAAAGTACATATATATACATATACTAATATTGTATATATATATATATATACATAGTATAAATATATATATACATGTGAAGATATATACATATATACATATATGTATATAAATATAAATAAATATATAAGATTTTATTAAGCATAAAAATATATACATATATAAAATACTGCTAAAATACAGTATATATACATATATATATACTAATATATATATATACACATATATATAAATATATATATAAAACTGAAAAAGAAAAAGAAAAAGAAAAGAAAAAAAGAAACTGTAAAGGGGGGGGCTCGAACTCAGTCCAGCGCGGGGGGGGGGGGGGGGGGGTTTTATTGTTTACGCGCTGGCCAGTGGGCCAGCGGCCCGCTCTGTTAGAGATAGGTTTAGGGTTAGTTTTATTTCTGTTTAGGTTAGATTAATAAAAAAAAAAGAAATAAAATCGGCCCTGTGTCCTGACAGTTAGGGACACAGGATCAGCGTGTCCGTGCTTTGCACGACACGCACGACACGACTTACGCGTGTCCGAGCTTTGCATTGGGTTCGTCGGGACCAGGCGAGTCCGTGCTTGTGTATACGAGACACGAATCGAAGAGAGGGGGAGTGACACGTACGTGTCCGATGGGGTGGGCTGCTGTCGAGGAGGCGATCAGGCGGAGGAGGCGTCGTGGTGGTGGCGCGTCGGTGGCGCTGGGTTCGCCTCGTCGAGACGAAGGTGATGGTGGTGGTGGTTGGGGGTGTTAGTCGCTGTGGGGGTGGCGGAGGAGATCGCCGGAGCTAGGGTTGCGGCTAGGGTTTCGGGGAGGAAAGGTGGTCGTGGAGGGTGGCGAAGGAGATTTAGGGTTAGGGTTTCGGTAGGGGGGGAGAGAGGGGAGTTTTATAGAGGGTTAGGGTCGGTCGGGGGCAGCCGGGTTCGGCGGGGGCAGCGTAGGTCGGTCGTGGGGCAGCGTCGAGTCAGGGGAGAGAGAGAGAGAGTCGGTCGGGGGGGGGTAGGTGATTTTGCATTTAGGTCCCCTAGAATTCAGGATATTACAAACAGGTCCTAACAGCTTTTAAATGCAAATTAGAATTTGCATTCCGCAGCTAAAACAAATAATTAATTACAAACTGACCACAAAACAATTTAGAAATTACAAACAAATATTAAAACAATTTAAATATTGCATAATGATATAAAAACAATTCTAAAAATTGCAAAATGATATTAAAATATTTTAAAAAAATTACAAATCAATATTTTTGTATTAAAAACTCATTTAAAAATCATTTAAAAATTCTAAAAAAATTCATAAAAATCCTAATAATTATTTTAAGGCTAAAATTAACATTAATAATTAATTAGCACTAATAAAAAAATTTGAAAATCAGGGGCTTACACCTACGCTCAGGTCAGCCTACGCTCAGGTCAGCCTACGCTCAGGTCAGCCTACACTCAGGTCAGCGTACGCTCAGGTCAGCCTACACTCAGGTCAGCGTACGCTCAGGTCAGCCTACGCTCAGGTCAGCCTACGCTCAGGTCCATACGACTCCTCATCAAGGCAGCGTATGAGGTCCATACGACTCCTTGTCAAGGCAGCGTATGCCAGACATACGCTTCCAAAAGGCAGCGTATGGGGTCCATACTGCGCTGCGCTAAAGAGCGCGCACAGCTCAGTGGCACAAGCTAAAGAGCTCGCACACACTGCTCACTGTCTTCTCCATATCAGCAAGAACTCCATGGTTTGAACCCAAAGCTTCAAAAGTCCATAACTTGGTCAAAATAAGTCCAAATCCAATTTTTCAAAGGTCAAAATTGGGTAGAATAAAATTCTCTACAATATGGAACCATCAAAACTTAAAAATAATAAAGTTTGCTAGATCAAAACCAAGAAGATCCGAAAATAGTTAAAACCTAGATCTACAAAAATTAAAGCTTCAAAATGGAAAACTTCAAGTTCTAAACTAGTATAGAATGAGGAGAAGAACATATTTTGGCAAATAATTTTGTAAGAAAACATCAACATCATTTATGGATCCATCTCTTGAGCAAGTTGGTACTTGCCTTGGTTAGTGGAGGAAAATAAATGAGAGGAGAGAGAATGAGATGAGTTATTATATAGAATCATGAACCCATGGGTTCATGATGAACCAAGGGGTTCATGATGAACCATTGGTGAACCAAGAATAGGTTACCCAAATGAGCCAAAACTGTAGGCCCAAATGCAGAAAATAAATTACGAAACAATATTTTGTCAAATATTTTGGGAAATGCATAAAGAAATACAGCATATAAATATCTTATAAATACAAAGTAAATACAATTTATCGGTTTACGTATTAAAATACGTATTCCAGGATCGGGGAGTGACATCTCTACCCTTCTTAGAAAAATTCCGTCCTCGAAATTCCAGCCAAGACAGGATAGTAAAATCAGGGCAAGCAAGGCACAATCATATACAAGTTAACTATCATAGCAGTTATTATCATACATCATAAGTACAAAACAAGCAGGTGCAGATAAGCATGGAATCGTGTCAATAAGGCGTAAAAAAAATATATACCTCATTAGTCAAACAAATGCGGATACCGAGATCTGATCTCGTCCTCGCGCTCCCAGGTTGACTCTCCCGAAGAGTGATGGTTCCAAGAAACACGGACAAGGCTTATCGTCCGATTCTTGAGTACCTTCTCTCGCCGGTCCAAAATAGACACGGGTTGTTCCTCGTAAGTTAGGTCGGTACCAACGACTAATTCAGAATGATCGAGGACATGACTCGGATCCGGGACATATCCACGTAATTGGGACACATGAAACACATCATATATGCCAGTTAACGAAGGCGAAAGGGCAAGTCGATAAGCCACATCGCCTACCCGAGCGAGAATCTTAAAAGGACCAACGTATCTTGGACTAAGCTTTCTCCGGGTTCCAAATCTGATGATACCCCGAGTAGGCGAAATCCACAGAAACACTTGGTCGCCAACTCTAAACTCTAGAGGCCTACGATGCTGATCTGTCCAATGATGATGTCGGTCCTGTGTAACTCGAAGGCGCTCTCTGACCAACTTAACTATCTCCACAGTCTGCGTGATCATCTCTGGCCCCAACAACTTCCGTTCTCCGACGTCGTCCCATGCCAAAGGGGACCTGCACTTCCTTCCGTACAATGCTTCAAACGGGGCCATCTGAATGCTAGCCTGATAGCTGTTGTTATAGGAGAACTCCACTAGATGAAGGTGATCCTCCCAAGATCTGCCAAAATCTAAGGTACACGCCCGTAGCATATCTTCTAATGTCTGAATGGTTCTTTCTGATTGCCCGTCAGTTTTTGGATGATAAGCAGTACTGAATCTTAACTTGGTTCCCAAGCTTTGGTGTAAGCTCCGCCAAAAATGGGAAGTAAACCGCGTATCCCGATCTGATACTATACTAACTGGAATACCGTGCTGCCTTACTATCTGATTCATGTACATTTCTGCTAGCTGCTCAGTAGTCTGTCCAACTCGGAAGGAAAGGAAATGAGCGACCTTCGTGAGTCGATCTACTATTTCCCAGACTGCATTCTTGCCAGCCGGGGATCTAGGTAAACCGGTCACAAAATCTATCGTGATGTGCTCCCATTTCCATTCTGGGATAGGAAGCGGCTGTAGCAATCCTGCTGGTCTCTGCTGCTCGGCTTTCACCTGCTGACATACCAGACACTTGGATACAAATCTTGCTATCTCTCTTTTCATGCCATTCCACCAAAAGAACTGCCTGATATCTCGATACATCTTCGTTCCTCCTGGATGAATGGAGTAAATAGAACTATGAGCTTCGGACATAACTTCTTACCGAAGGTCTCCACTCGGTACACAGAGTCTGTTTCCAAACCTGAGCGTACCATCTTTATGAATCACTAACTCCTTTCTACGGCCTGATTCACACTCCGACCGCAACTTCTGAATCTGTGGATCTCCTGCTTGTGCTGCCCTTATCCTCTCTACTAAGGTTGACTGAATCTGCATACTGGTCATTTTTCCTATATCCCTTGGCAAAACTACTTTGATTCCCATACTTTGAAGGTATTCTAGAATATGCTTCTGCGAGGTCAAGATAAAGGCACTGTCTCTCCTACTCAGTGCATCTGCAACTATATTCGCCTTGCCTGGATGATACTGAAGATCTAAATCAAAATCCTTCAGCAGTTCTATCCATCTTCTTTGCCTTATGTTCAAATCTCGCTGCGTGAATACGTATTTCAAACTCTTATGATCAGTATAGATCTCTACCCGATCCCCGTATAAGTAATGCCTCCACAACTTGAGTGAAAACACCACAGTTGCTAACTCCAAATCATGAGTCGGGTAATTCTTCTCATGGTCTCGAAGCTGCCGAGACGCATATGCTATCACCTTTCCATGCTGCATCAATACACATCCAAGACCCTTCCCAGGTGCGTCATAATATACTGTAAAGCCTCCCGCTCCTACTGGAAGCGTCAAGATCGGAGCTGAGATCAATCTCTTCTTCAATTCTTCAAACGATGCCTGACAGCTAGCTGACCAAACAAACTCTACGTCCTTGTGCGTCAAACGCGTTAAGGGCACAGAGATCCTGGCAAAGTCTGCCACGAACCTTCTGTAGTAACCAGCTAATCCTAAGAAACTTCGCACTTCTGCAACCGTTCTCGGGACTGGCCAATGCTCTACGACCTCAATCTTTTTCGGATCCACTGACACTCCTGCTCCAGAAATTATATGTCCCAGGAACGAAATGTGGTCTAACCAGAATTCACACTTGTCGAGCTTCGCATAAAGTTGATGCTCCCTCAATATATATATATATATATATATATATATATATATATATATATATATATATATATACATATAAGTACTATATCATACATATTCTTGACAATCTATGATACCTAAATTCACATGATATCCATACTAAGCTCATAGGTTACACAAAATGCCTACGTCGCATAGTCACTCTTCTACTTAAAATCAATACTGTACCAATTGGGCCTTCACTAAATTCTAGGATTAAAGTATGTTATAGCTCTTCATGTTAGCTTTTCGAAACTTCAAACGGATCGCATTTTCGTGTCCGGAAGCTCCCGAAATCGCAAAAACACCGAAACGCGTTCATCTTTTGTACAGCTGACACTCAAACAATTCTACAGAAAATTATAGAACGAATTTGGCTTATAAAAATATATATTTGGAAATCTAACTTCGATACGCTTCTTTTAAAAAAACAGGAGGTTAATTGGAGTTATGAGCTAAAAGTTATGACATTTCTAAGTTGCTCTAGCTACTAAAAACGTGGATAAAAATTATGACGAATTTGGGTTGTTTGGACAAAAAACATATGTAGGCCAAAATACTTGGATACCAACATAGCTATCTAAATAAAACTTATTCTAACCATCCTAAATAAGATCAATCCACTCTCTAAAATATAAATCTGAGATTAAAACACTAATTAATCATTCCTACAATATATATATATATGCATACAAGTGTCCAAAATAGGAGTTTTTTCCACTAGGACACAACCACAACACAAAGGACACTCCTATGACCTCCAAATGGACACGAAATGGACACAAATGGAGATACAACCATGGGGGTCATTCCTATGGGTTCAAAATATTCCTATATGCATGTAGGGATGGATTAGAAAAGAGATTATACCTTTCGGGAGAGAGAGATTCAAAGGAAAATTCTTCCGACACGACACCGACACGTAGAGATTCCAAAAGGACACGAACGAGCTCCGAATCCTCCCAAACTTGGCTAGCACCCTCTAACCATAGAGTAGAAAAGAAATAAAGAAGATCTGGTGGAAGAAATGGTGGATTTGGAGATGAAATCAATGGAGTTGTTCTCTAGAAATTTGAAAAAGAACAAGAGAGAGAAAATAGATGGATAAAATGAAATGGAAGAGATGGTGACTCAATCCTTATCCCCCCCATTGGTGGCTGCCCAAAAAGGGTGAGGTGTCCCCTATTTGAATGTCCAAAATGCCCTCCACTAATCTATTTGATTTAAAATAGGAATGGGTTAAAGGTTGAGGTCAATTTAGTCTAGTTTTAAGTCTCTAATTAAAATAAACCTATCCATGAATAATTAGTCTAACTACTAACTAAAATTAATATCATGTGCACTAAAATTAATATCATGTGGGTCATGCCTAACTAATGGGTGGGTCCACTAGAGTCAAAACTATCCCGGGTCCCCGTTTCAAGTCGGATTGAGCTGAAATTCGAACCCGACTCAAATAACCCCAAAATAATATTATAAATAAATAAATAATTCCAAAAATATTCTAAAATAAAAAATGACAAAAATACCCCAGTTTCTGAAAACTGGGGGTGACAATTCTATCCACCTTAAAAAAATTTCGTCCTCGAAATTAAACCAAACAATAGTAAAACATCAAAATCACAAGTCATGGCTAAAATTTAAAATGATAAAAATTTCAAAAATCAAAGCATGAATTAAATGACTAAAATTATAAAATTTAAAGTTGCTCTCAAATATAAGTCTATCCACCTTAAAAGAATCATCCAAAAACATAAAACAAAGTAAACACAGAAAATTTATACAATTCGATAATCGTATGCGTCTGTCCAATAATCATGATACTCAGAATCTCCGTCATGCCAGTGAGCAAGGCTACGATAATCACAGAGTCCTTAACTACGGTACATACCTCTAGAATTATGGTATTTAAAATTTTTGCATTGCCGCTAGCTTGGCAGCAAAAACCTTAAATTCCCACACCCGAGAAATACGTCCATAGTCCGACTATATGTCCTCACTCTGCCTGTCAGCATGACCCTAGAGGATTCTAAAATCTCATAATCGAGATGACCTAGCCCATACGACTTATCTCAGAAAAATATCACATTACTAGAACAAAATTTCATCCAACGATCAAGAACAGATAGAATTGAAGTTCAAGACAGTTTATAAGGAAGCAAATGCGAAAATGAGATCGAAGGATTGGAACCTACTATCTGCTCTGCTACTGCCTGAGTGGGCTCAACTGTTATGGCGAATGCACTTCCCTGCTGGCCTCCTCTAGCCTGCTGCACGCCATCCTGGCCTCTTCGGATTCCACTAGCGTGGCAATCCCTCAGTTAGTGGTCAGGCACCCCACAGTATAGGCAGACGCCCAACCTCTTCCTACAAGCCTCTTTGGTGTGTCCCGGCTTCCCGCAGAAGGTGCACTGTGTAGCCGGCCTCTGACCCTGACCCGGGTGCTGGTGTGTACGCGCCGGTGCCTGCTAAAACTGGAACTGAGACTACTGCTGCTGAAACTGCCTCTGCTGGAAATGTGGGCGCTTCGCTGGCCCTGCACTCGAACTAGCTCCAAGAGCGTCATGCCCCTCTTCGACTTGAGGCCAAAGTCCTCCTCTGTAATCTGCACCTCCATAAGGATCTGCTCGAAGGTCGCGTCACGTCTTCCAGAGGTACGACTGCGCACTGCATGTAAAGGCCCCTCCGAAACTTTCACGCCTTGCACCCCTCATCCTGGACCAAACTAGGTACAAACCTGCTCAGGCAGAAGAACTCCGCTGCATACTCGTCTACCGAAGAGTTCTCCTGCACCAGACTGGCAAACTGCCCCTCCAAAGCTGTCAAGGCTACATCTGGATAGAACTTCTCCTTAAAGAGTTTTCTGAAGTCCTTCCAAGACAATCCCCTCACTGACGAACGCAAATCTGTGTGGTACCAAGTCAGCACTATGTCGAAAAATTGGCTCGCTGCAGAAGTCACCCACAGACCTCTCGGGACCTCTGCCAACTCCAGACTCCGTTGGACATCCTCTAGCCAGTCGTCCGCGTATAGGACACCCTCAGTACCCTTGAACTCCCGCGGTTTCATCTTCCTGAAGTCGAGGTGTGTACCGGGCCTCCCCTGACCCGGCTGCTGTACTGGTGCTTCCTGAACTGTAGCCGGTGTACCTCTCTCCACTGCTGCCATAGCTAGCTGATACGAGTTCTCCACGGTCTGTCGCAGCACCTCTGTCTGACGATGCTGTGCCTCTGCCTGTGCTCTCTGTGTCTGCAGCATCTGCTGCAGAAGGGCCATCATCCCCTGAGTATCTGTCGGTAGCTGAGGCGGCGGTGGAAGAATGTCAGGGATGACCATGGACGGTCTCGCTGCTGGAGGTGGAAGACCTGCCGAAATCGTCCCTGCTGCTCCCGCCTGAAGGGCAGGGACTGAGGTGGAAGCTCCCTGAACTACAGCTCCCTCTGCTGAAGGTGGAAGACCTCCGAGAACTGCCGTTGCTACTCCTGCCTGAAGGGCAGGAACTGAGGCTACTGCTCTCTCGACTGCTACTCCCGTAGCCGGAGGTGGAAGACCTCCCGGATCTGACCTCCCTGGAACTGTACTGGGCCCTGCTGCCTGAGAACGAGTCACCGTCATCCTGAAGATAAATTGAACCCAAGAGATCAATATGGCATATGATAGAATATTATCAAAGGAGGACAATTGAATTCAAATGCAAGAAGAGTTTTTATGGTAATCAAAGATCATAAATTTCCTAAAATATGATTGAGTAACTCCTATCATACCCTAGATCCTACGTCCTAGTCGCAGGCTCGTAATTAGCACTCTAAGTCGAGCACCATTACGAGATCGTACTAATTGCGACTCAGACCTGTATGGGCCACCATAAAAATGTGTCACGACCCGCACCCTGATTAGGGGCACGAGTACGTGGTTACGTCCAGCCTACGCCGAAGAATCGGTGGTAGAACGTTGTATATAGGGTCTGTAAATACTACGACTAAAACAGATAAAGGTACCTGTACAGTATATACTCTCCGAATGGAGGTGACATAGCAATACAGTCTCAATCATAAATACAAAACTATGGTAGATAGCATGGAAAGGAAATATGATAGATAAAAGCAGAAAATGAGTCCAAGATCCACACAAGTCCTGAGCTATACATGAACGACCCAGAGTCACAGAAAATATATATAACTACTACAAACTGAAAGTGCTAGCTGGCTCGCAGGCTAGGCAAACCTAACTAGCTATACTACTCAGGGTGAGCAAAGTCTAGTGGCTCTACTAATAAGCCACAGTCTGGGTCTACTCCATCAGACTCGACCCCATAATAGGTCAGGCAATCTACCTCAGAACCATCTGTAATATGTCAACGGTATCCTGTCAGGAAAATGAGCAAGTACAAACACCAACAGCAGTTCCATATGAATTGACAAATTCTATAAGAGACAGTGTAATGAAATACTAGACAAAGATATGTGAAATACAGGGTAAAATCAGCAGAAAATATATAATAGATGTGAGTATTGAATAGGACGACAATATATTTGTAGGATTGCTTAGAAACTATTCGAAAGCCGAGTTACAATCCTTAAACCAAATAAGGACCGGGGTTGTAACCCTTCTCCCGAACTGAACTTAGCCTCCTAGGATAAATAAATATAAAAATGTGACTTGAATTATTAGAGCGCTATGTGATCGGCTAGGGAATTAGGGTAGGATTATCTACTTGGCCCGACAATCACATAAAAATTTGAAAGGGTCATGCCGGCCAACCTGGATAACATAGACATGGGGTATCTGCTACACCCTACGTGAAGTGAGGGTGGTGCTAGCAAAATAGTGACATGGAGGCTTTGATCACATAACCCCTAATAATTCCCCCATCCCCGAATAGTATCATGGATCCGGACATAGTACGTCATGACACGGATTCAAAAGCAGGTGATCAGCCCACTCCCAAATCAATGTCTATATAAGTACATGAAACATGGATATCACACACCAATATACCAAGGAAAATCCTGGAATAACATCTCATGACAGGATTCGGCGTATACTAGTCCGTGAACTATCGTGTCGAGAATCAAGTAAGACACTACAACTGAATCAGATATAGTAGATATCAAGACAATAAAAACTATCATTGAATGTACTTGCCTGTGGTCCTGAGCTGATAAGGTGAACAGACGCTCAGAGTAAATCACAGACCTAAAATGAGATACTATGAGTTAAACAGGGTTTTATACTGAAAAAAGAAACTAATTTAAGTCATGAATGCAAGTCTAAGTCAAAACTAGGTCAATCTAGGTCAAACTGAGTCTTACTAGGTCAAACTAGGTCATACTGGGTCATACCAGGTCACGGGGAGTCAATCCAAGTCAAACTAGGTCAAACGGGGTCAAAGGTTGACTTACAGTTGACTTTTGGTCAACTGGTCAACCCTGGTCAACTCTGGTCGACTCTAGTCAACCCTGGGTCAACCTTAGGTCAAACTAGTCAAATGTTGACTAACTATTGACTTTCAGTCAACTGGTCAACTCTGGTTTGGTTTCGGTCAATTCTAGTCACTTATAGGCTAAGTTTGACTTTTGGTTGACTTTTGTTGACTTTTGGTTAAAATGGTCAACCGAGGTCAAAACTAGTCTGAGGACACTAATCCTAACCATTACCAACCAAGAGAACCTAATTCTAACAATATCTTAGAAGTTAAACTCAATATCTTAATTATACCCTATTACCTACATTTACCCTTACCAAGGTAATCCCGATACCTTGCCCAATATAACGGAAATCCCGCTAATACTCAAGATACTAGCCTAGGCTCCTTATAGTAGCTAGATACTATCCTATCTAGGGTTTACCAACCAAGAAATCTAGGGTTCTTGGGCATCAAAACTATTTTTTCTAATATGTTACTCTCCTACACATTACCTTAAGGTAATATTGAGATATCAAGATACCACATCTAACATAACTCATTCTTCTAAACCACACTCACTCTCCCTCACAAAAATCATCTATCTAACCCCCATCTAACTTAGAATGCTACTTCTAAAATAACTTCTCAAAAATTAACTCAAACATCTACCACTACCCTCAAGATAACATAACATGGCATACTTTCTAACATTGACAAACCTTATTTTCTACCACTATAAACACTACCCTACTAACCGCCTAGCACATAAAAACACTCTCTAACTTAGGGATTTCGTAGTACTAAATGTGGTTGATAAGTGTGGGTAGGTATTTGGGGCTAAGGTGGGTCAAAAGGGATGTTTCGAGACCACAAAAACCCCAAAAAATCATCCTGCACTGCTTTTGCTTACTGCTTTTTCCTGCTTACTGCTTACTGCTTTTTTCTACTGCTTTTCTGCTCATTCTTTCACTCTCTAACCATCTAACCACACACACATCTATATACAACACACTACCACTCAACCAAAACACAAATCACTCAACAAACTACACTAGCCTCAAGTCAAATAGGATGGCATGATCCTTCCAACTCTCTCACCTTCACAACCCACACACACTACACTACCATCTATACAATATCAAACACACACTAACACATATCCTCTATCAATCTCACTTCTCTCCACTAACCACACACATCCTTATCTCATTCAAACACACACTCTATACTAACATATATTACATAACAATAATATATATATATATATATACATATATGTACTATATCATACATATTCTTGACAATCTATGATACCTACATTCACATGATATCCATACTAGGCTCATAAGTTACACAAAATGCCTACGTCGCATAGTCACTCTTCTACTTAAAATCGATACTGTACCAATTGGGCCTTCACTAAATTCTAGGATTAAAGTATGTTATAGTTCTTCGTGTTAGCTTTCCGAAACTTCAAACGGATCGTATTTTCGTGTCCGGAAGCTCCCGGAATCGCGAAAACACCGAAACGCGTTCATCTTTCGTACAGCTGATACTCAAACAATTCTACAGAAAGTTATAGAACTAATTTGGCTTATTAAAATATATATTTGGAAATCTAACTTCGATACGCTTCTTTTAAAAAAACGAAAGGTTAATTGGAGTTATGAGCTAAAAGTTATGACATTTCTAAGTTGCTCTAGCTACTAGAAACGTGGATAAAAATTATGACGAATTTGGGTTGTTTGGACAAAAAACACATGTAGGCCAAAATACTTGGATACCAACATAGCTATCTAAATAAAACTTATTCTAACCATCCTAAATAAGATCAATCCACTCTCTAAAAATATAAATCTGAGATTAAAACACTAATTAATCATTCCTACAATATATATATATATATATATATATATATATATATATATATATATATATATATATATATGCATACAAGTGTCCAGAATAAGAGTTTTTCCCACTAGGACACAACCACAACACAAAGGACACTCCTATGACCTCCAAATGGACACGAAATGGACACAAATGGAGATACAACCATGGGGGTCATTCCTATGGGTTCAAAATATTCCTATATGCATGTAGGAATGGATTAGAGGAGAGATTATACCTTCCGGGAGAGAGATTCAAAGGAAAATCCTTCCGACACGACACCGACACATAGAGATTCCAAAAGGACACGAACGAGCTCCGAATTCTTCCAAACTTGGATAGCACCCTCTAACCATGGAGTAGAAGAGAAATGTAGATGATTTGGTGGAAGAAATGGTGGATTTGGAGATGAAATCAATGGTGTTGTTCTCTAAAAATTTGGAGAAGAACAAGAGAGAGAAAATGGATGGATAAAATAAAATGGAAGAGATGGTGACTCACTCCTTATCCCCCCCCCCCCATAGGTGGCTGCCCAAAAAGGGTGAGGTGTCCCCTATTTGAATGTCCAAAATGCCCTCCACTAATCTATTTGATTTAAAATATGAATGGATTAAAGGTTGAGGTCAATTTAGTCTAGTTTTAAGTCTCTAATTAAACTAAACATATCCATGAATAACTAAAATTAATATCATGTGGACTAAAATTAATATCATATGGGCCATGCCTAACTAATGGGTGGGTCCACTAGAGTCAAAACTACCCCGGGTCCCCGTTTCAAGTCGGATTGAGCAGAAATTTGAACCCGACTCAAATAACCCCAAAATAATATTATAAATAAATAAATAATTCCAAAAATATTCTAAAATAAAAAATAACAAAAATACTCCTGTTTTTGGAAACTGGGGGTGACATTATGCCCTTACAACAAAATTAATTAATTTAATTTAAATGTCGAGACGAGCTCTGAATGCCGTGAAACGGTCCAGTCAGGAGGCCGAAGCCCTGTACCCAAAATACAAAAGGCCAGTAACCAGTTCTAAAGTAGAATATAATTAAATTTATGAAAGATGGTGTCTGAGACTTGGTCATGCAATCTCACGTTGCTAGGCTTACGCCTCAACGTACAGGAAGTTCTGTAGCGTTTACGTTTCGTCGAGGCTCATCCGACTGATACGGTCGTCGCCTAAAAGGGGATTCAAAACTCACAAAATTCACATTTAAGGCCAAACAAAACCAATTTTGTAAACCGTTTTCTAAGACCGAATTTTGAAAATAGATTTTAATTTACCAATTACTAAACTTAATTAAATAATTGTATTTTAAAATATTTTACTAAAAATTTGGGTAGCACCTCCTTTGTAACTAGGACAACCTAGCCACGAGGCGGTACTGCTCCCACAACACAAATGAATGTCCCAAACCAGGGAACCAACATGCCATCTAAATATGAATATCCAACATCCAACCCACGGATAAAACCTCATAACTAATAAACCACCCAACTAAAACAGAAAATGAACACAGCATACCAAGATATAAAGCTAACAAAAATATACGCGTCCAGCACACTAATGACCAAACCACAAAATAACCACGTCGCGGCGTAAAAATGAACGCGCGTAACCCCTAACGTAGCGATACTCAAATACCGATCCCCGAAACGGGGTCGGGACCGCGTCATCATCGACACGTAAATGCGACACACCAACGGAAGGGACGCAGGGACATGAATTATACCTCAGTGCTCGGCTAGAGCTCTCAGATGCAAAGTATAGGGGCTGAATCCGTGTGTCTCGGATAGCTCGGGACAGTGGACAGTAAAAATCAGCAAGGGTGAAGCGCGAACGGTGGCCCAGGAAAGCGCGGACAGCGCTGTTACAGCCGCGGGGCACGGCTCGGGTCTGAGATAGTGCCAGGCTCGGATCCGCGGAACTACGGGTCACCGGGAAGCGGGACGGGGCTCGCGAAGACGCGGCCACGGGGTAGCACGCACAGCGAGGGGGCAAGTTCGCACGGAAAGCGCTGGGCGGATCGGGCTTGGAGCTCGACTAGGGCACGTCCGAGCTCGGGGAAACCGGAGAGGAGGCGGGGCGGCTACGCCGGAGACGGCCAGGGGCGGCCACCGTGGGGCGTTCGGCCTAGGGCACAACGGCTGTGGCGTGGGGCCGCAGGTCTGGTACGGAGGCGCACGGGACAGGGGGTCTCTACGGGGCGACCGCGGTGGCGCCGGCGAGGGGCGCGGGCCTGGACGGTCGGGCTCCGGCGTAAACGCGGGGAGGGTGCCGACGGTCGGACGCGGTTCGTGCGTGAAGGGCGCCGGCGGTCACGGGGGGCGGTGGCTCGGGTAGGCAGTCGGCCGGCCGCGGGGAGCATGGCGGCAGGCCGAGCGGAGCTTGGGGGAAGAGGAGGTGACGAGGGGTTGCTGGGAGAGGGAGATGGTAGTGGTTGTGAGAAGTAGTGGTTGCTTTGGAGATGAAAAGAAATAGGGATGGTGGTGGTGGTGAGGATTTTTAGTGAGGTGAGAGAACGTAAAGAGAGTGGGAGAGAATGAAGGGGTGCTGGTTAGTTGTGAGGGGTTGGGTTTAGGTAGTTTAGGATTTAATTAATTTTTTTTCTTTCATAAATAATTATATATTTTTTTCTTTCTTTAAAAAATAAAGTTAAATGATTTTAAAAAGGATTTGAGTTCGAGACGGGTTCGAAGTCGGGTTGGGTTTGGTGTCGGACCCCGGGCACGGAATCGGGACCGGTCAGCAATCAAAGATCCGATACCAATAAATTTGAAATAGTATTTTTTTCGAATACCAACTAATAATAATAATAATAAATATAATAATACTACCAATAATCTAACTATGCTGCGACAAAATCCAATAATTTGCCAATAATTCAAAAATCGAAAAATATGGATTTTATAACCTTCCCTCCTTAGAAAATTTTGTCCTCGAAATTTCAAAGATAAGGGCCGGGGTACAATCAAAATCACTTAACCTTGATCAAACATGGAATTTAAATCATCAGGCATGATCGGATTCTAGGCATGATCACTAGGTACAATGATAAAATATCGGTACGATTAGAATTATCATGATATGATCTGAGATAAGGTTAGATTGTTGTTGTGATCAAAAATCATTTTAGGCACGAAAAATTTTTAGGTGCAATTATGATAATAAAATAGGAGAAAATCAAATGAGGTCTCATGATACAGAAAAGGCAAGAAAGAAGCGAATGTCAACAGTTTATTGAGAAGGCAGAAAGTAATGGAATCTTTTGAGATGAGGGACTAAAATGTCAAATTAAATTGGAATAGAGTACAAGGGTTTGTGACTCAGAAAAGATAAAAAGTTGTATGATGGTAGGATAACAAAGATGATTATAATAATATAACTATGATAGGAATGTAATCGAGTAAGATGTTTCCACTGAGGGCCGAGTGATGATCAAAAAGAATAGAAAGAATATCATTTCACTATTTCAACGGTCAGAAGATAAGATATGCAGGAAAAAGACTTACAAGATAACTATCTTATTAATACCATGCAAAACCAATCTCTAACTAGCTGAACTTGCGGTATCTTCATAAAACTAAGATATCTGTCAAGGTATTAAAACTAAATATATATATGGAATCATAAATCACCTAAATCAATTTTTTATCCATCGTTGTATGCCAATGGTCTTATCTCAAATCCTCTCTGCTTATTCCTTCTCTAGAACCTATCATTCCATTGCTCGTGTTATTCCTTCCATGGCTATATCCGTCCTTTCTAGGTATAGTAGTCATCTAACCATAAAAGTTGATCCTCGTCAAGTGTTTCTTTACATGATCATTATATTCACATATTTATATACATTATCCAAATTCACTTCCTTCATGGGAGAACATTACCAAATCATATACTTTCCTCGCTAACTCTACCTACGTCTTCCTTTATCTTCAATAACTCTTCCTTTAAGCAAAAAATTCAAAATCGTCAAATACCATCATTTTTTAATGAGGTTTAGACGCTAGCGAGCACTACTAACGATTCTATTCCAAATAAGTCACAAGCTAGGTATACCACTCCCTCAAGGCTAGCTTACTCAAGGTATTCTTTTACCTTTTCTATCCTTTAACTATCTAATATTAATCCCAAGGATCCCTTACAAGGAATGAGATAAGTGACAATCTATGTTTCCCCCGCATATAGCTATCAACTTTACATATGGTCATCCACAAGATGCATATCAACTATTTAATATATAAAGCTAACCACAACTATCTACAGCTTCCAAAATATGTAACCAAAAAAATATAATAATAATAATAAATAAATAATGAATAAATAAATATAAAAATATATATATATGCAATGTACTAGGTTGGAACAGGAAAGGGATTGAGCCAATAGAGATTGATATGGTCCTAATAAGTTCTAGGAAAAATCAAGTACAATTTTATAGAAAATCTATCCTTTCTGGCTGTGATAAGAGATTTCTGAAAATGGAAAGCCGCTAGAAACAAATCCTCTAATTCGAACAACAGTCAGAATAATTTGATGGTGCAGAAAAGACAACCATATATGGATATAGTCTTAATAATATTCGAAACCCCAAATATATCCGAAGTCACTTTGCTTCAAATTCATGCCTCGCCAGAGTGCACCTGACTGCAGTAAAATTTTGGCTCCATAACTTGAATAGCAATAGGTTTTCGAGTAGTCTATCAACTTTATCTATTTTCTGGCTGAACAACATAGGAGACAAAATTGATGCATTTAGGACGTAGTCTCAATAATATCCAAAAACCTATCAACACCTGAATCACTTCAACTTAGAGTCTATGCCCCGCCAGTGCACAACTGGCTGCAGTATACTCGCAGTTTCTATAATTCAAATAGATGGTTGCGACGCATATGTGCGAAGCCATATTAGGTCACTGAATATTTTTTTTAACTTTGTCCATGGGAATTTCAAAGGGATAATTCAAAAATTCAAAAAGTTTTTCAATGACTAAAGGAAATTCAATATTAGGATGGAATCAATTCTCTGATCGTTCGTGCTTCATGATAATCAAGCATTGAGTTTAAAAGCTTTCTAGGCCTTGAATTGATCAAGAAGTTGCCTAGGGAGGGTAAGGTTAATTTCGAGTTGAGTGGAGGAAATCAACAAAATAAAAACAATATTTTCGGTACTTGGAATAACTTAGGAAATATCAATCCATATTGGAATTATTTTTCGAAAAATAGTTCCCTTGGGAGATATGTGAACCAGCTAAGTTGAACCAATTCTTTGGTAACAATTAACCTTGGGACTTTATGGTTCTAAAAGAATTCGGTTCGGAATTGGTTCTGAGAAAGTCAATTGGAAATAAGGTCAAAAGAAATGGTTGGATACACTAGTCGTAGAAATACTTTGGGTAGATAAGAGTTTATTAGGTTTGTTATAGAAGAATTTGAAACTCTAAATAGCGAATGGATCTAGATTCCAAATAAAGATAGAGGAGTAAGATTTGATCAACAAATGGAGAAGTTGGAAATAGATTTGCTAAAGAAGGAGATTGAAAAAAAAAATCTAATCTTAATCCAAAAAGGGCGAAAGAGTATGGATCCTAAAGTATGCTAGAATCTGATAAAGATATGGAAGAAAATAATCCCGAAAGCCATGGGACACTAAAGTATACCAAAAATTTAGAAAATAATATAGGCAGTAAAACATACCATCATATAATCGGCCTAATCTAGATAAGGTTTAGGTACAAACGTAAGCAAGGTAACCTATAAAACTATAAGCAAGCCAAAATAAATAATTTTGGCCCTATATTGTAACGTAGTGAATATAGTAGACTCTCTGTTCACCATGTATATATATATATATATATATATATATATATATATATATATATATATATATATATATATATATATATATATATATATATATATATATATATATATATATATATATATTGAAGACACCTCAGTATTTATTATTTCAACAACCTCTACTTAAGTCACAAAGTTGACTGATCCTTATCTGCATCCTTGACTATTCCATAAATGTTTTTCGATTCCCAAGTATCCATAACTTTTCATCCTTACATCTCGTAATTTATTTCCTCGATAAGTCTTTTGTCTTATCGTTGTAATTTGTTCAGGTCAAAATTTACTCCTTATGTCATTATCACTTCCAATTGTTATCAGTACCAACTAATATCTAGGTATTCTAAAATTCTATTCTTCTAATTCTTAATCACCAATATATCCTTGATAAATACTGCCTTACATACATTCTCATTAAGATTACAATTTTCAAAAATTGTATCGTAGGGGAGACATGACTTTGGGAAAGATATTGGCCAAAAAATAAGTGTAATCAAGGATAATATGTTATGCTTCGGTAGGGTATCATCTAGTGCTAAACAATAATTCTAGGTATCATTAGCTCTTCTGGTTCTGGTCTGGTTCGAGCAGCCTCCTGCTGCTCAATCTACTACTACGATTCTCTTGTCATGTTTTCTTGCGTCATGCATAGAAAACAAGATCTTGCTAGTATCGACTGATAGGCATAGGTCAGGTTGTCTTCATAGTCTGACAAGTTTAGGGGCAAGCATAAACAAGGTAACCTACCGTTCTATAAGCAAGCAAAAATAGTTACTTATATATAGATAATTCGGTTCTATGTTGTGACAAATTAATATTCTAGTGTCCTAGTTGTTTCTAGGCATGTTCACTTAAGTTGTTGATGGACCTGCATGGGCTACCACTAAAAATATGTCACGACCCGATCCCAAATTGTTGGATCGAATCGGATCATGCCCAGCCTGCACCGTTGTGAGATGGCGACAGTAAGCTATTTCTAATTGCAGGTAATCTCAATAACATCTATACATTTGTCATAACACGAATTTACGAATATTTAAAACTTTTATTCAACAAAGAGAAATACCACTGGAAAGGAAAATACTGAAATAAATACTGAAACCAAAAGTCTACAATCTCTAACATAATGAAACTAGAAAAATAAGGAAATAGCAACTAGCTAAACGGCCGGCTCTTCGGCCTCAAGATCCGCGTCCTCCAAGGGAGACTCTCGTAACACCGCAGGGTATAGCACTAGATCATAATAGCTAGTGTACAATAGCTCAGCGTCATCAATATCTCCTATTGGGAGGGGGATCCAGTCAGAAAAGGAGCAAGTACGAGTATGTACCTCACATTTCAAATAATAACGAAAAAGTACAAGCTAAACAGTTGAAACAATATTTTCCAGCAATTTAACAATTCAATACTTGAAACAATATGATTTGAATATGTAACGTCTATGACCGGCTTGGGTTGTACAATAGCATCCTAGCGACACGATACGGTTTATCCCCGTGTGTAAGAGGGGTAAGCTCGCACAATAACAATATGCAATATGAGGGGTATTGGTCATAAACGCTACACTATTCCTCCAATATTCCCATAATCAATATCAATCAATATTTGAACCCTAGGAGAGGGTTCCGTGTAGCAATGTGGTTTAAACATGCAACTTGACAATTACTAATTAAAATATAAGATAGCATAACCGCAACTTGCCTTTGTTTAGTGACTGGAACAGGATGTCGGTACCAGGAAGGAAGTCAAATAGTCATCGAAACCCTACAGTTGAGAACCCTGACTTAGAACCATAGAGGAAACCATTTCTAGGTGTGTTAGTTGCAATTTCTAGAAGCAGGTCCTAGTCCAGTTTTTAAGTTGTTAATTAAGCTATCAACCCACTCTACCGTCGTAGGATACAATTATCAATTAACGAAAAAGGAACCGATTTATTAATTTATTGGGTAAAGATCGTATTTTTCAATTCATTTAACAAACTTGTACTTTAATAATATATACAAAAAATTAGGTTTTTCTTTTAATGAGAAAAATGTGAATTTGTTTAAATAATACAAACTTGAATTTTTACCTTTTTATTTAGAAGTGAGAAAACTCTTATAATTTTTCATATAAAACTAATACCCATTTTAAGTACGCGTCTAATTTCGCAAAGCAGCAACCAAAAATAACAGAAAATTCTAAACTATACAGATATAGGGCCACAGAAAAACAAAGAAAAACTGGGCTTATGTCCTTACAGCAAATTGATTAATTTAATTTAAATGTCGAGGCGAGCTCTGAATGCCGTGAAGCAGTCCAGTCAGGAGGCCGAAGCCCTGCACCCAAAATACTAAAGGCCAGTAACCAGTTCTAAAGTAGAATATAATTAAATTTATGAAAGATGGTGTCTCAGACTTGGTCATGCAATCTCACGTTGCTAGGCTTACGCCTCAACGTACATGAAGTTCTGTAGCGTTTGCGTTTCGCCGAGGCTCATCCGACCGATACGGTCGTCGCCTAAAAGGGGATACAAAACTCACAAAATCCACATTTAAGGCCAAATAAAACCAATTTTGTAAACCGTTTTCAAAGACCGGATTTTGAAAATAGATTTTAATTTACCAATTACTAAACTTAATTAAATAATACTATTTTAAAATATTTTACTGAAAATTTGGGCAGCACCTCCTCTGTAACTAGGACAACCTAGCCACGAGGCGGTACTGCTCCCACAACACAAATGAATGTCCCAAACCAGGGAACCAACACGCCAACCAAATATGAATATCCAACATCCAACCCACGGATAAAACCTCATAACTAATAAACCACCCAACTAAAACAGAAAATAAACACAACATACCAAGATATAAAGCTAACGAAAATATACGCGTCCAGCACACTAATGACCAAACCACAAAATAACCATGCCGTAACGTAAAAACGAACGCGCATAACCCCTAACATAACGATACTCAAATATCGATCCCCGAAACGGGGTCGAGACCGCGTCATCATCGACACGTAAACGCGACACACCAACAGAAGGCACAAGGGACACGAATTATACCTCAGTGTTCGGCTAGAGCTCTCAGATGCAAAGAATAGGGGCTGAATTCGTGTGCCTCGGATAGCTCCGGACAGTGGAAAGTAAAAATCTGTAAGGGTGAAGCACGGACGGCAGCCCAGGAAAGTGCGGACAGCGCTGTCACTGCCGCGGGGCACGGCTCGGGTCTGGGACAGCGCCGGGCTCGGATCCGCGGAACTGTGGGTCACCGGAAAGTGGGACGGGGCTCGCAAAGACGCGGCCACGGGGTAGCACGTACAGCGAGGGGGCAAGTCCGCACGAAAAGCGCTGGACGGATCGGGCTTGGAGCTCGACTAGGGAACGTCCGAGCTCGGGGAACCCGGAGAGGAGGCGGGGCGGCTACGCCGGAGACGGCCAGGGACGGCCACCGTGGGGTGCTCGGCCTAGGGCACAGTGACTGTGGCATGGGGCCGCAGGTCTGGTACGGAGGCACACAGGACAGGGGGTCTCTACGGGGCGGCCGAGGCGGCGTTGGCGAGGGGCGCGGGCCTGCGCGGTCGGGCACCGACGTAAACACGGGAAGGGTGCCGACTGTCGGACGCGGTTCGGGCGCGAAGGGCACCGTCGGTCACGGGTGAGCGGTGGCTCAGGTAGGCAGTCGTCCGGCCGCGGGGAGCACGGCGGCAGGCCGAGCAGAGCTTGGCGGAAGAGGAGGTGACGAGGGGTTGCTGGGAGAGGGAGATGGTAGTGGTTTTGAGAAGTAGTGGTTGCTTTGGAGATGAAAAGAAATAGGAATGGTGGTGGTGGTGAGGATTTTTAGTAAGGTGAGAGAACGTGGAGAGAGTGGGAGAGAATGAAGGGGTGCTGGTGAGTTGTGAGGGGTTGGGTTTGGGTAGTTTAGGATTTAATTATTATTTTTCTTTCATAAATAATTATATTTTTTTCTTTCTTTAAAAAAAACAAAGTTAAATGATTTTAAAAAGGATTTGAGTTCGAGACGGGTTCGAAGTCGGGTTGGGTTTGGGGTCGGACCCCGGGCACGAAATCGGGTTGGGTCAGCAATCAAAGATCTGATACCAATAAATTTGAAATAGTATTTTTTTTCCGAATACCGACTAATAATAATAATAATAATAATAAATATAATAATACGACCAATCATCTAACTATGCTGCGACAAAATCCAATAATTCGCCAATAATTCAAAAATCTAAAAATATGGGTTTTACATTCAGAAATGGTTTTCTCTCTCCCGGAAGACTCGGTGCAGACTCAACCCCATGTTTCTCTCCCAAATGAGAAAGAACCTCCTCGCCGCTGCCTCGTTCTTCCACGCATCCCTTGAGTCCCTCCTCGTCGCCATCGCAGCCTTCGTCTCGAGCGGCTCCCTGCCCCATCCCTCCTTGCTGCAGCCTGCGCTGACCGACGAGCTCGAGTCCCTCATCGTCGCCACCTTCGTCAACCGAAAAGTCCTAGATAGGTGGAGAAGTCGATCATCTCCTCGTCGGAGGCGGCGCTGGTTTCATCTTCGTCGTCGTCCGTTGACCTAACGGCCGAAGTACCCCTCGTCGTCCGCGACCTCGTCATCCCCCACCGAGGAGCTCTTCTAGCTCATCAAGCTCAAGGTCCGAGATAATGGACGTCATTGACAGCTACACCACCGTCGCCATAGGGAGGGTCAAGTGGGGCACCGTCAAGGTCCGCGAGACTGTCGATCTCGTCGGCCACAGTGAGACCCGCAACACCACCATCTTTGGGGTGGGGATATTCAAGAAGATCTGCCACGAGGCGCTCTTCGACGACAATGGTCCTATAGGCCGACCGTGTCATTTGGTGCCGCCGCATGTTGGGCGAGTGCGGAAGCATTTTTCAATCCACCTAATCAAAACCAACCCCCTCTAACAAACACGAAGAAAATGATGAAAAAAAGTATATGGCGGTGACATATGTCACCTGGACAAATCTCAACCTTTAATAACTCAGATGAAATGATAAGATTGACAGAACTCACGTTGAACCCTTTGTCCTAATAGGTTCAACCCCCTCACTACTCTCAAGATGAAAAACATAAGATTACAAATGAGATCACTTACCAACCCGTAGCAATCTCCCTAACCGAAGTTGATGACTCATCGATTAGATCTTTTTCTTCCTTCTGCCTTAGATGGCGAAGTCCTAAGAGCAAAGTACGAACTTTCTGTTAGATTTTTTCTGGACGAGCATCCCGAATCTTCACTTTGTACTGTGCTTTGTGTCTCCACCCTCACCCCATATATATAGGATGAGAAAATTATATTCTAGTCATAATATGATTTCCTAAATAGGAATCAAATATTAATCCTATTATGCCTAAAATACTCTATCAACATCCTATTTTAGATCATATTAAAATTTCTAAAAATAAGAATCCTATTTTATCTAAAATAACACAACACCAATTATAGACATCCAAATCTAATCAAGTCAAATATTTAATTAGATTTGGATTCCATAAATATGTTGTTACCAAATCCAGACTGGACTCCAACAATCTTCTCCTCTAGTCTGATGAGAGGTTATTGACCCTATGCGTCCTCAACTGGACTTTATGCCTGTCGTCCCACGACAGAGTTCCTGCTCCCCCATGCTACTGATCTTCGATCCCCCGAGTTGCTTTGCATCTTCCTTCGTCTCCAACTCCTCGACCGTCACTTCGATGCTAGCTGCTATGCGTAGCACCTCCTGCACCACTGGAATCCTGTCGATATGAATGATACGACCAAGACCGAAATCCCTGACAATCAGCCTCACCGTAAGTCTCTACCGCCTGTCCTCGACTTCTGTCTTCTACTGAAAAGTGTTAACGTTCCGATGAGCTTCTTCATCCTTGGCTGGCCCAACCAAGCGGACAGTGTGTTTCTCCCGAGATTCGAACTCCTGAACCTGCCTACCTTCGTGTTCGAACTTGAAGCTCCCCCATACACATGCATTCTCGAGCAGAACATCACGCACTGTGCATGTCATTGATAACCTACAGCTCTACCTGAACTATAAGAATGATGATGCTCCCACCTCAGATTGAGTTTGCTGTAAATCTTGATCTCCTTCCTGGCTTCGAACTACTGAAATCGATGTCGCTCCGAGAAGCTTGGACAAACCACATGTCGCCAAAATAGGATTCGTAGAGCAACCCCCACCTGGAGACCGACCAGCTGTCATGGGACCAACGGACTGACCCTCAATATTTGACTCATCACCATCTGTCTCTTTGTCTCGAAGAACCGAATCCTCCGTATCCCTCAAAGCATCTAGAAGCCCCTCCTCAGCAAGTTCTCGATGATCCACCTCCTGTCAAAAATCTCTCGAGCCTCCAACCGGTGTCTGTTGTCTGCCTGTACAACTCAGTGGCTTGAACCTGTACATGCTAGAACACAAATCTCTTCGAGCCAGCCATTGGGAACCCTTCACAAGCATCCAATCTTTGCTTACAAACAAACTGCGACAGCCATCATCTGCCAGCCTTTCTACCGAAACTAAGTTGTAGCACAAACTCAGTACATGTTGTAACGCCCCAGTCCTAAAATACGTAGGACTAGGAACGTAGACATGTCAGCTGTATACATACGAAGTACACTCCAATATATGGAACCCTCGTATGAATACATAAGCTGTGAAATGCAGTAGAACCATAACTAATCTCATCCACACAAAATAACAGAATAGAAGATATCATATAATCAACTATGAAATTGTCATTTGGTACATGTAGTTGGGCGAAGACAAATCCACTACCAACAAGTAAGGGAAAATACATGAGAAAAAGAAATGAATTTGGCGAGCGAAGCGAAGACGATCCAAATACAATCATCCTCGAAGAAATAGCGAAGATCACGGCTAGAGCTAGAACACCTGCGAAAGACAATAGCACACACCTGGAGAGATAATCAGGTCCTCAGAGGGACATAACAAGACACATAATATCATGCCATATAAAGTGAATAAATATTGCTCAAATAAATAAGTCAATTGAATTTATAACATGGTCCAATACATACCTATTGAACGAACGTACCATCCCCCCAACCAAACAAGGACAGGAGATGGTAAACTAATTCACGGTGACGTATCTTTCCATGCTAAGAATCCAATATGGTATCCGGATCCCAACAAGGTTCAATACCTTCTCATCGAAGTAGTAAGTCACACCTACAACCAAACAAGGACAAGATGTGACTAACTAATCCGCGACAAGTTATTGTTCCAAGCCACGGTCTGATACAAGTACCCAAACCAAAAGTACTCGTACCTAACGGATAAAGGTGTCTAACCAATCTAAGTAAAATATAGTTAAGAACAATCCTTCCTGCGCATGGGCCCCGGCTGAATAGGATCGGCATAGTCCCTTCTTGGGCACCAGAGGCCCCATCAGTAAGAGCATAATGTTCCGCAGAATCGTCAGTGGCCGTCAGTAATCATGGGTCATCAACCCCGTATCTCCAGCGGAGAGTCCGGGTCACAAGGGAAAGTGCATCGAAGCCCATATGCTAAGAAATTATCCTTCCCGCCTAATGTCTACTGTGTTGTATCCACAACACAAAACTACTATAACCGCTAAGTCAAACTAGCATGCAACCTCTATTAGCGGTTATTCCTATCGCACGGCTTGTACGTACTGGTGGCCAGCCAATCACGTACTTCCGTGTTCTACATGCGACACACAACTTCGTGGTACAATGTGTCAAGGCCAATGAATGCATCACACAAGGTGGTCCCTTAAATCTAGGTTTAATGTGTAAGAAAAAAAATAATACATAGCAGGAAGTATAACTGAACAATAAGTTCTAACAGGTTATGCCATGTATCACAGTTTATTTTGCATAAAGAAAATAAATAATGCATGAAATATGAGCTAAAATAAATAAACAGCAAATGGCAAGGTGCCTTGCCTGGTAGGACGCCTGGTGTGCTGCGATGATCAAGGTGGCACGAACTGCGACTTCGGTGTAACAACTACACAAGGTGACCTCTGATGGTGGCACGGGCAGTTCCATCGGGTCCAGGACGGTCAATTTAGTTAGGGTGGACATAATGAAGGTACGGAGTTGGCTAGGGTATAGGAAGAATGGGATTGGTCATGGAAAGGAAAAAAATTAAGAATAATATATATGGTTTTTAGAGAATTATTTATAACACTCGAGAAAGAAAATAATTATACTAGTTAAAATAGTTTTTAGATAAATAATTTAAAAACATAAAATTACTTTGCAAAAACTTTAAGTCAAAATAAATTTGTAGATAGGAACCTATATCTTTATTAGTCAAAATACATTGGAATTCAAAAAAGATATTTAAGGACAAACTATATATTTTAGATAATTACATAAAAAATATAAAAACCTTTTAGTGCTAAAAACTAATTTTGTCAACATAATTTTTGGTTAAAGACTATATTAGACAAATGATATAATAATATTTGAGGGCCTTTGAACTCCTTTTGAAATTACATGTAAGGTCTAAGTACAAAATTATTGTATAACTATTTACATAATAATAACCATAATAAGCAATTTGTTAATAAAACATCTAATAATAATAATAATAATAATAATAGAAGTAACAGACAATATTAATAATAATAATCATAATAATGATACTAATAATAATTATTATAAAAAGCATGTACATTAAAATAGGTAATCCCCAAAAGATAACTTATTAGCTATCTCCCTTTCATTAGGAGTAAACCAAAAGGACACAGAAGGAATGAAAGAAGAAAGAGAGAGGGAAGTGTAACGCCCCAGTTCCAAAATACGTAGGACTAGGAACGTAGACATGCCAGCTGTATTCATACGAAGTACACTCCAATATATGGAATCCTCGTATGAGTACATAAGCTGTAAAATGCAGTAGAACCATAACTAATCTCATCCACACAGAATAAATGAATAAAAGATATCATATAATGAAATGAATTTGTCTTGATACGATATGTTGGGCGGAAACAATTCCACTACCAACAAGTAAAGGAAAAGTACATGAGTAAATATATAAATTTGGCGAGCGAAGCGAAGACGATCCAAGTGCAATCATCCTCGAAAAATAGCAATGAACACGACTAGAGCTAAAACACCTGCGAAAGACAATAGCACACATCTGGCAAGACAACCAGGTCCTCAGAGGGACGTAGCAAGACACAAAATATCATGCCATATAAACTGAATAAATATAGCTCAAATAAATAAGTAAATCGAATTATAACATGTTCCAATACGCACCTACTGAACGAGCGTACCATCCCCCTAACCAAACAAGGACAGGAGATGGTAAACTAATTCATGACGACGTATCTTTCCATGCTATAAATACAATATGGTATCCGGACCCCAACAAGGTTCAATACCTTCTCATCGAAGTAGTAAGTCATACCTACAACCAAACAAGGACAAGATGTGATGAACTAATCCGCGACAAGTTATTGTTCCAAGCCACGGTCAGATACAAGTACCCAAACCAAAGGTACTCGTACCTAATGGATAAAGGTAGCCTAACCAGTCTAAGTGGATGCAGTTTTAAGAACAGTTCATGGTCGCATGACTACCGGGTCAAGTCAGGAAAATACCAATACAGTACCTCAGTAGCGAGTCACAACACCATATACTATTCCTCAGTATCGAGCGAGTCTATAGCATATAGTCTACCTATCGTTCCTCAGTAGCGAGCGAGTCTACGATAGATAGGGTGGTAGTCAACTTCCAATCATGTTCTTTCCGTCCAATGCTAACTCTATAACCGCTAAGTCAAACTAGCATGCAACCTCTATTAGCGGTTATTTCTATCGTACGGCTTGTACGTACTGGTGGCCAGCCAATCACGCACTTTCGAGTTCTACATGCGACACACAACTTCGTGGTACAACGTGTCACGGCCATGAATGCAACACACACAGGTGGTCCCTTAAATCTAGGTTTAATGTGTAAGAAAATAATACATAGCAGAAAACTGAACAGTAAATTCTAACAGGTTATGCCATGTATCACAGTTTATTTGCATAAGGAAAATAAATGATGCATGAAATATGAGCTACAATAAGTAAACAGTAAATGGCAATGTGTCTTGCCTGGTAGAGCGCCTGGTGTGCTGCGATAATCAATGTGGCACGATCTGCAACTTCGATGCAATAACTGCACAAGGAGACCTCTGATGGTGGCACGGACAGTTCCATTGGGTCCAGAAGGGTAATATTGGCTAGGGTTGACATATGGTAGTCTTGAGTTTGAGAGTGTATAGGAATAATGGGGTTGGTCTTGGTTGGAAGGAAAAATCAAGGATAAATGGATAAAAATAAATATATACGATTTTAGAAAACTAATACTTAAAGATATATTTACTAGTAAAACAATTTTGATAAATGTTTAAAAATTGTTTTTAGGCTAACTGTAAGTTGGTAAAATATAAAGAATATGTTTTAGATAAAAATTTAAAATAGTACTAAATTATTTAGGCCAAACTTGTCAAATATATATATACACATAATCGAAAATAATATTTTAAAATTTGCTTGAAATTAGCTAGACAATATTTGTACTACTTATAAAATAATAATAATACAATTTACAAAACAGTAAATAATAGTGGTAATAATATATAAGTAATACAACAAATTTACATACTAAAATTACGTATAGAAAATCATAATGATAAGAGTAATAAAGAAATAAAATATTAACTATGGTGTATACATCTACTTTGATGCTAAAATTATTACTAACAATAAAGTAATAGGAATTTACATTATAAAAATAACTATAATAATAATAATATTAATGATAATAATGAAAAAATTTATAAATAAATCAGTAACTGAAATTTGAAAGAAAAAAAAATAAAACAACATAATAATAATAATAATAATAATAATAATAATAATAATAATAATAATAATAATAATAATAATGGTAAACAGAAGAACAAACATAACCCAAACAAATAAAAATAACAGCTGCTCTCTTCCTTCTACGAGAAGGAAGAAAAATATAAAGAAAAGAAGCCAAAAAAGAGAGAGAGAGGAAGAGATCGAGCCAGAGAGAGGGAGAGTGAAGAATTGGGGAGAGGAGCGGGCGCTGCTCCGACGGAGCGGCGGAAAGGGGTTCCCGGCGAGAAAAGAAAGAGAGGCGGAGGAAAGGAGATCTGGGGAGAGAGGTGAGCTGGGAGAGCGGGAAATAGAGCAGTGGGGGTCGTCGGGATTCCGGTCGCGACGGAGGAGTGGGGTCGGGCGATAAGTCGGAGGGCGGACGCGGGTGGAGCGGACGCGGAGAGGGGCGTGGGTGGCGAGGACGAGCGTGAGGGAAAAAGAGAGGGTTTTGCTCATGCGGAGGCGCTGGGCGCCGGCGGCGCGCCTGGCCGGGGCGCGATCGGCGGTGAGGCGGAGGGTTCGTTCCTGCGGAGGCTCACCGGTGAGGGCTTGGCGGAAGGATCTGGGTTCCGGCGACGGAGAAGTACGGTGCTCGGCCTCGGCGCACGTGACGGAGAGCAGTGATGCCACGGCGAGGAGGAAGAGCGAGGGAGCAGGCGGCTAGGGCTGACGGCCGGCGGTCAGGTGAGGGGTTTGTGTGTTTTTATTGGGTTTTATTGGTTTGGTGGTGGCTCTGGCCTTGGCCAGGGGTGGCGACGTTGGTTTGGGTGTGGTGGTGCTGGCCTTGGCCAGGGGTGGCGACGTTGGTTTGGGTTAGAACGGGGTGGTGGTTGTGGCAGTGATTGTGGGAGGAGCGTCGGGGGAGGTCGTGGAGGAGACGGCCAAGGCCGAGGAGGCAGCTTGACTACGGCTAGGGTTAGGGTTAGGATTGCTAGAGTAGGAATTGGGTTTGGATGAATCGTGTCGGAGTTGTCGACACGGAAAATAAATGTATTTGTAAAAGAATTGGAATAAGAATTGGGGAGCGGACATGGTCATGAACACGGACACGAGGCACTGCACTTGTGGAATTTGGTGGATGAATAAAGGATTGGAGGAGTACCTGCCTATTTATAGGATGTGGAAATTCCCAATTGGATATGGATTAGGAATAATTAAAACCCAAGTAGATAAATCAATCTATTTAATTTAAATCCAAATCCAAATAAAAATCCTATTTAAATTATATCTCTTTAGTTTAAAATCAAATCAAATAATCAAATTCCAAATATAGATATTAGTTTAGTCTATTTAAATAAATCCAAAATCTAAATCAAGATTTATATGGCAACAATAACTTTCAAAAATATTTTTCAAAATACCCATAATAATTATTTCGAAAATAATAATTATTTTTAAATATTTTTTTGAACAATAAAATATTAATATTAATAAATCTCGAAAATTATACTTTTATTTAAAATAGACCAACAAATAATTACAATATATATGTATACACAAATAATATTTTCATAATTATGTTTTTCTAGTATACAATAAAAATATTAATTATTCATAATAATTGCATAAATGAAGGCTTTCATTAAATAAAATAACAACTTGGTAATGATAAAATAATTATTGCATATATTATTTGAAGCTATAAAATAATAAATAAAATATTTTTCTAAAATATGTACGCTCGCACATATTCGCACTCGTCGAGCAAAAATAAAATTTTGTGCGCGACGTAAAATACGATTACGTGACGTACAATACAAAATTTTAAATCGGTACCAAATTTATATATAAAAAAATAGTATAAATTTAGGGGTTTTACAGGAAGTGATCGGGACGGGAGAGCGGAGACGAGCGGTTTCGATCGGTCGGCGGCGCCGGGAAGAGGGCATACTCCGGCGACTTGGCGCGGAGGGTTTCTCGGCCAGACGGCGGAGAGAAAAGGGAGGATGGCGGCGGTGGTCTTGATCGGGCGGACGGCGAGCGGGGAGCGGCTCGCGCGGGTGGCCACGGCTAGGCGTGGCAGTGGTGAGGAGATGGAGAAGAAGTCGGAGGGGGTTTCCAGCGGAGGATTTGGGCGTGTACGGTGGTCGGCGTCGGCTGAAGAGGGTTTTGGCGAGGGGAAATGGTCGGAGGAGGTGGAGCTCAGGAGGGGAAAGGGTTTTGGGGAAGGCACGGCGGACAGGCGCTGATGGCTGCGCGGCTCGCCGGCGGAGCTGCCGGAGAGGTCGGCCCGGCGTGGGGCTGACGGTGTTGTCTTGGTCGCCGGGCAACACGGAGTACGCCGCGGGTGGGACGATCGGGAGGCCAAGGTGGGGCGGTGCTCAAGCGGAGACCGCGACGGCTGGGCGCGACTCGGCGGAGGTAAGATTAGGGATAGGTTTTTCTTCTTTTTCTTTTTCTTTTGGATGGTGGTGGCGGGCGTGGGCTGCCGCGGCGATGGCCGCGGTGTTGGTGTAGGTTTGGGCTGACGGTCGGGAGAAGGGGCTGATGCCGCGGTGGTGCGACAGTCGAACGCGGGCCGTGGTTTGGGGATCGAGCTGTTCGGCATGGTAGTGGCAGTGTGGTGGCTGAGTTTGGGACAACAGTGGTGGGTCATGGTATTGGATGCTCGTCAGGGAGGAGGAACGGGTGGCCGGGAGATTGGCTTGGGGCTGGCTGCGATAATGACGGGGTTTGGTCGGGGCTGTTGGTGGTTAAGGATGGTCGATGGTCGCGGCGAGCGGCAGGGAGGTGGCTGGTTGTGAAAAATTAGGTTTTAGGATTAGGCTTAGGGTTATGGGATTAGAATTTTGCCATTTCGGAGTTGTCGTATGGAAGAGGATGGAATGTATATATAATAATGGAATAAGATATGGACACTGACACGGTGCACGCACATTTGTAGAAATTGTGTGGATGAATAATGAATTGGAGGAGTACCTGCCTATTTATAGGATGTGGAAATTCCCAATAAGATAAAGTTTAGGATTTGTTTAAACCCAAAATAGATAATTCGTAGTTTAATTTAAAAGCAATCAAATCCAAATCCAAATACATATTCAATTTAAATCAAATTAAATTCTATCCTTTATTTTAAAATCAATTAAGATAACTCAAATTCCAAATATAGATATTAATTTACTATTTAAAATATATCCATAAATCAAATCAAGATTTAAATTGGTACGATAATTTCAAAATATATTTTCTAAAAATGCTATAATAATAATTTCGAAAATACACTATTATTTAAAATAACTAATAAATAATTACTAAATATATATGTATGTACAAATAATGTTTACATAAATATACTTTTCTAATATACTATTTTATAGAAAAAATAATTTATTATTATAGCTGTATAAATGAAAGGCTTTTCATAATTAAAATCATAAACTTGAAAATGATAGCTAGAAATAATTATTACATATATTATTTTGAAACCATAAAAATAGAAAAAATGTTTTTCTAAAAATATGTACGCTCGCACATATTCGCACTCGTCGAGCAAAACGAAAAATAAAATTTCCGTGCACGACGTACAATACGACTACGCGACGTACAATACAAAAATTTTAAATCAGTACCAAAATTAAAAAATATAGTAGAAATTTAGGGGTTTTACATCCTACCCAACTTAAAAGAATTTCGTCCTCGAAATTAAGAATTAGTAGGGGGGTGTGAAGACACAAGGGGTATCGATGGGGAACAATCAATAACAAAATCATGCCGTAAGAATTCACGATCTAGATCGTAGAAAAATAATACGGTATGGTCACGGGTAATGAATGAGGGTCACGATTAAGAGAACGAAATAGATTCGCTTTAATTAAGCGATTAGAGGGTCTTGATAGGGCCGAGTAGTTTGGGATGAAAATATAGCAACATCGAGTGAGAATGGTCATAGCCGATGGAAAGGTTAGAGGAAGTTCTAGTATGACGCTTTCGTCCTCCTAAAATAGGTGAGGGCGAAGCAATAAGGAGTTTCAAGACTATATTATCGAATACGAGTACGTGATTCAAGGACGACCGAAAATTTCAAATGAATTGCCAAGGCAGTCGCAGATGGGATTCTAAAGGACAAGTTTAGCTATGTCCCCATCCACGAAGAACGATAAAATAAAGCGAACCAAAGTGCACTCGGTTGATCAGACCATCCTGCACCGATTCTGATTAGACAATATGTTAGTGGAAATTCTTCCAATAATATATGTCATGAACAAGCTTGATAAAGATTTGAGCTTGCAAAAACTAGGCTACATTAGCATCATTAGTCTAGATAGTAAAAATATAGGCACGAGATTAAGATTGAAATAAAGAAAAAAAAATGAATAGTGTAAGAGTCATAAGGATCTAAGTCTTGTTTATTCCTATACCATCATTCTACGGTTTTATTGACCAAGGCTTGGTTGACCAAGTGGGTTAACTTCCTCTAGTCTCTATGGTCTAGATAATACTTTTTGTATTCTCTTAATGGTCAAGGGTGTGTCAAGTCGTGGGGTATTCTACCCAACTTAAAGAATTAAGCTAAGGGTGTTTGGGACATCTAACTTAGTAGGGTCAATCTCTAGCAAGCACGAAGGGAAGATAATGAAAGAAGGAATCAAGCAAGATGCAATCGATGAGTCGGTCGAATATGGAATCGAGGAAAGAGATCAAGTTTGTGGATGAGATCCTAGACTTCTAATCCTATTCGCAGGCTTGCTTGGTACGGTAAAGTAACCAAACAATTTATCTCGACCTGCATGGGCCACCACAAAAATATGTAATGTTCCAGTCCCAAAATACGTTGGACTAGGAACGTAGACATGCCAGCTGTATGCATACGAAGTACACTCCAATATATGGAACCCTCGTATGAATACATAAACTGTGAAATGCAGTAGAACCATAACTAATCTCATCCACACAAAATAAAAGAACAAAAGATATCATATAATCAACTATAAAATTGTCATTTGGTACATGTAGTTGGGCGGAGACAAATCTACTACCAACAAGTAAGGAAAAATACATGAGAAAAAGAAATGAATTTGGCGAGCGAAGCGAAGACGATCCAAATACAATCATCCTCGAAGAAATAGCGAAGATCACGGCTAGAGCTAGAACACCTGCGAAAGACAATAGCACACACCTGGAGAGATAACCAGGTCCTCAGAGGGACGTAACAAGACACATAATATCATGCCATATAAACTGAATAAATATTGCTCAAATAAATAAGTCAATTGAATTTATCACATGGTCCAATACACACATATTGAACGAGCGTACCATCCCCCCAACCAAACAAGGACAGGAGATGGTAAACTAATTCATAGTGACGTATCTTTCCATGCTAAGAATCCAATATGGTATCCGGACCCCAACAAGGTTCAATACCTTCTCATCGAAGTAGTAAGTCACACCTACAACCAAACAAGGACAAGATGTGACGAACTAATCTGCGACAAATTATTGTTCCAAGCCACGGTCAGATACAAGTACCCAAACCAAAAGTACTCGTACATAACGGATAAAGGTGTCTAACCAATCTAAGTGAAATATAGTTAAGAACAATCCTTCCTGCGCATGGGCCCTGGCTGAATAGGATCGGCATAGTCCCCCCTTGGGCACCAGATTACCCATCAGTAAGAGCATGACGTTCCGCAGAATCGTCAGTGGCCGTCAGTAATCATGGGTCATCAATCTCGTATCTCCAGCGGAGAGTCCGAGTCACAAGGGAAAGTGCATCGAAGCCCATACGCTAAGGAATTGTCCTCCCCGCCCAATGCCTACTGTGTTGTATCCATAACACAAAACCACTATAACCGCTAAGTCAAACTAGCATGCAACCTCTATTAGCGGTTATTCCTATCGCACGACTTGTACGTACTAGTGGCCAGCCAATCACGCACTTCCGTGTTCTATATGCGACACACAACTTCGTGGTACAACGTGTCAAGGCCAATGAATGCATCACACAAGGTGGTCCCTTAAATCTAGGTTTAATGTGTAATAAAAAAATAATACATAGCAGGAAGTATAACTGAACAATAAGTTCTAACAGGTTATGCCATGTATCACAGTTTATTTTGCATAAATAAAATAAATAATACATGAAATATGAGCTAAAATAAATAAACAGCAAATGTCAAGGTGTCTTGCATGGTAGGACGCCTGGTGTGCTGCGATGATCAATGTGGCACGAACTGCGACTTCAGTGTAACAACTACACAATGTGACCTCTGATGGTGGCACGGACAGTTCCATCGGGTCCAGGACGGTCAATTTAGTTAGGGTAGACATAATGAAGGTACGGAGTTGGCTAGGGTATAGGGAGAATGGGATTGGTCATGGAAAGGAGAAAAATCAAGAATAATATATATATGGTTTTTAGAGAATTATTTATAACACTCGAGAAAGAAAATAATTATACTAGTTAAAATAGTTTATAGATAAATAATTTAAAAACATAAAATTAATTTCCAAAAACTTTAAGTCAAAATAAATTTGTAGATAGGAACCTATATCTTTATTAGTCAAAATACATTGGAATTCAAAAAAGATATTTAAGGACAAACTATATATTTTAGATAATTACATAAAAAAATATAAAAACCTTTTAGTGCTAAAAACTAATTTTGTCAACATAATTTTTGGTTAAGACTATATTAGACAAATGATATAATAATATTTGAGGACCTTTGAACTCCTTTTGAAATTACATGTAAGGTCTAAGTACAAAAATATTGTATAACTATTTACATAATAATAACCATAATAAGCAATTTGTTAATAAAACATTTAATAATAATAATATTAATAATAATAATAATAATAGAAGTAATAGATAATATTAATAATAAAAATCATAATAATGATACTAATAATAATTATTATAAAAAGCCTGTACATTAAAATAGGTAATCCCCAAAAGCTAACTTATTAGCTATCTCCCTTTCATTAGGAGTAAACCAAAAGGACACAGAAGGAATGAAAGAAGGAAGAGAGAGGGAAGTGATCGGGATGGGAGAGCGGAGACGAGCGGTTTCGAGCGGTCGGCGGCGCCGGGAAGAGGGCGTACTCCGGCGACTTGGCGCTGAGGGTTTCTCGGCCAGACGGCGGAGAGAAAAAGGAGGATGGCGACGGTGGTTTTGATCGGGCGGACGGCGAGCGGGGAGCGGCTCGCGCGGGTGGCCACGGCTAGGCGTGGCGGTGGTGAAGAGATGGAGAAGAAGTCGGAGGGGGTTTCAAGCGGAGGATTTGGGCGTGTACGGTGGTCGACGTCGGCTGAAGAGAGTTTTGGCGAGGGGAAATGGTCGGAGGAGGTGGAGCTCAGGCGGGAAAAGAGTTTTGGGGAAGGCGCAGCGGACAGGCACTGATGGCTGCGCGGCTCGTCGGCGGAGCTGCCGGAGAGGTCAGCCCGGCGTGGGGCTGACGGTGTTGTCTTGGTCGCCGGGCAGCACGGAGTACGCCGCGGGTGCGACGATCGGGAGGCCACGGTGGGGCGGTGCTCAGGCGGAGACCACGGCGGCTGGACGCGACTCGGCGGAGGTAAGATTAGGGATAGGTTTTTCTTCTTTTTCTTTTTCTTTTGGATGGTGGTGGCGGGCGTGGGCTGCCGCGGCGATGGCCGCGGTGGTGGTGTAGGTTTGGGCTGACGGTCGGAAAAAGGGGCTGATGCCGCGGTGGTGCGACAGTCGGACGCGGGCCGTGGTTTGGGGGTCGAGCTGTTCGGCATAGTGGTGGCAGTATGGTGGCTGAGTTTGGGACAACAGGGGTAGGTCATGGTATTGGATGCTGGTCAGGGAGGAGGAACGGGTGGTCGGGAGATTGGCTTGGGGCTGGCCGCGATAGTGACGGGGTTTGGTCGGGGCTGTTGGTGGTTAAGGATGGTCGATGGTCGCGGCGAGCGGCAGAGAGGTGGCTGGTTGTAAAAAATTAGGTTTTAGGATTAGGCTTAGGGTTATGGGATTAGAATTTTGCCATGTCGGAGTTGTCGTATGGAAGAGGATGGAATGTATATATAATAATGGAATAAGATATGGACAATGACACGGTGCACGCACATTTGTAGAAATTGTGTCGATGAATAATGAATTGGAGGAGTACCTGCCTATTTATAGGATGTGGGAATTCCCAATAAGATAAAGTTTAGGATTTGTTTAAACCCGAAATAGATAATTCGTAGTTTAATTTAAAAGCAATCAAATCCAAATCCAAATACATATTCAATTTAAATCAAATTAAATTCTATCCTTTATTTTAAAATCAATTAAGATAACTCAAATTCCAAATATAGATATTAATTTACTATTTAAAATATATCCAAAAATCAAATCAAGATTTAAATTGGTACGATAATTTCAAAATATGTTTTCTAAAAATGCTATAATAATAATTTCAAAAATACACTATTATTTAAAATAACTAATAAATAATTACTAAATATATATGTATGTACAAATAATGTTTACATAAATATACTTTTCTAATATACCATTTTATAGGAAAAATAATTTATTATTATAGCTGTATAAATGAAAGGCTTTTCATAATTAAAATCATAAACTTGAAAATGATAGCTAGAAATAATTATTACATATATTATTTTGAAACCATAAAAATAGAAAAAATGTTTTTCTAAAAATATGTACGCTCGCACATATTCGCACTCGTCGAGCAAAACGAAAAATAAAATTTCCGTGCACGACGTAGAATACGACTACGCGAAGTACAATACAAAAATTTTAAATCAGTACCAAAATCGAAAAATATAGTAGAAATTTAGGGATTTTACACATGTCGTACACCCTTGAGGACGAGCTCCTCACCAAACTCCGTCGTCAAGTGTACTCCGCGATATGACGTAAAGATACTCCTATATGGAGTGGCGTGATATGACGCCCCCGTGTCCATGACCCAGTCGTCGTCATGACACATGCCACAAGGTTCCTCTGCGTCGGTCATTGCGATGATGATATCTCCAAACGCCGTGAGAGATCCTCCTGGTCGTCCTTGTCTTTCGCCTTCTCAGCTTTAAGCTTCATGCAGTTCCTCTTGATATGACCCCTTTCGCCCCAGTGATAGCAATCGTCCTTGCAGTCCACAATCGCAAGATTCTGAGAATTCCTCCTGTCCTCGCTTGTGACTTGGGTCTTCCCTTCCTATAGGAAGTCACCAGAGAGGACTCCTGCGATAATTTTACTTGCTGCGTCGGACCTTCTCATTCAACAAGCTATTTTTGACTGTCTCTATCGTGATAACTCCATCAGGTGCAGAGTTGCTCAACAACACCACCAACGTCTCCCATCTTTTTGGCAGAGAACTCAAAAGAAGTAGGGCCTGAAGCTCATCATCAATCACCATCTTCATCGCAGACAACTGATTGATGATACCTTGAATCTCGTTCAGATGTTGTGCTACCGAGGTACCCTCCGTGTACTTCGAGTTGACGAGTTGTCGAATAAGAAACATTTTTTTGCCAACCGTCTTCCTTTCGTACAACGAATGCAGCTTCTCCCAAAATGCTTTTGCCGAACTCTCCATGGATACGTAGTGAAATACTGAGTCATCCAGCCATTGGCGAATGAATCTAACGGCCTTCCGATCCAGTCGTTTTCAGTCTTCACCAGCTTTGTCCGATGGCTTTGCGCTGCCGCCCTCCAACGGACCATGCAAGTCCTTGCACCAGAGTAGATCCTCCATCCTTGGCTTCCAAATCGTCCAGTTTTCTCCTGTGAGGGTGATCATAGGAGTGTTTATCTACTCCGTAGACAAGGTTGCCAGAACCCCTAAAGCTCTGATACCAATTGTTAGGTGCGTGCCGAAGCATTTGCCAACCCACCTGATCAAAACCAACCCCCGTCTAACGAACACCAAGCACAAGATGAAGACAAGTATATGGCGGTGACGTACGTCACCTGGACAAATCCCAACCTTTAATAACTCATATGAAATTACAAGATTGACAGAACTCATGTTGAACCATTTGCCCTAACAGATTCAACCCCTTCACCACTCTCAAGAATATATATATATATATATATATATATATATATATATATATATATATATATATATATATATATATATATATATATATATATATAATTACAATCGAGATCACTCACCAACCCATAGCAATCTCCCTAACCGAAGTTGACGACTCCTCGATTAGATCTTCTTCTTTCTTCTGTCTTGGATGACGAAGTCCTAAAAGCAAAGTACGAACTTTCTCTTAGATTTTCTTGTGGACGAGCACCCCGAATCTCCACTTTGTGCTGTGCTTTGTACCTCCACTCTCACCCCATATATAGGATGAGAAAAATTATATTCTAGTCATAATAGGATTTCCTAAGTAGAAATAAAATATGAATCCTATTATGCATAAAATACTCCATCAACATCCTATTTTAGATCAAAATAGGATTTCCTAAAATAAGAATCCTATTATATCTAAAATAGCAAAACACCAATTATGAACATCCAAATCTAATCAAATCAAATATTTAACTAGATTTGGATTCAATAAATATGTTGTTATCAAATCCAGACTAGACTCCAACACCGCGGAGATGGGTTTGGGACTGCGACTTCGACTGGGACACGGAGTCGGTGGACGTGTCAGATACAGTAAAGGAATATACTTTTACACAAGACAGAGATTCAGAAATTTAGTGACACATGACGCAGAAATTTATTAATAAAATTATCTTCCAAATTTTTTTACCAACAGAATTTTTGAGTTTTGTTTCTTAAACTATTTTTCAGATGAAAGTAATCAAACACATGAAACTGTATATTCAGAAAACTACTTTATAAGTTTTGAAAATGGATATTTTTGTCCAATTATTTTTCTTTATGGTATCAACTTATACCAAAAAATAAAAAAGTTTAAGGTGCTAAGTTCAAAATTTAAAATAGTTAAGGGTAGCAAGTTACAATTAAGCCTTAGAATTATTTTCTTCCATAATTTTATTATTATTATTATTAATTAATGGAGGATTTATAAATGACTTAGACGACTTAATTTTGAGCTGTTTTTTAAGCACATTATATTAGTATAGATGTTTCCAACAATTTAACACGTGTTTCTATGAAGGAAAAACCGAAGTTGAGCATTAAAAAGAGCTTGATAGTTTTGATTTCTTCTAGATATGTTAGGGATCTGGCAACCTTGGAGGTTGCATATGACATCAACATTAAACTCGTTGAAGTTGCATGGAAATCAAAGCTCAAGGCACATGTAAAACTTCCTTTTGATGGTATGTCTTTATCCTACTTCCAATTAATACACCAACTTATAAAACCTTCTTATACTTCAACAGTTTCTGAGCTTCTGACACAAGGAAAAAGAAAGGACTTTTAGGTATGGTTTGGTTTGCGGAGTCATGAGGTTGGAAAAAAAAAAGTCATTAAGGTTGGAAAAAAAAAAGTCATTTATTTACTGTATTTGAATGTCAAAAAAATACAAGAAAAAAAATAATTCTCATAGAGAGAAAAAATAAGAGACAAAGTGGTTCTCCCATCCAATTAATGATTTACTTGTCTACTATAGGGAATTAAAAAAAAAAATTTAATTTTATTGTCCTCTTCAAACACCGAAAAAAAAAAGATAAAAATTATAATTTTTTAAGGAAATAAAAGGAACGAGGAATTAATTTTCATTACATTCCTTTCCTTTCCTTTCCTTTCCTTTCCTTTCCGTGAACCAAACGAGGCTTTAGGACTTTAGGAACACTCGAGCATTCATTCCTTTCCGTCATTGTTTTAGCAACTTGAACTTCGACAATAATTATCTTACTAGTCTAGAACACAATCTAACAATTATAGTAACACTTGAGCATTCTCTGGACTTCATTATATTCGTATTTTCTCGACACATTTAGCTAATCAAGAGACAATACAGCACTTGATTTTGTTTTCTAGTTATGTTTTTCGTATATTTGGATGTAGAAACTCAAAGAAAATGCTATTTTTAGCCCTATCTTTATTTTTTTTGGAATAAAACAGAATAGAATATTAACATTATTGGGAATCAAGTGATGATTGATTATAAATTAAATAGATGCTTGGTCTAGCAATGCAAAAATGGACAATTTTTTGTATTCCTTAGTTAAATATCATATAAAAATGGCAATTGCAAGCCGTTGAGATGGCCGAGTTGGTCTAAGGCGCCAGATTAAGGTTCTGGTCCGAAAGGGCGTGGGTTCAAATCCCACTCTCAACAAAAGTTTTGGTAAATTTTCTCCATTTAAAAACTTAATCCAATCATTCATGAGTTGTTGTGCACGTGATGTTCACGTATTTTTTTATGCTAATTTATTCTATAATTTAAAAAAAATGAAGAGATGATACATAATAAGTTGGTTACAATTATTTTAAAAAAATATTATATAATTTATCAACTTTTATTATGTTTTTTTTTTTTTGAAAACTCATTTATTTGTAATGAAATCTTTTTTTGTGAAAATTTATTTATTTTTTATTTTTTTATAGAAAATGAGATATTTATAAATAATTAGTATTTATACCATTATAGTTTTATAAAGTAAAAGATATTAATAGTGGGAGAAAATATAATAATGGTTACTAAGTATTTATTATGATAGTAAGTATTAAAGATTGTAGTGGATACTAATTGTATTATAATTATGATTACACCATGATTATATCTATACTACTATATAATGAGAAAACTTGAGAACCGTAAAAGTTGTCTTTCAAAATATAACCTTGGATATGTTTATTAATTAAAATTATTCATTAAAGTTAATAAGGACAGCTAGGTAATTGTGGGAGGTGTCATTTGATCTTCCTAAATACTCTTGTATGATATATTAATATATTAATAAATTTAGAATAATTAAGATAGTTATCTTTTAGTCTTCCTGAGTGCTCTTAATAAATATTAGAATAACTATAATAATTTTATAATTATAATCCATAAAATACGTGCAACGTACGTGCATATATACTAGTTTTTAAATTAATCAAATAAGATAAGTTAAGGGTATTTAAGGAATCTTAGAAGTTTCACAGTAATGTTTTTCAAATTTTTATTTTTTTTATTTTTTGGAGGAGATTATCAACTTCAACTGAAACATTCTGATACTTCAACAGTTTCTAAGCTTCCAACACAAGGAAAAATAAAGGACTTTTAGGAGATTGTTTGTAGAAATTATCTATATGTTTAAGAACAGTTCTTCAAATCCAAGGTTTTTCAGTTGAAGTCATCACTGAAGTTCTATAAGATGCTAGACATGAGACGATGTTAAAAAAATTAAAAAAAATCTTAATTTTGAATTCATAAAGGTCCAATTTAGATATGATCGCTTGCTAGTTAGCAAGTTCTTTTTTGCCTGGTTTTAAATGAATATACAATATTCTTTTCTTTTTTTAATACGATATTCTTTTTTTTTTTTTTTACTACTTTCTTAGTTTACTGCAAATGAGGTGTCTAAGGGCTTTTTCAAGGCCTTTAGAGGCCTGACAGTCCTGACCCAAACTCTCTGTGAAAAGAGTTTGGGTATGAAACTCTCTTCACATATGTTGACCCATTAGTCATGGTCAAACCTGATTTTGATAATTGATCAAACTCTATCTCGATATACGGAGCTACTCAGATGTTTACTCAAGATGTTTTGGACACTTGGACACTGATGAAGATCGGATATCTACTCAATTCAAGACCGAAGCTGTATTTGCCACTCGAGTCTGTATTTATTTATTCAATATAATTTTCACTTTTATTGAGTCTAGAAATACGTTGTATACCGAGTCGTACTGGCAAATAGGCTATCCAAAATCGTTTTCAAAAATGACCTATGTTTTGAAAAAATCCCTTATTTACAAAAGCTTTTGAAGGATTTCAAAAAACCCAAAAATTATTTTGAAAAACCCTGACCAACCCTGACAGAACTTGGCCCGAGTTCGGCCAGAGTTCGGTTAGTGACCGTTTGATTTTTGAACGTTTGAAAACTTGGTCTCCCTTCAGTTGCGAATTTTTACGAGATTTTCTCATAGAGTTCTGTCCAAATTCTGTCCGAATTCTGCTAGAGTTCTGTCGTTGGAAAAACTATAAATAAAGAAGAATTCTGATCATTTCAATCACTCATTCACTTTCATTTCACTACAAAAAAATGTCTTTCTGGGACGCTAAAAATGCATTTTAAAAAGGCCTAAATCAGTCATAAATCGTAATTTGGGACGAATTTTATGACAGAATGTAACAGTGCTATTAGGGTGGCGTGGCAAAAAGTTTTAGGACAGAAAATATTGTCCTTTTAGGGTCGAAAAATCTAATCGTACCAAAAGAGTTTGAATTATTATATGTTTATGACTGTTTACTAAGCTGTCCTAAAATAAAAGGATTTATGACGAATAACATCCGTCTTAGAAAATTTTGCCTGCATCACAAAAGGATGTTGTTTATATCTAGGACAATTAGATAACCGTCCCAAAAGTAATACTTATGAAATTATTGTTTGCATTTTCCTGCTATAAAATATACAATTGAAATACACATATAACATAATTCATATGATCATGGCCGTTGTCGAACTTGTCCTCAGACATATCTCCAGGAGTCGGAGCTCCCATACAAAAAAAGCTTAACAACATGAAGCATTCTTTACTATCATTTACAAAATAGAAAAACATGTTACATTAAGTAGAAGACAACAAAATCCATATATAACTATAATGTTCAATTGGTAAAGAACATAAAAGCTTAACATTAAGCATCCTTTACCATCATTTAAAAATAAATCCAAAACACAATACATCACCCACACCATCACTTACAAAATGAACCCATCATCTATTCTCCACCATTACATACAAAAATATGAACCCAAAACATTAAGCACTACACCATGGTTTTGAATCATCTATTAAACATTCACAAAATTAACCGAAAATTTTTTCCACTACAAGAGTCGTCACCCATCATTTAAGTAAATCTAGAATACTTTTGAAGGACCTGCAAATTAAATTTAAGTAAAATCTTAATACAGAGAAACTATGTACCAAGTCTACGAAATTGCAAAAGTTAGTAAAGAAGAAATCATGAACCATAATATATGTTTCTTATTTTTCCGACAACTTTTCGAGAATACATACAAGCTAGTATAAAATGTTAAAGACCGAACTAACAGTTCTATTACAAACCATCACCACCTAGCGTGATATACTACAAAAATGTAACTCACCAAGCAAGATCTCAATGGATTTGGAAACAAGGCAGCTTCAAAATTTGCCAAGGAACATGCTCTGCCTATGGTAGTCGGATAACATTCTAGATATGAAGCCAAATCGAACCCTCAAAATAGTGTATCTTGTATTGCTGCAAGTTCAGAAGCAATATCCTGAATTATGTAGAACATGCTGGAAAGGATATATATGAAAAGTAGGTACTTTCGGTTCATCATTGTAGTAATAATTTCCTATATTCCGACATAGAAGAATAAATAGTGTGGAAATTGTTTATGGCAAAATCCCAATAGATCTTCTTTTTTGATGTGCATGTGTTTGAAATTTATAAGCTATTTCAGCTAGGCACGATTTTTATCATTATATTGGAAATAAACCGATAAGTGCAAAATTCTTATACATACCCTGACAGGGATTCTCATCCAAAAAAAACTCTCATACAAGTGAGTTTATATCATTTTTCTTTCTTTCTTTTTGTTTTGACAACATTGATAGAAAGGCAGAAACATTATACATTTTTCCTTTATATATGAATAAAAAGGTTTTCATAAAGGTAATTAAATTTTAACTGTTGTAAAGTGTTTCCATATCAAATTAATTTTATATTTACATCAAAAGAAAACTAAATACTTCCTATAGAACAATCATATCTCAGCTATTTATATATCTATACAAAATACTTGATCTACACTCTCAATTGGAATCAACTACATATCAAAATCATTGAAACTTGAATCTCACCATGTAATTTGTGGTGAAGAATGGATCGATGATGGCAACCAGCTCAATAATGTGACGATCGATCAACAGGAAAAGAAAACTTACTGCCTTGTCAGCTTGGTCAGGCGTCTCGTTTTCCACAAGCACGTGCAGCTTCATTTGCAGAAGACTCAAACAATTTAGAAAGAGAAGGAATATGGTCATATGTTAAGAATTTGAGTTTTATAAATTGTGGTTTCAATAATGTAATGTGAAGTTGATATTAGAAATTATAATCAGAAAACCACACTACCAAAGTAATATTGTCATCTAGTCTTAATTATCATATATTTATTTTTTATTTTCTCTAACTTTCTAGTAGTACCTTCATTTCAAATCCTTATTGAAATTTATCTGAGGGCGATGTGTGCAAGCAGGAGGTGCAACAGACAATTTTCTTGCATCACCGGAGGATTTGTCACCTAACGGCTTTCGGACAGGTTAGCATACTTTGTTGCATGTTGATATCCTAAGGCATACAACATACTTTCAGGTTCAATATACTTTTGGAATATTTCAATATTATTCATCCCACTATACTTAAGTCATTGACGAAGATTTATGACTGTTCCTGTTATTTCTACCCTAAAATTGATCTGCTTGATGTGTTTGAAGTTTTTTTTAAAACTCATTTTGTAAAATTTGCAGACTATGTAATATTTCTTCTTCTTCTTCTTCTTCCAATTGAAATTTTCCAGTGCTGGATATTGATTCGGTTGGCACATATACGATGTGTCATGAAGCTTTGAAGTATATAAAGAAAGGAGGGCAAGGGAAAGATCCATCAGCTGCTGGACTTATATTGAACATAAGTGCAACTTTACATTATACTGCATCTTGGTACCAAATTCACGTGTCTGCTGCCAAGGTACGATTACATACTCTATTTGCATACAGAGACAATAATTGTATATGATAGGGTTATTGTCACCTAGCAAAACTTAATAGTATAATTGTGTAAAAAGATGATCACTATATAAGCTAAGGTATTGTCACTTGGCAGGCAGCGGTTGATAGCATCACGAGGTCCTTAGCTCTCGAATGGGGAGTTGATTATGATATTAGGGTCAACGGAATTGCACTAGGACCTATTGAAGGCACTCATGGACTTAGAAAACTTAACTCGGAGGAGATGAAGAGCGCAAAACACAAGAGTACATGCCTCTACAATTCTGAAAGCATACCTTGTTACTAATCAACACATCAGACTGTGGAGTCCTGGCAGCATTAGGTTCCTATGGATGACATATTCTGATGTTCTTCATTCTGAATTTAAGGGAAAAAATAAGATTACAAAACCACATGGAAAGAAATAAAATCATTACAGAATTCTGATAAAATGTCTGAACATACAACCTTACCATAACGCTGAGTATCTTCTGGAGATTAGGCCTCGAATAATCCTCGGGTAAATTTTTGACCACCACAATACGAGACTGCAAGGTTAAGTGGATCAGATTGATTTTTGATCACATCAATGGATCGATACATGCAAAGTTCACTGGTATGTACAATTCAACAAACCAAACAGATCCACACATAAGTATATGCATGACAATCTATAGTGAAGGACACGAAAAAATGATGGTCGTGTCCATATCATATCCGTGTCGGAACTGATGGGACACAGGTGACTAAATTTATCTGTTTCAAAAAATATAAGTACCATGTATCAGTATTCATGTAATAATTTGTTATTGTAATGAGATAGTTTTTGTGCCAATAACTTGTAATTCCACTTTGTTTCGTTCAGAGAATAAATGCTTGTGCCTCACTTCTTTCCATCACCACTTACACAGAAGAAAAAAGAAGAGAATTTTTTTCACGGATACCGGAGAAACTAGCAAAAAATAAATAATAGAAAATACTTTTCAGAGACAATTTGCCAGATGTATATAACAATCATATACAAAAAAATCAAAAAATATATACCAAGCTTACATACTCAGTTTCATTACCTTAAAACGCTATAATAATCAACGCAACAAATTATATCATAAAATTCAGCAAGCTCCATTATCAAAATCCGTGGTTCATAAGGTTTCTACATATCTAAATGCCACATAAAAAGGTTTCAAGGTGAAGTGCAATAGTCGATTTAGGACTATGAAACATAGGCACAGGGTTTCCAAAGGGGAATCTATGTCAGGTGAAATTTCAGTTAACAAGAACTTTAGATTTTGATACTCAACAAAAATTAGTTGGTAGGTATCTAAATTGAAATACAAGAAACAGAAGAAAATAAAAAGAATAAACGCAAAAATATTAAAAATCTATCATCCCCTTGGTGTCCCGAGTCCAGGAAACTAGGGTGCACCTCAGAAATTTCACACATTATAGTCTTAAGACATAACTTGGTCATACCACATCATCAAATAACATTTTTTGAGAAAGAACAAAAATATGTTTCGGTACGGTGTTCAAAAATTAAGGTGAGACATACACAACTGGAAGAAGGAACTATGAATTCCTTGTGTCTAACATGTATCCCCCCCTAAGTCTAAGATGATCTAGCAACAAACCAAACTAGCATCTATCCCTAACAAACTCTTAGATCAAAGTCAGAGCAAGAAAGTCCCAAACTCATCTTTGCAGCACAACATGGACCGAAATGAGTAGCAGAAGTATGATATTGACACACATACTTATCAATCCCATGGTATAATGGCTAGCCCAGTCCCGGCCTTTGGCCCGTAAAATAAAATTTCTCAACTTGGGTGCAGTTTAGTCTCTCAATTGAATTGAGTCTCTATAAGTGTGTAAACAAATGCAAACAATCTGATTCCTTCCTACTTTACATAATACATGTATTCCCCCTAGTTGTGTTTTAATACATAGAAAAGAATATCGTAGTAGTTCTACACCAAAGATTATAATTCTATATATAAGATTATACGAATAATATTTGGATAATATATTTCAAATATATGACAGAAACAAAATAATAATAATAAAAAAGTCCTTGTTTAGATAACTTGCATTTGCATAAATTTGTTCAACCACCATGTCAAAATGTTTACTATGAGACTTTTATAAACTCCAGTAACAACAGCCTCCTTTGCACCTGTAGTCATCTATCGTAAGCACATAGTTAGCATAATTTGTGCAGTACAAAACGAACAACACAATCAAGTAAAAACTACATGTTAAAGTAAAGCTAGCTCGAAAATGGCACAATGATAAACTGAATGATAAACTGGAAACAGAAACACAATCTGAATGCTGAAGAAAGAATTGAATCCTCAAACCATAAGGTACAATAATTAAAGGATTTACAATGATATTAACCTTGCAAAACAACCTGGTTTGTGAACATGAGGTTCACAAACATGAAATTATGAAACAAACATCAACCTCTTTAGATGTCGGTGTTTGTGTTTTTGCCTTTGGACTAGGAAAGATAGTCCCACATCGGCTACACCAAATGGTGAATATCTCAGCATAATGCATTGCTTGTGTTGAGGTGTGCACATGAGGTGTAGTGGGGCACAAGTGTGTGCCATGTGAGAGTATTTTCCTAGAAGGAAAAAGGATTAATTCCAACAAAGATATAAGTTGATTTTTGTTGTGCGGACTCGGACTCGGACACGGACTCCAGGATGTCTCGTGCATGCACGGGAGTGTTCGGGGGGTAGGCTTGGACTGGCACACTTCTATGCTGATTGTGGGATGATCTAAAATATCAAACTCTATTTTGAGTATTGGTATTTTAGTCCCACATCGGATAGGAGAAGAGGTGAAGTCTCAACTCCACTCTATAAATAGAGTCCCTTGGCCTCCTTTAGAAGATGTACTAAGAAGAGAGTTAAGGGAGTCCATAAAGTCCAGGAAGCCCGTTCAAGTCTCAAATTTTGACTTACGAGCGTTCCAGAAGTTCTTCGTGAACTTGCTGGTTCCTGGAAGCAGATCGTGGTGGGGCGAATTTTGCTTTGAGCAACGGTGATCTTAATCACCCCAGCAAGAATCTTTTCTCTTCTTCTTTCTTCTTTCTTCTTTCTTCTCCTTCATCTGAGTTGTAACTCAGTTCTGTCCGTCTGTAAATGCGATTGCAAGGAAGAACGTAAGATTTATTTTCTGAACTCAGTTCTGTCCGTCAGCAACTGCGATTGCGAGGAAGAACGTGAGATTTACTTTCTGATTATTGTTGCTTTTGTAATCAGATTCATATTATAGTGTTCCTCTTGGATCTCGAGAATAATTAGAAGGTGAACGTTTGTTGAACCTCTGATCTCGACATCGAGTCTACCATCTTTGATCAAGCCCCGGAACTAACAGTCGGGAACTCAATAAAACTCAGAAGAAGCTTTCTCTTTACATGTAGGGATCTCGAGTATTAACATACCTAAAGTAGGTTGTGAAGGGTCTCATACTACTTTCTTGTTTTACCTACTTCTGTTAAACTATAATTCAATGATTATATCCCCAAGTAAAGTTACTTCAATACACATAACAAGTGTCACTTAACAGGAATATGAAATATATATTGCCTATACTAGCAAAATCTAACATAGTTTAATTTGTCCACAAAATAGGTATGATTCTCCATACATTCACATAAAATGCATCATAAAAAAACATAAAAATTAAAAAAATTAACCTTCGTCCATCAAGATTAAAGGAAAGAGCATTGATTGGTCCAACCTTTCACACCTCCAATTTCCTCTTGAATAGTCTGCAGGTAGAAAACAAAAACATGGACAAAAAGTTTCACATGCTTGGATTATTAGTGCACAATTCAAGATAGATGGAAAATATAGCAAACGTTACCAAAAATCTTTAACTTTATAACAAATTTTGACATAATATTTTACATTAAACACACCTTAAAGAATTTTGCTTTAAACTTTCTGCGCGACGATCAGTTATTGTAACATTCACTCCACCGTGACCACCCCCAATCACCACCTAAAATCCAGAGAGACTATTCAAATAGGTAAGTTGTAGAAAATCATTCTCATAAATGATTGTACACACATACAAGGCCAAACGGAGAGGGTCTTCTTAATGTATCCGCTTTGGTGGGAGGATCGGTCGACTCGTTTGCCCCCAGGTGCGCCAGAGGCTACGAAGGAGAAGTGAAGCATGTTGTTGAGGCCAGTGACAAGCTTGCGAAGGAGGCCCCGGAGGACGCTGGTGGAGAGGTTGTCAAAGATTAGAAGGAGGGGCTGGGGCTCGTGCCTCTTACCCATATGGCGTCAAAGATTAGGCCGACGAGGCACTCGACTTCATGGAAGGAGGAGGAGGGGGAGGGGCTGGGGCTCGTGCTTCTTGCCCTTCTTGTCATCGCGACCGTGCTGGGAGCAACGACGGCAACGAGAGTAGGAGGTAGCATCAGGAGCGATGAGGGGAATTTTTTCGGGATGGGAGGGAAAAATTAGGTCTTTGGGGGGAAGAAAAAATTAGGTCATTGGGGAGATAATTTCTTATAGTGGATCCAACGGTGGAGATTTCTGCTAAGAGATCCTACGGGTAGGAGAGGATTGGAGAGAGGGAAAAAAAATCTAAAAAAATTGGTAGTGAGTCGCCATATGTTTGCCATTCCTGCCGAGATTATTTGGGACCGTTCTCAGATTTATTTGGGACATAAAATTTTAGTAGTCCCAATTAAGATATCTATTTTTCAATCTGTCCTAAATAATACTATTTTTTTGATACCAAAAACATAGTCGTCCCAAAAACTAAATTTTTAGAACGTTTCGAACTAGCGTTACTAATAGTGTCGTCCCAAAAGTTCACTTTTTGTAGTGTCTCTTCTCTTCTAAGCTTACGTTTCTATTCCAAAGAGTTCTAAAAAGCTTTTATTTTTAAATCTCAAGCCAGTTACAATTTTTTAGTCAATTTGTTGGTACAGAGCGGTCTAAAAGATTTTAGAGAAATTGTAATCAGAGGCTTGATTGAAGAAAGTCTCTTCAAATTTGAATTTGGTCGAGTTTTTCGTATCAAAGCTCGCGTCTGTAGAAGTTGCAAGGACTTCGTATAAAAACTTGCAGGATTTTCCAATATTGAATTCAACTGGAAGCTAGAGTTCTTCCGACTGGACTAGTCATCACAAGAGAAAAACCAATGTACATCGCTGTGTTTGTATTTGCCTTCTGATCTCATTCTCTTTTACAGTTATTGCTTTGTGATTATTGATTTAATTCTGTGATCTTACTGTTAACGAGTTTTTAATTAGCAATATTTTGCTGCCTACTCTATTCATCCCCCTCTAGAGTATTCCGCTTTACGACTTCGTTCCTACAATTGGTATCAGAACTGGTTAACAGGTAAAGTAAGGTAAAATTGTAGTTATATTCAATTATTCTTAATTGCTATATAAACCACAGTATAACAAAGGCAACTGTAAAATTCACAAGTGAAGGCCAAGCCACAAACAGACCTCCACAGTTTGACGGCACAAACTACACTTATTGAAAAATACGGATGAGTTTCTTCTTAAAATCTCTTGATTTTGACTTATGGTCTATATTTATTGATGGCTACAAAAAGCCTCCTCGTATTACGAGGGAAGTTTTAGTTGATAAACCCCATGATAAATATACTGAGGATGACAAGAAAAGGTCAGTCTTGACGCACGTGCTATTAACGCTTTATTTTTGGCTTTAGATAGAACTGAGTTTAACAGGGTGTCTACTTGCACAACATCGAATGAAGTGTGAAAACTCTCGAAGTAACCCACGAAGGAACAATGCAAGTCAAGGAGTCAAAGATCAGCAAACTTACTCAAGAGTACGAGGCATTCAAGATGAAGCCAAATGAATCTATCACTCAGATGTTTACGAGATTTCTGGATATTGTAAATCCTTTGTCTTTATTAGGCAAGGAATACAGTAACAATGAGAAGATTCGTAAACATCTACGAGCTCTCACGAAGAACTAGATTCCAAAGGCTACAGCAATCATTGAAGAAAATGACCTCTCAATAATGTCTCTGGAAACACTCATGGGTAAGCTACTCACTCACGAGTTGGAACTGTCACGACCCGCACCGTTTTTTTTTAAACGGATACTAGACGTGTCCAAGCCAGCCTACGCCGCAATGTCGGCGGTAGAACGCTGTCACGGCCATGAAGATCAAAATCACAAATAATGCTCATTCACATAATTAATTTAACTTACAATGATCACAAGTTATACATTTGTAGAAAAATATAAACTTGTACAAATAAATGAATGACTACAACTCAACTATCTATCTAGTCTCTAGGCTTTTGTCTGCAAGTATTTCGTCACTCCCCAAGCTAAGTGAATCCACGGCTAACCTGAAAATGTTGGTTTTCAGTCAGGAATGGAAAGAGCACAATTCACTGAATGCAATTTCAAATAAAGAAAATGACTATAAAACAAGGTTAGACATCAATCATGAGTTTTGAAAATAAACTAAATACGGAAAACCAATAATAAATAGACATAAAATACTTTCCCCAACTGTTAGAAGTACCTTTGATATGTGATCGGTCTGGGGTACTACACCGCACGGTCTACGATGTCTACTTGTATGAAAAATAAACACGGGCTACAATGTCTACTTGCAGAAAATAAACACGGGCTACACTACTTGCAGAAAAAAACACGGGCTACACTACTTGCAGAAAATAAACACGGGCTACACTACTTGCAGAAAATAAACACGGGCTACACTACTTGCAGAAAAAAATACGGGCTAACTACTTGCAGAAAAAAAACGGGCAATGTCTACTTGCAGAAAATAAACACGGGCTATGGTCAGATCACACATCCTTGGTACTTCTATTCCCGACTCAATAATTTATAATAGATATAAAAATCACATAACCAATGACTAATCAATGAAATATAGTAAAGATCAATATCGAAATGACAATAAACTGTACTCGCCTGTGGTCCTCTGCTGGTGAAACCGATAGTCTGAACTACTCAATATGCCACAGTAGTCAAAACCCGTACAACAGTCCCCGAAAGCTGAAATAAACATTACCAATGTTCTAGAATAGTCAAAATAGCTAGGATTCCGGTCCTTAAGTCCAATTCTGGACACAGAGGCAAAACGATAATTTGGGCCAAAGCGGTGTCCGCCGTTGGACCCGCTTTGTACCGAAAAGCGTGCCAGAGTCAACAGTCTCTAAAGTCGTCAAACTATATGTCTACGGATTCAGTTTTTCGATACAAACCCAACCGTATGTCCAAAGTTGAATTTGGCGGGCCGTGCACAAAATGCCCGTTGAGTAGGACGTGGGGCCCGCAAAATGATTTTATCAACGATCTCAGAATAGACCAAATTTGGCATACAGGACCAAAAAATGATACGGTTTTGTTGGCGCAAGTTTTGTCTCGATCCGATGAGTGCACAAAGTAATTGAGAAATTTGTAAAGTGCACGATACGGTGAATTTCGACGGATACGCATCGAATTCGTCGCGCACACGCGACCAATTTGAATTCCGACAAAGCCCACACGACCACGAAGCCGTTACGCAGCTTTCGATGCTTTCGGTTTGCGACCAAGTCGCCCGGTTTGGCGGGACGCACGTCGTGTGGATGAATTTTATTGTTTTTGAAACAGGTTTTTATCAAACTTCGGGATTTGATTTCTCGACGCTGAGTCGACGAAATCGATTCTACAAAAAGGGAATCGAAGCCCTATAGGTTGTCTAAAATACTGTTTAATTAGGTCTTTAAATTGCTCGATGGTTCGACCGAAATCGGTCTTCCAAATCAAGGTGTTGGGACTGAAAACCCTCTGTTTTGGCAGTTTTTCGTCGATTCAATCGACTTTTTGTCGATCCTAGATCAATCGATCCCTACTAATTACTAGGTTTCCTAGACGGTTAGGTTGTGGTCGCATACGTGAAAACGAAACAAAATTGATCGCACGAGGAGAGGATGGTTCACCTGCGAAGTGGAGGTGCTGCCATTGCTTCTCTGCTGCTGTCGGGGTGTGCCAGGCCGCGCGCGTGCCTCCTGGCCGCCGCGGTGCCTCGTGGCGGTCACGGCCGACGTGGGGCCGCTCAGGTGGCGGGGTCGCCAGGGGTGGCGGCGCGTGAGGTTGATTGGGTTTTGGTGATTTCCCTATCTCGCTCAACCTCTGTATATGAACAGTTGATCGAAAGGGGTGGGTTTGTTCGGTTTGTTACTAGCAGGGGGTCGGGCTCCTGCTGGCCCAGACTCCTGTGGGGTTTGGGATGGAAAGCTGGGCTTTATGCCTTCTTATCCTTTTCTTTTTCTATTTCTTATTTAGAAATTTCATATACATTAACTAATGTATATATATTTATACATTATACCTACATACACATATATATATATATATAATATATATATATATATATATATATATATATATATATATATATTATTATATATATATATATATATATACACACAATATAAACATTAATATATATATATATATATATATATATATATATATATATATATATATATATATATATATATCTATATATATATTATATATATATATATATATATATATATATATATATATATATATATATATATATATATATATATATATATTAAATATATATATACACATATATACACATTATATTATTATTTATATATACGTACGTATATACGTATATAAACACACATATACATATATACGCAATGTTTATATACATAATTACACATATAAATATACAATATATACATTTATATATTACATATAAATTCCCATATACATATACATATATTATATTTATATATATGTACACATCCACATTTATAATCTTTATTATATTACATTCATACACATGTATACTTTCACACATATAGTATCTATATATATACCTTATTTATATATCAATAATACTTAATTAACCAATAATAATAAAATATTATTATATATCATAACCTCAAATAAAATAATAAAAAAATATTTTGAAAATTTTTGGGAAGGGAGGCTACAATCTACCCACCTTAAAATAATTTCGTCCTCGAAATTCTAACTCATAACCATGCCTAAAATTTTAAATAAAAGTCAAGGAATAAATCCACTATTACCACACTCTTTCAAATTTTTAATTCCTCAAAAAAATAATAGTTTGTATTCTTCTCCTAGCTAAATAGCCCCCAGGACTTCTATCCACCTTTGGTCACACTACTCACACTAAAATCTTAAAATCTTCTAACTGGTGCTAACAATCCTACCAGCAAATATCTAGTCGTATGGTATCTATGATCCTCTCGTATCTATCAAGCAACTCGAATTTTTAACAAGCAACAAACCTACACAAGTGGCTAAGAATTGTTGATACTCTAATAAGCATGACCATTCGTCGCTCCAAAATAGGAAAGACATGAAGGTAAGGAAGATTAATCAAGAGAAGATATGAAGCTCAAGGGGGTAAAGTATCTTAATAATACAGATAGAAAAGAGTTTACGAACTATTGTCTTATTTACTAGATTGGCTATTCTAGTCCAGTCACTTGCTAAGTTTCTCAGAGGGTCTTGTAATCCGTGTAAAACAGAAGTCTCGTTCTTGAAATTTTAATTCCAACAAGGATCCATAAATGGAACGAAATTTGAGAAATCAGGACGTGGTCTTAATGGGTTCTTATTTGGACATCACTCGTTGGTTGGATGAATCTGGGATTTCAATCTAATTGACTGAACACATCCCAATGAACTATTTCTACTAGTTAGGGTACCCTAGAATAAGTTTCCACCTAAGTGATTGAGCTAGTTGCCAGCCAAGTCGGTTAGCTGGGTCCCTCAAGCTCAAAATACGCTTTCAGTGACTTTTGAGTTTAAGTAGCACATGAGCCTCAATTGGGTAGCACACTAGTGGCATGTGCAGTGGGCTTCGAGTAGATCACATCCATATATTGGGTCGAAGGAATTGAGTCAGGGCTAAGGTTCTAATGGAGTCAGAAAGTATACCGGTACTATGGTAAGGGATAGCTAGTCCTTTTAACCTGAAAGTCGTAGTACAAAAAGAGTACAGGGGACGGATTTGAGTGTGACATGATATACCTAGATGAAGGTGGACTCGTCTAGATCTTGCATACAAAATTTGCTGAAGGTAACAACTGGTCTCGTGCTCCGATTGTTAGTGACACGGCCGGGGACAGAAAATGATCTAAATGGAAGTGGGAGTCCAAGAGGCACCAATTATCATCCATGAAAATTATTCAAATCAATCGGTAATCCTTGTATATCCCAAAATTTTGGAAGGCTTACAGTCTACCCACCTTAGAATTTAGGGCAGGCCTTAGGAATAATGAGGTCAGAAGGATGTCAATGTCAGGATATCGTACCTCGATTTCGGTAATAAAGAATAAGGTACGACGTAACGGAATATGGTAGATATAAGTCAAGTCGAAGATTATTCCTCAATAATTGGAAAATGAGTGTGCATAATGACATATGGTCGAGAAAATAGAATGACATGCTTGTCCACAGTATACAAGACTTGTCGACCGGGTAACCACTCTAAGGCCATCATCTAAAAGATTTCTAACAACTGAGTCATAAAACTCTAGTGTGTCAAACCTGTCAGACTATGGTCATAAGGGTTCTAGTGGTATGGGCGGTAGTGATCATGTATTGTTGTTGACAACTGGTATATCATAATTGACAGGTATTTAATCTATGGTATTAGCTAAGCTAGGACTGTGGTGTTCCAACACTAGTTAGGTCTTAATATCAAAATTTACATAACTAGGGTATATTTGTTGGAAACCAATCTCGGGATGAGCATCTTCCATTGTCACGGTAAATGATTGTCCTTATCCTTGTCTATTCATCTCATGTCTAAACTGTGGGTTTGGTCGAGAAAGGTTGGGTTAAGGTTTAAGGATTGCTAGTTAATGCAAGCTTCCAGCAAATAGTTAGAGGCTCACAAATTGGTTCCTTGAGGATAGATGGTCTCTTGGGTTGGCATTTCGACTAAGGGTAAAACCCTAATCATTCTCAAATTCGGTAGCTAGAAGTCCCGATGACAGTTTGTGGTCGAGAGGAGAACGAGTAACTCAATCACATGGCTGGCTGACGATAGCTACCCTCGTGTATACAACTACCATAGCCATAGGGATACTCGGTATCTCTCTACCAATTACGAGCTTCTGTCTTTAACTCAGTGAGAGACAAAATATGAGAGTTCAGAAAGATGTTACTGAATACATCACGTGATCCAAAGATGAACGTATAATTCAAGAGATTGTCAAAGCATCGCGGATGAGTCCTAGATACCTATAATCTCCATCCACGTAGGTAATTAACGAAGAGCGAACCAAATGCATCATGGTTTATCAGACCATAATACACTGATTCTGATTAGACAATAAGTTAGCAGGCATCCCCACTAAACATATGCCTGAATCAAGCTCGAGAACAGAGTGCTTGCAAAACTAAGCGTAACAGCACCGTTGTTAAGATAGTCGAATATAATTATGCGAGATTTTGAAGAGGCACAAGTAGTTCGAGTTTAGAGGGAATCAAACTTCATGGTGTTCTTGCTTCTATAGACATCCCACTATCTCTTATCCTTATGACCTTGGTCGACTAATGGTTTATGGACTCCTAAATTCTTTATTCTAGGTAAATCTATTAGTGTCAATCAATTTCCTCGTCAATAGATCATGAGGATCATACG
>JANAVB010014797.1:13389166-13493461 GCA_029216955.1 Iris pallida
GATAATTTCGGGCCAAAACGGTGTCCGCCGTTGGACCCGCTTTGCACCGAAAAGTGTGCCAGAGTCAACGGTCACTAAAGTCATCAAACTACATGTCTACGGATCCAGTTTTTCGATACAAACCCAACCGTATATCCAAAGTTGGATTTCGGCGGGCCGTGCACAAAATCGCCCGTTGAGTGGGACCGTGGGGCCCGCAAAACGATAATTTTATCAACGGTCTCAGAATCGGACCAAACTTGGCATACAGGACCAAAAAAACGATACGGTTCTGTTGGCACAAGTTTCGTCTCGATCCGATGAGCGTGCACAAAGTAATTGAGAAATTTGTAAAGTGCACGATACGGTGAATTTCGACGGATACGCATCGAATTCGTCGCGCACACGCGACCAATTTGAATTCCGTCAAAGCCCACACAACCACGAAGCCATTACGCAGCTTTCGATGCTTTCGGTTTGCGACCACGTCGCCCGGTTTGGCGGGACGCACGTCGTGTGGATGAATTTTATTGTTTTTGAAACAAGTTTTTGTCAAACTTCGGGATTTGATTTCTCGACGCTGAGTCGACGAAATCCGATTCTACAAAAAGGGAATCGAAGCCCTATAGGTTGTCTAAAATACTGTTTAATTAGATCTTTAAATTGCTCGATGGTTCGACCGAAATCGGTCTTCCAAATCAAGGTGTTGGGACTGAAAACACGCTCTGGTTTGGCAGTTTTTCGTCGATCTTCACATCGACTTTTTGTCGATCCTAGATCAAATCGATCCCTACTAATTACTAGGTTTCCTAGACGGTTAGGTTGTGGTCGCATACGTGAAAACAAAACAAGAATTGATCGCACGAGGAGAGGATGGTTCACCTGCGAAGTGGAGATGCTACCATTGCTTCTCTGCTGCTGTCGCGGGTGTGTCAGGCCGCGTGCGCGCCTCCTGGCTAGCCGGCGGTGCTCTCGTGGCGGTGCACTGACCGACGTGGGGCCGCTCAGGTGGCTGGGTAGCCAGGGGTGGTGCAGCGCGTGAGGTTGATTAGGGTTTTGGTGATTTCCCTATCTCGCTCGACCTCTCTGTATATGAACAGTTGATCGAAAGGGGGGGTTTGTTCGGTTTTGTTAAATGTCTACAGGATCCAGTTTTTCGATACGAACCCAACCGTATGTCCAAAGTTGGATTTCGGCGGGCCGTGTACAAAATCGCCCGTTGAGTGGAACCGTGGGGCCCGCAAAACGATGATTTTATCAACGGTCTCAGAATTGGACCAAACTTGGCATACAGGACCAGAAAAACGATACGGTTCTGTTGGCTGCAAGTTTCGTCTCGATCCGATGAGCGTGCACAAAGTAATTGAGAAATTTGTAAAGTACACGATACGGTAAATTTCGACGGATACGCTATCGAATTCGTCGCGCACACGCGACCAATTTGAATTCCGTCAAAGCCCACACGACCACGAAGCCGTTACGCAGCTTTCGATGCTTTCGGTTCGCGACCACGTCGCCCGGTTTGGCGGGACGCACGTTGTGTGGATGAATTTTATTGTTTTTGAAACAGATTTTTGTCAAACTTCGGGATTTGATTTCTCGACGCTGAGTCGACGAAATCCGATTCTACAAAAAGGGAATCGAAGCCATATAGGTTTTCTAAAATACTGTTTAATTAGATCTTTAAATTGCTCGATGGTTCGACCGAAATCGGTCTTCCAAATCAAGGTGTTGGGACTGAAAACACGCTCTATTTTGGCAGTTTTTCGTCGATCTTCACATCGACTTTTTGTCGATCCTAGATCAAATCGATCCCTACTAATTACTAGGTTTTCCTAGACGGTTAGGTTGTGGTCGCATACGTGAAAACGAAACAAGAATTGATCGCACGAGGAGAGGATGGTTCACCTGCGAAGTGGAGGTGCTGCCATTGCTTCTCTGCTGCTGTCGCGGGTGTGCCAGGCCGCGCGTGCGCCTCCTGGCCGCCGGCGGTGCCTCGTGGCGGTGCACGGCCGACGTAGGGGCCGCTCAGGTGGCTGGGTCGCCAGGGGTGGCGGCGCGTGAGGTTGATTAGGGTTTTGGTGATTTCCCTATCTCGCTCGAACCTCTCTGTATATGAACAGTTGATCGAAAGGGGGGCGGGTTTGTTCGGTTCTGTTACTAGCAGGGGGTCGGGCTTCCTGCTGGCCCAGACTCCTGTGGGGTTTTGGGATGGAAAGCTGGGCTTTATGCCTTCTTATCCTTTTCTTTTTCTATTTCTTATTTAGAAATTTCATATACATTAACTAATGTATATACATTTATACATTATACCTACATACACATATATATATATTCTTATATATATATACACATACATTTATATATATTCATATATATATATTATACACATATACATCTATATATTTACACATATTTACCTATATATATATATATATATATATATATATATATATATATATTCACACGTATATGTATATGTATATATATATATATATAATATATATATATATATATATATATATATATATATATATATTATATATATATATATATATATATATATATATATATATATACGTATTCATATATATATACACATATATACACATATATTATTTATTTATATATACGTACACGTATATACGTATACATACACACATATACATATATACGCAATATTTATATACATAATTACACACACACACACACACATATGTATAATATATATATATATATATATATAGATATATATATATATATATATATATATATATATATATATATATATATATATATATATACACATATATACATTTATATATTTACATATACATTCCCATATACATATATTTATATTTATATATATGTACACATCCACATTATATAATCTTTATTTATATACATTCATACACATATATACTTTCACACATATAGTATCTATATATATATACCTTATTTATATATCAATAAATACTTAATTAACCAATAATAATAAAATATTATTATATATATAATAACCTCAAATAAAATAGTAAAAAAATATTTTGAAAATTTTCGGGAAGGGAGGCTACAGGAACTTCAAGACTTTGAAGATGCTACACCAAAGGAGAAGTCAGAGAAGTTGATGCTTTCAAGGCTCAACATAGAAGAACTGTCGAAGATGATTCTGATGATAGTGACTTTGACTCTGAAGATCAAGCTCTTCTGGTAAGAAAATTTAAGAAGTTCATGAGATTCAACAGAAGAACAAAAGATAGCAACAACAACAACAACAACGAAGAAGATCTGATTTACTACGGATGTAAGAAGAAAGGACATATGAGAAAAGATTGTCCAACATCATCATTATCAACCAAAAAAAGCAGCAAATATGACAAAGACTACCTGAAGAGATCTACATCAAGGAAGTACGCCAATAAAAGCATATTGCATGTGAGTGAAGCCAGCGACTCAGAAGAAGAACAATCGGATGACGTTGCAAATGTATGCTTGATGGCTTGCGATCAGATAACCACTAATCCTCTATTTGATCCTTATGATGATTTCACCTTTGAGCAACTAGGAGAGGCTTTCAGTGACCAGTTAAATGACTATAGGAAACTGTATAGTAAATATGAAACCTCTAAGAATGTTCTTAAAGAGTACAAAGGTGAGATAGGAAGACTTACCGACCAACTAGCTGATGTTAGAAATAATGTTTCTTCTAGTGAGTCTGGTGAGCTTTCTTCTATTAAGATGTTACACGAGACTACCAAGTTATCCGAAGAAAAAGACCAAACTATCATCCAGCTAAAGGAAGACCTATCTAAGGAGAGAAAGAGTCTCCAGTGTGCACAAGTCAGAATGAAAATACTTACATCTGATGATACGAGATTATATGACTGTCACCTTCGGTTTTTGTTATACGTATTTTGGTATACGTGTACGTACCTCGGACCCGTATTTCGACTTGTCCTGGATGGCTAGTCTTGGGTTTCTTGTATTGGCATGGGTTAGTTGGCATTTTATGGCTCGTGTGGTTTATTCTGGCTGGGGCATGCATCGAGTTCGGTTGGGTCCGGTCTGGTTGGGTTTGGTTTGGGTTAGTATGCAAACCCCTACCTACCACCATCCTCCATTTATTAATCTAACAACCCTTCTCTCTCCTCATTCATTTCTTATTACTACTCTTCTTCTTCTTCATTTCTCCACCGACCACCCGCAGAGGCAAGTGCAACTTACTTTATAGAGGAACTCAATTTTGTTGTTCCATTATCTTTCTCACGAGATTCTAAGACACTTTAGTACTTAGTATTTTTAATTTCCATATTTCATTTCATATAGATCTAAGTTTTAGTATTTTTTATCTTCATTGTTTTGATCTTCTAAACTGGGTTATTTTCGAAAATAGAGAGTTCCATGTGGTAGAAATTTTGATTTTATGCAAGTTTGGCTTTTGAATGGTTGGATTTCACCAAGTCTTGGCCGAGATGGGGTTCCTTGAGTTCTTGAGTCTCCATGGCTGCAAGTCTCGGCCTTGGGGAGAAGACGAGCCTTTTTACGCACACGTTCATACGTGCCTGCGTAGTGACTTTTCTTTACGCCCACGTTTTCACGTGCCAGCGTAGCATCACCTTCTTTACGCACACGTTTTAACGTGCCCGTATAGTGTTTCCTTTTACGCATACGTCTTTGCGTGCCCGCGTAATCCGTTCTACGCCGAGCTCATTCGAGCTCTACGCAGGGGACTCCTCTCGCGTAGAGTCTCGCGTGCGTAGAGTCTCGCGTAGAGGGTTGCTCACGTAGAGTACTTACTCGCGTAGAGTGATCATTCCTCAGGTCTATCTCGCGTAGAGTACTTGCTCGCGTAGAGGGGTCCTTCCTCAGGTCCTGCTCGCATAGAGTACTTGCTTGCGTAGAGGGGTCCTTCCTTGGTCTTGCTCGTGTAAAGCCATTTTACGCTCGGACCCCCTAGCCTAGCGTAGTTTCTCTCGTGTAGAGGCTTTGAGCCCCTATGTGTACCCGTGTGCCCTTTTATGCTTGCACCCTCTTATCACAGACTTGATAACCTTGACTTGATTGACACGATTGGACTGATAATTGTATATGGCATGGTATGACAAGTAACTGACACGACATGGCATAAAAAAATGACTAATAAGCATGATGGGAACTATTGAATGCTGTTGCGACGGCTAGCATGACATGACAAGAATGAATGGCCTGGACACCGTGGACGATTGTGTTTGTACAAATGAACCAGTACTGTCTCGCATCATGTCTAGGGCAGGGACCCCTGAGTACCACGGTCAGGGGTACCTACTGAAACTGACTAAGGCTAATAACTAGAATAATCCAGTAGTCATGAAGAGATTTTCCAGCTATAGGCAATCCCGTTATCTGGGTGCCCCACCTGGGATCTGTAGCCTGCTGTCGAGTAGGGCACATTTCCAGCACACTGTCATGTGTTGCACCCTTTAAGCTACTTAAGGGTACATACGTTTTCTGGACGATGTACCCACAAGAATTTAACCCCTAATTTTCGTCCGGATAGCCTAATGGTCTGCAGGGCTTGTGGCTGTTGGAACAATCTCATTGCATCTTGCTAGTAATTAGACATGTGATAATCCTAGTTAGTTAAAATATCAAGCCGTACTCATTTGCTTGGCCGTGATTGATTGGATGGAGTCTAACCTAGTCTAGTCTTGTCCTGATGTAAGCCCCCTGAATTTAGGGCTTATTTTTTTTAATTTTATAAATCAATTATTTGCAATAGATATTATTATTTGTTTATTATTTGATTTAATGTTCTTTTCTGTGACTTTGACTTCTGGAGCGTCAGGGATGCCAATCTCTAGAAAATTTTTTTATGAGTTTGTAGTAGACAAGATTATCTTTGTTTTGATATATCATGTCCCACTTAAACTCGTTCCCTTGTGCTCTTTTTGCATCACGCAACTTCGGATCAATTTAGACCATTTGATCGATTAAATAATTATTAATTAATTTTCCACTTTTATCTTTGATCATCGTTTGCACGTTGCCGTGACTTTTAATTTGGGATCACAAGACCAGTCGTTTTCCCAGAACCAACTTGTCATGCCTGATCTACTCGAGACGCCCTATACCCATGACCTTCGTATCCCACTCAGACACACCATCTTGTGCTTCATTTGCTTCGCATAACTTTTGGGTCAAATTAGGCCAATTAATTATCTACCGTAATTTGTGACATGACTTCCAAATTAATTTCGGGACCCGACATCGACCCAACCTAGTCGACCCCAAATACAGACATGGCCCACACGAAGTCTACTATCCGCATGACACTTGTGTCCCATTTATTTGAGCCCCCACAACCTAGTCGTCCGTTAATTTTATCGTTTGATACATCAAAATCGGCCACCAAGTTGACCGTTTAAATTGTATAATTTTTGGACAGTTTTGCGGAGCCAACTTTGTCGGTTCGTATCTCCTCCATCGCAGCTCCGTCTGGCGTGCTACTGGTTCCTATGCGAAGCTGGTATAACCCTCTTTCTACCCCTTATGTTTCGTTTTATTGTGAGCACGTTTGATTGGTTGAATTCGACGCCAAAGTTGGCCGTCCGAATTCGTAATTTTCAAGTTGTAAAATTTTATTTTTGAACTCGGGACTCGAAATTCAATTTCTGACACCACCAGTAGAATCGTGGCATCATTCTGGCATGTGTTTCATATAAAGTTTGTTAGATTTGGAGGACGTGGATCCTGACACGCATTTCGGTGTAAAACGGACCCTACAGTCCGGGTCAACGGGACTTTTTGACGCCGGCTCATCGGAATCCAATTCCGGATATACCGTTGAGTTCGTATCGTCGTTCTGGACTCGTTGACATATAATTTGCTAGGTTTTAGTAGACATTGATTCTGACACGCATTTCGGTGCAAGTCGGATACCAATATCCGGGTCAACGGGTCATTTTGAGATCGGCTCATCGGAATCCAATTCTGGATATACGTTGAGTTCGTATCGTCATTATGGACTTGTTGACATATAATTTGCTGAGTTTTGAGGACATTGGTTCCGACACGCTTTTTCGTACAAATCAGAATTTCAATGTCCTAGTCAACGGACCAATTTGAGATCGGGTCAACGGAATCCAATTCTGGATATACCGTTGGATTCGTATCGTCATTCTGGATTCATGGACATATAATTTGTTTGGTTTAGTGCACTTTCATTTTTGCACATTTTTCGGTACAAAGTAGGTCCGACACGGATACCGTTTTGACCCGAAATTACCGTTTTGAATTTCACATAGTCTCATGATATGCGACTTTGGATTTTGACGCAAGAGTCTGGATGATTTCCCATGGTTCTACAAGGCTCCCTTCAAATTTTTTAAAATTTGAATAAGTTTTGAAATACTATGAACAGAAACATGGACGCATAGATGGTCGTCTGCATGTACAAATTTGCCAGACTATCAATGTCCTCATTGATATGGTTCATTGTAGTCGAAGATATTGCTTTGAATTTTGAACTATCATTAGATGTGGGATTCGAAGCACACTTTGAAGTGATCGAGGCGTCATCTGTTGGCACGTCTTGCTTGCCTATAAATAGGGTTTTGAGGGGAGGGAAAAACTTTGCTTTTCTTATTCTCCTTCCCTTTGTTGTTGCTACGTTTCTCGTCAGAGTCTCATTATTCCCTGACACCAAAGTTTTTCCATGGCTTCCAAAGCTTCGTCTTCTGCTGCCGCCACCTCAAAGGTCGATAGGGGCAAGGGTCTTGCCACAGAGGCTGAGGCCAAGCGCCCATATTTTACCCCGATGTTTAGCCGTCGATCGAAGGTAGGGGTTGTTGTGGAGAAAACGCTTCGTTTCTTTAACATGATATGATGCGTGGATGAGCAATCATCTGGACATGAACAAATCGAGAGTAAGATTCTGCTGTATGAATGAGAACTCATCGAAAATGTATAGAATTGGTTTTGTCGCATGGATGAGGAATCATCTAGAACATGCTCACGTGATTGGAACAATTATAGAAATAACATATTCGAAGACTAGCCATTGGGTGGTACCATTGAATATATTAGTGTTGGATGGCACGTGATTGGAACAATTATATTCGTCATTGTGTTAGCAAGTTGAACTTCGACAATAATTATCTTACTAGTCTAGAACACAATCTGTTAGAACCGGGGCACAATTTTCAATGAAAAACTGAGAGAATGAAACAGTTGTATTAACAACGTTCCAACGCAACGTTTCAAGGAAGGTGCGTAACAGAGATCCTAGGAGGATTCTGGAATACGAAAATCTAAAAAGATTTTGTAAACGTAGCAAATGATAGTAGTACTTCTAAACAGAAGGTACTAATCGAAATGCTAAAGGCAGCAGCGAAGATGACATACGATAGATGGAAGGTGGTGGCCTGTTGGGGTGTAAAGAACACCAGTGCTCAAAGCTAGATCCGTCCACACGGTCAGCTTCCAAGAACCAGCAAGTTCAAAAAGAACTCTGGAACGCTCTGGTAATCTGCTCTACGACGGACAGCTCGGAAAGACAAGGACAGGACAACGATTTGTGCGAGGTGGTACTGGTTGCGGAGCAACTCCAATGGCTTGAACAACACTCTCTTCTCTCTTCGTGATTTTCTCAAGTCTCTTTGTCTTTCGAGAGAGAAGAGAGGCTCTGTTTATATAGCCACTGTTGTAACTGCTCAGATTCGCAATGTGCGCCACGATTTAATGTCAGATCCATAAATCCAGGATCAGTTATCGCACATTATGAATCAGTCAGAACGTGGACGGCCAAGAATTGCACGAGTTGCGCCATTGAATGAGTTGCGCGCGCACCATCAGCGCACACTGCGCGCACTGCACGCTGCGCACGCGGCACAACCAGCGCAAGCTGGCGCAACTGGCGCGCCCGTGCACCCGCGCATCCCAGCGCACCCTGCGCAAGCCAACGCACCCGCGCACGCGCGCACCCCGTGCAACTCAGCACAACTGTGCACCCGCGCACCCTGCGCAACCTGGACGTGCACCAGGGCAGCGCAACTGGGTCGCGCAACCTGGGCACGCAACATGGCCGCATAAGTAGCTCGCGCAACGTGGCACGCCAACAAATTGCCACATTATGCTCCATGAGCCCATGAGCTCGAGTCCGAGTCGCTAAGCTAGCCCAATGGAAATTAATTTTCCAAGAGCAAAAAGCATGAATGCTTTTCTTGGAGCCTTATCCTTACCTCCTAGTAAAATCACCCACATTGTTTCCTCCTTAGGGTCACCACCCCATGTGCATATTCCAACAACACATACAAGTATATATGTTGAGATAACTCATGGTGCTTTTCCAATGTGGGACTAAACTTTACTAGACATGTTGAGAGCAAGCTCTCTTCATGTCAAGGAGCAAGAGCACCAACACAATCTAACAATTATATTAACACTTGAGCATTCTCTGGACTTCATTATATTCGTATTTTCTCGACACATTTAGCTAATCAAGAGACAATACAGCACTTGATTTTGTTTTCTAGTTATGTTTTTCGTATATTTGGATGTAGAAACTCAAAGAAAATGCTATTTTTAGCCCTATCTTTATTTTGTTTTTGGGAATAGAACGGAATAGAATATTAACATTATTGGGAATCAAGTGACGATTGATTATAAATTAAATAGATGCTTGGTCTAGCAATGCAAAAATGTACAATTTTTTGTTTTCCTTAGTTAAATATCGTATAAAAATGGTAATAGCAAGCTGTTGAGATGGCCGAGTTGGTCTAAGGCGCCAGATTAAGGTTCTGGTCCGAAAGGGCGTGGGTTCAAATCCCACTCTCAACAAAATTTTATGTAAATTTTTTCCATTTGTTAAAAACTTATTCCAATCATTCATCAGTTGTTGTGCGGGTGCTGTGCACGTCATTTTTTATGCTAATTTATTGTATAATTAAAAAAAAAAAAAGAGGGAATGATGCATATTGCTTATAATTATTTTAAAAAAAATTATATAATTTACCAACTTTTATTATACTATTTGTTTTTTTGAAAACTCATTTATTTCTAATGAAATATTTTTTTGTGATTTTTTTTCTTTTTTGGGAAAATGAGATATTTGTAATTAATTAGTATTTATACCATTATAGTTTTATAAAATAAAATATATTAATAGTGGGAGAAGATAAGATACTCGTTACTAAGTATTTACTATGATAGTGAGTATTAATGATTGTAGTGGATATTAATCGTGTTACAATTATGATTACACCATGATTATATTTTTAAATTAATCAAATAAGATAAGTTAATGGTATTTAATGAATCTTGAAAGTTTTACGGTGAAGCCTTTCAAGTTTTCTTATTATTTTTTGGAGGAGACTATCAACTTCAACTGAAACCTTCTGATACTTCAACAGTTTCTAAGCATCCAATACAAGAAAAAAAGAAAGGACTTTTAGGAGATTGTTTGTAGAAATTATCTATACTAGTCTACATGTACGTGCTTTGCACGTATTTTAATTAGAATATCATAAGATCAGTTATCGTCTTTTTGTCTAGGTGATTATTCATGTGTGTGTGCTTTCTTTTTACAGTGCCAAGAGATTCAACTACATTTTTTTTTAATTTTTTTATTGAGATTAATAATCTTTGAAAATATTGTAAGGAGAGAAAAATATATTACCATTGGAACATGAAAAATTGTATGGAAAAAGAAAATCTTCATACAAACTTGATTACTTTGATATTAAACATAAATGACATACTCAAGGGCATTTTAGGAATTTAAAAGTTTCACCACCTAGTTTTCATATTATATAGTAGAATAGATGTTTAAGAACAGTTCTTCAAATCCAATGTATTTCAGTTGAAATCATCACTGATGTTCCATAAGGACTTGTTTGGCAAAATGTATTTGCATTTGGATTTGAATTTAGAAATCCAAAATTCAAATCCATATCAAAACAAGGAATTTCCAAATCCAAATCCAAATCCAAATCCAACGAAACATAGAATTTGGTAAATTATTAATTAGCTATTATAATTATAGTTATAGTTATGATTAATAATTAAATTATTATTATATTTAGTAAATAATAAATAAATAAATTATTAATTAAGATATAATGATTAATAAATTATTAATTAAGATAAAATGATGATTATAATGACGATTAATAAATTATTAATTAGCTATTATAATTATAATTATAATTATAGTTATGATAATAAATAAATTATTACTATAATTAATAAAATAATAAATAAATAAATAAATTATTAATTAGCTATTATAATTATAACTGTAGTTATGATTAATAATTAAATTATTATTATAATTATGATTATATTTATAATTAATAAATAATTAATTAAGATATAATAATGATTAATAAATTATTAATTAAAATTTAAATAATATATTAATTATTAAATTATTAAAAAATTATTATTATTTTCGATGATAATTTATAATAACTAACTATTAGTTATTTTTTATTAAAGTAATTAATTTTGTCAAAATAATAATAATAATATTGACTAATTTTAAAAATAGTAATTATAAATTAATATAATTATGATTAATAAATTATTAATTAAACTGTTATAATATATTATTTATTAAATTATAAAAAATGATTATAATTATGATTAAAATATTATTAATTAAGATTATAATAAAATAGTAATGAACAAATTATTAATTAGTAGTATAATAAGACTAATATATTATTAATTATGATTATAATGTTATAATAATTAATAGTTAATATTACAGTTATAAGAAATTTATTATAATTATGATTAATAAAGTTATAAATTATTAACTAAGATTATTATATATTATTAAATATAAAATTATTAATTAATAAATTATTAACTTAGATTATAATTATGATAACTAACTATTAGTTAATTTCTTTTATTAAAAACAACGAAAAATTTTACACAGAGGGATGAACTTTGTCGTATTTATAAAAAAAAGAATAAGTTTAGAAAAATTATGAAGGGGAGGAAGTGGCGACGTCTAAAAAAATAAAACCAAAGGACGCACTCGACGACATTAGTGATGGCGCCAAGCTAGTGTCCTCCCTCCCACTCGAAGACATTAATGATAGCGTCCCACCCATGCGCCATCACCGATGCCGTCTCACTTCAACAAATCCCCCCCCCCCCCCCCCCCCCCCCCCCCCCCCCCACACACACACACACACACACACACACACACACACACGCACACACACACACTCTCTCTCTCTCTCTCTCTCTCTCGCGGCGCCATTCCAAATGTCATCCAACCCCAAAAATTTGACTCCTATACCAATCCAAATGTCGTCCGCCCAAAGCCAAATGCTACAGCATCAAAGATACTTAAGGAGTTGTTAGACAACATATACACCAAAATCATGAGCTTGACAACCCTTGAACGAAGGAAAAAATAACAACAATAATAACAGTTTCATGCAAGCATAAAATGTGAACTTCCTCGGTGTCCAAATTTTTAATAAATCATAAAAATATGACAAAAAATCTAGTGGGACGACATTGCTAATGTCGCTTGACCACCTTTGAAAGAAGAAATTTGTTTTTGGATGACATCAGTGATAGCGTCTTGGGGGGGGGGGGGGGGGGGGGGGGGGGGGGGGGGGGGGGCGCCATCACTAATGTCGTCGGGTTGGGGGGACTAATGTCGTCAGGTGGGTCCTTTGGTTTATTTTTTTTTGGACGTCATTACTGATGTCGTCCTTTCTTCTCCTTCGTAATTTTTTCAAACTTATCATTTTTTTGCATAAATACGATAAAGTTCATCCCTATGTGTAAAATTTTTCGTAAAAACAATAATATTTTTATTTATGAAAAAATATTTTATTTATGAAAAAATATTTTTAAAATAATAATAATGACTAATTTTTAATTAACTATTAGTTAATTTTGAATAAACTATAAATTAAAATTTTTATCGAAATTATTAAAAAATAACTATTTTTTCCTCCCAAATCCAACTTCTTTCTTCCAAATCCAAATTTTGGATTTGGTCATACTTTCCATATCCAAATCCATCTCCAACCAAACATAAGATTCTATGAATTTGACTCCAAATCCATAAAATTCTAAAATTCAACTCCAAATACGTTTTACCAAACAGGCCCTAAGATGCTAGACATGAGACACTGATGGAAAAGAAGAAAAAAAACTTAATTTTGAATTCATAATGGTCCAATTTAGATATGATCGCTTGCTAGTTAGCTAGTTCTTTATTTGCCTGGTTTTAAATGAATATACAATATTCTTTTCTTTTTTTTAATACGATATTCTTTTTTTTAATACGATATTCTTTTCTTTTTTTTGAGTACTTTCTTAGTTTACTGCAAATGGGGGTGTCTAAGGGCTTTTTCAAGGCCTTTAGATGGAACTCAAAAATGCATTTGAGGGCCAAAATTGTAATAAAAAATAGATATAGAATGTGCTGGTACGAAAATAGTAAACCAATAAATCTTGAGAACCAAATGAGATGAATGGATGCAAACCCATGTATATTTTTTTTCAAAAAATAATATAAATTTAGAATCTAGAAATTGGGACTCCAAATTGAGCTTTACTATTCTACAAAAATGAGTTCTTACATTCTGAATGTAGAAATTATAAGACTTATGCTATAGGTCTTGTGGCAGGGATGAGACCATCATGGGACGACAATTAAGTCTTACTATTCTACAAAATAATCTCCTACATTCTTAATCTAGAATCTAGAAATTAGGATGGACCTTACTATTGATGCTCCGGCATCATTAGTAACGCTCATCAAAGAATCCCAGAATCCAGATTCTACATTCAGAATTTCGAACCTCATTTAGTTGAATAGTAATATTCATCCCAAGTTCCAATCTCTAGATTTTCGGGTCCAACCCATCCACATGAGCTATATGTTGAGCTTGAGAATTTCTAGATTCAGAGTGTAGCAAATTATAGTAATCCTCCCCCCCACCCCAACACACACACACACACACACAACTTTCTAGATTATAGATTTTGCATAATTTTTCGTATCATATTAATTTTTTTCACATTTTTTTGGACCAAAGGTCATTTTATCATTTTCTACTTATTCATATACAGACCCAAACCATTTTTGTGTGATAAATTGGACGTCGCGATGCATTTAGGAGCTCCATTTACTAATGATACTCTTAGAACGCCAATCTATATATGAAGAGATCCCTCACCCATTGACCAATTGTGCAGGACAATTTCTCTGCACTACATCCCTGTGAGGGTGATGCGATCGAACTCAGGCTCCTACTTAGTCAAGTAATGACTTTGACGTCCTATCCATCCCCTTTTTGTATATGTTGAGTAGTTTGAATGTGTATTGTTTCTTCAATAGAAACTGCACCACCAGAAGTTAAAATAAATTTGAGTTGTTCATTTGCCTATTAGTCTTTTGAGAAAAAAAATATTTGCTCCCTATTAGTCTTTTGTTTATTTGCTCCCTATTAGTCTTTTGTTTATTTCTCCTTTGTTGATCTGTAAACTCGTGTAATTGCAATTATGTGCTTTCAAAAAAAAATGTAATTGCAATTATGCTCATACAACCATGAGTTACTTGGACAATGCATTCTCTAACATATTTGTAGGGGTGAGCATTATTAGGTTTCAAACCGAAAATCGAACCGAACCGAACCGAATAAGCAATTCGGTTCGGTTTAAAAAAATTTCGGGTCGGGTTCGGGTCTGGAAACCCGCTTATTCGGTTTTCGGGTTCGGTTTAGGTTTACGGGTTCGGGTTCGGTTTAAAACCGAAAACCGAATAGGATATGTGAAGTTACCTAAATACCCTCAACTCAACCCTAATATATAAATTCTTTTTCTCTGATTTCTCTCTCTCTCCGCTCACAATTCGATGGCTCAGCCCTACCTACCTAAACCAGCCGCCACTCTCTCCGCCTAGTTTTCTCTGAGCTCCGCCTCTCTCACCGCCTCTCTGAGCTCTCTCACCGCCTCCTCCCGGCGACCCCCGGCTCCTCCTCTCTCACTCTCTTCTCTCCCCACTAAAAATAAACCCTAAATTCTAGATCTAAACCCTAGAGTCCTGAATCCCGGCTCCGCCTCTCTCACCGCCTCCTCCCGACGCCCCCCGGCTCCGCCTCTCTAACTCTCTCCGTCAGATCTGAAGATCTGAACAATACTTGGTCCTCCAAGTAATTTTGTAAGTATTTTTTAATTTTTTTCTTTTAATTTCTGTTTAATAATTTTCGAAGTTTACATGATGCATATGTTAAATCTTAGTCTTAGATCATAGATCTACATATATATTTTTTTCCTGGAGATCTTAGATCTGGAGAATCTTATATTTAATCTTAGTCTTAGATCTGGAGATCTTTTATTTTCTGGAGATCTTATACTTAATCTTAGTCTTAGATCTGGAGATCTTATATTTTCTGGAGATCTTATACTTAATCTTAGTCTTAGATCTGGAGATCTTAGATTTTTTTTTTCTGAACTCTAGATCTTAGATCTTAGATATTTATCTCCACGGGGAAATCGTGTATCAAGTTTTGAATCTCTTTTGATGTCTTGTACAAGCTGTATTTCTTCCTGATACAATGAGGACCTAGTGTGGTCCGAAAATGCCCAGTCAGATGACTAACAGCAGCATAACAACCTGTCCGGGTTGGTTAGGAACTGAGTTGTATAGATTATGTTTAAGCCTGCCTCTTTTTATTCTTCCAAGCCTGATGAGGAATGAGGAACTAGTTCAGTTCATATAATTATGGCATACACGGGGAAGGATTTGTATATGTTTGGCCTTGCACGATTGAGATTAAATATTGTCTACATATTTTTTGTGCATAATCCAGGGTGGAAGACAATAGGAAGCAGCTTATTTTTGTATACTTGTAAGATATAGAACAGAAGTTCATAATGTGTTGGAATAGCAGTGCAATTTGTACAAATTACGATTGTAATAGCAGTGCAAGTTCATAATAGATATTTAATCTTATATTTTCTGGAGATCTTAGATCTTGGATCTGTTTAGGCCCTAGATCTGTTTAATTTCTTATATATGGCTCGGATTTTTTGTATATTTTTTTGTTATACAGTGGTGCATTGTAGAGAAATGGTACAATACAGCAGATCATATTTATTCTAATGTTATTTATGAATTTTGTTTTGCAGTTAGTTGTGGCTTGGATCTTTGGATCATTGGTGCACTCTTGGATTATTTATTATTATAATCTCAGCAAGCCAGCAATCGTTGTAAGCAAATCTTTGGAATTTTCAAGTTTCAAATATTAGTGTATATTTTGCAGGATCGCTTACACTGCCAATTTGCACAAATGCTCCAAGTTTCAAATGGAGACTTATATTTTGCAGGATCGCTTATACTGCCAATATGCGCCAAATGGCAAATACTGCAATGCTATAATGGCTAAAAATATGAAAAGTTTACAATTAAATGATTGCTTTGGTTGGTGTTGGGATTTTATTTTACAATTTAAATGTTTGTTTGCTTGTGTCAGGATTTTGTTCTTTGTTCTCGTCAGGATTTTGTTCTTTGTATTTAACTGTATATGTTGTTTGTGTTCAATTTGCATTTTGGTTGGTGTTGGGATTTTATTTTACAATTTAAATGTTTGTTTGCTTGTGTCAGGATTTTGTTCTTTGTATTTAACTGAGTTTGCTTATTGCTTTGTCTTGAGTTTTGAATATTTCTATTGATAAGAACAAGTAAAAACTGATAAGAACAGACTGTTATTATTAAGATTTAAAAAACTAGAGCTTATATGATATTTCTTATTTGTTTTAAAAAACTAGAGCTTATATGATATTTACTAATTAATAGGTCATTTATTGCATCAAATAAGTCGAAGTTCATGGCATCAACGTCATACTCATGCAATGTGCGTATTCTTATCTTTTTTTATTTCTTGATTTGCTTTAGATTTGTAATATATTTTTGTTTCTTTTTTTGTTTAGATGTCGAATGAAATTGATCATATTGAGCTTGAGGTTGGGGTTGCGGGGGGGGACGAGTTCCCAAGCCACAAATGACCCCATTGTCAATTCGACAACAAATTCTAAGCTGAAGGCCAGAAATAATCGTATTGGTAAAAGAAGAGCTCCGTATTGGGTTGACTTCAAACAATTTCTTGATAATGGGCAACCGAAAGCGGAGTGTAACTTTTGCAAGAAACAATATCATTGTCACCCCGTAATTAATGGGACATCGTCGGTTAGAAATCATTGGCTTGTATGCTCTCTTAACCCAAAGCATAAAGGTCCTTCCCAATCAATATTGAACATGCAATGTGTTGGGAAAGGCAAGTCAACCCTCACAAGTTGGCAATTTAATCAAGAAGACACAAGGAAGTCATTGGCTTATATGCTAATTGTCGATGAGCTTCCGTTTCGGTTTGTTGAGGGTGAGGGCTTCAAAAATTTTCTTTCTAGTGCATGTCCTATGTTTCGTCCACCATCTAGATGGACCGTTGCTCGGGATTGTTATAATCTTTACACCGATGAGCGGACTAAGTTGAAGACTTATTTCAAGGAGTCCAATCAAAGGGTTTGTCTTACGACGGACACATGGACGAGTATTCAAAAGATTAATTATATGTGTCTTACGGCACATTACATTAATGATGATTGGGAATTGAAAAAAAAATTTATAAACTTTTGTCCAATTTCTAGTCATAAAGGTGAGGCTATTGGGAGAGACATAGAGGCATGTTTGATAGAGTGGGGAATTGACAAGATTTTCACAATCACCGTTGATAATGCTAGTTCTAATGATGTGGCTATTGCTTACTTAAGCAAAAAGTTTGCACAACGGGAAAATAGCATTCTTCAATGCAAGTATTTACACATGCGTTGCATTGCACATATTATAAATCTTGTTGTTGTTGATGGGTTGAAGATGATGTCACCTTCGGTTGCTCGTGTGCGAAGAGCTATTAGCTATGTTAGACAATCTCCTTCTCGGTTTCAAAAGTTTAAAGATTGTGCCCAAATTGAAAAGATAGAAAGCAAAAAATTATTGTGTCTTGATGTGAGCACACGTTGGAATTCAACATATTTGATGTTGGACACGGCACAAAGGTTTCAAAGAGCCTTTGAGAGATTCCAAGACGAAGACCTCCTATTCAAGAGAGAACTTGAGGATGAGAATTCATTTCCTAGCGAAGAGGATTGGTCAAATGTGAGGAGGTTGTGTACTTTTTTAGAACACTTCTATGAATTCACTCTACGAGTCTCGGGCACTTTATATGTCACTTCCAACAAATTTTTTGAAGAGATTGCATCTATTGACTTCCTCCTAAAGAACGCCAAGAACAATGATGACTTTGAGTTGTCTATGATGGCGGATAAAATGAGAGAGAAGTATGACAAGTATTGGGGAGACATTGAGAAGATGAATATGATCATCTTCATTGCACCACTCTTTGATCCACGTCAAAAGATTCCATATGTGGAATGGTGGCTATATCAACTCTATGGCCCATCAAGGGGTGATACCATAATAGAGAAAGTGAAGTCAGTTGCATATTCCATGTTTGAAGCCTACAAAAAGATCTATGCACCTATAGTTGCTTCTTCAACTACTCATGATATACTTGAATCCTCAATTGCCGAAGATCGACCTATTTTTAACTTGAAAAATATGATGAAGGCTCAATATAAGAGCCATAAAATGAAAACGGGGGGTTGTGATAGTAAGTCGGAATTGGATCGTTATCTTCTTGAGCCCACTGAAGCCGATGAAGATGAGAATCCAAATTTTGACATATTGTCTTGGTGGAAGATTAATTCACCTCGCTTTCCCGTTCTTTCTAGAATGGTTCGTGATGTGTTAGCTGTTCCGATATCTACGGTGGCTTCGGAAAGTGCATTTAGTATCGGTGGTCGGGTGCTTGATTCATTTAGGAGCTCTTTAACACCTAAAATTGCTCAAGGTCTCATTTGTTTGCAAGATTGGTATCGGTCGGGTCGCGATCAATCTATTGTCACTAGTCTTGAAGAAAACTTAGAATCACTGGATCAACTTGAAAAAGGTATAAATTTTATTAACGAGTTTTATTTCATAGCATGAAGTTTAAATATTGACTTGTGATTTTCTTTATATAGATTTAAGTCAATTGTCGGTGGCCTCAACCTCAAGCGAGGTTTAAACAGGATGGACTGTAACTATTAACTGTCAAGCACTCTAATTATTTTGGATTGTAATATGCACTCTGGATTCTGCATTGGAATATGCAGTGTGCACTCAATGATGCACTCTGGATTATTATGGGATAGCTCATCATGGATTATGCAGTGTGCACTCAATGATGCACTCTGGATTCTGCACTAATGTGTAATTTTGTAACTGTTAACTGTTTTGCACTCTATTATTCTGGATTCTGCAATGTACTGTTATGCACTCTATTATTCTGGGCCTCTGGCTTCTGCACTGGGTTCTGGATTCTGCACTATGGAATCTGCAATGTATGAATGTACTAGATTCTGCACTTCACTTGGCTCTGGATTCTGCAATCTAAATTCTGGAATCTGAATTTAGTAGTTTACATGATGCTGCACTAGATTTTGCACTGTACTTATTGGATTCTGCACTTATATTTATGAGAAGTTGCTAACAAATATGAAGAGAGGGCAATGATGAGATGGCAATAGCGACTAAGGGACGGATACTACATTGCATCTATTGATGCACAACTTGCCAATCTGAGCCTTCAGAAACTTCAAACAATACTTTCTTTCTTTTGCTCCATCATGCAGGATTTGGGTCATTATTTAAGGATTTGGGTCACCTCACCTCTTGCTTGCTGGAAATTGTAGTCAGCTCTTCAATACTGAGATGTTGGTATGATGATTATGCAATCTAAATTATGTACTACACTGCACTGGATTAAAAGTTGCTGTATGCAGCACTTCAAATGAGAAGGCAGTAGTATGCATTACCAGGTTTCATAATTTTTGCTACATTGTTAATTGTTGTACCTATGGTTAATATTTAGATAAATTACAGGTGACTAATTACTCGATCAATGTACATTTTCCACATAATTCTCACCCATTAAATTGTTAATTGTTCATGCTTATTACTGCAGGCTTTAGCCATAGTATCCTTCTTGCTAGGCCCTGACATTCATTGGTTACTTTGCTATTGTTGTTCCTCGTAAAAAGCCTCATCCAGTAAGTTTCTGTTTCTGCCTATTGTGAATTTATGTAGTTCAAAGCAGACATTCATTTCTTCATTTCTGATACTCTTTCCATTGCACGAAACTATACTTGGAATGAAGGAATTCTGAACGTAGACTATCTTAAACTTCATTTCTGTACTATTGGATTCTGCAGTCTGCACTTATATTTATGAGAAGTTGCTAAGAAATATGAAGAGAGGGCAATGATGAGATGGCAATAGCGACTAAGGGACGGATACTACATTGCATCTATTGATGCACAACTTGCCAATCTGAGCCTTCAGAAACTTCAAACAATACTTTCTTTCTTTTGCTCCATCATTCAGGATTTTGGTCATTATTTAAGGAATTGGGGCACCTCTTGGCTCTTGCTGGAAATTGGAGCCAGCTCTTGAATACTGGGAGATTATAGACTGAAGCTATATGAATTGGCCAGGCCTTTTCTCTTGCTGGAAATTGGCCAGCTGTTGGCTCTTACTGTGAGATTTTAGACTGAATAGTGAGTTGGCTAGCTCTTGGCTCTTGCTGGAAAATGGCCAGCTCTTGGCTCTTGCTGGAAATTGGAGTCAGCTCTGGAAATTGGAGTCAGCTCTTGAAATGGATCATATTGCATAATATATTTGTATTTCTTGATTTTCATTGTTTGTAACATCATATTGATCAGATGTCGTCTTTCTATTTTCATGTATGTGGATTGTGAACATATTTGTTTGGACTGGAGAATATTGCAAATATGCAACTGTATCTGTATGGCTACTTGTTCTTATGGCTACTTGTTCTGTTGTTCATTATGTATATTGTATGCAATATGCATGATATTATTGATATTTTTTAGAGACTTGTTTTGTAATATTGTCTTTCATTTTGCTAGACTGTTATGAGTAATGAGTCTGCTGGATCCCAAATGACATTATTGATATTATTTTTAGAAACTTGTTTTGTAATTATGTATGCAGCCAGCCTACCATTATTGATGCAAAAAAAAAAATTGATACAATTTTTTTTTGTAAGCAAGCCCAAATGTGAATTGGCCCATTAGAAAAAGCCCATATATGTAAACCGAATAAACCGAAAAACCGAACCGATTATTTCGGTTCGGTTTTGTTTCGGTTTTTGGTTTAATCGGTTCGGTTTCGGTTTTTACATTTCATATATTCGGTTTAATCGGTTTCAGGTTTTTCGGTTCGGTTTGAACCGATTAAACCGATTGCTCACCCCTACATATTTGTATTGCTTCCTAGCTTTATAACTGGCAACAAAAATGGAAGCTTTAGATATGGATATTCCACTTTTAGGGGTGGACGTCTTCACTTCAGTGACTGGTATCAAAAGTTGATGGTCAGACAATTGTATATTTTTGGTGTATGTGACGGTACATTTATACTTTTAATTGCATTGACTTTTCTGATAACGTCTCAAATTAAGTAGATGTTGTAAATTGCATATTGATGACATTTGACTTTTCTTGGTATGTTTTCATTTTTGCTGAATTTTCTTTTCGAATATTGTCTTAAATTGAGGTAGAGATTATATATTACATATTGACAAGTTTGATGTACCAGTTATACACTAAAATATGTTGCGGAAGTGCTTAGATTGTGAGCATTCGCAGTTCCTCTTCAGTAGATGCGTGCTTTGGAGATTCTTGTGCACATTTCAATTTTTTTATTTCTCTGCTTTTTATTCTCAATATGTGCAGGTTAAGGAGGTTCCCAAACCAACGAGTATCTAAAAATCCACCTATTAAACAACTTGAGCAGTCATCCGGATGTTATTAATGATTATACAAAGCCAGCTATTGGTCTATGGTTGGACTATTTCTGTGCTAATATTTCCTAACTGTGTTTTGTCAATATATATACTAGTTTACATGTACGTTGCTTTGTACATATTTTAATTAAAATATTATAAGATCAGCTGTCGTCTTTTCGTTTTTTTAGGTGATTATTCATGTGTGTATGCTTTCTTTTTACAATGTCAAGAATTCGAAGTACAAATTTTATTTTTGGATAAAAAATTTTATTACCATTAGAACATGAAAAGTTGTATGGAAAAAAAAACTGCATAACATGTAAACTTTATTGTTTTGACTCTTAAACATAAATGACATGAAAGTTGACATAATAATATCATGTTTACAAAATACTCAAGGGTATTTTAGGAATTCAAAAGTTTCACCACCAAATTTTCCTATTATATAGTAGAATAGATAATTTTTGGATGTTTGCAATATTGTACAAATTATATATATATTGTAGTTTATTTGTATGTATTGTTCTTGGATGTTTGCGGCGTACAAACTGTATATTTGTCAACATAAAATTTATGTGCATTCTAGTCTTGGATGTCTGCGATGTTCTTGGTTTATGTTAATAGTATATGTGTATTTGTTGGGTTAAAGAAAAAAAAAAAGCATATAATATATAATTATAAACACTATTTGGTAAAAAAGTTATCAACTTTTTTTTGACAGTTTTTAAACATAAACAAATATTTGTATTCTACAATAAAATAATTTTTCTTGACAGTTTTTTCACCATTAAGAAAGAGTTTTCTTGACGGTTCTGCTTTTGTCATCTAGATCAGAGTCAAGAAAAATATCTAATTTTTATGGTTTTTGGCTACGTTTTATTGACGGTTTAAAACCGTCAAGAAAAAAATGTAGCCATAAACCGTAAAGAAAAGGTAGCTAGAAACAATCAAGAAAATTAGAAACTTTTTTCGACTCTGACCTAGATGACGGAATAGAATCGTCAAGAAACCAGCTTTTCTTAAGGTTGAAAAACCATCAAGAAATACTCTTTTCCTTGTAGTGTATTTTTTGTCATAATGGTAGTTAGCATGTAAAATAGATATTACCAAATGTTTAGTCCCAAAGGACCAGTAGATTGGAAGATAAAACCCTTCCTTTCTCTGTTGTCTTGATCAATTAACTAAATAAATATATAGTAGAAAATTGTTAAGGACAACTAACAAAATCATTTGTTCGATGATTAGGATTAACTTAAAACTATTTTTCCAAAAAATTTAGACTAATTTTGATAGTTACTAGGATTTTTCGAAGACCGAAAAGTAAACTAAAATTTACGATAGTGGGACTAAATAGAAACAAATAGGTATATCTATTCTAAGTAGATTATTAATGTTTGTGGTATTGTTTTTATGTTATGCTTGGCATGAGGACAGTAGGAGTGACGTACGACCACCCACTTACCCACTTGTTGGCTATGCTATTCCATCAAACGGTACAAACAAGTTACATGAATGATCGTACCATACTTTATTACTTAGCCTATATGTTCAACTTTTATTCCATTATCACCATTACTCTATGAGTTCCATGTTTATATCATTTTTTGATCTCGACGTATATATATATATATATATATATATATATATATATATATATATATATATATATATATATATATATATATATATATATATATATATATATATATATATATATGTCAGGGGCGGCCCTGGCCCAGGGCAGACCGGACGACGGTCCAGGACCCCCTGACGAAAGTGGGCACTAACATGGAACTGTCTATAATAGAACTAGTATATATCATGCGTCTTTTTTTTTTTAACAAAAAGTATTGTGGTGTAGTGGTTATAATGTTAGACTTACATTTAAGAGGTCCTTGGTTCAAATCTTGACTACAGCAATTTTTTTTATTTATATTTTTTTTTACATTATGTATGAGGGTCCATTTTGAAAGTTTTGCCTCGAACCCCCAACAGCTCAGGGCCCTGATATATGCCAATGACCCCTAGCTTAGTGTTAGTGGTGAGGCATGCGGCTCGAGTGGTCAGAAAATTGATTCCCGGTGGGAGCATCCGCCATAATTACCTTCTTTCAATATATATATATATATATATATATATATATATATATATATATATATATATATATATATATATATATATATATATATATATATTAGGTTGTGCATAATTATTTACCCGTCTACTCGATTTACTCGTTTTACTCATTACTCGTTCAACTTGCATGACTAATTTATTAGAACTATGTTATAACTGGGATAGTTTATTCAACTGCCACTACCAAAATAAGTCATATCAGCGACGTATTTAGCGACTCCAACGTAGAACGTCGCTAATTTTTGGGGGTTTAGCGACGTCTAACTAAGACATCGCTGTTGGTCGCCAATAGCGACTATTAGCGATGTCTAGCGACTACAATTTGTTAAATGGGAACCTGTGTCGCAAGTTCGTCGGTACACGTCGCTCATATAGCGACGCTTAGCGACGTAATTTAAGCGTCGTCGTCTTTATTAAATATCAACGACGTTTAGCGACGTCCTTTTCGGACATCGCTAAACGTTTCATATAGGCTGCGAGGGTTTCCTTTTCGATCATTCACAAATTTTTTCCCCAATTTCTCGCGCGCTCCTCCTCCGCGGCGCTCCTCCGGCGATTTCCCTCCTCCGGCCTCCTCCTCCGCGGCGCTCCTCCGGCGATCTCCCTCCTCCGGCCTCCTCCTCCTCCTCCTCCTCAGGTAGCTCCCTCATCTCTCTTTCTCTCTCTCTCACACACACACACACACTCTCCCCTGTCCCTACTTCCCAGTTTAGGATTCGAATTTGATGTGTGTGTTCTCGTGAAGTTGGACACTTCGTGTCCACTTGTGTGGACACGAATCAACCCCCTGACACGTACACATGTGGGGGGTGACACTTCTGTACAACTGATTTGGGTTTTTATTGGTTTTCGAGTTCGAATTTGGGGTTTTCGAATTCTTTTCACTGATACATTAAAATCAGTCCTGACACTGTAAATTCAAACTGATATTTCGATTTTGGGTTTAAATTTGATTATGAGATTCAATGTTTAGAAGTATTTTTGAATTCGAATATTAATATACAAACTGTGATTAAATGGAATATGGAGAACTGAAAACTGGGTTTTGATTTTAGAATTTAAACTAAGATATGGGTTGAAGGGTTAGTGAGTGAATGTACTAGGCAGTAATTGGATATGGCACTTGGCCTATGTTTTGGTTCAGAGTTCGGGTTTTTGGGTTGTTATATCTGATTATATATAATTCAATATGTATGCACTTATGTAAGTGTGTTCATATAGGTTTCAAGATGTCAGTGGTTAAGATTTCAGTATTAGTTATCAACATTGGTAGCAGTATCATGTTACCCTAGGTATGATGGCTTGGCTAGTTCATGTTACCCAAAGGAAATTTGTCTATTGATATGGACTTAGATAAATTCCTATTGGGAAATGATATTGGAATAAGGATTAACCTGAGAATAGGCTTAACTGAACAGTGATATTAGTTAGCAACTGTTTTCTGAGTTTGAATGTCAGGCATTTTGGAAAAATGGTGATATCAGCTAGCAACTGTTCTGAGCCATCCGTTCTCACACTTGACAAAAAATTGAATATAACCTTTTTATCTGCCATTCGACTGGCGAGCCAGAAATCTATGTCAATCTTTGCACAATCGTCATCCTGATGAAATATAACCGTTTGTGGATGTACAATCATCATCCTGATGAATTATTATCTGTGTCAATCTTTGCAGAATTATCTTAAAATGGATATGAATTACTATCTGCGGAACCGTTTGTGGATGTACAATCGTCATCCTGATGACATATACGGTGTGCGAGATGAATTTATACAGGGTGTGCAACAGTTCCTGCAGTTTGTCAAGGCGTTCCCTCAGTACATGGACCGTACAAGAATTAAGTGTCCATGTGTGAGATATCGCAACTTGAAATATCATTCGAAAGTGGATGTGACATATCATTTGTATTCGAGGAGTTTTATGCCAAATTATTATCATTGGACCGCACACGGAGAACTTGTGCCTTTAGCCTCCGAGCCGGAGCCTTATGTGGAGCCTTATGTAGATGTCCACGAGCATGCTGATTACGACCAAGGGTGGACGAACATAGTTTTCGATGCTGCGGGGCCTAGTTTCGATCCGAACAATCAATATACAGCTGAGGAGGCACCGAATGCCGATACTGCAAAGTTCATGGAGTTGCTAGAGAATGCAAGGACTCCTTTATATCCTGGTTGTGTTGACCATTCACCGTTGGAGGTGATTACAAGATTGTTGAGCATAAAATCAGATTTTAACATGTCTCAAGAATGCTACAACCGAATCCTAGAGTTAATTAAAGATATATTGTCGGAGGGTGGCAAGTTACCTAAAGACTTCTACCGATCCAAGAGAATGGTGAGATCGCTCTGGATGGGGTATGAAAAAATTGATGCATGTCGCAACGGATGCATGTTGTACTATAAGGACGACAAGGATGAAGACGCCTGCAGATTTTGTGGTGCCGATCGCTTCAAGACAATTAGTACAACAAGGACTTCTGGTGCACGCAAGCCAACAGATTCGATGTACTATTTGCCTTTGACGCCGCGGTTGTAGAGGTTGTTTATGGCAAAGGAGACAACTGATAATATGAGTTGGCACAAGCGAAAATAAATAGATGGAGTACTGGATCATCCATCCGACGGGGAAGCATGGAAGCACTTTGATCGAGTGTATCCCGATTTTGCTTCGGAGCCACGTAATGTCAGATTGGGACTTTCTTCCGACGGTTTTACCCCATTTGGACTTTCGGGCTCACAATATTCTTGTTGGCCTGTGATTGTTACTCCGTATAACTTGCCGCCTTGGATGTGTATGAAGACTCCTTACATGTTTCTAACTGTTATTATTCCAGGTCCGAAGAACCCGAAGAGGAACATCGATGTGTACTTACAGCCCTTGGTAGATTAGCTGAATCAGTTGTGGGAAGTAGGTGCAACCACATATGATGTTTCCAGAAAGCAGAACTTTCAGATGAGGGCCGCACTAATGTGGACCATCAATGATTTCCTGGCCTATGGAATGTTATCGGGTTGGAGCACCCATGGTCGTCTCGCATGTCCGTATTGCATGGATCGCACTAAGGCTTTCCGTTTGAAACACGAAGGAAAACCGTGCTTCTTTGATTGTCATCGACAGTTCCTGCCAAAGGATCATCCGTACCGGAGGAACAGGAATACTTTTCGTACTGGCGTGGTAGAGAAGTCCAGTCTACCGCCACGGTGGTCCGGGGACACGATATGGGAAGAAGTTAAAGAATTGTCAAGTGCTATTGAAGAGCCTACAGTGGGGTACAAGTGTGATGGATTTGGCCGCGCTCACAACTGGACGAAGAGGAGTATATTCTGGGACCTACCATATTGGAGTGAGCATCTGCTCAGACATAACCTGGAGGTCATGCATATCGAGAAGAATGTATTTGACAATATAATAAATACTGTGATAGACGTAAAGGGGAAGACGAAAGACAATCTCAAGGCCAGGTTGGACTTAGAAGAAATATGCAGACGTCCAGAGTTGCATTTGATAAAGGAAGGCAGTGGGAAGTATAAGCAGCCCAGGGCCATTTTCTCAACTGCGAGGAGGATGAAGTGGAAAAGCTAGAGTAGTAAGTAAAAATTTTCAACGTTCAAGTCATTTATTTGTTGATTACGTTATTATAATTTAACGAGTATATCCCGATATTTATTGGTTTTCAGCAAATTTAATGATGAGGTGAGGTCAAGTAGACCATACATTGCAGATGAAGAAGTAGAAGAAGAAATGAGACTTCATTTTTCGTCTTGGTTGACTGCATATGTACGTAAGAAGCTAGTTAGAATCTTCCTCCATTCACAACTGCACAAGAAATAACTTAACATTAAACTTAATTTTGTATCTTCTCGTGTTTAGGTCGATCGTCCGGACGTCATCCTTGAGAATGAATCTATTAGAACTCTTGCCAAGGGACCAATTTATGCCGTCAAAATATGGTCAAGTTATTGCGTGAATGGGTTTAAGTTCAAGTCAACAAATGCTCTCATCAGAGATAGCTTCCTGGATCTTGATTCCACAAAAAATAGTTGCTTGTGTATCAAATCTACAAACTACAAAGATGTTACTCCAGGCAATAATTTCTATGGCATTTTACGGGAGATCGTGGAATTGACGTACAACTATGGCATAGAGCCTGCCAAGATCGTGTTGTTCAAAGTTGATTGGTTCGATCCCATATAAGATCAAGGATGGAAAATTGATAAGCATGGTCTTGTGGATATTAACTACCGTCGTCGATACCAAGGATAAGAACCATTTATCCTAGCAAGTCAAGCTCAACTCGTATATTTTACAACATATCCTAGACGGGGAACAACGAGGTACGACTGGTGGGCAGTATGCAAGACTAAAGCCAGAAATACCTACGACGTCGACGAAGTGGCTTATCAGGAGGACGAGCTGCCTCTTGTACCAAATACAGTTGATGTCGACTCAGCAGAAGTTCCCCATTCAATATCTACTTGTGTAGAAAAGGTACAAGTATCCGAAGGGGAAGACGAAGGAGATGCTAGTGACGATGAGGAGGAAGAGGAAGAGGAGGAGGAGGAGGAGGAGGAGGCAAACGAAGAAGATGAATTTTCAGAGGATGATTGAAAAACTGTGATTTTGATGTATTCATATTTCTGTAATCTTAAATTATGAACTATGATCATATTTCTATTAGTATTCAAATTTTTGAAAATTAAATTATGAACTCCAATGTATGCAGATATTTCTAAACTGCCATTGTATTTATTTATATTTTTAATCATAAACTGTAATTTTGATGTATTCATATTTCTGTAATCTTAAATTATGAACTCCAATGTTATTATCAGCATGGTAGGACTACGCGGAGGCACCTCAGGACGACGCGGAGATAGGCTAGGACGAGCCGTGTCCTTAGGTGGGCAGAGAGCTCCGTTACCAGAGGATGGCTCCGGACCATCGTCTGACCCGAGCACTCCATTGTACCATACGGTCGCAGGTCCGGGTGGCAGTACACCTGCGACGAGCAGTTCCAGGCTTGCTGATCATACTTCTTCTCCTAGCCTTCCTACCGCTGACAGCAGCATGGCGGGTGGAGAGCAGGTGGAGAAGGTAGTCCCTACTTCCGCCCGGGCGGATCCATACCAGAGCGACCCTCCATGCACCCCTCAGGACGAGACGAGGATGGAGATTTGGGCCGACGGTCCTACGAAGTAAGTTAAATGAATATATATATATATAATTTATGCATGTCTGTATATCTATATATATTCATTCATACGTCGGTTATCGTTGTATAAAGATATCGTCCCTCGTCGGTACAGAGAGCGTTGGGCTCCTTTCTAAGGTCCAACTATGGGGGTCCGTGGATCAACTACTCGGATGCCTCGTAAGAGAGGAAGGCATTCTGGTTTGCCCACTTCAAGGTAACTAAAGATAGTTAATTTAGTATGATTAATATAATTTTAAGCATATTTTAGAACTTATTATTTTAATTTGTAATTCTTGTAGAGGACTTATTTTTATCCACCACACCGGGCCGAGCAGATTGAGAGGCAGTTTTCTGCCGTCGCCGCCAAGTTGATCCGTAATGCAATTGACGATCAGAAAGCTCGTCAGCGCTCCGGAAAGCCGATTGCTGGTTGGATCACACCTGACTAGTGGACCACGATGAGGGCTCGATTTGAGGATCCCCGGTACAGAGAGCGGTCGGAGAAGGCGAAGGCGGCTGGGACGAGGGCCGAAAAGTGGTGTGGTGGATCGATTCCTATGACGGAGCATTTTCGTCGTCTGGTATGTAATTTATTGCAAAATATAAGATTTTATTGATAGTAGGAGTATATAATTTTCTATTTTACTAAAGAATAGAATATAACAAATACGCAGGTAAAGAGGGATGAGGACGCAAACATAGTGACCGTCTTCTTGGCCACCCATCGGAAGGACGGAAAGCTCATCGACGACCGGGCTACTCAGAGCTATGTAAGTACTAATTTAGATTTCTTTAATTTTTAACACAACTTGAAGAATATACAGATAACCATATAGTTAATAATAATTAAATACTTTAGACATTTATTAGGCTAATTTAGGTAAGTACTGATTTATAGAGATGCACAATGATTTCTAGGAAGAGTTTGTTAGGCTACGTGATGAGCGTGCGAGTGCTAGTATACCGGCAGAGGGAGGGGTTGGTACATCGCAGCCCTCTCCGCCTCAGTCGGAGGACGAGCTCTGGAAGACCGCTGTTGGTGGTCTTCAGAGGGGTACGTACTACGGTACGGGGTCCTACGGCGCATTTGTTGCGACGCAGGCATCCAGGGCTCCCTCTACCAGTGCGCATTCACAGCCGTCACAGGCCGAGTCGTCCCGAGTCGAGGGTACCATTTTCCGCCAGATTGCTGAGCTGCGCGACGATATGCTGAGGAGGATTTCTGAGCAGCCAGGGTCTCAGGCGCAAGGGGACGCTGCGTCGGTCACCGCACGCTTTGACGAGCTCGAGCGCACCGTACGACACGTACATGGGACGCAGGAGTCCATTCACGACACCATTACTAGGATAGCGGCTTGCATGGAGCAATGCAGCGCCAGACTGCTAGCCCTAGAGGAGACGCGGACGCACCCATCTCCAGCGGTTACACTGCCTCCTTCTCCAGTGGTTACACTGCCTCCTTCTCCAGCGGTTGCATTGCCTCCTCCTTCATCGTCGTCGGTGGTTCTTACACCGGAACAGTATGCTTACCTTCTTTCCAGGAGCAGTGATGCTCCTCCTGATCAGCCGTAGTCGACATATATATATATTGTTGTGTGATGGCCCATTGTTGGGTCTTTTATGTGGTTATACATACATTATTCTTATGTGGAGCATTATGTTTGAAAATGTTGTTACAATTTTTCATATATCTGTGTTGATTGATGAGATTGTGTTTCAAACGTGTTCGTGATTGTGTGTATCTGTGTTGTTTGATACTGTGTTCGTGATACACACCGTCGTTGTTGTAACAAATGGTGTAGGGGATGCTGCAAATGCTGCAAATGCTGCAGGGGATGCTGCAAATGCTGTATTTTTTTTTCAAACTTAGCGACGTTCAACGACGGCTAGCGACGAAAGTTAATGTCGCTAAGTAAGTATCGGAACGTCGCAAACTGTGATAAAAACCGTCGCTGATCGTCACTAAACGTCGCTACGTATGATGTCGCTAAACGTCGCTTTATGTCGGTACTAACGTCGCCATTTGGCTCTCAAGCCAGGTCAGCATTGATGTATGTCAAGTCGCTCAACGTCACTAGGTTACGTCGGTAACTGCTGACGTTTTACGTCGCTGGTAGTCGCTGAATTAGCGACGTGTACACATCGCTAAGTATCATCGCAATAGCGACGTATTGCGATGTCGTGTTGTTTAGCGACTAGGTTAATCGCGACTACATGCATACTTCGCTAAATATGTCGCTAATTGAAATTAGCGACGTATTTTCCCTCTTTAGCGACGTCCTGAGGCGTCGCTGATTTGACATATTTTAGTAGTGTGCTAGGTTATGGACTGATACTCGTATACCTACTAGCTCATCGTACTCAAAGAATCTCCATCTGGTGTGTTCATGCACCGACGTTCCGGATTAGTCCATCACAGTCCATATACCGAACAATGTTCTTCATCACCATCTTGTTGTTTTATCACTTATAATCCTAGTTTCTCATGATAGTATTATTGTATAATGTGCTTTCTTTTATGTTTACTTTGCTGCAATCTTGTCTAGATAACTATAGACATTACGAAGAATAAAGTTTTACTAACTTTTGATTCATGTGGATTACAAAAACAAAGTATAAAGGAATCATAAAACCGAGGATTCTAAGTACAAATATAAAAGAATTAGAGGAGTGTGACGATGGAGATTGAATACTGCAGTTGACTCACTACAAAAAAAGTGACCTTTGGGGACAACAAAAAATCGTCTTAAAAACTGCAATTACCGTTCCAACAAATATTTGGGACGGCCTTTGGGACGGGAATGGACGGTCCCATTAGGGTGGCGTGGCAAATACTTTAGGGACGGATATTGCCATCCTAATTACTGTTAAAGGACGGTTAGGCAAAACGTCTCAAAAGTTTTCAAATTTATGCTTTTGTGTGACGGTTTATTAATTTGTCCCAAAAAACAAGTTTTTGTAACAGATATATTTCGTCCTAATAAATAAGGGACGGAATTTTAAAAAGTACTGTAATCGAGCGAAAAAACTTAACAATTGTTTAAATTATTATGGAATTACTAATTTTCTGTTTATATATAAAATATATAATTGAATTTTATATACAACAAAAATTCATACAAAACTATTTTATTTAATCAAAAATGCATATGGTAGCCGCAACATTAACAAAGCGTAACCGCAACATTAACAAAACGATTTCTATAAAACATATTTAAAGGTAATATCCCATTGTTCACAAAATGAAATCCAAGTCTTACATCACTTAGAGTGTTCCCATCAAGTTTTACATCAGTAAGCATTCACTTAATTTACAAAATAAAATCTACGACTTTTTACACAAGTCCAAAACATATATATTTGATTTTCCACATCCATTGACAAACCGATCCACACATCCATGGCTGCCAGCAGCATTGGCTACCTGGAAACACATGAATAAGCCAGAAATATGGTTAGTTATAAGTAATTGGGACCCTTGGTACATGAATAAGCCAGAAAGTTTTATTCACCAACACCAGCAAATCAAAATTACTATGTCACTTAAAAAAAAAAGCTTGTATTATGAAATAAGAAATTTTTTGCTTCTCATATGGCCACACTACAAAAAAATAATTCCAAGTATTGAACTCTTTCGATTAACTGAACTGGACTAGTATCTCAAAATATCCACAAGTTGTGGCCAAGATCTATCATGTCAATACATCATGTACAAATTATTATTTAGAGTCTAAGAAAAACTAGCCATATACTACAAGTATGCAATTGTATCTCGCAAACAACTCAACACCTTAACTTGATAGAAGTTAACTTATCTGAAAAGCGTATAAAAAGCATACCTAAGAGGTTCAAGTGTACTCTCACCAACATAAGCAACATCGGCAAAGTGCATAACAGCATCAAATGCATTCTGTTCAAGTATTTGGTTAACCTAAAATTGTGTAAACGAATAACAACAAAATCCATCTTAAGCAAAAACTTGTATCTCCATATAATTTCCAAAGTCTACATGATCAGGATACAACTTTTGGGTCTCCTAAATCAGCATAAATGAATTAGAGCCTTCCAGGTTCTAGAAATAGCTCCTGGAGAATCTTGTTGGCCCCCATATTTCCCCTAGAAAGATTAACCTGTAATGGTATAGTGGAAAGAATAGTAAACAACACAAAACACACAATACATGTACTTCTTTTCCCCTGGATATGTATATATGTGTGTATCATTAAGGGGTTTGGAGGGGGGAGAGTGAAAAGAGAGGATACCACTATGGTAACTCGGTATGAGTCCTTAAGGAGACGAAGGGCAGCTTGTGACCTGATGTAGCCAGCACCTCCTGTTACTAAGACATGTGTTACCCCTGGTTCATGACGAAAAAATTGGAAGCAGTACATGTTTAAGAAAAAAGTCATTTTTTTACAAAAACGAGAAGAAAATCTATGACATTAAAAAGAAAGTCACATAAATAGAATTAACCCCATACCATACTTGTTCCACCAAAAACAGGGGATTGCTTCAGAATAATAAACACATGAATAAGCCATGGGCCATGCTAAGTAGTGTAAAAGCATTCATGGAATGAGAATAAAAATATAGAAACTTGATGAATAGATAATAGTAACAAGAAGGAACATTAAATGAAAAATGTTGCACAGACATCGATACGACATGATCCGGATATGCTGATTTTGGTATGTCATGGTGTATTTAGGAAAGTATGTCAAATGTTTGATACTTGTATGACATGATGCAATACACAATACCAATTTTCGAAGTGTCTATGATTCTTAGGATATGATGCACCGGAACAAATATGACACGATATCATCCAGACATGGACTTGGACGCAACAAGACACTACATGACACCAAATTTCATGTGTGGCACAACAAGACACTACATGACAGTCAAATGTCTTATACATGTGTGTCAATGTCTTATAAACGATATAAGACACTACATGATAGTCAAATGTATTATTCATGTGTGGCACAACAAGTCACTACATGACAGTCAAATGTCTTATACACGATATCATATCCAGAAGATACTTGTCTGTCAAATGTCTTATACATGTGTGGCACAACAAGACACTACACGACACCAAATTTCATACACACATTGAAAACCTGATACTTAAACTGGCAACACTTATACTGGCGCACACTTATACTGGCACAACAAGACACTACATGACAGTCAAATGTTTTATACACGATATCATCCATAATATACTTCCAAATGTTCATATTGAATTTAGCCTAGCAACACTTACACTGGCGCACACTGGAACTCTGATACAAAAAATACTCGACATTGTTGCACATAGTAAAAAAAATAAAAGCCAAAATCATTATAAGAATGATAAACTATAGCCAAAAAATTTAGAGAAATGAAAGAATAATTGCAAACAGATAAACTATTGGCATTAAAACTACAAGCCTGCAACCTTAGCCAAAATAACCAAAATGGAGATCAACTTCCATATCCATATTAGTAAAGGGACTGAAAATATGACGACCTGCAGTATAAACTAATGCAGAGACTATTTCTTTTCCAATTTTACTGTTATGTTTTATCTCCTTCAAATGTTGGGCCATTGGAAGAAATGAGCAAAGCCGGCGATGGCATCCAAAATGCTTTTTATCTTTCTTAGTAATCGACTTCAATTATTGCATCCAATGTAATCAACTTCCTACTACAATATACAGCTTAGACCTCAATTAGAAACAAGGAAAATAAGTGATAGTGGAGTATAAATGGCAAACAAATCTATTCTCTCAATCAAACAAAACTGAAGGAAATGGGCCTTAAATTTCCTTGAGACTCTTGCGAGCAAGACCTCTTCAAGCCAAAAAAAAAACAAATCACTTAGGAAGTTTCAAATGGCTCGCTACAATATAAACTTACAATCGGTAACTACATGAGAGCAATTCCACTGTCAATACTAATAAGGGTTCGAAATAGAGAAAGTATGCATCTGCAGGAGTAAAGTGATGCCAAATTTGAAGAGAAAAGTGAGCATACCTGGACCAGGATAAAAGGTAGAGCAACTCCGCCAGAGAGGAGCATTTCCTGATCGCTACAACTGCTCATTGTGGTGTACCAAGTTTTGGAGACCTATGTACTTTATCAGAAAAGAAAAAAATGTGAGACCAAAACTATAAACATCATATTAGATAATTCCAAACCCATGACAACAATTAAAGAGAAAATTTTTTTTCTAAAATGGTGCTGGAGAATCTTACACATTCAATCAACGATGAGCCGTAGAGTGGATTGTCAACCTTGAATCGAGTAACTAAAAAGGGCAAAAGGAACAAGTTTAACTCGTAAAAACAACAATAGAAAAACTATAAACTTAAAATTTTGAGGTGCAACTACATACACTCTTCCATGCATGTCAGGTGTCATCTCTGTAACATCAGCAATTTTAATCCTCAAATCAGGAAACTAAAAGGGAAATTCAGAAGTCTCTAGCACATGCCTTTGCATGATCATATAGATCCCTTAATTTGTGAGTTGTGCAAATCTTCTCTTCACTTGAAAAATACTACATCATAATAGCCACATACCTTTCCTAGAGGATTCATTCGAAGAAATTCAGAAGTTTTCGATACAACCATCTCGAAGGTTATTTCTCCCAACCCACTTATGTAGAGTCCATGCACCATAGCCACTAACAAAATATTTCCAGCCTTGAACATGTTCTCATTATTTGTAGTAAGAAAACACACTAAGATTTCTCTAGCTAGATACATGGTAATAGAAAGAATGATTAAGATTTTAAGTCATACTACTCCAACTTTAGTTTCCATAGTTTGCTATGGATCCTGGAATTACAATCTCTGCTCTAGAAAAAGAGACATTCAAGAACTCACTTGTATATGTGGAGACTGAAAATATTATCTGTATCGCAGCTTCATTGTCGGTCATACAATAAGATACTTTTCAAAGAAAAAAGCATAAAAGTAGGGAATCCCCTTAGCTATATAATCCCCAACTACTACTAAAAGAAGCAAGCACAAAGTAGGGAAGCCACTTAGCTATATAATCCCCAACTACTACTAAAAGTTTGCATCATATCATGTTATTTTCCTAGATACATAAATCTTTAAGATAATATCAAGTATCATAGTCCAAGAGTACTACTAAAAGTTTGCAGCTTGTCATATAAATTTCATAGATATAGAGATCTTTTAAGAAATATTATATACCATTTTAATCAAGACTGTTGTACAACACCTGAATAAGAATAATCCAGATAACTTTCAAACGTGTAGGGGAGATCTTCTGTAAGTCAGGCATCCATTTGTACATCAATGGTTTGCTACATCTTTCTAAATGAGGCCTTATTGTTTACATCCGAAAAGTCTTCAAAAACCAGGACGACATGACATAAGCCTCAAGTTGCATTTTGGTTTGCTTTTGCCCTTTCCAATGTCAAGAAGACTTTGAAAGAAAGATATTTACCCAAACAACTTAAACATTAATAAACATTGCAAGCAACTATACAAGATAGAAAGACATACCACAACCAACTTATGATTTGAATACTTGTGGGCTGTTGAATCAATCACTGTATCTTCTTATCATTCTTAATCTTCGTCTGTACGGCAAGAATCTTTAGAAAATTTCCAATCCTCCTCGTTCTCAGCTCCCTTGTATTATAGATTGAAGTACAAAAAAGTAAGGAACCAAAACTCTTATCTTTTTAAAAGATAAATTCAGCTGGCCTATTTCAGAAACTCCATACATCACCATTATCGATTATATTGCAGTTCTCCTCAAACTGTGCCATCGAACATCAATACTCATATTCACAATAAAATACATCATCTCCCCCATAACATAGCAGTGCCTGATAACATATTTCATCTGGTGACATTCAACATTTCACACAAACATAATAATCAAAGCATTAACTGGCAATTATACTAAATAGCTGGACCAAAGCACAAAAAGAAACCATTAAGAAACGTTGTTTAAAACTTGCTTATTAGAAATCACCCTCGCCACTGTCGGCCATGAGATCAACAGGTTGTAGTATTTGATATCCTAAACTAAGTAGCTGATTTTATTTTATGTTATTATTATTTTTCTTTCCTTATCTTGGTGAACTAGGTTCAATAGAGGCACAACTCATTGTGAATTATAATTCAGGTACTAAAAATAAGTTACCAATATTTGAGCATTAGTTTTCTGTCTGGAACAACCTAGTAACTTGTAAGTTGTAATAGTAACAATAAACTCAAGAAGAGGAAATATGTATTATGTTATTGTTAAACTTCACAATACTCCTTGATATCCTTACTGGTTCTAACCTTATATGAAGAAGTAATGACACTCGGTCATAGAAATGCCCAGTTGATTTACCTAAAATATTTTGAGAAATATTGATTACCTAAAATTATTGTTTCAACCGGTTAACGTAGCATTTTATATAACATTAAATCTAGGTATGTTATTGACTGCTCCTTGCAGAAGGAAAAAAAATCAATGAAGTTTCATAGTACCCAAGCAAGAATCGGCTTCCTAGAGGGCTACGAGAGCAGATAGTAGCACATATGCAGCTTAAGTTCAAAATAGAGGAGTTATAGCAAGAGGAAATACTTGCAGACCTACAGAAGGCAATAAGATCAAGCATTGCTCAGAGCCTCTTCCAAAGGACATTGGAAGAGGGATGGATAGTACCTTTCATTTGGTCCATGACATGTAATATTTCAGATTTCGCTGGAGTCTTCAATTGGCGGTCAGTGACCAATTCGACCCCAAGCATCATACCTCTTCCCCTCACATCACCAATGACTGCAAAACCGAACAGATACCATAATCAGACTACTTGAAAGAGTCAGTAATAGTGTAAGAGCTATGTTGCATGGACACGAATATGCACAGAACAACACGAATGTAGAGACACGGATAAGGTACCAGTTTTGGTGTGTCCTTGTTTATTCTCGAGTGTCTGCATTGTATCTGATACATACATGTCCAGCCCCGTATATGACATGGGAACATCACTGGTTCTGGACTGTCCGTACGTACTATGATAAGAGTCATGACGCAACAGAGCAAGTACCAAAGATAAACTTGTACTATACTGTATAGTGTCCGAAGATGGTTACATGACCATCACAGATCAGCTACTTTAGCAGTTCCTGACTGGTCACGATGTCGCGATCTAATTATTAGCCAACCCATGTAATTGATACAGATTTAGGTTACACATATAGATCTAGGTATGCAGAATGTAAAATAGAAGTGCAGTTCTTTGAGATTAAGGAGCTTACTATCATGCTTCTCCTGGAGTCCCTTGAGATGGTCTTTTAAGTAAGATCCTACCACGAACGCATTCTCTTGAAGCCTTTCCTTCTCGAGAACTCTAAGAACAGCAAGTCCCCCAGCAGTGCAGACAGGATTACCACCAAACGTATTGAAGTAGCTCCTCCGAGTCAAGACCTCAGCAATCTCTGGAGTTGTGACTACCGCCCCAATAGGTATTCCATTTTCGATACCCTGTTGACATTACAGGTTATCGACAAAAGAAGCTACAAGTTCTTTTATGGAATTTGAAGAAAATTCAAAGTGAGGACTGAATCAATTTAGGAAGAGTGATGATTTTTTATTTTTTGTCGAAAAGTAATTGTTACTATGAGATGATGAAGTGATTACAAGAGTTCCACCTTTGCCATTGTTACTATGTCGGACACTACACCATGAGCCTCAAAAGTCCAGAAATGGCTCCCTATCCGGGCAAATCCGGACTGGACTTCATCAGCTATACAGAGACCGCCGGCCTTCCTGATACTTTTGTACACAACAGACGAAGGTTACAATTTCCGTTCACAAAAATATCAAAACCTTTGAAAAATAAATATTTATTTTTTTCCTTGATAAACGAAATCCTGAAGTATGTGGCAACTATTACTACTCTTGCTTACTTGTTGCATCAATACTTCAATATATGCCAAAATCAATTTTCAACAAAGATTATGAAAGCATGAGAATATGAATCAATCTCTCTAGAATTAGATCTTTATACCACACAATCAGAGAAACAAAATGAAACGCTAACCCGAGAAATTAGGGAGGAGTGTGATACCTTTGTGATAAGAACCAAACAGAACAAAAATGTGAATATGTCTTAGGATGGAGAATAGCAGCTGCTCCCACTTCGGAGCCATCGATCACAAACCTAAAAATATTAAAAATACATGCGAACCTTTTGCTCATCGAAACCCTAAAAATCGATTGAATTGACCAAGGAACCCTAATGAAATTGAGAAAAAATAGGAATTTTAGAGGATTTGAGAGAGATTTTGTACATAATCACGTTCGATTGCTTCTTCCTTAATAGCTCTAACACATGTACGTCCCTGAAAATTTTCACAAACAAGCACACACACACAAATCATAACCCTACCCCTAATTTTTGAAATCGAAAGAAGAGAAGAAGTAAAACCCTAACTAGCTAGCATATAGCTTACCTGTGCTCGTGTCCCTCCTCTAGCTAGGGTTTGCGTGGATGGAGGAGGACTTTCTCAAGATGGCTACGAGGGGGGTGGCGTTGCATGGGAGTGAGGAGAGTCTCTGGCTCAGGATGGCACCGACATGCAAGGGGCTTCCAAAATGAGAGGGAAAGCAAAAAAAAAATTGAGAGAAAACTTATGCAGGGAAGAAAAAAAAAGCTAAGGGGAAAATGAAAAGGTTTGATTAGGGTTAGGGAAGTTATGAGATCCAAGGGTGATGATTTTTGCTGAGATATTCAACGGATAAAAGAGAATAGGAGAGAGGGAAACAATTTTCCCAAAAAAAATGGTAATGAGCTCCCAAATATTTGGCATTCCCGCCGAGATTATTTGGGACGGTCCTAGAAATTATTTGGGACAAATAAATTTAATAGTCCCAAATAAGAGAGATATTTTTTAATTTGTCCCAAATAATACTATTTTTTGTTACAAAAAATATAGCGGTCCCCAAAACTAAATTTGTTAGGACGTTTCAGACTAGCATTCCTAATAGTGTCGTCCCAAAAGCCAATTTTTTTTGTAGTGACTCCTTTACTCCATTGATGATCGACCGACGAAGGACAATTGCACGATTTCTGGCACACTGGCGAGAAAGACGGCAATTGGACTCACTTTTGCTTTTTTTGTGTGATGTATCTTTATATATGTGTGATCTCTTTGTTATGTTCCTACAAAGGAAGCACATGTCCCCTTATTTGTAGCCATCCTTATTGGGACTGGCTATGCACGTATAGGATCTGAAAAATCACTTTTTTCAGCCTTATGTGCCTGATATTTGGGCCGTCGCATAACGTCCTCTACAGAATACGGTTGTAACCGCGGGTGCATGTTGCGGTCCAGCTACCACGTGGTGTCGGTTAGGCGGAACTGCTGTGGAAATCTTGAAACCTTTCCATGAAATTTGGGTTGTTACCGTCGTCTCCTACAGTTGTTAAATGATGGTTCGGTCGGCTTGACACAGAGCACACGTCATGGTTTGAGGGAACATCTCGTCTTATATGGCAGTTACAATACATATGCCACAAACGCGAGATTGGATCAACTTTTTCACGGGAATACTGCCACATGAAGACTCAGTCGCATGAGGGTTCATGGGAATCACTGCCACATGATTCTTGGAAACATAGTCGCATTATGGTTCTGCCGCATAGGGGTACATATGGCACTCGATAGCTGTATATTGACAAAAGGTAATCATGACGGCAGGTGCTGAAGTCTGCTGTGTCCATAGAGTACGAAGCGCCCAAATCATTTAATGCTACAGACTGGCAGTCAGAACGCTTGCATCTGGGTCTCTTTAAAAGGGAAGCCACATAGAGGGTCAATGTCTGCTAGCCGCATAGTGGAAGGAGCTGCATAGAGAGTCACTGTCTTCTAGCCGTATAAACTGTCTTGATGTTGAATTCCGCATAGTCTCATGATATGCGGCTTTGGATTTTGACGCACGAGTCTGGATGATTTTCCATGGTTCTACAAGACTCCCTTCAAAATTTTCAAAATTTGAATAATTTTTGAAATACTATGAACAGAAGCATGGACGCGTAGATGGTCGTCTTCATGGACTAATTTGCCAGACTGTCAATGTCCTCATTAATATGGTTCATTGTAGTCGAAAAGATTGCTTCGAATTTCGAACTGTCATCAGATGTGGGATTCGAAGCACACTATGAAGTGATCGAGACGTCATCTACTGGCACGTCTTACTTGCCTATAAATAGGGTTTTGAGGGGAGGGTAAAAGTTCTACTTTGCTTTTCTTATTCTCCTTCCTTTTGTTGTTGCTACGTTTGTCATCGGAGTCTCCTTCTTCTCTGACACCAAAGTTTTTCCATGGCTTCCAAAGCTTCGTCTTCTGCTGTCGCCACCTCAAAGGCCGATAGGGGCAAGGGTCTTGCTACGGAGGCTGAGGCCAAGCGCCCATATTTTACCCCGATGTTCAGCCGTCGATCGAAGGTAGGGGTTGTTCTGGAGAAGACGCTTTGTTTCTTTAACATGATATGTTGCGTGGATGAGCAATCATCTGGACATGAACAAATCGAGAGTAAGATTTTGCTTTATGGATGAGAACTCATCGAAAATATATGCAGATTTGGTTCTGTGGCATTGATGAGGGATCATCTAGAACATGCGCACGTGATTGGAACAATTATAGAAATAACATATTTGAAAGCTAGCCATTGGGTGGTGTCACTGAATATATTAGAGTTGGATGGCACGTGATTGGAAACAATTATATCCGTCATTGTTTTGGCAACTTGAACTTCGACAATAATTATCTTACTAGTCTAGAACACAATCTAACAATTAGGCATCGTTTGGTTCACGGAAAGAAAATCAATTTCCATGTATTTTTCATAGGGATGGAAGAGTAGAATTCCTATCAATTTTTTTTCTATGTTTGATTGGTGTAGGAAAGGAAAGAAAAAAAATATATCATTGTTCCAACAGTATTCAATGTCAACATAATTATAATGAAGAGTTAATTGGTAAAATAGGTAATAAATCAAAGGCTACTTTTGTCATAATGTTTGGTAATTAATGTTGGTAAAAGAGGAGGGAAAATGAATCCCATAGGTCATGAGAGGAACCATTTTTCCTCCTTTTTTTATGTCAGGAAAGTGTTTCCCAAATTTGTGGCTACCAAACAAAGGAAAGGAACAAGTTTCCTTTCCGAATTCCTTGAATCCGTGAACCAAACGAGGCCTTAGGCCTCGTTTGGTTCGCGGAATAGAAGGGAAAGGAAATCAATTCTTTGTCATTTCCTTTCCTTTCACTACTAAAATATCATCTAATAGCGACGTAATTTAGCGACGACAAGAAATGACGTCGCTAGTTATGAAATATAGCGATAACTTTATATACACGTCGCAAAACGTCGCTGCCTAGCGACGTTCCACGACAGGAGTTTACTACGTCGCTGAATAGCGACGTTCAGCGACATATTATTAGCATATGTTGCCAATTTTGCGACGTTTAGCGACTGCAACACTTGACGTCGCTAATTTTATAGGGCACACCGTTTCGTTCTTTCCCCCTCACTCTCGCTCAAAAATTCTAAATTTCCCCCCTCCCCCCGGTGACTCCCTCCCCCTCTGTCAGTGCCCTCCCACCCCCGGTGACCCCCTCCCCCCCGGCGACTCCCTCCCCCTCCGGCGAGCTCCTCCTCCTCGAGATCCTCCTCCTCGAGCTCCTCCTCCCCCAATCCTGAGCTTCTCTTCCTCAGGTAAACCCTAACCTAACTCCTCTCCCTCCTCCTCCTCCTCTCCCACGAACACACACACACACACGGACACACGGACACATGGACACACATCGTGTCCCCAAAGACTCGTGCCCATTGGATTCGTGTCCCCAAAGACTCGTGCCCTTGGATTCTTGTCCAGTTTTGGATGTGTTGAGTTTGGTTTATTTTTGGACACATTGTGTCGAGTATTTGGACACGAGTTTGGTTTGGGAGACACGTACACACATGACACTTGTATATGCACACTTGACACTATACACTCTCTATCTCTCTAGTATATAAATGCATAACTTGTTGAATGTATATATTGTGTCCCCTTGGTTATAGCCTAGTATATGTAAACATCTTAACCTATATATGTATGCCTATATATATATATATATATATATATATATATATATATATATATATATATATATATATATATATATATATATATATATATATATATATATATATATAGGTAGTTGTGTGAATATCTTAACCTATATATGTGTCCCCTTGGTTATAGCCTAGGATATTAGGATATGTAAATATCTTAACCTATATATGTGTCCTCTTGGTTATAGCCTAGGATATTAGGATATGGGCTAGAAGTTAGTACCCTAAGTTAGTATCTTGGTTATAGCCTAGGATATAGTATATGTAAATATCTTAACCTATATATGTGTCCCCTTGGTTATAGCCTAGGATATTAGGATATGGGCTAGAAGTTAGTACCCTAAGTTAGTATCTTGGTTGTAGCCTAGGATATAGTATATGTAAATATCTTAACCTATATATGTGTCCCCTTGGTTATAGCCTAGGATATTAGGATATGGGCTAGAAGTTAGTACCCTAAGTTAGTATCTTGGCTAGAATTTGGTATCCTAGGATAGTTAGATATCCTAGTATCTTAAGAGTGTCCTAGATTAGTCTATGGTAATAGGATACCCTATAGGGGGGAGGGGACAGGGGGCAGGGGACAGGACCCTAACCCTATTTCGGACACGACTCTGTGGCACAGGACACAGGACACACACACACAATACATACATATATACCTATATATATAAATACACATATCTACATATATACATGTATATATATACTCACACACTTACATACACACACATATCTACATAATTTTAAGTATTTCAGCGCTATTTCTTAATAGTTTTGAAATTATATGAAATAGTAGTCACCCTTACCGATTGGTTTTGCCGAATTGACCGGAACAAAGACCCCCAATGTCGGTATCGGTCAATATTTGGTATCGGTCGGTATCGGATCGGAACATGCCAAACCGTATCGGTATCGGCCGTATCGGATCGATATCGGTCGATACTTTAAACCATGTATATACCATGGTTTTGCCTTTTAGTTGCAGGAATATGAGAGTTATTAGATGTTAAAGTAGGATATTAATTTATTAGTTGCAGGAATAGTTCATGTGAATGTTAGGTAGTAGTGTACAGTTCATGATTAGCATTGTTTAGATATTAGTTTCAGTTAAAGGGTTAGTTTAGATTAGGATATTAGTTTATGTTAGAAGGAACTGCCTGCAACTGCATCGTAGCTGCAGGAATATGAGAGTTATTAGATGTTAAAGTAGGATATTAATTTATTAGTTAGGATAGAGATTTATTAGTTATTTTTATAAACCGTGATATGTTAAATGCCTGTAGCTGCATCGTAGCTCAGGGATATGACTGAGAGGGTGACATGGTTGTCACATTAAGGGTCTTTGAGGAGGTGACATATTGTGAAAAGATATATCCTTATAGTTCTCCTACATAATGTTAAAGAAAATCCGTAGGAGAACTATATATAAGGATATATTTTTTCGCAACATGTTATCTTGTCAAAGACCCTTAATGTACCAACCATGTTACCGCGGTATTGGTATTGGGATACCAATAGCGATAAGGTAAAGGGTACCAATAGCGATAAGGTAAAGGGTACCAACTTAAGGTATTGGTATTGTGATACCAATAACGATAAGGTAAAGGGTACCTTGGTAGGTAATGACTAGAAATAGGATATTTAACTTAGATTTGACCTTGTTTGACCAATGTTGACTATTTTGACTGAAAGTCAAAGTAGAGTCAACATCTGACCTAGATTGGACTAAGAGTTGACAAAGTCAACTATAGGTCAACCTTTGACCTTGTTTGACCTTGTTTGACTTAGCTTGACCTTGTTTGACTTTGTTTGACTTAGTACAACCTAGTTTGACCTAGATTGCATATCATTGTTATTAGTAACATGTTCTAGGCCGAGTTTGTTCGGCTATAGGAGGAGGCGGCTGCTGCTGCTAGTGCGCAAGCAGAGGGAGGGGCTGGTACTTCCTTCCAGCCGCCTACAGCTCTATCGCCGGACGAGCTCTGGATGACCGCCATTGGCGGTCTTCAGAAGGGTACGTACTACGGTACGGGATCCTACGGCGCGTATTTGGCTTCGGAGTCATCCCGGGCCCCCTCTGTCAGTGCGCAGTCTTCGGCTTCGTAGGCGTCGTCACGAGCTGAGGATATTCGTCGTCAGATCGAGGAGCTGCGTCGCGAGATGCAGCAGCAGATTTCTGATGCGGTCGAGCGACGATCCGACCCTCCGATCGTCACCGGACGATTTGATGCGGTCGAGCGCAGTATACATGAGCTGATGAGTCTGCATCAGGCTACAGCTGCCAGCTTGCACACGCTCTCCGAGTCTACGCAGCGCACGGAGCGTAGACAGGTCGAGCTGGAGGGATCGCATAGGAGCATGTCTGCCTCACTCACTCAGGTTTCGGCTTCGCTTGAGGCGAGTACTGAGAGGGTGGTGAGTACCCTTGCCAGTTATGGTGAGCGACTGCGAGAGCTGGAGCAGATATGTCCTCCCGGTCCATCGACGGTGCCGACTCCAGACATTGCACTGCCTCCTACTGCCCCTACGGTGCAGCTCACCCAGGAGCAGTATGACTACATTCTATCCCAGATGCGCGGCAGGGGTCCTCAGTGATCCAGTATATTTTTTTATCATCTTTGTATTTATTGGCCCTATGGGCCCATTGACCGTTCTGTACCCTGATTTTCATTATTATTTGACTCTGTTGGACATGTACGTTTGTTGGACATGTATGTTTGTGATATTTAATTTGTTGGTATTTTCTTTGAGTACATGTATAATATTTAGTTGTAGACTGTTATGATGCATGGGAGACTGTTATTCATCTATTAGTTATATACTGTTATGATAGGAGACTGTTAATTGTGATGATATCTGCGACGGGGATGATAAATATACCTACGCTGGGTTATAAGCGATGATCTGATATACAAAGGAGGTGCTGCCCAAATTTTAAAAAAATATAATGTGTATTTTTGTGATGCTGTGTGTCTGTGAACACAGACACACTGTAAACACAGACACACAACATAACAAAAATACCAAATATTTTTTTAAATTTTTTTTAACATCTGCGACGTATAGCGACGTTCTGCGACGTTCTGTACACGTCGCTATACGTCGCACAATAGTGACGTGACGTCGCTATCCGTCGCTATAATGCTGACGTGTATATGACCACCTGAGAGCCAACGTCGCTAACGTTGTCGCTAGGCGTCGCTAATATGCTGACGTGGCTGCCATGCCATGTCATCATATGTAAAGTTTATGGCGTCGCTAAGGGGTCGCCCTACGTCGCTATACTGGCGACGTATGCGGACGTCGCTATCTGTCGCTAATATTAGCGACGTCTAGCGACACTAGAAGGGACGTCGCAACTAGCGACGAATTGCGACCAAATTGTAATCTGCGACAAGCCTATAAGCGACATCCATGTTTCGTCGCTACATACGTCGCTAATAGAAATTAGCGACGGATTTGCCCTTTTTAGCGACGTACTCTGACGTCGCTAAAAGGGGTTATTTTAGTAGTGTTTGGAAAATTTTATTTTCCATTGATTTTCCTTTCCGATGTTTGGAAATGCCAAGAAATTTGGAAAGGAAAGTGATTACTTCAATGTGGGAAAGTGATTCCTTGCTTGGATGGATGGAATCACTTTCTTCCCTAATTTTCCTTCCATTTGGAATCACTTTCCTTTCCTCCTCAATTCCTTTGGCACCCAAACATAGGAAAGTAATCACTTTCCTTTCCCAACCCGAAGATTCCGCGAACCAAACGAGGCCTTATAGTAACACTTAGCATTCTCTGGACTTCATTATATTCGTAGTTTCTCGACACATTTAGCTAATCAAGAGACAATACAGCACTTGATTTTGTTTTCTAGTTATGTGTTTCCTATATTTGGATGTAGAAAAAAGAAAATGCTATTTTTAGCCCTATCGTTTTTTTCCCCGGAATAAAACAGGATAAATATTAACATTATTGGGAATCAAGTGATGATTGATTATAAATTAAATAGATGCTTGGTCTAGCAATGCAAAAATGGACAATTTCTTATCTTTCTAGTTAACTTTAATATAAAAAAAAATTAGGCACTTGTTGAGATGGCCGAGTTGGTCTAAGGCGCCAGATTAAGGTTCTGGTCCGAAAGGGCGTGGGTTCAAATCCCACTCTCAACAAACTCTTTGGTAAATTTTTTCCATTTGTTAAAAACTTATTCCAATCATTCATCAGTTGTTGTTAAATTTTTTTTTTCCATTTGTTAAAAACTTATTCCAATCATTCCAATCATTCATCAGTTATCATAGTAAAGTTCTCTCTCTCTCTCTCTCTCTCTCTCTCTCTCTCTCTCTCTCTCCCCGGTGCTGGGGGCGGGTCGAGGGGGCTGGCCGGCGGAGGGAGGAGGAGGGGGGGCTGGCTAATGAGAGAATGATACATATTGCTTATAATTATTTTAAAAAAATACTATATAATTTACCAACTTTTATCATGCTATTTTTTTTTTGAAAACTCATTTATTTGTAATGAAATCTTTTTTTGTGAAAATTTATTATTATTATTTTTTTTAGAAAATGAGATATTTGTAAATAATTAGTATTTATATCATTATAGTTTTATAAAATAAAAGATATTAATAGTGGGAGAAGATATGATAATGGTTACTAAGTATTTACTATGATAGTGAGTATTAATGATTGTAGAGGATATTAATTATATTATAATTATGATTACACCATGATTATATTTTTAAATTAATCAAATAAGATAAGTTAAGAATATTTAAGGATTCTTGAAAGTTTTACTATGAAGTCTTTCAAGTTTTCTTATTATTTTTTTCGAGGAGACTACCAACTTCAACTGAAACCTTCTATACTTCAACAGTTTCTAAGCTTCCAACACAAGGAAAAAGAAAGGACTTTTAGGAGATTGTTTGTAGAAAATATCTATATGTTTAAGAACAGTTCTTCAAATTCAAGGTTTTTCAGTTGAAGTCATCAATGAAGTTCTATATGATGACACGAGACACTGATGTAAAAAAAAAAAAAAACTTAATTTTGAATTCATAGAGGTCTAATTTAGATATGATCGCTTGCTTGTTGGCAAGTTCTTTTTTTGCCTGGTCTTAAATGAATATACAATATTTTTTTTATACGATATTCTTTTCTTTTTTTAATACGATATTCTTTTTTCTTTCAAAAAATAGTAAACAAATAAATCTTGAGATCCAAATGAGATGAGTGGATGCAGACCTATATATATTTTTTCTTTCAAAAAATAATATAAATTTAGAATCTAGAAATTGGGACTCCAAATTAAACATAACTATTCTACAAAATGAGTTCATACATTCTGAATTTAGAAATTATGAGGCTCATGCTATAGGTCTTGTGGTAGGGATGGGACCATCATAGGACTATAATTAAGTCTTACAATTCTACAAAATAAGCTCCAACATTCTTAATCTAGAATCTAGAATTAGGATGGACCTTACAATTCAGAACTAGAACCTCATTTAGTTGAATAGTAATATTCATCCCAAGTTGCAATTTCTAGATTTTCAGGTCCAACCAATCCACATGAGCTATAGGTTGGGCCTGAGAATTTCTAGATTCAGAATGTAGCAAATTATTCTGTAGAATATTAAGTCCCAATTTTGACCTCCTCTCTCTCTGTCTCTCACACACACACACACAACAAAACACCCCGGCCACTTTCTAGATTATAAGATTTTACCTAAATTTTCTTATCATATTAATTTTTTTACCACATCTTTTTGGAACAAATGTCATTTTATCATTTTTCTGCTATTCATATGCAAACGAAAGCAAACTATTTCTTTTTTGATAAATTTGGACCTCATAATGTATTTTGGAGCTCAATCTACTACTGATGCTCTTAGAACGCCAATCTATATATGAAGAGATCCCTCACCCATTGACCAATTGTGCAGGACAATTTCTCTGCACTACATCCCTGTGAGGGTGATGCGATCGAACTCAGGCTCCTACTTAGTCAAGTAATGACTTTGACGTCCTATCCATCCCCTTTTTGTATATGTTGAGTAGTTTGAATGTGTATTGTTTCTTCAATAGAAACTGTACCACCAGAAGTTAAAATAAATTTGAGTTGTTCATTTGCTAGGTTTTCAGTTGATACACACATTTGAGAAAAAAATATTTGCTCCCTATTAGTCTTTTGTTTATTTCTCCTTTGTTGATCTGTAAACTCGTGTAATTGCAATTATGCTCAAGCAATCATGAGTTACTTGGACAATGCATTCTCCAACATATTTGTATTCACTACAACAGATATGGGATATGATAGTGTGCGCTGAACGCTGTAGAATGCATATTATAGCATATTCTGTCCGCTATATATGCCCCCGCTATAATAATCCCAAGTACAAGAACGCTATAAAGTTATAGCGTTCACGAACGCTATTCATGGATTATAACGTTCATTGACGCTATAGACAATGTATAGCGTTTTGAAACGCTATATGATAGTTATAGCAATTAGGAACGCTATAGAACTTTAAAAGCATTCATGAACGCTATTAATATATTGTAGCGTTCATGAACGCTATAGACATGTTATAGCACTTACAAACGCTATATAGTTTACATAGCCTTTACGAACGCTATAGTTCATTAATAACATTTGTTAACGCTATAAATGTGTTATGGCGTTCCTGAACGCTGTTTATTTTTAATTGCATTCCTGTATGTTATTGTTTGTTAATAGCGTTTCGATATATATCTGCTTTTTATAGCATTTCTTTCCTGCTATTATATGTGCAACAATAGCATGTCAGAATGCTATTGCAGAGTCAAAATTCTGTATTCGAAAATTTGCAGAATGCAGCACATCAGAATACTATTGCATATAATGCTACAGTTACACAAAATGCAGGTATTCAAAAATTTAAATGCGAATCAATCACAGAATGAATTCCGAACATAAGTAAATTCATTATTTTCACTGTCGAATATATGTAGAACAACGAAGTAGTACCAAACATTCAAAATCCTTAATTTCTCCATGTAGAACAACGAAGTAGTACCAAACATATGTCCAAAAATTAAACATTAACAGTGTAGTCAGCTACATATATCCCAAAATGTTGACTATATAACATTTAGCTCCCTTCGAGCCTATCCACAACAAAAACTCCTCAGAAAGCATCATCTTCCTTCATCCAACCTACACAAAAATAGGGGGTAAATCATTAGTGTAAAGAAAAAATCATCTCGAGCCGATCCAAACAATTGATGAAAAGTAAATTATTGGGATAGGAAAATGATACTAAGAAAACCACCTGAGGCCAAAGGTGCACCCCTTACAGGACCATTACAAACTGACTATACACTCTACTTCATATGCAGGCATACCAAATGTTTCGAGGCTTCAGAAAGAAAAATTATATGTAGTTCTTCGTACAAATATAAGTACAGTTCAAGTGATAATCACTCTTCTAACCCTTAAGATGCCTGATTGCAGCTAATCGTTAGATTGAGATATCGTTCACAATTCAATGAAGTTTCTAATGCAACCGCATCGACATATAAGTCTTTCAAATAATAATTGAAATGTAGTTGGGTCATAAGTTCAAAAATTACTACAACAGATATGGGATATGATAGCGTGCGATGAACGCTGTAGAATGCATATTATAGCATATTTCGTCCGCTATATATGCCCCCGCTATAATAACCCCATGTACAAGAACGCTATAATGTTATAGCGTTCACGAACGCTATTCATGGATTATAGCGTTCATTGACGCTATAGATAATGTATAGCGTTTTGAAATGCTATATGATAGTTATAGCAATTAGGAACGCTATAGAACTTTAATAGCATTCATGAACGCTATTAATATATTGTAGCGTTCATGAACGCTATAGACATGTTATAGCACTTACAAACGCTATATAGTTTACATAGCCTTTACGAACGCTATAGTTTATTAATAACATTTGTTAACGCTATAAATATGTTATGGCGTTCCTGAACGCTGTTTATTTTTAATTGCGTTCCTGTATGTTATTGTTTGTTAATAGCGTTTCGATATATATCTGCTTTTTATAGCATTTCTTTCCTGCTATTATATGTGCAACAATAGCATGTCAGAATGCTATTGCAGAGTCAAAATTCTATATTCGAAAATTTGCAGAATGCAGCACATCAGAATACTATTGCAGATAATGCCACAATTACACAAAATGCAGGTATTCAAAAATTTAAATGCGAATCAATCACAGAATGAATTCCGAACATAAGTAAATTCATTAATTTTACTGTCTAATATATGTAGAACAACGAAGTAGTACCAAACATTCAAAATCCTTAATTTCTCCATGTAGAACAACGAAGTAGTACCAAACATGTCCAAAAATTAAACATTAACAGTGTAGTCAGCTACATATATCCCAAAATGTTGACTATCTAACATTTAGCTCCCTTCGAGCCTATCCACAACCAAAACTCCTCAGAAAGCATCCTCTTCCTTCATCCAACCTACACAAAAATATGGGGTAAATCATTAGTGTAAAGAAAAAACCATCTCGAGCCGATCCAGACAATTGACGAAAAGTAAATTATTGGGATAGGAAAAGTGATGCCTTACCAGTGCAAAGTCATTACTTACTCTCACAAACTTGATCATTATTTTGGGACTGAGGGAGGCTTTGAGAAAAATCGAGGATAGCAAGAAGGATACACCTCAATCTGGTCCTCGGATGGAAGAAAATGAGTCTTTTGTTTAAGTTGTACATACTTCTACTTGGCTGCATTAAAAACTATGAATCCAGATCTTTATATTTAGTACATTAGTTACATTGAATCCTCTGCTTCAGTATCCAACTTGCTTCTGGTTGTCAATGAGGTGCTCTTTATGTTTTGCCCCTCCATTTATATACAACTGCAGCAAACAACACCTAGCTATGATTGTTTTATTTAAATCCCTAGCTATGATTGTTTCATGTCAATATTTATATGGTTTCTTATTGGATCACCAGCAATGTTATATGAGCAATACCTAACTTTCTAGTGTGCTATTAATGGATCTTATATTGTAAAATGGGTCTGCTTGAAAACATAATGTTCAATTTCACTTAACCAATCCCTTTAGAGTTGTTTCAAGCTTGATTCATTAAAATGAATGACAATGGCAGAAATATGTAAGTAGAAATTTAAAAAAATGTGTATAAATTCAAATTTATATACAGTAATTTGAGGACATGAAAACCAAAGAAGACTAAGTACTTCATAACATACCTCATTTCTCCAGTCTGTCTTATCCTCATAACCACAACTAATGACATGAATAGCTTCTTTCAAAAGAGAATCGGGTGTTGCTGACTGAGGGATGCCACCATGTTCCATAAGAGTAGAGGCAACAAACACAGCCGATTGGCCAAACCTTTTCTCCAAGCTCGGTTGTGACATGAGTTGTGACTTGTCATCAACAAACCCAGTACCTGGTATCTCAGAAAAAGGTATTTCAGTCATAAGAAAAACAAAATAGAACATAGGGGAGAACCTCACTAACTAGGTCCAGGCATTAGAAAATGAAACAATACTTGTTTTTATTGCAAGTGTACAGAGGAAGGTATGCTAGGAAAAGCAATAAAGAACAAGAATGCGTTCGGCTTGACGAAAGGCCACATGCAAAGTATGTTCTAAGATTGGAAAGTAATAAGATAAACCAGCATAAATTTACTTACATCAAAGAACACAATATTACGGTTGGTGTATAGATCATTCCTATCAATAATACTGTCAAACCTCTGTGGAAATTGCACATAACAAACTTGCCTCCAAGATTTGGGTCCATAAGGAAACACATAGCTTCCCTCAATGCCTTGCTATTATTTATGTAATAATCACAGTCAAGATTCAACATGTAGGATCCATTGGTTAGGACAGCTGACACTCATACCTGTGGTGTTAGGTGGGTGAGGGATAAGATTATCAAATGCAAGATATTTCAAAAATGCAAGAACAATGCCAAAGTTCAGTTGCTTACAAGTGCATTCATTGCTCCAGCTTTCTTGTGATGTTGGAAACCGGGACGTTTCCCATGGGACACATATACTAATCGTGGAAGCTCATTTCCTTCACTGTCAAGCCCTCCACTGTTGCCTAAGAAAACCTGAAAACATGGATATTAAGTTGAATCAGGAAGCTTCCTTTTTTAGTTGTAAAAAAATTAGGAAGACATTTCACAAAACAACAATGCTAAGGAAGCTCTCTTTAGGGTTTTTGTATATAAGTCCCTTAAATGTTCTATATTTTTTTAACTAAGTCCCCAACAATGCTAAGGAAGCTCTCTTTAGGGTTGTTGCACCAAGATATGATTCATGAAATAAGGCAGCAGGAAAACCTCCATTTGAACATTATAGAATGATTCAAGTAAACAATCATTGTCACCCGGTGCAGGGATGCCACACTTAATCCCTTCTTTTGTTCGCCTTTGTATCCGTGACCAGAGGCTTAACGCAAAGCCGCGGCTTGTTCGTATGGGAGAATCGACACCCTAACTACTACGGATTCATGCGGTATCCCTGAAATCAGTAGTAATTCAACAAGCACTGCTACCTGAAAATATTAATAGCACAAAGCAAAATTATCATTGAAAACAAAATCGGTGATCCTATACATGTTCAGTCTTATTTTCTAGAATGGTCTTCAATTCAGTACTACTAGTTCATTTGATTCAGAATGGTCTTTAATTCAGTACTACCAGTTATGGGGTATTGTAGGTCCCAATTTTACTATAATGTATCTCGCCATTTAGAGACATTTCTCAAGGCACAAGATTTGATGTTTAGGCGTGTGGGTGGTATTGAGAGAACATGTAGCTGATTACTCACAGCTCGGCATAATGTTCTCATACCAGACTAGATCTCTCTTTGAAAGGCAAATAACCTTTAGGAAGTTTATTGAAAATATTTACAAACTACTTTACTGTCTCCAGTGCAATGATAAGTAATAATATATTACTAATATACATATTCTTGTGAATCTACTAGATCTGTTCCAGTTACAAATTCATAATGAGTACAAATTTAGTTTCAAAAGATTACTATTACATCAATCTGCTAATTGGAAAATCAACTTTCATTTTCGTGCCTAGGAAATTGTGACTAGAAGGCACTTGACGAGACAGTTCCACTCAATTCGAAACTACTTCTCAATTCGAAACTACTTGTGCTCTTGGAAATTTTCATTAAAAGGCACGGTTGCTCTTAAAAAATACATTAAAAGGCAGACATAAAAGTAAGGGTATAATGTAGTTTGACAAACCTTTTTCTTTTTCATCATTATTTTGGCTGCAGCCTGCAAAAGAAAAGATATCCAAATTGGTTATATCAGGATTTGCAAGATTAAATTTACAGATAGTGCTCAGAATTCTTACAAACAAACATTTTATATAACTGTGTGCAAAGGAAGACACCCGTAAGATTTAGGTTAATTACTTCCTGCCATTGTGATTTCTTCATTCTCATCAGTAAAGTACATCTAGTAATTCCTGGAACCATCAAGAACTATAATTCAAGACAAAATTGAGATGTATTGGGATAGTAAAGAGAAATGGCTCCCAAATGACCTGCATTGTTTATCAAAATGTCAACTGTCCCCCATGTATCGACTTTCTGCCATTGTGCAACCCACTGCACTGTAAGATAACTAAAGAAAGCATGTGTTTCACAATTAGCTTCTAAAGAACACTTGCAGTTATAATCCTTGGGTCAAAAACAAACACCAGTTCATACAGCTTGTTGTCTAGCTATCCTATATAAGATTAAAAATGTATAGTAATCTGGATGTTCTTCATACACCATTCTGGAAGTAAAAAAATCAACTACAAAAATTGCTCAAAACTAGAGCGAGGCTAAAAGATCAACTACAAAAATTGCTACAAAGTGGGTTTTACAACTTGCTTGAAAGAAATCAAGCAAAATCAAACATACACAGAGACAATATAAAACTGGCTACTCCCTGCAGTAGCTTGCTACTGTTATAACTAAGATGGTGTAAAGATTACTATATCCAAAAAGCCTCAACCAAGATGAGTATCGAATCCGATACCAGTGGCATTCTTATATACAAATATGCATGCAATCAAATGTAACCTAGGGTTCATAGCTTGGTTTCTAGGATTTTATTTAGTTAACATAAACAAAATTGTACGCAAAAATAATCTATACATGAGATTTCAATTTGAACTGTTAGCTTGTTTCTGCCGTTTTATAGTTCTATATTTACAAAACATATACAAGAGATTTCAATATTGAATGGTACAATACCACAAATACTATGATACATTCATGTCAGTTGCATCCTCATCAATTTCTCAAGTCTTGTAGACAAATGTTCACAAATGTTTGCTTTTGAACTAATCTAGTATCAGAGGCCCAAATTACCAGAAGGAAATAGCTCTAAATGACATTAGACCCAGTCCTTCCTATTGAATCTAAATTAATTCACACTTATCAGTCAGAGAAAATTTGTATACCCAAACCTGTTGTTGACTGGGCAAAACACAGCCTTCAAACATATAAATTCTAGGCAGTATCGTAGACAATAAAATTTTTCATTCTAGAAAAAAAAACAATCAACTTCCCTTGACATTGTGCACCTCTTATGCATACCAATTAACGAGGTAAGCAATGAAAGGGGAAAATATAAGTCAAGAAAAATCCATTTGCATATCTGAATGATAAGGTCAAAAATAAAAAAATAGTCCTAGGAGAATATCAAGTCGACGTTTATGAGATATATCCTTTTAAAAATCATATACCAGCAGAAACTACTTAATGTCTGTAAGGCTGTGGAAACTGTATTTCATGAGTATAATATTGTGCGGACCTCAGCAGTTGCTTCAGCATCGAGATGGCTACTCAAACTCCACGTGGCATATTTGCAATGATGCGTTACACGAAGGAGGGTAGAACATGTTGACATACTGATTGACATGGATCCTCTTTTGGGGTACTCGTACTTGAGTACGACATTTAGGAGGATAATCATGCAGGCCACAGCATGTGAGTCCAAGATTTTGCCTAGGGTTAAACTAGGCAACTAAATATACTAGATGCATGGGGAGGGCAGAATCCCAAGATCGTGTTACACCAGCCGCCTTGAGATATTGTCTTGACGTGCCGGCTGGTCTCCACGGATACTGTGTCATCCGCAACGAGTGGATGACTGTATCCGATTAATTCCTGCTATATATTATATGTCTTGGCAAGGTAGCCTTACGAGGGACCTGTGCTCAATGACACCTGTCTATGCGAACCCCTGTGTTGGCTAGCCTTGCTGGAAAGATACGATCTGAGGATTTTGAAATAACATGATGCGAGGATAACCTCGTCCCACTAAAAACTCGTAGACTTGATTGGCCGCAAAAATAACTTGCGTGTATCTTATTACCTTCCGTGAATAACTGAGGGAAGCGGACTGTCATGGTACGGGATCCAACCCATGTTCTTGTTTGATTGTTGGGTTGGTTATCGTACTATGACAGGCTGTGGACCGAAGTTATGAACGGAAGACTTATTCTGGTTGTGAAGTGCTACTCTTGTGAATGACTGAGGAACATGGTCTATCATGGTGCATGATCCAACCCATGTTCTTGTTTGATTGTTGGTTGGTTATTGTGCTGCGATAGGCTATCGACCGAAGTTACGATCAGGAGATTTTATTGTTTATACCCTTTAACTTATGTGAAAGTTATAGAGTACGACGCGTCCCGACTCCATACGGCACCTTTTGTCCTTGTTTGGTTGTAAGGGTGCCATATGGGTTCGAGGATGTGGCGCTACCCTATGATGGTAGCATAAGTATTACTATTATCAATCATTCTATTAACTGGGTTTTTAATCTTAACTCTTGTGCCCCTTTGGCGGTACTTGCTATTCGGGGCTGACTCCGCTGGTTTTGTTTGGCCAGATCTCGTAGCAGAGCCAGAGGACACGATCTTCCTCCCTGACATCCATGGTGCATACTAGGAACATGGCGGTTTGGGGACTCGAGTGGGTTTTTTCTCCACCACTCCTGCTTATACTTTGTGCGGCGTTTAGCCACCGGCACCTGTTAGCCGGATTACTTGATATTTTGTGTCAGTACAGAATTATAAATAAACAGACTGCAGCTGTGTATAATTTTGTACTCCCGACTATCCGAGATAGCTAAATTATAAAGCTAGTCTCTCATGACCATTTTGATGAAGCGTCGGGGACGCCTTACTGCTTTATCTTTAATGTTCATTTATTTGCTGATGTGATTTAATTGATTGAGACATAGAACTCTATGGGACCATAGGAGACTTGATTGTAGCATGTACCCCCTAGTCTCTCGACAGCCACGATCGCCATATGACGTTACGTACCTCATATGGAGTAGCTGGCCTAGTCCGTCTCCGTATTTCGGTACTGGGGCGTGACAAGGTTTTAGTGGTGGCCCATGCAGGTCTGTTTTTCAGACTTGTGGGGTATTGCGATTTATTAGGAGTCTCAATCAAAACTTGTTCCCCTTGAAATTCTGTTTCGAATTCTCTGTCCTTGCCTTGATCTCTAACCTGACTTGCATCCTCAAAATCTTCCTCGTTCGGACTTGATAATCTTATATCTTTCTCCATAGGGGTGCTTCATTCTCAGTAGCGGGTGAGGCCCATGAGGAAGAGCAGCGAGAGCGTGGCTCGACTGGGCACCAGCAGGAGAGAGAACCTTCCCTAGGGCAGACACGAGCAGAAATGGAACCAGAGGCAGTACAGCCGCAGGTTATTAAAACTCCTACAGCACCAGCAGCAACGGCAGTACCAGATGCCGTAGCACTCCTGGAGATCATCCGGGGGATTCTTGTCACTCACCAATAGCAACAGACTCAGCAGCAGGAGCAGAACGTGTTGCTGAACCAAGGGATTCAGTTAGCTCTTAAGAGGAGTACCGGGGCTGACTCGGGAGCATTAGGAAGGTTCCGTCGCTTGAACCCGAAGTATTTTGATGGCACGGAGGATGCCATCACTGCGGATGCATGGATTCAAGAAATTAAAGCCATTCTTGTGGCAGCCAAGGTTCCAGATGATGAGAAGGTTGATCAGGTCAAATTAGTACTTCAGGATCTTGTCCGCGACTGGTGGGTATCAGAAGAAGTTGGTATAAGGCGCCCTGTTCGTTGGACCACCTTCAGTAAAAGATTCAAGGCCAAGTATTTTGGTGTAGTAGCTCGATATGAGCTCCAGCAGAAGTTTATTAGTCTCAAGCAAGCAGACAAGACCGTAGATGGGTATGCAGCAGAGTTCTGCAGATTGTGCCGTTTCGCCCCAGTAATGGTGGCAACGGAGCCAGAGAAAGCTATGAGGTTCCAACAGGGACTTCATTTGGAACTATTACAGCTTATGGAGGGACACGACTACCAGACATTTGACGCTGTTTTGACGGCCGCTCGGAGGCACGAGCTTACCCAGCAGAGGTTGGCATCGAGGACAGGAGGTCAGAAGAGATCTCATTCCCAGATTGGAGGAGGAGTAATGCAGCGAACATCGGCACCAGCACCCGGTGTACGTATTCATGATGCAGGAACGCCGCGGAGGACGGCCGTGTCAACTAATACAGTGCCAGTTCGGCATCAGCAGCCGAGGAACCAACAGCCGAGGAACCAACAGCAGCGTCAGGGAGCATCCCAGGGCTGTACATTCTGTGGGAAGGCAGGGCACACGAGGGAGGTGTGTCGGTCAGCGAATGGCTTATGCTTGAGGTGTGGTAGTTCAGACCACCGTATTTCTACTTGTCCTGTGATGCAGAGGCCAGGAGGGCCAGCTCAGCAGTTTCCAGCGTTGCCAGCTCCGGTGGCAACCCCGAGTGGAGGGCCAGTATTAGCAGTAAAGCCCCTAGCCCAACGTCTACCAACGCAGGCTCAGATGTTTCGCCAAGCATAGGAAGCCGAAGGCCCTCAGAGGCAGCAACAACATGGTCGAGGAAGGCCGCAACAAGGGGCTCCGCGGGGCCAGGGCCAGGCTCTCACGTTATCTTTAGGAGAGGCTCTAGCGTCTAGTGACGTGGTGGCAGGTAAAATTCTTGTCACCTCATTTTCCGCTGTAGCATTATTTGATTCAGGCGCTACTCATTCATTCATCTCTGCACAATATGCTACACGGATTGGACTAGTGTTTGAGGCATTGCCGGAGAGGATGGATATACTCACCGGCAATGGGCTCGTAGAAGTTAGCAGAGTGCGCTTTTCATGTCCGGTAGAGGTGTGTGGGCATTTACTGCCCGCATCATTGATTGAATTCTCTATGAGGAATTTTGATGTTGTTCTTGGCATGGACTGGTTGAGAGACAGTCATGCGACAATTGATTGTAGAGGAGGTAGAGTCATATTCAGCGTTCCTGGGATGGAACAGTTCATCTTTACTCGAACCTTGAAGAATCAGGCCGGAGGCATCATTTCAGCAGCAGTGTCAGAGCCAGGACAGATTCCGAGAGTGGTCGAAGATTTTCTCGACGTCTTCCCTGATGAGCTCCCAGGGATACCGCCAGTCAGAGAGGTAGAATTTAGCATTGAGTTGAACCCTGGAACGAGGCCTATTGCAGACAGAGTTTACAGAATGTCGCCATCAGAACAGGATAAGTTGTATCAACATAAGAAAGAGTTGAAGTCTAAGGGATTCATCCGAGACAGTAAATCGCCCTGGGCCGCGCCAGTGATTCTAGTTCCCAAGAAGGATGGGTCGACGAGGATGTGCATCGACTACTACAAGCTGAATGCAGTAACAGTGAAGAATAAGTACCCGCTACCAAGGATTGATGACCTGTTTGACCAGTTGAGCAAGGCCAGCGTCTTTTCCAAGATCGATCTTCGGTCGGAATACTATCAAGTAAGAGTCCGGGAGCAAGACATACCGAAGACAACATTCAGATCTAGATATGGGCATTATGAGTTTTTAGTAATGCCCTTTGGACTAACCAACGCCCCCGCAGTATTCATGGATTTAATGAACCGCATCTTTCTGCCGTATTTGGATAAATTTGTGGTGGTGTTCATAGATGATATCCTTGTCTATTCCAGCAGTGAAGAGGAGCATGAGAAACATCTTAGGACTGTCTTGCAGACATTGAGGGAGCATCAACTTTATGCGAAGCTCGACAAGTGTGAATTCTGGTTAGACCATATTTCGTTCTTGGGACATGTAATTTCTGGAGTTGGAGTGTCAGTGGATCCGAAGAAGATTGAGGCCGTAGAGCATTGGCCGGTCCCGAGAACGGTTGCAGAAGTACGAAGTTTCTTAGGATTAGCTGGTTACTACAGAAGGTTCGTGGCGGACTTTGCCAGGATCTCTGCGCCCTTAACGCGTTTGACGCACAAGGACGTAGAGTTTGTTTGGTCAGCTAGCTGTCAGGCATCATTTAAAGAATTGAAGAAGAGGTTGATCTCAGCCCCGATCTTGACGCTTCCAGTAGGATCGGGAGGCTTTACAGTATATTGTGACGCATCAGGGAAGGGTCTTGGGTGTGTATTGATGCAGCATGGAAAGGTGATAACATATGCGTCTCGGCAGCTTCGAGACCATGAGAAGAATTACCCGACTCACGATTTGGAGTTAGCAGCTGTGGTGTTTTCATTCAAGTTGTGGAGGCATTATTTATACGGGGATCGGGTAGAGATCTATACTGACCATAAGAGTTTGAAATACGTATTCATGCAGCGAGATTTGAACATAAGGCAAAGAAGATGGTTAGAACTGCTGAAGGATTTTGATTTAGATCTTTAGTATCATCCATGCAAGGCGAATATAGTTGCAGATGCACTAAGTAGGAGAGACAGTTCCTTTATCTTGACCTCGCAGAAGCATATTTTAGAAGACCTTCAGAGTATGGGAATTGAAGTAGTTTTGCCAAGGGATATAGGAAGAATGACCAGTATGCAGATTCAGTCAACCTTAGTAGAGAGGATAAGGGTAGCACAAGCAGGAGATCCAAAGATTCAGAAGTTACGGTCGGAGTGTGAATCAGGCCGTAGGAAGGAGTTGGTGATTCGTGAAGATGGTACGCTCAGGTTTGGAAACAGACTCTGTGTACCGAGTGGAGACCTTCGGCAAGAAGTTATGTCCGAAGCTCATAGTTCTATTTACTCCATTCATCCAGGAGGAACGAAGATGTATCGAGATATCAGGCAGTTCTTTTAGTGGAATGGCATGAAAAGAGAGATAGCGAGATTTGTGTCCAAGTGTCTAGTATGTCAGCAGGTGAAAGCCGAGCAGCAGAGACCAGCAGGATTGCTACAGCCGCTTCCTATCCCAGAATGGAAATGGGAGCACATCACAATAGATTTTGTGACCGGTTTACCTAGATCCCCGGCTGACAAGAATGCAGTCTGGGTAATAGTAGATCGACTCACGAAGGTCGCTCATTTCCTTCCCTTTCGAGTTGGACAGACTACTGAGCAGCTAGCAAAAATGTACATGAAGCAGATAGTAAGACAGCACGGTGTTCCAGTTAGTATAGTATCAGATCGGGATACGCGGTTTACTTCCCATTTTTGGCGGAGCTTACACCAAAGTTTGGGAACCAAGTTAAGATTCAGTACTGCTTATCATCCACAAACTGACGGGCAATCAGAAAGAACCATTCAGACATTAGAAGATATGCTACGGGCGTGTACCTTACATTTTGGCAGATCTTGGGAGGATCACCTTCATCTAGTGGAGTTCTCCTATAACAACAGCTATCAGGCTAGCATTCAGATGGCCCCGTTCGAAGCATTGTACGGAAGGAAGAGCAGGTCCCCTTTGGCATGGGACGACGTCGGAGAACGAAGTTGTTGGGGGCCAGAGATGATCATACAGACTGTGGAGATAGTTAAGTTGGTCAGAGAGCGCCTTCGAGTTGCACAGGACCGACATCGTCATTGGGCGGATCAGCATCGTAGGCCTCTAGAGTTCAGAGTTGGCGACTAAGTATTTCTGCGGATTTTACCTACTCGGGGTATCATCAGATTTGGAACCCGAGGAAAGCTTAGTCCAAGATACATTGGTCCTTTTAAGATTCTCGCTCGGGTAGGCGATGTGGCTTATCGACTTGCCCTTCCGCCTTCGTTAACTGGCATACATGATGTGTTTCATGTGTCCCAATTACGTGGGTATGTCCCGGATCCGAGTCATGTCCTCGATCATTCTGAGTTAGTCGTTGGTACCGACCTAACTTACGAGGAACAACCCGTGTCTATTTTGGACCGGCGAGAGAAGGTACTCAAGAATCGGACGATAAGCCTTGTCCGTGTTTCTTGGAACCATCACTCTTCGGGAGAGTCAACTTGGGAGCGCGAGGACGAGATCAGATCTCGGTATCCGCATTTGTTTGACTAATAAGGTATTTTTTTTACGCCTTATTGACACGATTCCATGCTTATCTGTACCTACTTGTTTTACACTTTGTGATGTATGATAATAACTGATATGATAGTTAACTTGTATATGATTGTGCCTTGCTTGCCCGGATTTTACTATCCTGTCTTGGCTGGAATTCCGAGGACGGAATTTTTCTAAGAAGGGTAGAGATGTCACTCCCCGATCCTGGAATACGTATTTTAATACGTAAACCGATAAATTGTATTTACTTTGTATTTATACGATATTTATATGCTGTATTTCTTCACGCATTTCCCAAAAATATTCGACAAAATATTATTTCGTAATTTATTTTCTGCATTTGGGCCTACAGTTTTGGCTCATTTGGGTAACCTATTCTTGGTTCACCAATGGTTCATCATGAACCCTTTGGTTCATCATGAACCCATGGGTTCAAGATTCTATATAATAACTCATCTCATTCTCTCTCCTCTCATTTATCTCCTCTCATTTATTTTCCTCCACCAACCAAGGCAAGTACCAACTTGCTCAAGAGATGGATCCATAAATAATGTTGATGTTTTCTTACAAAATTATTTGCCAAAATATGTTCTTCTCCTCATTCTATACTAGTTTAGAACTTGAAGTTTTCCATTTTGAAGCTTTAATTTTTGTAGATCTAGGTTTTAACCATTTTCGGATCTTCTTGGTTTTGATCTAGCAAACTTCATTATTTTTAAGTTTTGATGGTTCCATGTTGTAGAGAATTTTATTCTACCCAATTTTGACCTTTGAAAAATTGGATTTGGACTTATTTTGACCAAGTTATGGACTTTTGAAGCTTTGGGTTCAAACCATGGAGTTCTTGCTGATTTGGAGAAGACAGTGAGCAGTGTGCGCGAGCTTTTTAGCTTGCGCCACTGAGCTGCGCACACTCTTTAGCGCAGCACAGTATGGACCCCATACGCTGCCTTTTGGAAGCGTATGTCTGGCATACGCTGCCTTGACAAGGAGTCGTATGGACCTCATACGCTGCCTTGATGAGGAGTCGTATGGACCTCATATGCTGACCTGAGCGTAGGCTGACCTGAGCGTAGGCTGACCTGAGCGTACGCTGACCTGAGCGTACGCTGACCTGAGCGTAGGCTGACCTGTGCGTAGGCTGACCTGAGCGTACGCTGACCTGAGCGTAGGCTGACCTGAGCGTAGGCTGACCTGAGCGTACGCTGACCTGAGCGTAGGCTGACCTGAGCGTAGACTGACCTGAGCGTAGGCTGACCTGAGCGTAAGCTAACCTGAGCGTAGCCTGACTTGAGCGCGCTCTGACCTGGACTCCCCTATACCTTATATTTTTATATGTATATATTATATTGTATATATATATGTAAATATTTGTGTATGCTATATATCCTTACGCCTTTTGTCCTGAGCATGATATGAGCACTAATGTAATCCCGGTGAACAAAGTGTTCCTACCTGATACTTGTACCTGAATGTCCCAGTTCTCGTTCATGCTCGACAAATGACTCGTAACTCCACGTGGCATATTTGCAATGATGCGTTACACGAAGGAGGGTAGAACATGTTGACATACTGATTGACATGGATCCTCTTTTGGGGTACTCGTACTTGAGTACGACATTTAGGAGGATAATCATGCAGGCCACAGCATGTGAGTCCAAGATTTCGCCTAGGGTTAAACTAGGCAACTAAATATTCTAGATGCATGGGGAGGGCAGAATCCCGAGATCGTGTTACACCAGCCGCCTTGAGATATTGTCTTGACGTGCCGGCTGGTCTCCACGGATACTGTGTCATCCGCAACGAGTGGATGACTGTATCCGATTAATTCCTGCTATATATTATATGTCTTGGCAAGGTGGCCTTACGAGGGACCTGTGCTCAATGACACCTGTCTACGCGAACCCCTGGGTTGGCTAGCCTTGCTGGAAAGATACGATCTGAGGATTTTGAAATAACATGATGCGAGGATAACCTCGTCCCACTAGAAACTCGTAGACTTGATTGGCCGCAAAAACGACTTGCGTGTATCTTATTACCTTCCGTGAATAACTAAGGGAAGCGGACTATCATGGTACGGGATCCAACCCATGTTCTTGTTTGATTGTTGGGTTGGTTATCGTACTATGACAGGCTGTGGACCGAAGTTATGAACGGAAGACTTATTCTGGTTGTGAAGTGCTACTCTTGTGAATGACTGAGGAACATGGTCTATCATGGTGCATGATCCAACCCATGTTCTTGTTTGATTGTTGGGTTGGTTATTGTGCTGCGATAGGCTATCGACCGAAGTCACGATCAGGAGATTTTATTGTTTATACCCTTTAACTTATGTGAAAGTTATAAAGTACGACGCGTCCCGACTCCATGCGGCACCTTTTGTCCTTGTTTGGTTGTAAGGGTGCCATATGGGTTCGAGGATGTGGCGCTACCCTATGATGGTAGCATAAGTATTACTATTATCAATCATTCTATTAACTGGGTTTTTAATCTTAACTCTTGTGCCCCTTTGGCAGTACTTGTTATTCGGGGCTGACCCCGCTGGTTTTGTTTGGCCAGATCTCGTAGCAGAGCCAGAGGACACGATCTTCCTCCCTGACATCCATGGTGCATACTAGGAGCATGGCGGTTCGGGAACTCGAGTGGTTTTCTTCTCCACCACTCCTGCTTATACTTTGTGCGGCGTTTAGCCACCGGCACCTGTTAGCCGGATTACTTGATATTTTGTGTCAGTACAGAATTGTAAATAAACAGACTGCAGCTGTGTATAATTTTGTACTCCTGACTATCCGAGATAGCTAAATTATAAAGCTAGTCTCTCATGACCATTTTGATGAAGCGTCGGGGACGCCTTACTGCTTTATCTTTAATGTTCATTTATTTGCTGATGTGATTTGATTGATTGAGACATAGAACTCTGTGGGACCATATGAGACTTGATTGTAGCATGTACCCCATAGTCTCTCGACAGCCACGATCGCCGTATGACGTTACGTACCTCATATGGAGTAGCTGGCCTAGTCCGTCTCCGTATTTCGGTATTGGGGCGTGACAGGTTCTCCAGTATAACCTTGGCTTATCGGTCTTTGTAAAATGTTTGGACATCATTGTGGCCTGCATAAATATCAGAGTCAATACACATGATATTTATCACCCAATACTGTGTAACAGCCAATACAGAAATTATATGGTTAACCTAGAACAGAAAGGTTAAAGTCGACTTTTAACAATTTAATATGAACAATGTCAATCTAGAACTAGCAAGCAAAGGATATATCAGTCAATACACAGATATTCATACATATCACCCGATAATGTGTAACAGCCAATGCGGAAATTATATTGTTAACTTAAAACAGAAAGGTTAAACACCAAAGGGGTGTTCTAGTGGTAACACTGGTAAGGGAGGGGAGGTGCGGGTTCGAATCCCAGCCCGGCAACATAAAAATGAGAATGGGAGGGGTTCTTGGCGCTAGTAGCCCGAGACAAGGATGGTCATTAACGTCTCGCCTTATCTAAAAAAATAATTTAATATGAACAATGTCAATCTAGAACATAGCCAGCAAACGTACACATCAAGTTTGACTTACATACTCCTAGAGGGCACATCACAAATTTGTAAAAACTATGAAGAAATTGTCCAATAATTTATTATTAGTTCAAAAATAGGGAAAGAATTAGGAGAGATTACCGGAGGGTCTAATTGCCTATCTATGTCACAGACGATGAAGGAGAACAACAAACAAGATCGAAGGATGAGTGTGTTGAGATTTTGCCTAAAAAGGAATATTGTCCAGATTTGTGCACACATGTGACATATGTAGAATGTTGTGAATTGACTAATGCCCTCAAATAACATTCACTCAAAGGCATTTTTAGTTAGTAAACTTTGTAACCTAAAAACCCTTTTCATTTTCAGCAAGGCCAAAAGTCTACAACATAAACTCCTTGAAGCACATGTACACATTTTTTCAAATTAAAGCCCATGGTGAACAAAAGTGCCAGAAAGAATCCAAAAAATGGTACATAAATTCCAAAACCAAAGCACAAAATTAACCACCAAAGAGTATCAACTGATATAGTTAGTTTCATATACAGTAAAAAAAAAACCAAATTACTCTTGCACAATTTCGCAGAAGATAGGAGCAAACCCTATATTTCTTTTCTTTTGATTCTATTAAAAATATGACGGAAAATTTTGACCTTAAGAGATGACAACCGAAGGCATCGACTGGAGATGTCGTCGATCAACTCGGGAGAGGCCAACGACTATTTGGAGGGGCGCCGACGACTCTGGAGGGGGCGGATATTCTGGAGAGGCCGACGAGGAAGAGAGAGGGGGAATAGAAAGCCGTGGAGAGGGGAGGTCGACAGAGAATCTGGAGAGAACCAGACCGTGCATGCAGACTCCGTCGAGGGATAGGGAATGAAGAGGGGAGAGGTTTTCGTTCATGTTAGGGTTTGGTCTCTAATTTGGATTTTGAGTGAAATATTTTGGTTTACCTCCAAAATCAAAACCAAAACCGCCAATAAATTAGCACCAATAATTTTTTTCCAAATATTTAGCAATAATATATTTTATTGCTACAGATAAAAATTTATTAGTAATGATTTAATTCGTTGCTAATCGTAGCACATATTAAATATAGATAATTTGGCAACGACATCGGTGTTGCCTATTTAATTTCTAAGCTTTGGCAACGAACATTGGCAACGACTAAAATATTTGTTGCCAAAATTTTTGTTTAGCAACGACAACAATATGTGTTGTTGAAATGATTTATTAGTAATGAAAAATGTTACATTGCTGAAAAAATCGTTGCCTTATAGGATATTTCTTGTAGTGGGGTTTGAACTATTCTTTGGTTCCTTGGTGGAGGGAGTCACTGGAGAAGGAGGGGGGGAAGGAGGCGTGTTAGTTGATTCAGGTTTGGGTCTGGGTCACTTAGCGGATCTTGGGGTTGATAGAATTGAGGGGTTCCCGAATCCTGAGCGGTGGAGAGACGACGGAGGGAGTGGCGATGGGTGGTGGCCGGAGAGATTTTTGTGTCAAATATATGAGGTGTAGAGTCCAATCCCCCCTGTCGATCCAATGGGAATGAAAAATGAAAGGAGTTAGGGTTAAGAGAGAAAGAGGGGAGTGCGCCAAAATTTTGTGCTAATTTTCCAGAAGCGGCAAAATAAAAAAAAAGTTGGGGAAAAATAATTTGGAACAACACTTTAAAAGTGTTGTGTTTATTATAAATTATTGTACAACATTTTAAACTATTTTTTAAAAGTGTCATTGAATTTATGTTTTTGGCATTTTTAAAAAAGTGTCATAGATGATGATAAATATCCCGTATCGAACCAAACCGAACGGAATAAATCTGTTCGATTTTAAGTTTATTTGGTTTAACCAATATTTCAGTTTATTTATAATTTTTTTTGTCAATATATAGTTACTAAATGTACAAAGATATATTTCGTATATATATTACTAAATTTTCTAATTCGGTTTACCATGGGAGAGAGGAATTTTATATAAAATTTCTGAAAGGTTAGTTTGATTTGAAGAGTATTCTGCAGACTCCTTGGCATAAATTTTTTTTTACGGCAACGATTTAATTCCATTACGACGTTGTAACTTATATAGCATCCAAAATGTGCTATAGACTTTTTTTAATCATGTAAAATATATAGAATACGATGCTGCTCATAATCGAACTAGATACCTTACTTTGACATACGGGCATAGCAACATAAGCAGCATCCAGAAAAAACTATATCTTTAACAGCGTTCATAACACGCTATATAAAGTTCTGTTAACAGCAAAATAGCAAGGAGGCATAAACGCTATAGATAAACTGCTATTGTATGAACTTTTAATAGCAGTTCACAATGAACGCAATGGATGATGATATTATAATAGCAGGGAGGCTCGAATGCTATAGATAAACTGCTATTGTACGCTCTTTTTAATAGCACAGCGGAATGAACGCTATTGATGATGACATTCTATAGCAGGGAGGCTGGAACGCTATAGATAAACTGCTATAGTATGCCCTATTTGTTGTAGTGAATCATACCATGGGGAGCAAGTAGGCACGAGTAGGTTCTCGGTATCATTTGCTTTTACTCCTTATTCTCCGTATTATTTTCATTTTTCTTTTCCTCGGCCTGAAAAAATGCTAAGAAATTTTGGACTCCGTGGGATAAGCTAAGAAGACATGAGTCATTCTATAATTTATCATTCTACCATATAAGGATCCCATCTACCACCAGAAAAGTTAAAAATGTACTAATATGATAAAAATAGTGAAATATTACTAAATATATACACAAGAGAGATCATATGAAGCATCAGAGAGTTGTGTTGCCTACTCAAATTGAACATAAAAATACTAAATAATAAACTCAAATCGAACATGAAAGGGTTCCAGCGGGAGGAAGGTCGGGGGTTTTCGTTGAGCCACCTCTGTTTCTCTCTCTCCCATAAATAGGAAGAGGTGGAGCAGACAAAGATAGAGGATTTGGGAGGAGAAAATCTGGGGTTAGGGTTATGGATTTGGTGGAGGCGAAAGAGATTTAAAAAAAATTGAATTTGAAGAAGGGGCATTAGGGAAAGGAGAGGAAGCCCAAAATTTAGAGGAAGGAGAGGGAAAGATGAGAGGAAGCTAGAAATTTCAGAGGAAGGAGAGGGAAAGATGAGATGAAAGGAGCGAAATTTTGAGAGAAAGAGAGGGAAAGATAAAAATGGCTGCTGAATAATTGGAAAAAAAATTGGTTCAACCAATATTTCAGTTTGGCGTGTGGGTTATGAGGAGTTGAAGGGTTGGGGGAGAATACATTAAGGTTTTTTCAAACATAAGACATAACATTTTGCTATGGACGGTACTGATTTAATTTCTAAAAATCCAACGGACGGGATTGTCACGTCCTAGAACCAGAATACTGGAGAGCGGGGGCAGACATAGCCAGCTACGTATGATGAAATGGAATCTATCTCACCATACGGTCACGGCTGTCTAGATATATGAGGGTTTATCTACAAGCCATGGTCTCTTATGGTCAATAACAAGCCTAGTGTCTCAATCACAAGCAAGTAAGTAAATGTTACAAGATATAAGATCACCAAATATACAATAGTAAGGCGTCCCAAACATTACATATTCAGCTGATCATGAAGCTAGTCGTTACAAAATATGAGGACTAGCAAGAGTTTAGTCATACATGATCAACCCTAGGTTGCCGATCATGTTACAGCCCGTAGGCAGACAGTAAGAAAATGTACACGAGCTAACACTTGCTCGGTGGCTAAACGCCTCAAAAGAATAATTTTACAATAGAGTGGAAGAGCCAAAATAAACCCACTCGTTGCCAGAATTCCTTCTAGTGGCCACCATCTGGCTGGAAAGTCGGTAGATCCTCTAGTGCTGCTCCGGTATCTGGCCATACAAAACCAGCTGGGTCAGATTCCAGAAAGAGCAAGTACCACAAAGGAGGCTTCACTTAGGAACGAAAACCAGCAATTAGCACAAACATAATATAAAATAAAAGATAGTAATTAAGGAAAGCATGACAGGTGATATACGATGAGATAACCATGGGACTATTCAGATAACCAGGTTACAACCCGTAAACCAAACAAGGACCGGGGTTGTAACCCTTCATCTGAACAGAACTTGGCTTCTCCCACCATTTATCGGCAAGATAAATATAAGAAATCAAGACATGTAACAATCTTGTACAGGATCAAGACAAGACTAGACTGATAATTTCCCATTCAATCAATCACGGCCAAGCAATGAGTACGGCTTGATACTTTAACTAGCTAGGGTTATCACATGCCTAGTTACTAGCAAGATGCAGTGAGACTATTCCACAGCCACAAGCCCTGCAGACCATCCAGGTTACCCAGGTCGAAAATTAGGGGTTGAATTCAGGTGGGTACATCGTCCAGGAAATGTATGTACCCTTAAGTAGCTTGAAGGATGCAACACATGACAGTATGGTGGAAATGTGTCCTACTCGACGACAGGCTACAGATCCCAAGCACGCCCAGGTAACGGGATTGCCTGTAGCTGGGAGATCTCTTTATGACTAATGTATTAATCTAGTTGTTAGCCTTAGTCCATTTCAGTAGGTACTCCTGACCGCGGTACTCAGGAGTCCCATCCTAGACATGATGCAAGACAGGACTGGATTATTTGTACAAGTACAATCACCCACGGTGTCCGGGTTATTATACAGGTTATGTCATGTCAGGTAGCCGTCGCAACAGCTTATCAAGATATATCATGTCAGGTTTATCATGTCAAGAGTGCGCCACATCGGGCCACTATCAAGAATTATCATGTCAAGTTATCATGTCAAGTTTACTGGTCAAGAGTGCGCCACGACGGGCCACTATCAGGTCATATCATGTTTACTGGTCAGGAGTGCACCACTACGGGTCACTGTCGTGTTCTGGGTACATGTACAGGACAGTATAGTGCAAGCATTCAATCAGGAGACTCAAGTCATGCTGAGGTCACAAGACACAAGTCATCAATAAAGATCAAATAATAATAGAGAAATAATAATAATAATAATAAAATTAAATAGTAGGGCAAGGCACAGGAAGGAGCCCTGCGACTCAGGATCGCTAGAACTCATGCGGCCAATAAGGAGAGCGCATACAACTTGGTAAGGACAGGGACATGCGGCTAGAAGGGCAAGGGCGCATGCGGTTGGGAAGGCAAGTCCATGCGGTCAAGGGAGTGATGGGCGCATATGCGGCTGGCCAAAGAATAGTTCCATGTGGCTGGCCGGGTTCGGCCCTCATACGGATAGCGGAAGAGCAATGCCTATGTGGCTCAGAAGTCATGAAGCCCTATGCGGCCAGGAATGATACTCAGTCTATGCGGCCAAGAGAGAAGCGGGTCTATGCGGCTGAGGACGAGTTGGACCCCATGCGGATAGAAGGGACTGAGGACTTATGCGGTCAGGGAATTCGTATTCATGCGGCAAAATGTGACGGGCACCCATGCGGCTGCATCGGCAAGGGGCGCATGCGGCTGGGTGGGGAGAAGTCCATGCGGCTAGTTATGCATGCAGTTGGGAGAACACTTGCCGCATGAAATGTTCATGCGGCCAAGTCTAAGCACAGTTCATCTTCTCCAAAATTCCGAGAAGAAGAACACCATGAGAGCCAAGTTCTCAAGCTCCATAACTCTATCATCCGGAGCCCAAATCCGAACTTCCATAGGTCAAAATGGGGTAGAACGAAATTCTCTACAACATGGAACCATCAAAACTTAGAAATAACAAGATTAAGTAGATCAAAACTCAAGAAATCCGAAAATAAGATAAACTTAGATCTACAAGAATCAGGCCATGGAATGTAAAAATGCCAAGTACTAAAGTAAGTTAAAATGCTGTAAGGAAGAGAATGAAGCAATAAAATTAGAGTTCCTCCATGAAGCAAGTTGCACTTGCCTAGACCTCTCTCTCTCTGGTAGGTGAAGAATTAATGGAGGGAAGAAGAAGAGTAATGAAGAGAGAGAAGGAAGAGGGGTTAATAAATGGTAGTGGTGGTGGTAGGTAGGTGGTTCTCTTCCTTGGTTCATAATAAACCAAAGAAAACTAAGCCAAGCCAAACCAACCCAAGGAATAACCAAGCCAAGAAGGAAGCTAAGCAAGGAATCATGCAATACAAGATAAAATACGTACACGTATTCCAAAAATACGTAATACGAACCACATGCATTACAACTCTACCCACCTTAAAAGAATTTCGTCCTTGGAATTTAATCAAGTGGCTAGAGATTGCAAGGACAAGCTATACTAAGCAATCAATCATCCAATCGTGTATATAAGCAAGGAAATTAAAGGCACGAGAAAGAGGGAAGACATCAGCTAGGAACCTCTCTGCCGGTTCTGAATCTGAGCTTGGACCAGGGCATACTGCTGGGATCCCTGCTGCTGGAAGACTTGAGCCTGAGGCGGCATTGGCCTCGGAGGCTGGTACTGCTGCTGCACTGGTGCTGGTGCTGGTCCCCTTACCGAGGGACTAGCCTGGGCCGATGATGAACTGGCCCTATTCGGACAGGACCCTATCTTATGGTTCAGTGCTCTATAAGCCAAGCACAGTCCCTGAGCTATGTGACACTCCGAAACAACGTGTCCTGGCTTCCCACAATAAGTGCAGTCCATTGTGGAAGACTGTTTCTGCTGAGGGGACGTCACCGACGTCACTGAGGCCGCCTGCCTCGGAGTTCCAATTGTCAAAGCCCTGACTGCCGGGGCTGGTGCTGTCGACTGGGTCATCTGGCCGTGAGATCGCTTTCGACCTCCGGTCCTGTCCACGATCCTGTGGAAGGTATACTCATGCCTCCTAGCTGCTCTCAATACTGCATCAAAAGTCTGATGCTCAAACTGCTCTACTGCCAAAAGAATCTCTAGGTGGAGCCTCTGCTGGAACCGCTGGGCTCTGTCAAACTCGGTCGCCACTAGGGTAGGAGCAAACCGACTAAGTTTGGAAAACTCGGCCGCATACCCATCGACCGTCCTGCCCATCTGCTTCAAATTGGTGAACTTGGTCTGTAGTTCGTACCGAGCCACAGCATCGAAGTACTTGGTCTGGAATCTCTCACGAAATACTGCCCAAGCAATAGGTACCACTAATCCCACGGCCTGTGCCGTCCATCAGCTGCGGGCAAGATCCAGTAACTGCAGGCGCACCACGGCCACCTTCTCGTCTTCTGGGGTCCTGGCTGCTTCTAGAATCACTTCTGTGTCCTGAAGCCAAGCATCTGCGGTGATAGCATCTTCACTTCCATCGAAGAATGGAGGGTTCAGGCGCTTGAAACTGTTCGCTGCACTGTTCCCATAACGACCGTCTCTATTCAGAATATCTTCCACTGTCTGGTGCAAGGCATCACCTCTACGATCCTGGGAAGCTAACAAGGTCCTGATGAGACCCACCAAAGTGCCATCATCGTGCTCTACAGGCTGGACGGGCTGAACTGGTGGCTCGGGATCCCCGGTAGGCATGACCCGGGAGGCTGCTCCTGAGTACTGGGCCTGATCTTCTGGTTGCTGCTGGTCCACGGGAGGCGCTTTGTCTTGCTGATCGGCAGGTCCAGGAACAATGCCGCTGAAGAAGACGACATAGAGAACAATAAGGAAGGACCAGGACAGATCAACGATTACAAGCATGTGATCAGGACAAGGATTTTCAGGGATTCAGAGAACACAGACAGAGATCAAGGGCGAGTACTGATTGAGACATCTATTCGGTAAACCCTCACATATCTTGATTTACAAGACCTGCATGGGCCACCACTTAAACCATGTCACGCCCCAGAACCAGAATACTGGAGTACGAGGGCAGACATAGCCAGCTACGTATGATGAAATGGAATCCATCTCACCTTACGGTCACGGCTGTCTAGATATATGAGGGTTTATCTACAAGCCATCGGTCTCTTATGGTCAATAACAAGCCTAGTGTCTCAATCACAAGCAAGTAAGTAAATGTTACAAGATATAAGATCACCAAATATACAATAGTAAGGCGTTCCAAACATTACATATTCAGCTGATCATGAAGCTAGTCGTTACAAAATATGAGGACTAGCAAGAGTTTAGTCATAAATGATCAACCCTAGGTTGTCGATCATGTTACAGCCCGTAGGCAGACAGTAAGAAAATGTACACGAGCTAACACTTGCTCAGCGGCTAAATGCCTCAAAAGAATAATTTTACAATAGAGTGGGAGAGCCAAAATAAACCCACTCGTTGCCAGGATTCCTTCTAGTGGCCACCATCTGGCTGGAAAGTCGGTAGATCCTCTAGTGCTGCTCCGGTATCTGGCCATACAAAACCAGCTGGGTCAGATCCTAGAAAGAGCAAGTGCCACAAAGGAGGCTTCACTTAGGAACTAAAACCAGTAATTAGCACAAATATAATATAAAATAAAAGACAGTAATTAAGGAAAGCATGACAGGTGATATACGATGAGATAACCATGTGACTATTCAGATAACCAGGTTACAACCCGTAAACCAAACAAGGACCGGGGTTGTAACCCTTCGTCTGAACAGAACTTGGCTTCTCCCACCATTTATCGGCAAGATAACTATAAGAAATCAGGACATGTAACAATCTTGTATAGGATCAAGACAAGACTAGACTGATAATTCTCCATTCAATCAATTACGGCCAAGCAATGAGTACGGCTTGATACTTTAACTAGCTAGTGTTATCACATGCCTAGTTACTAGCAAGATGCAGTGAGACTATTCCACAGCCACAAGCCCTGCAGACCATCCAGGTTACCCAGGTCGAAAATTAGGGGTTGAATTCAGGTGGGTACATCGTCCAGGAAACGCATGTACCCTTAAGTAGCTTGAAGGGTGCAACACATGACAGTGTGCTGGAAATGTGCCCTACTCGACGGCAGGCTACAGATCCCAAGCGCGCCCAGGTAACGGGATTGCCTGTAGCTGGGAGATCTCTTTATGACTAATGTATTAATCTAGTTGTTAGCCTTAGTCCATTTCCGTAGGTACTCCTGACCGCGGACTCAGGAGTCGTATCCTAGACATGATGCAAGACACGACTGGATTATTTGTACAAGCACAATCGCCCACGGTGTCCGGGTTATTATACAGGTCATGTCATGTCAGGTAGCCGTCGTAACAGCTTATCAAGATATATCATGTCAGGTTTATCATGTCAAGAATGCGCCACATCGGGCCACTATCAAGAATTATCATGTCAAGTTATCATGTCAAGTTTACTGGTCAAGAGTGCGCCACGACGGGCCACTATCAGGTCATGTCATGTTTACTGGTCAGGAGTACACCACTACGGGTCACTGTCGTGTTCAGGGTACATGTGCAGGACAGTATAGTGCAAGCATTCAATCAGGAGACTCAAGTCATGCTGAGGTCACAAGACACAAGTCATCAGTAAAGATCAAATAATAATAGAGTAATAATAATAATAATAATAAAATTAAATAGCAGGGCAAGGCACAGGAAGGAGCCCTGCGGCTCAAGATCGCTAGAACTCATGCGGCCAATAAGGAGAGCGCATACAACTTGGTAAGGACAGGGACATGCGGCTAGAAAGGCAAGGGCGCATGCGGTTGGGGAGGCAAGTCCATGCGGTCAAGGGAGTGATGGGCGCATATGCGGCTGGCCAAAGAATAGTTCCATACGGCTGGCCGGGTTCGGCCCTCATGCGGATAGCGGAAGAGCAATGCCTATGCGGCTCAGAAGTCATGAAGCCCTATGCGGCCAGGAATGATACTCAGTCTATGCGGCCAAGAGAGAAGTGGGTCTATGCTGCTGAGGGCGAGTTGGACCCCATGCGGCTAGAAGGGACTGAGGACTTATGCGGTCAGGGAATTCGTACTCATGCGGCTAAATGTGACGGGCACCCATGCGGCTGCATCGGCAAGGGGGCGCATGCGGCTGGGTGAGGAGAAGTCCATGCGGCTAGTTATGCATGAGGTTGGGAGAACACTTGCCGCATGAAATGTTCATGCGGTCAAGTCTAAGCACAGTTCATCTTCTCCAAAATTCCGAGAAGAACACCATGAGAGCCAAGTTCTCAAGCTCCATAACTCCATCATCCGGAGCCCAAATCCGAACTTCCATAGGTCAAAATGGGGTGGAACAAAATTCTCTACAATATGGAACCATCAAAACTTAGAAATAATAAGATTAAGTAGATCAAAACTCAAGAAATCCGAAAATAAGATAAACATAGATCTACAAGAATCAGGCCATGGAAAGTAAAAATGCCAAGTACTAAAGTAAGTTAAAATACTGTAAGGAAGAGAATGAAGCAATAAAATTAGAGTTCCTCCATGAAGCAAGTTGCACTTGCATAGACCTCTCTCTCTCTCTGGTAGGTGAAGAATTAATGGAGGGAAGAAGAAGAGTAATGAAGAGAGAGAAGGAAGAGGGGTTAATAAATGGTAGTGGTGGTGGTAGATAGGTGGTTCTCTTCCTTGGTTCATAATAAACCAAAGAAAACCAAGCCAAGCCGAACCAACCCAAGGAATAACCAAGCCAAGAAGGAAGTTAAACAAGGAATCATGCAATACAAGATAAAATACGTACACGTATTCCAAAAATACGTAATACGAACCACAGGCATTACATGGATCGTCCGCTATCGAGAACGCTATAAATTATACAGCAAAACTGAATCGCTCCTATAACTTATTTTTTAATATAAAATAGAAAACTGTGTTGCTTCTCCCATGATTGGAATAATAGATAGTTCAATTGTGAGCATTCGATTAATTCGGTTAACCGAACCGAATTACCAAATACCGAATTCGACCGAAAATCGAATAACAAAAATTGAAACCAACCGAAATATTCCGTACCGAACCAAACCGAACGAAATAAATCTGTTCGATTTTCAGTTTATTTGGTTTAACCAATATTTCAGTTTATTTATAATTTTTTTGTCAATATATATAGTAACTAAATATACAAAGATATATTTCGTATATATATTACTAAAAAAATTTATTCGGTTTACCAGGGAGAGGAATTTTAGATAAAATTTCTGAAAGGTTAGTGGGATTAAACCGAAATCGAATTCCAAAATCGAAACCGAAACCGAATAATTTTTTTAGTATTTTCGAAACCGAAACCGAACCGAATTTTTTTCAAACCGAACCGAATCTCTTATTCGGTTAGGTTCGGTTAGGATTTCGGTCCAAAAACCGAATAATGCTCACCCCTAGACATACGAGCATAGCAACGTTCAGAAAAAAACTATACCTTTAACAGCGTCCATAACACGCTATATAAAGTTCTGTTAACAGCACTGCATAATGAACGCTATTGATAATGACATTCTAATAGCAGGGAGGCTTCAACGTTATAGATAAACTGCTATTGTATGAACGTTTAATAGCAATTCAATATGAACGCTATGAATGATTATATTATAATAGCAGGGAGGCTCGAACGCTATAGATAAACTGCTATTGTATTCTATTTTAATAGCACTGCGAAAGGAACGCTATTGATGATGACATTCTATAGCAGGGAGGCTTGAACGCTATAGATAAACTGCTATTGTATGCCCTATTTGTTGTAGTGATTGTTTCTGAGCTTTATCACTTGCAACAAAAATGGAAGCTTTAGATATGGATATTCCAATTTTAGGGGTGGAAGTCTTCACGTCAGTGACTGGTATCAAAAGTTGATGGTCAGACAATTGTATATATTGGCAGAAATTTTCATATATAGAAAGAAGTTTCAATCAATTACAAAAAAAGGATAAGTTTAGGAAAATAGTAGATGGGACTGCTCGTTTGGGGGGGGGGGGCGGGGAGGGACGTGCTATGGCAATTGGCGCACGGTTCGGCCATTGTCAGAAGATGAGAAGGAGAGAAAAAAGCTGATGAGAGGGAGAGAAAAAAGTTGTTGAAAAGTGTGTTGGGGGGGGGGGGGGGCGGGGAGGGACGTGCTATGGCAATTGGCGCACGGTTCGGCCATTGTCAGAAGATGAGAAGGAGAGAAAAAAGCTGATGAGAGGGAGAGAAAAAAGCTGTTGAAAAGTGGGGGGGGGGGGGGGGGGTTGTCCCTCCCCTTTCTTGGAGACCCTCTCGCATTGGAGACCACTCCATTCTTGAAGACCCGCTCCCTCTTCTTCATAAACCTCTTACTCTTTCCTTCTTCTTCACAGAACATCTTTCTTATTCTTGTTCTTCATCTTCATCTTCATCTTCACAGAGTAGCAACCTCTTCAAATTCTTCCTCTTCTTTTCGAAGACTAATTGTTCACTAAAAGTAAATAATTTTTTTAAAAAATTGAATTTAGATTTTCTATGAATATTTATATTACTAATCGTATTTTTTTAAAAAATTAACAGATGGCTCAACCGAATGACGAACGTATTCCCGGGGGACCGGTTACACAAGTTATCAGACAGGAACAAGACAATCATATATTAAAGATGGTTTTTGACGAACAAATAATTTTAAAAATGGTAACTATCGTTATTATTTATTTATTTTACATAAATATAACAAATATAATTCGCTTGTATCTATACGATTATCCTCCCGAGGCACGAATACGGGAGCATAAAAATTGGAGGTTGCAGAGAGGATACCACAAATGGAAGTTAAATGCTCCCCAAAAGGAGCTGTTGCGTTCCATTGGGTTTCAATATCTTCATGAAATTCAAATTTTAGTCCACGATGTGTACCTCATTTTTAGTCTCGCCGAGCGTTGGTGGCCTCAACGCAACACTTTTCAATTACCAGTTGGTGAAATGATAATCACACTTTGGGATGTTACAAATATTTTAGGATTACCTATTACAGGTGAACCTATATATTTTGATACGCAGTTAAATCCATCTGAAATAATCATGAGATATCTAGGTATTATGCAACCATCGGACATAGGAGGAAAGAGTTTTGTCACGGTAACTTAGCTTTGGGATAATTTTATGGATTTAGGTCACACTATCGACGGTCCAGTCGAGGTCGATGATTTAAGGGTACGTATTTATTGTTAAGATTTACTTATCAGTTAATTTTAATAGCGTGTTAATTTTAATATGTTAGTTTCAATATTTACAGATACTTCGTTGTACTATAATATATTTGTCCTGTTTGTGTTGGGAATGCTATTTTTCGACGGGCAGAAAAATAGAATAAACGTGCGACTATTACCTTTCTTAGATAATCTAAAAGAACCTACTCGTCATGTATGGGGAGCTGCTACCTTAGCATATCTATATGCCAGCTTGACGAAATTTGCTAGATCGAATGGTTCAAAAAATTTGTGTGGGTGCCTGACTCTGGTTCAAGTAATGGAAAATCAATACCTAAATTGGTTTCAATTATATACATTTTTTTGAATATCATATTATTTTTGTCGTAGATATGATGCTACGAGCATTTCTTTATTGCTCGACTAGTAACCAACATTACAAGTGATGTTAGAATTTTTTCGCTTGCTACGCTATAGGCCACAATGTAGTGGACCCGCATCATAATTTACATAAGGATGTTTCACTCTACATGGGACAATTTGATACGTTACAGTGGAATGAGGTAACTAAATTTAGTAAAGGTTCTTACACTACAATTGTCAATCCAGTTAATAGATTTGCACAAATTTATCATATAAATTGCCATCCAATAGGTTATCTGGATACCCTATTCGGACGATGAAAATGCTCCAGAAATAAAAAGAACATCGTACGATCTAAGCCTACACAAATCTTATATTATATACGATCGTTACACTATGTATCATCCGGCAGATCGTGTTCTCCGACAATTCGGTTATAGGCAGATAATTCTGGATGACCCGCCTTGCATGAGTTATGATAGAGCCAATGCAAGAAACAGAATCAATAGTGCTAGAGCTGCCTGGTATACGTGATTCCAGGATAATATTGTGGCAGAGCTGCCCCGAATAAGGCACAGTGATGAATGTAAGTTCTAACTTACTAGTATATTTGGACGGGTAGCGTACACAAGTGTATTTGTCTTATGATTGCTTTTACGAAATACAGATACTAGTGACTTGGCTTATAGACAATGGTGGAGAGCACCTCGTATGATCAACAAAGTGAAATAACGTGTAAGGCAACTCTAGAGGGGGGTGAATAGAGTTTGTGTCAATAATCACCAAATAAAAATTAACTCTATATCACCTCCACAAAACAACTCTCAAGATAGTAAAATAAATCAGAGAGAAACGCGGAAGTAAATAAAGATTAGAAGAGCATACGCAAACACAGCAGTTTTAACCTGGTTTCCCTCGTGGAGGACTAGTCCAGGCCTGAGAACTCTAGCTCAGGATTAAAATCCACTATTTGTGAAATAGTGTACAACCACGTGCCTTTACTCAGAAGAGCACACCAACTTCTTACAGATTCGCAGGTGGCAAAACTTGGAATTGTCCAAGTGACTTTTCTTTTTAACTCTTGCACAAAAACTTCTAGCTGAATCGCACTTGAGCACCTTGGGGCTTAGGAAGTTTTGTGGCTAGTAGATTCGAAGAATAAGGCTTAGGTAGTATAAGGCTTAGATGATTGAGAGTGAGAGATAGAAAGATGATAAAAAGATGAATGAAAATGGTTGAAATCATGCCCTATATATACTAGTCTGGAAGGCAGAATTCGGCCAGAATTCTGTCCTCAAAATTCAAAAATATGGCCGTTATACCAGCTAGCAGTTGGTAAACCTAAAAATCAGTTCCTGGAAATCAGGGGACAGAGTTCGGCCCGAACTCTGTGTGGGGGCAGAGTTCGGCCCGAACTCTGCCTCCTAGGTGGCAAAATGGCCTTTGGACTTTTGGGCTTGGTAGAGCTTGGGCTTGGTTCAGGAATTGGTCTGGTTGTATGGTAGAGCTTGGAGAGATATGTCTAGGGGTTGAGATGACTCAGTGCGACTCAACGTACACATTCTCCTAGACTCAATAAATTGAAGATTACAGACTTGGAACAAGTAGGAAAACCAAGAGCCCTTTGATGACACATTTCTTCTGATATTTGAGCAGTCCTGAAGACGTCTTTTTCCTTGACAGCAGTCGTCCAAAGATAAGCAGATCTGAAAATCTGAATACCTTTCGGGGGCTTCGCCCTCAAATCTTTGTATGACGCCGTCTTTGGTCCATCATTAATTCTTCATTGCCTATGTCCTGGTTTGATCATGCTTACTACATGTATACAAATACATGTTAGGCCAGCAAAATATGTTGCAGTACGATACAAGCATAGCAATATAATATAGGACAATTAGGACAATGCTAAGTTTAAGTAGCAACATGATAGTTATATGAATATAAGTGACATCATTATGTTAAACTTAACTGATTAGCCATATTCAAAAACACGATGTAATCATTGGGCCAACACAAAGCATACACATTTTAGGAGCCACGGTTCAAGTATAAAGCCGTAGATGAATCTAGTCTGCGAGCTTTTGTTGATGGCATATCTGAAGCGGTACAACTTTACTACTAATTCAAACTAAGAGATATATGATCACAATTTTAATTTGTATATTTCAAATTTTAGGCTATTATGGGCTAACAATATATCCAAGAACCAGAGAGCTATTTGTAGCCGCATGGTCGGGAGTGGATGCGAGATATTTTATTTCGCGTAGATTCACTGATTCTTGGACGGGATCCTGATATGCCTCCATTGCATACACGTATCCCAGCCGATTATTCGGGTGCCACTGTGCCCCTGAGACATTCACAACGTCATAGGGTGGACGATCCAGAGGGCGCTACTGGAGAGGGCGCTGCTGGAGAGGGCACCAGCTAGCAGTATCATGGAGAGGGCCCCAACCAGCATACCATGGAGAGAGCACTAGCCAATAGTACCATGGGGAGTATACTAGCCAGCAGTACCATAGAGAGTATACTAGCCAGCAGTACGCTGGAGAGTATACTACCCAGTACGTACATTGGAGAGTATACTAGCCTGCAGTACGCTGGAGAGAATATTTCTCTACACTATGCTAGAGAAGGCCCCAGTCAGCAGTATACGGGGGAAGGAATTAGTCAGCAGTACGCTGGCATGGGCACTTTCTTAGCTTTTCAGTCATATGATCATCACATAGCGACTCAACAAATCAACACTGCTACTGCGTATTCGTTTGATGACATGTCATATTACACACAGTTGATTACGTCCCTATCAGCCCCGGTGCCTAGTCAAGAGGTCGAGGAAGAAAATAGAGACGAAAGAAGAGTGGAAGAGGATCCAGATGAAAGAAGAGTGTAGGAGAACACAGAACAAAGAAGAGACCGTTTAGGCCCCAAACATGTAGAACGAAGGAATTACAAACGAAGTGCCCGCAGATGAAACATTGTTTGTAATGAAATAAAATTTTATTATGGAATGTTTAAAAGTTGACATAAAATAAAACAATTTGAGTATGTCTAAAATAAAAAATACAATTTGATACTACAATATTTTACTCTCTTGGTTGACTTGTATATTTTCTTCTGTTGTGTCCCATCAAACCACAATTGCCGCAACGAAGTTCTCTTGTCGATGATTCATGTGGTTTGATGCAGTTTTTCTTCGGCCTTCCAACTTTACGCCTGTCATGTGGAACTCCAATTTCTTCCCTAACCAAAGCAGCTTGAATGTTATAAGAAACTGAAATTGGTTCCATCTGTGGCTCGTACACACTTCTCAATCTCTCAGTAGAAAATATTATACGATAATAACTTTCAATATCATGACTGCAATATTGACAAGCAAAACAGGCATGTATACATGGTATGCAAGTATCATACCACCTTAAACATGAATAAGATCTTTCATCTAACCATACAACATATGTTATACTCGATGCACGGTCTAATATTTCAAAAAAATAACTATCAATTCGTAATATTTGAAGTTGATGTCTCTGTTGGTAATAGATGTCATAGTCTTTAACGTCTTTGGACAATAACTCGTGTCTAAATTTCTAGTGTGGTTTCTATTGTCAAGAAGTGTTATAATCTTGGCTCTAATACCATCGAGAAGTGTAGTTATTGGTTTATCACTTAAGCTCTTAATCAAATTGTTAAAATATTCAGCAAAATTAGAAGTGTTAATATCTAATCTTGGAGAAGGAGTATATACTGTAATCCAATGTGCAAAATGACGATTTTTATCATTTACACCAACAAGCCAATTGTACATCGTCATATTATCAGCTTTAATTATTTCAAACAAGTGCTGTGCATCTGTTTGATTATACGATCTAGCAAGCGAGTCTAATAATCGATAATTTTTTTTCACAATAGACTTAATATTTTGATTAAAATGTTGAATGCAAAAAAAAAGAAGATTCTAGGAAAATATCTTGCATAGCGTGTATTAATCTTTTTTTGCTTATCAGATATAAATGAAATTATACTCCAATCATTAAAATAACTTTCAAATGATATTCTAACAACATTTAAAAACCAAGACCAAGAATTAGTATTTTCACCTTCCGCAACAATATAAGCAATATGATACAATTGATAATTAGGATCATGAGCACAAGCAATAAATAAAATATCTTGATATTTTCATGAAAGAAAAGTGGCATTAGTGCTAATAATAGGTAAACAACCCCTTAAAAAAATCTATCAATGCACGTCTTGAAGTAAATAAACATTCTCTCAAATTCAGAAAACATCTACTACCTGGATTCGACTCCATAATTCTAAAATCATATTCCTCAAAGCCAGCATATGCCTTAACATAACTAACATTTATTTCACGTAATGCCATCTTCCGGGCTCTCCATGCTTTAGAGTATGTAATATGTATACGATGTTCCCTGAATATATCCTTCACAATTTGTGACGCACTATATGACTGATTATCTCTAATTAAATCAACTAGTCTTAACCCGTGCAGTGGTAGCTAGTCGATGACGTCATGTTGTAAGTCCATTTAAACAAGAATGACAACTTTCTAATGTACTAACTATAACTATTTGCCCTTTTTCTATGGGTTTGCCATATACTCTCCAATGACAATTCTGTTGATCGTAAGTATATATAATTTCATAGAAATTATTCATAGCACTAGATGAACAACTAAAATTATGCTGAATTGCTAAACTACTTACAAAACTTCTAAATTTTGAACGACTTTCGAATGTTTGTCCTACAAATAATTCAGGAGTGTTAGAATTAAAATATCATCATCATCTATCTCATAACCGGTGTTTTAAATTAAATTGTCACTATTTTTGTTATCATCATCATCATCATCATCAGCATCATCATGCAAGAGAGCAATTATTTGAGAAGAAGAACTAGCACCCATGTTAACATGCTGGTAATTCAAAATAAATTCATCATTAGTTCTATTAGCAAATGATGATACTTGAGTAACATATAAACTAATATACGGTGATTGTGAATTAATCTCAAGAATAAAATTCTATGCTTCTTCACCATCTATCAATAAATATGTGGAACCAAAAACAGACTTTAAAATAAATTGGTAACTAAACGTTCAGAAATTAAATTTCGTAGATTTTGTAAAGTAATATGGCAATAAGTTGTAAAAAAATTGGGTGTCACCTCCTTCGAAAGATAACCCATTTACTCTACCTCCATGTGAGCATACTATTTTAATACTATGATCCACAAGAAAGAAGAAATAGTTTGCGAATGTTTAGCTACTGGAGAGTCGCGTTGCAAGGAGCGGGAGCTTGTAAGATGGAGAGACTAGCTTCTCTGCTAGGAGATGGAGCTTCCAAGCTTCAGAGAATAACTTCTGTGAGAGAATTTAAAATGGAGAAAGTAATATGTTGGTGTGGAGATGAGAGAGGAAAATGCAGTAATATATAGAACAAAAAAAATAGACGTTAGAATGTAGCCGTTGGGATGTGAACATTAAAATGTAGCCGTTGGAATGGGGGGACTTCATGACATCTCTGCCCCCTGTCTTCTATCCCTCACTTTCCCACTCTGGCACACGCGCGCCAAGTCTGGTGGTGCCCTCCCTCTTACTTTTCCACCGTACGAGCCAATAGAGATGCCCCCCCCGCACGTCAAGTGGGTTGGCGCCCCCCCTCGGGCGCACCAGCGGAGCTGGCGTGCCTCCCATCTCTCGGGATTTTCCCACAGCACACCAAGTCTAGTGTCGTTCCACTACCCAATTTACAATTTTCCTAAACTTATCCTTTTTTTTGTAATTCAGTGAATTTTTTTTACTGTATATGAATTCTTTTTTTATATTTTGGTGTATGTGACGGTACATTTATACTTTTAATTGCATTGACTCTTTTGATAACGTCTCAAATTAACTAGATGTTGTAAATTGCATATTGATGACATTTCACTTTTCTTGGTATATTTCCATTTTTGCTGAATTTTCTTTTTGAATAATGTCTTAAACTGAGGTAGAGATTATACATATTACATATTGACAAGTTTGATGTACCAGTAATACCTCGTTTGGTTCGCGAAATCATCGGGTTGTAAGTAAAGTGATTACTTTTCAATGTTTGGGTGCCAAAGGAATTGAGAAGGAAAGTGATTTCTAATGGAAGAAAAATTATGGAAAAAAAATGATTCCATCCATCCAAGAAAGGAATCACTTTTCCACATTGAAGTATTCACTTTTCTTTTCAATTTTTTTGATATTTCCAAACATCGGAAAGAAAAATCAATAAAAATTATAATTTTTTAAAAGAAAAAAATACCAAGGAATTGATTTCCTTTTCCTTCCATTCCGCGAACCAAACGAGACCTATGTTACAGAAGTGCTTAGATTATGAGCATTCGCAGTTCCTCTTCAGTAGATGCGTGCTTTGGAGATTCTTGTGCATATTTCAATTTTTTATTTCCCTGTTTTTTATTCTCAATATGTGCAGGTCATGGAGGTTCCCAAACCAAAGAGTATCTAAGAATCCACCTATTAAACAAATTTCTTAATAGTATATGTGTATTTGTTTGGTAAAAGAAAAAGAAAAACACATAATATATAATTATAAACATTATTTTGGTAAAAAAATTATCAACTTTTCTTGATAGTTTTTAAACATAAACAAATATTTGTATTCTACAATAAAAATAACTTTTCTTGACAGTTTTTCACCATTTAGAAAGAGTTTTCTTGACGGTTCTGCTTTTTTCATTTAGATCAGAGTCAAAAAATTCCTAATTTTATATTTTCTGGCTACGTTTTATTAACAGTTTAAAATCGTCAAGAAAAAACGTAGCCGTAAACCATAAAGAAAACGTAGCTAGAAACCATCAAGAAAATTATAAACTTTTCTCGACTCTGACCTAGATGATGAAATAGAACCGTCAAAAAAACCTTTTCTTAAGTTTGAAAAACCGTCAAGAAATACTATTTTCTTGTAATTGAATTTTGTCAGAATGGTAGTTAGTATGTAAAGTAGATATTACCAAATTTTTAGCCCCAAAGGACTAGTAGATTGGAAGATGTAACCCTTCCTTTCTCTGTTGTCTTGATTAATTAACTAAATAAATATATAGTAAAAAATTGTTAAGGACAACTAATTTGCCAGACTATCAATGCCCTCATTAATATGGTTCATTGTAGTCGAAGAGATTGCTTCGAAATTCGAACTGTCATCAGATGTGGGATTCGAAGCACACTTTGAAATGATCGAGGCGTCATCTGCTGGCACGTCTTGCTTGCCTACAAATAGGGTTTTGTCACGACCCGCTCCCGAATAATCGGACACGAGTTGGACACGTCCAGCCTTCGTCGATGGACATGACGAAGTAAGCTGTACAATACTAAGGAAAATTCTAAGTCACAATGTAATGTAATAATCACAGAATATATAAACGTCCCAGAAAGATCACCAATATCCATTAATTCATTATACAATGTTATCCGGAGACAAATCCGGTCAAATAAAATATACAATGATGAAATCAAATACAATCTCCAAAAAAACAAATAAAATAAAATCCTACAATCTCCATGATACCAAAATGCTCCATATGGCCTCAAGCACCTGCAACGTGTCCTGTCAGAAAAGAGCAAAGTACAACCCCTACAAGAACAATATACAATGTAATCTGTAATACCGAATACAAGGTAAAACCAGAATACAATAACTGAAAATGAAACTATGGTACCAGAAGTGAAATATAAAACTGAAGACAATGGACACGACAATCAATATGCAAAGACAATGAACACGACAATCAATGAACAATACGATGAACATGACAATCAATGCAAGTGTGACCTTTTTAAAATATTAAACTAATGTGTGATCGGCTAGGGACCACAATCCATAATCAATCAATTCTACAAGGTGCGGCTTAATCGTACGTGAGGTGTACGATTAGGCTGTACACAATACCTATGTTGGGTGTGGTCACACGAAAGTTAATATTTCTTCCAATCCCTGCAATAACAATGACTCACAATGCAATGACGAACAAGGACGATGCAATCGTGTGTATCACGTGTCCCATATGAGAACATGGCACATGAATGTAAGACAGAAACAAAGTAAAAGCTCGAGTCAGTGTACTTGTCTCGCTTTGGAAGCACGGGAGTAGTACTGCATGGATGTAATGTCACCTGGTATTTGTACAATTTGTTAGGGTTTGAAATAATGGTCATTTATTAACCAGATAACTAACTATCTCTAGTAATTATTATATGCAAGACCTAGTTAATAATATTTTGGAAAATAAAATATTGCTTAAAAATTGTCACTTAGCTAATGATTAATTATTATAACCAGGAGCCAATTTACTAGTAGATAAAATTTAATTAAATAGTTGCTAACAATTTTTATTTTAAAACAAGGTAAAATACCTATATTAACTGATTACTAATTCTAAAATACCAACATCTACAATTTGGAAAAGTCATTGTTGCAATAATAATTAGAAATATTTAACACATAATGTTTTAGAAATATTTGACAGTTATTAAATACATTGTAAGAGAATATATATATATATATATATATATATATATATATATATATATATATATATATATATATAAAAATATATATATATATATATATATAATATAAAATATATATATATATATATATATATATATATATATATATATATATATATATATATATATATATATATATATATAACTAAATAATATAACATTTTTAGAAATAATATTAAAATTTCAATAAGGAAAATATAAACAATAATAATTAAATAGGAACATTATTAAAAACCAGCCCAATTCTACACTTAAACCACCCCAGCCCAATTCCACACTTAAACCAACCCAACCCATACATATCAGCCCAGACACCCTAATCCATTGACTGGCCCATGCTCACTGTTAACCCAATCTATTTCACTGCTAAATCCAACAATTAAAACCTTAATTCTTTTAAATTCAATACAAGCCCTACATCTCTATCCTGACCCGGCCCATAAACCTGATCTCTTAATAAAAACCTAAACTTTTCTCTCTCTTCTCCCATTCTCTCATTTCTAACCAGCCGACATTCTTTCCTCCTTCCTCTTCATAACTCGCCTGAACCCTAACCCTAGCATCTTCTTCTTCCTTCCGCTGTAGTCCAAAACCCTAACTCTAATGTCTACCAGTGGCTATACCCCAAATCCAAGCTCGTCTTCATCTTCTTCCTGCAGTTCCCAACCGAAACCCTAAATCCCCAACTCTTATTCTCCCCATCTTCTTCCTCCCACTCGAAGCCCTAACATTACTTCCATGGCTGCAGCCAAGAAACCCTAGATATCACCACTCTTCTCCAAATGTTAGGAAACCCTAACCATAAACCTTAGGACCAGAACTCTAGCAACAAGAAGGAAAGGGAACTAGTAGATCGAGACGGGAACTTACCTAGGCGGCAGATCTCGAGACCCGCCGGGTGTCGGTGGCTTCAACCAGATACGGCTGGCAGCGGTCGGCCTTGGTGATCACGGCGGTGATGGCTTCGAGAAGGGCTGCTGCGAATCTGCTCATGGCCACATCAATGAACTCCGGTGACGTTGATTACGATCCCAGGCGGCACGGTGGCGAAGTTGATCATGCGGCGGCTGTCGACTGAACCAGATCTATGATGGCGGCTCTCCGGTGGCTCAACGGTGCACGCGTCACGAGATGACGGCTCGCTTCGAGATGAATTTGCACGACTCTCGAAGGGCAGCACGTCACAGAAAAAGCTGGCTCGTCCTTCGAAGGGTCGCACGCGAGCTTTGAGGAGCGCACGGTCTTCGAGAATGGCACATTAGTCGATGAGAGCTCGACAATCGAGGCTCTGCTTCTTCGATTGGAGTGGCGGCTACGTCGAACTTCGGCAAGCGGGGACCTTGAGGTGGTGACGGCGGGGCGTGGTGCTGACTGTTGTCTTCGGCGACTCACGACGGAGCCACGGTGGCAGGTGGTGGTGCACGACCAAGCTCGGCCAGTGAGCAGAGGAGAGAGAGTGTGTGTTGAGAGAGAAAGAGTGTACTGACTGTGTTGTCAGGAATTAGAAGCTGTGTTAGAATTTTTTGGAAAACATGTAATATTTGTAATAAAATAATTATGTGTGTGTGTGTGTGTGTGTGTGTGTGTGTGTGTGTGTGTGGAGGAATGGCAGAGTAGTAATTAAAATCAGATCTGGGGTGTTCCCCAAGATAGGACAGTAGCATGTTAGTAAATAGGATCAGATCTGGGGTTTTTTAGAAAAATCGATAACAGATTTCAAATTGCTAACAGAAATTAGTTATTCTCTAACAGATTTTTAAATTCAAATATTCAAACAGTTTTCAAAACAGATTACAATAATTACAAAATTAGTTAATGATTATCAACTGTTAATTAAAAAAGTTTTTCTTTAATTACTAATCAATAATTAATTTCGAAAATAGTTAATCAAATTATTTATCTCTCATTAGAAATCATAAAGTAATATTATTTATAACAATTATTCAATAAATGTCTAGATAGCAATTAGAAAACAGGATGTTATAATCAACACTGATTAGTAAAGTACCGCTAAAGTAAAAAAAAAAAATAATAAGTGGAAAGCAATATTAAAAATTTCAAATAACAATATAAGAAATATTCTTAAATTTCACAAAAATTCGGTGTAGGGAGTTACAAATCTACCCCCCTTACAAAAATTTTGTCCTCGAAATTTCAAGAATTTTGTATGGTTGCACAAAATCAAGTAAAAAGTTTTTAAGAAACAATTGAGTAAAAATATTTTTATTTGGATAACAAAAGTAATAAGGTCTAACAAGTAGTCACTAGATAATATTAAAGACTGTAAATGCAAGAAAACTCAGAGACAAGCCTCAAAATAGATACTACAAAGAAAATCTAAATACTACAAGAAACATAAGGAAGATAACGGTCTGTCCGGCTGCGCTCCCTGCGGCTACTGATCCTCATAGGGTGGATCCTCTTGTTGCAGCTCTGGTGCTGGTCCCTGACGAGTGAAAGCTGTAGGGCAATCTCTTACTTGGTGAGTGGCAGATCCACAAATTAAGCACTGTCCTAACTTCTTGCGGCATTCCTCAACACTGTGTCCCGGTCTCTTGCAGTCTACGTAAGATAAGTATGTCGGGGTATGGATCTTTTTCTTCTGTCTCGATGATGACGAAGCTCGATCATGAGGATGATGCTGATGCTGATGCTGAGGTGCTGGCCGCTGCTGAGTGTCGGTCCGCTTCGGTGGACCCTGGGAACTGCTGGCGCCAATGGCTCGGTCCCGCTTGAGCTTCGGGTCCATCTCCTTCTCCACTCCCTGAGCAACTTTGAGGATGCTCGCATAGATAGTTGCCTGGCTGATAGCCATTGCATGTCACAACTCTCTGGTGAGGCCCTTCTTGAACTTCTAAGCCCTCTCATGTGGTATGCTAACTTGGTTCTCCGCGAACCTGCTGAGTCGGGTGAACTCTGATGTGTACTGGGCCACAGACATACTCTCCTGCTGCAATGCCTCGAACTGCATCCGAAGCTCGTCCCGCTCTACATCCGAAAAGAACTTCTCTTGGAATAGCAGTTTGAATTCCTTCCATAGAACTTGGGGTTCACCAACTGAGGCTCCTCCCTATAACAAGCTCTAGCAATGTTAAAAAGTCACATGCTCGCAACCTCGAACTTTAGATCATCTGGAATCCTCGCCATCTTCAGTGTCCGCTCGGCGTTTTCTAGCCACTCATCTGCGTAGACTATCCCTTCATGGCCCCAAAAATCCATCGGACAGAGGTTCTGATAATCTCTGGCGGTCCCTGGCCTCGGTGCTGCTGGTGCTGGTGGTACCAGCGGAGATGGTGGAGCTGGCTCCCTGACTCGGAGCACGTCCATGATCGTCGCCCGAAACTGCATGGCTTGGTGGTTCTGTGCCTCCATGAACTGCTGGAACATGGCCATTATCTGAGTACCGTCGAACGTCATCGTCGGAGGAAGCGGCTAAGGCGGAGGCGGAGGCGGTGGAAGCTGCTCCTGTACATTGGGTGCAGGCTGCTCGCTAGTCCCAGTGTTCTTCGTGGCGACCATCCTGTAATAGAAAATAAACGGTTGATTGCTATGTCCTAGAAAAATCATAAAATATCCCAGAAAATCATTAGTAAATACAAATTTCAAATTTAAATATCAATAACCGTAAACTATTTTCCCACGGTTCCTATGCTGTGATGAGTTTTCCTTAGCTTTGCTAGTCCCCCAATAACACTTTATTGCCTAAGTGTCATTAGGACAGACTTGTATGGGCCACCACTAAAAATATGTCACGACCCGCTCCCGAATAATCGGACACACACTACAACAAAAAGACCTATTAATGACGCTTGATAAGTGGTTTTCATGACGGCTGATGTGGAAGCGTCATCAAAGTTCAGCAAGACTAGAATCTATGACGGTTTACATTAAAAATGTTATCGATAGTGCTCCCGTGATACGAGCGTTTTAAAAAAAGTACGAAAATTTAAGTCAAAACCTCGACTCCCCTGCAATTCTTCCGCACTTAAGAAAATTTCTAAACCCTCTCTCTTTCTCCTTCTCCTCCCGCTCCCCAACTCCCCTCAGCCCACTTCCCGCTCCCCATCTCCCCTCAGCCCGCTCCCCGCTCCCCAACTTCCCTCAGCCTGTTCCTCGCCTCCCTCGATTACAGACTCCACCGCAGAGGGAAGGTTGTCACTGGCGTAGCCTTCACCACCGGTTTGTCCTAAAATCTCGAATATTGCTTATTTTATGCCCTAAATTCTGCCTCGACACGATTTTAGTAAAATCTCCTAATTTTTGACAACCATACATGCATCCATCTCTCCAAAATTAGGGTTCTTTTATGGTTTTTCGACGTCTCCGTCCACGTCGGCGATCATCCAAAAAGGGCTGCATCATCGTTGACTTCTCTTGATTAAGTGAGTGATTTGGATTTGGATTTTTTTCCCTAAAAAAAGATTTTGTTGGGAATTGTTCTATGTGCGCTTCATGTTCGATGAAATAATTGTAAGTACCAAATGCTTGTGTTCTTTAATTTTTTCTGGTTGTTCTTGTTCAAGGGAGTGTAATTGCATTTGGGGAGCCGAGCCCGAACAGTCACAGCCGCGACCCGACGAGGTGCTGTGCATGCCTGCGAGCCGAGTCTGAAGCATCCCTTCGGATTCTGACACTAAATTCTGGGGTATAAATTCTAAATTCTTGATTGATTTCAGTTTCTGGGTTTATTTTGTTTATCGATGATATTGTTGGATCTCGATCCCTACATAAAAAGGGTTTCGATCGACTGATACGTGTTGGGTTCGATTTTGGCTTGACGATCCTATGATTGTCTTTGTTTGTGAAGCGCGAATGATCTTTAGATCATGTTCGGTTCTTTACTTGTTGTTGGATCATTTTCGGTTTCGGGTTACCTAGCTGCTGTTGGAATTATATGTGATGCATATATTGTTGGTTTGGGTTTCTTGTATAAATTGTTGCTTGTGTTCTCCTTCCTATACTTGCTGTAGGATGTTGGTTTAGGTTTTTCTTATTATACATGTTGGGTTGGGAAAGATTTCTTTGCTGCAGGAGATTTTTTTTCTATTTGGATTAAAATTGTTGGTTGAGTATCTATTATGCATGATGGGTTTAACTTGGTACTGTGGGTGTTTTTGTTGAGAGCTTTTCGATATAAATCACGTGCGGGTATATATTAGTTGGGAGTATTTCTATTTCGGGATTGACATCTCCATTAGCATGCATGCGTCGTTGATTTTGGGACTACGTCCACTATGCCATGCCTGGATGTTTTATTTTATTTGTCGGTTTCGGTTTTTATTAGAGTACTCTGATACTCTTGGTGATGGTCGTTCGACCAAATGAACCAAAGCATTGCAGATCGTATCGGATACACTGGCTCCGTGTCGGGACGTGTCCTATACGTGTTATGGCACGCTAGTACAGCAGATGATGATTGATCCTTATCTGAGTCATCTTATATATCTCATTTCGTTTCTTGTCGTTGGTCGTAGTTTGTATGTTGGTACTGTTGGGTTGTTCATTCTGGGTACAGATACGCTCGTGTTTGTACGAGTCGATACTGGACACGGATGTGAGGATACATTCGTGTCGATGATGTAGCCTCCCACAGTTACGGCCACGACCCGGCGAGGTGCTGTACGTGCCTGCGAGCCGAGTCCGAAGCCTCCCTTCGAATTCTGACACTAAATTCTGGGGTATAAATTCTAAACTCTTGATTGATTTTAGTTTTTGGGTTTATTTTGTTTGTCGATGATATTGTTGGATCTCGATCCCTACATAAAAAGGGTTTCGATCGACTGATACGTGTTGGGTTAGATTTTGGCTTGACGATCCTAAGATTGTCTTTGTTTGTGAAGCGCCAATGATCTTTAGATCATGTTCGGTTCTTTACTTGTTGTTGGATCATTTTCGATTTCGGGTTACCTAGCTACTGTTGGAATTATTTGTAATGCATGTATTGTTGGTTTGAGTTTCTTGTATAAATTGTTGCTTGGGTTCTCCTTCCTATACTTGCTGTGGGATGTTGATTTAGGTTTTTCTTATTATACTTGTTGGGTTGGGAAAGATTTCTTTGCCGTAGGAGATGTATTGCTATTTGGATTAAAATTGTTGGTTGGGTATTTATTATGCATGATGGGTTTAACTTGGTACTGTGGGTGTTTTTGTTGGGAGCTTTTCGATATAAATCACATAAGGGTATATATTAGTTGGGAGTATTTCTATTTCGGGATTGATATCTCCATTAGCATGCATGCGTCGTTGATTTTAGGACTACGTCCACTATGCCATGCCTGGATGTTTTACTTTATTTGTCAGTTTCGGTTTTTATTAGAGTACTCTGATACTCTTGGTGATGGTCGTTCGACCAAATAAACCAAAGCGTTGCAGATCGTATCGGATACACTGGCTCCGTGTCGGGACGTGTCCTATACGTGTTATGGAACGCTAGTACAGTAGATGATGATTAATCCTTATCTGAGACATCTTATATATCTCATTTCGTTTCTTGTCGTTGGTCGTAGTTTGTATGTTGGTACTGTTGGGTTGTTCATTCTGGGTGAAGATACGCTCGTGTTTTACGAGTCGATACTGGACATTGATGTGAGGATACCTTCGTGTCGATGATGTAGCCTCTCCACAGTTGCAGCCGTGACCCGGCGAGGCGCTGTGCGTGCCTGCGAGCCGAGTCCGAAGGCTCTCTTCGGATTTCGACACCAAATTCTGGGGTATAAATTCTAAACTCTTGATTGATTTCTGTTTTTGGTTTATTTTGTTTGTCGATGATGTTGTTGGATCTCGATCCCTACATAAAAAGGGTTTCGATCGACTGATACGTGTTGGGTTCGATTTTGGCTTGACGATCCTACGATTTTCTTTGTTTGTGAAGCGGGAATGCATGATCTTTAGATCATGTTCGGTTCTTTACTTGTTGTTGGATCATTTTTGGTTTCGGGTTACCTAGTTGCTGTTGGAATTATTTGTGATGCATGCATTGTTGGTTTGGGTTTCTTGTATAAATTGTTGCTTGGGTTCTCCTTCCTATACTTGTTGTGGGATGTTGGTTTAGGTTTTTCCTATTATACATGTTGGGTTGGGAAAGATTTCTTTGCTGTAGGAGATATTTTGCTATTTGGATTAAAATTGTTGGTTGGGTATCTATTATGCATGATGGGTTTAACTTGGTACTGTGGGTGTTTTTGTTGGGAGCTTTTCGATATAAATCATATGCAGGTATATATTAGTTGGGAGTATTTCTATTTCGGAAATGATATCTCCCTTAGCATGCCTGCATCGTTGATTTTGGGACTACGTCCACTATGCTATGCCTAGATGTTTTACTTTATTTGTCGGTTTCGGTTTTTATTAGAGTACTCTGATACTCTCGGTTTTTCGATATAAATCACAGACTCTAAAATTGACAGACTCTAAAAGTGAGGATTTTGCTTTCTTTTTCAGGGTTTTGCTATACGTACATGTGCTATGGACAGTCTTCATGTGACCAAGTTGAAGCGTTATAAATGTGCTTCTTCGCTACAGTATCTGTGAGATTTTTGATGTCGATAGTTTTGATGTAGCTAAAGTGTACTCTATATTGGATACTCTATATATTTTGAGAAGATGTATATAATAAAATGGAGAAATGTAGAATGGTAGCTAAAATACTCTATTTTGAGACAATGAAATGGAGAATGGTACTTTATATTACATTTTAATGCTTTGTTGTGAATATGGTTCAAAGTGGTTGTTTTCGAATTGAATTGAGCAGCGTTTGGAATGTCATGCAGTGTAGAGCGTTATAAATGTGATACAACGACCATATACAGCGGTTTTTCATAACTATCCATAACGCTTTGAAAATAAAACGTAGCAGAAATTCAACCTATTAATGACGGTTTTGGATGAATTATCTATAACGCTTTTAAAAACATTTTTAACACCCGATTTCATAACGCTTGGACTGAGAAAAAAGCATCATGGTTTGCAATTAATTACGCTTTTTAGCCGTCATTAAAAGGTATTTTTGTTGTAGTGACGAGTCGGACACGCCCAGCCTTCGTCGATGGATACGACAAAGTAAGATGTACAATACTAAAGAAAACTCCAAGTTACAATGTAATGTAAACAATCATAGAATCTATAAACGTCCCAAAAAGATCACCAATATCCATCAAGTCATTATACAATGTTATCCGAAGACAAATCCGGTCAAATAAAATATACAATGATGAAATCAAATACAATCTCCAGAAAAATAAATAAAATAAAATCCTGCAATCTCCATGATACCACTATGCTCCATATGGCCTCAAGCACCTGCAATATGTCATGTCAGGAAAGAGAAAAGTACAACCCCGACAAGAATAATATACAATGTAATCTGTAATGTAGAATAAAAGGTGAAACCAGAATACGATAACTGAAAATGAAATTATGGTACCATAAGTGAAATACAAAACTGAAGATAATGGATACGACAATCAATATACAAAGATAATGAACACGACAATCAATGAACAATACGATGAACATGACCATCAATGCAAGTGTGATCTTTTTAAAATATTAAACTAATGTGTGAACGGCTAAGGACCATAATCCACAATCAATCCATAATCAATCAATTCTACAAGGTGCGGCTTAATCGTACGTGAGGTGTACGATTAGGCTATCCACAATACCTATGTTGGGTGTGGTCACACAAAAGTTAATATTTCTTCCAATCCCTGCAATAACAATGACTCACAATGCAATGTCGAACAAGGGCGATGCAATCGTGTGTATCATGTGTCCGATATGAGAACATGGCACACGAATGTAAGACAGAAACAAAGTAAAAGTTCGAGTCGGTGTACTTACCTCGCTTTGGAAATACGGGAGTAGTACTGCATGGATGTAATGTCACCTGGTATTTATACAATTTGTTATGGTTTGAAATAATGATCATTTATTAACCAGATAACTAACTATCTCTAGTAATTATTATATGTAAGACCTAGTTAATAATATTTTGTAAAATATAATATAGCTTAAAATTTTTCACCTAGCTAAATGATTAATTATTATAAGTAGGAGCCAATTTACTAGTAGATAAAATTTACTTAAATAGTTGCTAGCAAGTTTTATTTTAAAACAAGGTAAAATACCTATATTAACTGATTACTAATTCTAAAATACCAGCATCTACAATTTGGAAAAGTCATTGTTGCAATAATAATTAGAAATATTTAACAGATAATGTTTTAGAAATATTTGATAGTTATTAAATACATTGCAAGAGAATATATATATATATATATATATATATATATATATATATATATATATATATATATATATATATATAATATAACATTTTTAGAAATAATATTACAATTTCAATAAGGAAAATATAAACAATAATAATTAAATAGGAACATTATTAAAATCAGCCCAATTCTACACTTAAACCACCCCAGCCCAATTCTACACTTAAACCAACCCAGCCCATACATATCAGCCCAGACACCCTAATCCATTCACTGGCCCATGCTAACTGTTAACCCAATCTATTTCACTGCTAAATCCAACAATTAAAACCTTAATTCTTTTAAATTCAATACAAGCCCAACATCTTTATCCTGACCCGGCCCATAAACCTGATCTCTTAATAAAAATCTAAACTTTTCTATCGCTTCTCCCATTCTCTCATTTCTAACCAGCCGACATTCTTTCCTCCTTCCTCTTCCAAACTCGCCCGAACCCTAACCCTAGCATCTTCTTCTTCCTCCCGCTGTAGTCCCAAACCCTAACTCTAATGTTTACTAGTGCCTATACCCCAAATCCAAGCTCGTCTTCATCTTCTTCCTGCAGTTTCCAACCGAACCCTAAATCCCCAACTCTGCTTCTCCCCATCTTCTTCCTCCTGCTCGAAGCCCTAATATTACTTCCATGGCCGCAGCCACGAAACCTTAGATATTACTGTTCTTCTCCAAATGTTAGAAAATCCTAACCACAAACCCTAGGTCCAGAACTCTAGCAACAAGAAGGAAAGGGAACGAGTAGATCGAGACGGGAACTCACCTCGACGGCAGATCTCGAGACCCGACGGATGACGGTGGCTTCGACCAGATTCGGCTGGCAGCGGTCGGCCTTGGTGATCATGGCGGCGATGGCTTCGAGAAGGGCTGCTGCGAATCTGCTCGTGGCCACATCAGCGAACTTCGGTGACGTCGATTGCGATCCCAGGCGACACGGTGGCGAAGTCGATCATGCGGCGGCTGTCGACTGAACCAGATCTAGGATGGCGGCTCTCCGGTGGCACAACGGTGCACGCATCTCGAGACAACGGGTCGCTTCGAGATGACTCTACGCGACTCTCGAAGGGCAGCACGTCACTCGAGAAGCTGGCTCGTCCTTCGAAGGGTCGCATGCGAGCTTCGAGGAGCGCACGGTCTTCGAGAACGGCACATCAGTCGAGGAGAGCTCGATAGTCGAGGCTCTGCTGCTTCGATTGGAGTGGCGACTCCGTCGAACTTCGATGAACGGAGACCTCAAGGTGGTGACGACGGGGCGTGGTGCTGATTGTCATCTCCGGCAACTCACGGTGGAGCCACGGTGGCGGGCGGTGATGCACGGCCAAGCTCGGCCAGTGAGCAGAGGAGGGAGAGTGTGTAGAGAGAGAGAAAGAGTATACTGACTGTGTTGTCAGGAATTGGAAGCTGTGTCATAAGTTTTTGGAAAACGTGTAATATTTATAATAAAATAATTATGTGTGTGTGTGTGTGGAGGAATGACAGAGTAGTAATTAAAATCATATCTGGGGGTGTTCCCCAAGATAGGATAGTGGCATGTTAGTAAATAGGAAGAGATCTGGAGGTTTTTAGAAAAATCAATAACAGATTTCAAATTGCTAACAGAAATTAGTTATTTTCTAACAGATTTTTAAATTCAAATATTCAAACAGTTTTCAAAACAGATTTCAATAATTACAAAATTAGTTAATAATTATCAACTGTTAATTAAAATAGTTTTTCTTTAATTACTAATCAATAATTAATTCCGAAAATAGTTAAACAAATTATTTATCTCTCATTAGAAATCATAAAGTAATATTATTTAGAACAGTTATTCAATAAATGTCTAGATAGCAATTAGAAAACAGGATGTTATAATCAACACTGATTAGTAAAGTACCACTAAACTAAAAATAATAATAATAAGTGGAAAGCAATATTGAAAATTTCAAATAACAATATAAAAATATTCTTAAATTTCACAAAAATTCGGTGTAGTGAGTTACAGGTTTTGAGGGGAGGGAGAAAGCTTTACTTTGCTTTTCTTATTCACCTTCCCTTTGCTGTTGCTACGTTTGTCGTCTGAGTCTTCTTCTTCCCTGACACCAAAGTTTTTTCATGGCTCCCAAGCTTCGTCTTTTGCTGCCGCCACCTAGAAGGCCGATAAGGGCAAGGGCCTTACCACAGAGGCCGAGGCCAAGCGCCCATATTTTACTCCGACGTTCAGCCGCCGATCGAAGGTAGGGATTATTCTGGAGAAGATGCTTTATTTCTTTTACATGGTCTGCTGCATGGATGAGAAATCATCTGGACATGAACAAATCGAGAGTAAGATTCTGCTGCATGGATGAGAACTCATCAAAAATATGTTCATATTTGGTTCTGTCGCATGGATGAGGGGTCATCTAGGACATGCACATATTTGGTTCTGTCACATGGATGAGAACTCATCAAGGTCACGCGTAGATTTGGTTCTGTCGCATGGATGAGAATGCACCTAGATTATGTGCAGACTTGAGTTTGCCGCATGGACGAGGACTCATCTAGGACATGCGCAGACTTAGCTTGTCGCATGGGTGGGGTCCCATCTGGAACATGTGCAGTCTCGAAAACTTAGTTTTTTGGCTGAGCCGCTTGGTTCTTTGTATGCCTTGCTACCACTTTATCTTATCTACAGTGTCCCTGGTTGTTGCCCCTTCTGGCGAGGTACATCTTGGACAAGGTCAGATGACGCTGGACGAGAAATTCGATCTGCTTTATCATTACTTAATTGGCTGGCTCTTGCTACATTATTGCTCCCTAATGCACCCATGCCCTAAGAAGGAACGCCGGGAGGGGATGCCTTCATCCAACAGTATCGACGGATGGCTTGGCTGCATACTGAAGTCCCTACGTGACTTCATCAAAAAAATAACTCGATCTCCGATAAATGGAATTATTATTGGAAAACTATTCAAGTGTGAGATCTAAAGATTATTTTCCAAATTGTATCACCATTTAGGAATATTTCATTGTGATTGTGATTGTGACTATTAGGCTAGACACCAAAGAATTACTAGGTTTAGAATTATAGTAGTCTTATTTCAAGTTAACACTATAATATGTCCTTAGTGTTCATTCATTTTTAACTTCCTATCCAAGGATTAGAGGATGAATTTCTCAATCATATATCATTTACTTATTTCATCGTTCTTGAATCGATGACTTGTATGTCTTTGATGATCTAGTATTTATTCACTAGATGAAGGCATGACACCAAACCAGTACTATCTTTGTATTGAGTGAAGCATTCTAAGGAAAGAGAAAACTTATTTTGTTTAGTTGTATACCCTCAAATGTAATTTAATCTTTTTGAAAACTTGACTTATGGGTTGTATATAGATGGTTCTAAGTTAACATTTGTGAATATTCTTAACATGTCAATAGTCTAGCATTGCCCACACTTTATCCTATAACTTTATAGGTGACAATTGTGGATACGGATATCAGTGTATTCATATGACGCGTAGCCTGGGACGCTAGTGTACTTGGCTTACCATATTTTGGGAGCTTGACGCGTGATAAAGGTGATGTATATATATATATCTATATATATATATTATAAAGGAGATTAGGATATTCGTTCTTAAGCATCCATGTATATTCCCTGAAATAACAGTCGTTGGATAGTCTCTTTTGATCGTTCATATTATATCAAAATCTCGCGAGATATTGGATATTTTAAGAATTTAATCTGAACAGCCAAAAAAGATAATCCAACGATCATGATCACTCCTCCTCTCTCTCCTCTCTATATATATATTATATAATATATATTATATATAATAATAATATTATATATATATATATATATTGGAAAAAAAAAAAAATATATATATATATATATTGGAGGGAACCAACCATTTTATTCAATAAAGCCGAAAGGCCGAACCTTTACAAGTATACCATAAGCGCAAATGTCGAAGCTCTACACGTATACCGACAAAAGTGAGGCAAACAGAAACAAAATGGCTAAGCCGAGGAAAGAAGAGAGTTCCAGAAGGCCTCTTGGCCATGTCTACAGAGAGGTCTCCGCTTGTGGCATTGGTGAATGGTCTCCCAAATGAGTTGGTCCGCGCTGTATTGTCGGCCTTCGTATCTTGCCTTGTTCCGATTCTTCCAGATAACCCACGTGGTGGCCGCAGCGACTATCTGGTGGCCATGGGACGCTGACGCCTAGGTGTCCATGAGATGGTGGTAGTTGTCACCTCCATGCGCCATTTTGCATCGCTGGAAAAGAGCTCTCCAGACCTTGGCCGTTAGATCCCCCTGACTGAGGATGTGGTTGGCTATTTCTGATTGTCTATCAGAGTAGCATGTGCACGCAGACGCGAGGCTGAACCCGATAGCGTTGAGTTTGTCGTCCATGGGGAGGATATTGCGTAGGGTTCTCCAGATAGAAAGACCACTTCTTGGGGATGCACGTCTGCCAGAACGAGACAATGGTAGGAGACGGGACCGCGTTGCCCAGGATACGTTTCTGGCAGACATAACCGAGAAGGCGCCAGCACCATCGAGCGACCACAAGAGCTTATCTGCTCCGTCCGATCCTCAGGCTGCTACGACGAATATGGTCGGTCGCTTTAGATCCGACCCAAGACGTGACTTTAGTCCAATTCCAGGAGTTATTGGAGGGTCCCATAGGTCCTTGATAATGCTGTTTCTGGAGCCGCCGTGTGGGGGTGAGCAAGAAGTCGCCAATCCAGCGCTCAAAAATGGTGATGCTTCCCCGCGGCCCACCTGAAGGGCAAATCGCTGTTCGGCCAGGGATCGACCGTGGAGAATGCGTGCCAGGCCGCAGAAGATCTGTTGTTAGCGATGGTCGTGACGGATGTATATGCTTGAAGTATCTGGCCTTCATGAACTTGGACCATAAGTTTTTTACTAGTGCGAAGCTTTTACCACAATTTCATCGAGAAAGCATTACAATATAGGAGATTTTGGAAAACCCCAGACCTCCTCACCATGGGACGAGCCATGGTGTCCCAACTGGCCCAATAGTGTTTTTCGTGGCCGCCACTGTGTCCCCAAAGAAAATTGCTGAGATGCTTTCGATGTGGGACAAGACTTTCTTGGGGGGAGCACGCTGCCAAGGTGTAGATGGGAATAGAGGTGACGTGATTGATGAGGATATCTTGCCTCCTGGGAAAAGGGTGGCATTATGCCAGCCCTCGAGCTTCTTCCTGATACGATCGGTCAGGTTCTCGAAATCCCGGAGTTGGATTTTTCGTACACGAGGGGCACCCAAGGTAAGAAATGGGGGTGCTTGATGGGATTGATGTGGTGGTAGATATGGTGGTCGCTTGCTCTCTCTTGATATTATGATGGGTGTAATGACGCTCTTTTCCGGGTTGACCTTCTGCCCTGAGCACCACTCGTAGTTCTGGAGCGTATTGTGATGATTTCCATCGATCCTGCGCTTCGGCTGTGAATATAAGGATATCGTCCGTGAAGGCTAGGTGGGTGATGATTGGGCAGCCGCTGGCCGTTTGGTAGTGCTGGAAGTTGGGGGTGTACGTCATTTTATTAAGGTTTCTGCTCAACGCATCCGCCGTAATGATGAAGATGGTGGAGGATAGCGGATCCCCCTGCCTGACCCCCTGAGTGGATTTAAAGAACCCGTCCGCTTGAGAACCACGAGTTGCTGATAGATCTCTACACCACGTTGGCCCAGGTTTCGGAGAAGCCGAAGGCTCTGAAGACCCAGATCATAAATTGCCAATCTAGTCTGTCGTAGGCTTTCTCCATGTCTAATTTGATGGCAATGTTGCCCCCTCTTGCTGGGAATTTCATGCAGGTGACTAACTCTTGGGCCAGCATGATATTGTCTTAGATATTTTTCCCTCGAACAAAGCCACTTTACTCCTCCGAAATGCTCTTGGGAGAAGGCCTGCCATGCGGGGTTGTGATGATCTTGAAATAATCTTGTTGGTAAAGGTACAGAGACTGATAGGCGAAAGTTACAGAATGTCTCGGGGTTGTCTTTCTTTGGGATGAGGATGAGGTTGGTGCTCGATGGCTCTGGGATAAGTGGCACCTTGGAGGAAGGCGGAGGTCGCATTGTGGATGTCAGTCTTGATGATGTCCCAGCAAGTGTGGAAAAAAATCCCTGAAATCTGTCTGGTCCTGGGGCGCTGTGCTCGTCGAGGGCCCATACTGCTCTCTCACTTCTTCCTCCGAGAGAGCTGTTCAAGCCTGAAATTGTCTGTGTCGCTGATAAGTTGGGGGATCCCCAGAAGGTGTTGTCTTTAATAACCATCTTCTTGGAAAAAAAAAGTCTGGAGTAGAACTTCGCGACGTCCCCTTGGATCCCCTTTTGGTCGGCGACGCTGGTGCCGTTGTCTGCGGTAATATGATGGAGAGTGAGTTTTTGTCTACGTCCGTTGACGCAGGCGTGGAAGAAACTGGAATTGTTGTCCCGTCGCTGTCCTATTTGATCCTAGCTTTCTGCTTCCAAAAGTCGGTCTTAATCTTCAGCTGAATTTGAGAATGGCTTTGGTGAGATTCAGCACCCTCCTGGTATGAGGTGAACAGTCTGCCATGTATTTGCTTCAGCACGAGTCACATCGTCTTCTGCTTCGCGAATGGCTTAAAAATGTCCCCGTAGGCTTGCTTGCACCAAGCAGTCAAGGCTTTCCTCGTGGCTCGGAGCTTAATGGCCACACGATTAAGGGGATCAACGGAGTCCGCGCTGTTCCACGCTTCCGCGATACTCCTAAGAATTGGGGGTGCTCGCTCCAGAAGTCCAAGAAGCGGAAGCTCTTCAGGAATGGTTGGATGTGTGGTGATTCCCACC
>JANAVB010014797.1:13502881-13505381 GCA_029216955.1 Iris pallida
GAATAACGTTTAGAACACCTAGAGGATTACTAGGATTACAACATAGGAAACTCATCACAGCATGATGTTATTATAAATTAGACTTTTGTTTGTTGTGATTGTTTACTTAAAAGAATTCTTATAAGTCCTTTTTTTTCTAAATAGATGGTGCTCACATGCTCATCCCAGGTATGTCACACCTGAAAATGGCGTACTTCCTATCCAGCAGGTCGACCAGTTGACCGAAGCACCTCCACCTCCACCTACCATACCCCCCACTCCACAATCCACCAACCCAGATGCCACCACCACCTCCCACCTCACAGTCCCAGCAGGACCCGATACTCCCACTATCATCTATAGTTATAGCTACCTAGGCTTCCGTCACTCTCGACGGGAACCAGCTGCTCATTCTGATCCAAGGGTTCCTAACGACCCATCAGGAGCAGACCACCTTACTTCTCCAGAGCATAGAGCGTTCTGAGGAGCGTACCATGGTCCCACCACCAGTAGAGCCATGACCAAGAGTGGGAAATATCAAGGACTTCATGAGCTTGAACCCCAGGGAGTTCATGGGGACTGAAGGCATCATAGTTGTAGATGACTGGTTAGACTCGGTAGAAAGGAAGCTCCTTGGAGCTAGGTTGCCGGGTGACCTTCAGGTCGAGGCAGCGGGATTTCTGCTGACAGACTTAGCAGGAGTTTGGTTCAGGAATGAGCCACTATTCGTGAGAGGGAGAGCCACATGGAATCAGTTCAAGAAGAAATTCTTTTCGACTATCGCTAGAGTAGCCATGGGGCTACAATTCTAGAACATCCAGCAGGGGAACCGTTCTGTTGACGAGTATGCGATAGAGTTTAGTCGTTTGAGTCGTTTCGTCCCTAGCCTGATTACAGACCCAGAGGAGGCTGACGACCGCTCCAGTTCTGATATTACCTTCAGGATCTGGAGGTTTTACCATTTACAGCGATGCTTCGGGAAAGGGGCTAGGATGTGTTTTGTAACAGCATGAAAAAGTGATTGCTTATGCATCTCGGCAATTACGGACTCACGAGTGGAACTATCCTACCCACGAACTAGAGTTAGCTATGGTGATCTTTGCCCTCAAGTTGTGGAAACACTACTTATACGGAGAGCGAGTGGAAATCTTTACTGACCACAAGAGCTTGAAGTATGTGTTCACGCAGAAGGAGCTGAACATGAGGCAGAGAAGATGGTTAGAGTTGATGAAGGACTTCGACATCGATTTGCAATATCATCCCGGAAAGGTAAATATGGTAGCAGATGTGCTGAACAGGCATCCAATGGCATGGTATCTGATGATAGATCGACATTTGCGAAAGGATCTGGAGAAGCTCGGTATTGAGGTGATTCAGCCAGGATTATTGATACAGATGATGTCGCTAGACATTCAGTCAGGTCTGATGGAGCAGATCAAGGAGACTCAGTCTACAAATGAGAGCCTCAACAGACTCAGGGAGCAGGCTTTAGCTGGATTACTTGATGATTTTACCATAGCAGAGGATGGATCTTTGAGGCGCGGTAGCTGGTTATGCGTGCCGAAGGGCGAGCTGATAGAGGCGATCTTGCAGGAGGCGCACAGATCGCGATATTCTTTTCACCTCGGTACCAACGAGATGTACCGTAACTTGCAGAAACATCTTTGGTGGCACGTGATAAAGAGAGATGTATCACGCTTTATTTCGAGGTGCCTAGTTTGCCAGCAGGTCAAGGCAGAGCGTCAGAGGCCGGCTGGTCTATTGCAGCCATTACCCATTCCCGAGTGGAAGTGGAAACATATTACGATGGACTTTGTCTCAAGGCTTCCTCGTTTCCAAGGATGGAAGGATGCCATATGGGTTATCGTTGACAGGCTGGCGAAGTGTGCTCACTTCATACCCTTCAAGGTGGGGCTCTCCACCGAGAAGTTGGCGGAGCTATACATGCAGCAGATAGTTCACTTACACGGATTACCGGTGAGCATCGTATCAGACCGGGATAGCAGATTCACATCTTATTACTGGAGGAGCTTGCAGGAGGAGTTGGACAGTCAGCTCAAGTTCAGTACAGCGTACCATCCACAGACCGATAGACAGTTCAAGAGGATGATTCAAACGCTCGAGGATATGTTGAGGACTTGCGTACTGGATTTCGGCGGATCATGGAAGAGTCATCTTCACTTGGTAGAGTTTTCATACAACAACAGCTACCAAGCCAGCATCGGTATATCTCCATTCGAGGCACTATATGGACGAAGATGTCGTACACCACTCTTTTGGGATGACGTTGGAGAAAGAGTTATGCTTGGGCTGGAGATGATCACTGAGGCAGCAGAGAAGGTCGGGATGATCAGAGACAGACTCAGAGTTGCTCAGGACAGCCAGAAACACTTGGTCGATGCTAGTCGTAGATAGATGGAGTTCGCCGACGGAGATATGGTGTTGGTAAAAATATCACCTACCAGAGGGACGATTCGATTAGGACGAGGCAGCAAGTTGAGCCCTAGATACATTGGACCGT
>JANAVB010014797.1:13510381-13641738 GCA_029216955.1 Iris pallida
CCCCTAGCAGGAACAGCAATACTAACCTCATTCCTACCACCTTACGCATCATTTGCAGATAACGCGTGCCAGCTCCCCATTCCTCCTGCGACTGACATAAAGAACTCCATGCAATTGTATGAACACCTCTCCACCAAACGAAATTTGCACATAGTCGCTCCAACCTCCAAACCGTCGCCAAAGGTAGCTTGATGGATTGTAACCAGAATCCTGCAATTACCATGATGACCGTCCTGACCAGCTTAATCCCCCTTCCCAAATGACAACCTAACCGCCTGCCAACCCTCTACTTGCCGTTAGACGAACTCAATAATACTGCGAATCCACATCTCGAGCATAGTTGCTTGACAAAGAGATGCCGAGATATTTAACTTATAACGCCCGTAGTTCGTATTACGTATTTTGGTATACGTGTACGTATTTTAACTCATATTGCCTGCTTTATTGCATGGTTTATTTTAGCATTTCATTGCTTGGTTCGGCTTGGTTCGATTTTTTTTTTCTTTCTTGCATGTGAACCAACCCTACCTACCCCCACCACTAACCCCATTTATATCCTACCTACTTTTCTCTCTCCTCATAACTCAGCATTTACTCCCCCCTCTTCTTCTTCCTACCTGGCATAGAGCTCCACCTACCCCCTCTCCTACCGGCAAGTGCATCTTGCTTTATGGAGGAACTCAAGTTTTGTTGTTCCATTTTCTTTCTTATAAGATTCTAAAATATTTTAGTACTTAGCATTTTTAATTTCCATATTTCATTTCGTGTAGATCTAAGCTTGTTGCATTCTCGGATTTCTTGGGTTTTGATCATTTAAACCTTGTTATTTTCAAGTTTTGATAGTTCCATGTTGTAGAGAATTTCTTTCTGCCCCATTTCGACCTATGGAAGTCCGAATTCTGACCTTAGATAAAGGAGTATGGAACTTGGAAGCAATGGCTTCATGGTTCTTCTCGGAACAGTGGAGAAGAAGAACAGTGCTTGACCGTATGACCATGTCCGACTCAGCCGTACGGCTTTTTCATGCGACAAGTCCCCTTTAGCCGCATGGCCTTAACCGAATGGCCTTCACCCACGTGACTCAAGTTAACTCTAGCCGCATGAGGTTGTTCCTCCACTATCGCATATGCCCGTTCCTCCTTAGCCGCAGGGCTTTGGTCCCCCCAGCCGCATGGGCCCCTGCCGCATATACCCGTTCCTTCTTAGCCGCATAGCTTTGGTCCCCTCCAGCCGTATGAGCCCCTGTCGCATATGTCCGTTCCTCCTTAGCCGTATGGCTTTGGTCCCCCCCAGCCGCTTGAGCCCCTGCCGCATATGCCCGTTCCTCCTTAGCCGTATGGCTTTAGTCCCCTCAAGCCGCATGAGCCCCAGCCGCATATGCCCGTTCCTCCTTAGCCGCATGGCTTTGGTCCTTCCCAGCCGCATGAGCCCCTGCCGCATAAGCCTGCTGTCCTTAACCGCATGCGCCCTTTTCTTCCAGCCACATGAGACTGTCCCCTTCTTGCCGCATGGCTTCTTCTAGCCGAGCCGCATGGCCTTGCTCGACTTGGCCGCATGAGCCCGATCTCCCTTGGCCGCATGAGCCTGCTCCCCCTCCCGAGCCGCATGAGCCTGTCCTGCTTAGCCGTATGGCTCTTTCCATAGCCGTGCACTCCTTTTACCATGTTGAGCTGTTACATTTATGCTTTTGTCTCATGACTCTCTGTGTAACTTGGGTCCCTTGATAGAATGCTTGTACCATGTAAATTCTGCATATGTTCCATGACACGATAGTGACCAGTCGTGGTGCACTCTTGGCAAGTAACATGACATGATAGTGGCCCGTCGTGGCGCACTCTTGACAAGTAAACCTGACATGATATATCTCGATATGCTGTTGAGACGGCTAGCATGACATGACAGGAATGAATGGCCTGGATGTTGGCCCATTGGTCATGGTCAAACCTGATTTTAATAATTGATCAAACTCTGTCTCGATATAAATGCAAGTTAATTCAGATGTTTACCTACGACGTTTTGGACACTGCTCAACGATGGATATCTACGATGTTCAAGACTGAAGTATTTGCCATTCAGATTGTATTTCCTTTAAAGCAATGTGATTTTTCATTTTATTGAGTCTAGGAATACATTGTACACCAAGTCGTACTGGCAAATAGGTTATCCGAAATTATTTTTCAAAACTGACCTATCTCTTTAAAAATGACCTATGTTTTTGAAAAAAATCCTTTTTTTACAAAAAGCTTCTGAAGGACTTTTCAAAAAGCCAAATTGATTTTTTTCTCAAAAATGAACTGGCAGAACCCTAGCAGAACTCGGCCAGAGTTCGGCCAGAGTTCGGCCAAGATGAACGTTAGAGAACGTTTGATTTTGAACTTGGTCACCCTTCAGTTGCGGTTTGTTACAAAGAGTTCTGTCCGAATTCTGCCCGAATTCTGTTAGAGTTCTGTCTTTGGAAAAACTATAAATAGAGAAATATTTCGATCATTTCAAATCACCAATTCACTTTCAATCTCTTCTCTTTTAAAGCTTACATTTTCTCCAAAGAGTTCTCAAAAGCTTATATTTTTAAATCCCAAGCCAGTTACAATCCTCTAGTCGATTTGCCAGTGCGGTACGGTCTAGAAGTTTCAGAGCGGTTATAATCAGAGGCTTGATAGAAGATACAACTCTTCACAATTGAAGTTAGTCGAGTTCTTCGTATCAAAGCTCGTGTATGTAGAAGTTGCAAGGACTTCGTATGAAAACTTACGAAATTTTTCAATAGTGGATTCAACTGGAAGCTAGAGTTCTTCCGACTGGACTAGTCCTCACAAGAGGGAAACCAGTATAAATCTCGGTGTTTGTATTTTCCTTCTGATCACTTTTTATTTCTGTCATTTACTTTGTGATTATTTTTATATCTGTGATCTAACTGCTAACAAGATTTTTAATTAGCAATATTCCGCTGCCTACTCTATTCACTCTCCTCTAGAGTATTCTGCTTTACGATTTCGTTCCTACAATTGGTATCAAAGCAGGCTCTCCATCTAGAGGTATTATATTCTGATCCCAATTGTTCCTATAATTGGTATCAGAGCAGGCTCTCCACCTAGAGGTATTATATTCTGATCCCAATTGTTCCTACAATTGGTATCAGAGTGGGTTATATAGGTAAAGCAAGGTAAAATTGCAGTTATATTCAATTTTTATATAGATCACAGTATTACACATAGCAACTGTGAAATTCACAAGTGAAGGCCAAGCCACAAACAGACCTCCACTGTTTGACGACACTAATTATACTTATTGGAAAACACGTATGAGTTTCTTTCTGAAATCTCTTGATTTTGACTTATGGTCTGTAGTTATTGATGGCTATAAAAAGCCTCCTCGTATAAATATTGATGGTGTTTTAGTTGAAAAACCCTATGACAAATATACAGAGGAAGAAAAGAAAAAGGCCAGTCTTGACGTACGTGCGATTAACGCTTTATTTTGTGCTTTAGACCGAACTGAATTCAACAGGGTGTCTACCTGCACAACATCAAACGAAGTGTGAAAACTTCTTGAAGTAACCCACGAAGAAACAACGCAAGTCACGGAGGCGTCAAAGATCAGCAGACTTACTCAGGAGTACGAGGCGTTCAAAATGAAGCCAAGTGAATCAGTCACTCAGATGTTTACAAGATTCTTGGATATTATAAATCCTCTGTCTTCGCTAGGCAAGGATTATAGTAACCATGAGAAGATTCACAAACTTCTACGAGCTCTTACAAAGAACTGGATTCCAAAGGCTACAGCAATCATTGAAGGGAACGACCTCTCAATAATGTCTTTAGAAACACTCATGGGTAAGTGTTTGCCATAAAATATAAAAGAACAGAACAATTATATCGGAGGACTGGACTTTTACTTCACAATACAAACTCGCTTGTACAAAGAAAGCCTAGGAACGAAAACCTAGGTACAGCAATCTAAGTACAATTGTTTATTTTAGATTCTGGGGGGTGACGGTAGAGGCTCGGGAAAGCGACGGAAGCTCTGCCTTACTCCTTGGACGATCGGATGCAGCCTTGGCTCCGGGAAAGAAATGCTCTCAGGATACCCTCTGTGTGGGCCTTTGTCTCTCTGCTCTCTCTCTTCAAGTCTCTCCAGGTGCTCTGATGCTTTTCAAAAAAAGTCCTCTTTCGCAAGGGAATGGCACCTTGCTATTTATAGGAGTGGGATGCAATCATTAGGGTTTGCAATGATTGCCTCCTTGATAAGTCGGCAGTTAAGGATTAATTAATCTGGGCCCTTCATTCTGATTGTAGCAAATCTAGGTAATTAATGTAGATTGCATCAAATCTCTGTCGGCAATTAATGATAATTTTCATAAATTTTCATGATTTGTTATGCCAAGCTCGGATCTCCCACCACGTGTTCAATTTGCATGATTGCAAATGATCTGATTTGATTCCAGTAATTATGAGGATGGCACTAAACCTGATTGTTGGGATTTGTTGATGAATCTTGATCGATTTGATGCCACATGTCCCACAATTATTATGCTGTTAGCTGTAGGGACGCGGGAAAACTAATCTTCTGCCACGTGTCTTAACCGTGAGCCACTTAGGAAATCCGAACCACATGAGAATTGTTTCCTACTGAGCCACATAAGACTGGCCACGTATTGAAATGATCTGAGCCACATGAGCGTAGGCAACCGCATGATGGATGGCTTCTCAGTGAGCCACATGAAGATAATCCTCGTGAGCCGTATCGGGTAGACTCTGTTTGAGCCGCATGAGGTGGCCTCTACCTGAGCCACATGGGGTGGCCTCTGCCTGAGCCGCATGCGACTGTCCACGTGTCAAGGCCGCATGAAGGATTTTGGAGTTTTTGTCAGAGATTTCCTTCGTTTCCCTAGGAGTCTACCATTATGACAGGTTCTTTATGGCAGCTTTATGTCAGAGCCGTCAGTTCTCCTTGATGTCAGAGCATTAAATAGGGCCTTTACTTAATGGCCAATTGCAGGAGCAAACTGCAGAAGGCCACGTAGTGTTTGCTTGAGCCGCATGTCCAAGTCGGTGACTTTTTGAACCGCATGATGTTCTTGAGCCGCATAAAGCTCGTCTGTTTTTGAACCGCATAAGTTTTCCTGTTCTGAGCCGTATGGGCAATCATGTTCTTCTCCATGCTTCTACAAGACCCCCTTCAAAGTTTTCAATTTGCAAAATTGAAATACTTTGAATAAGAAGCCTGGCTATGTGAAAATTCTTTGGACTGCATGGGATGCTCTGGCCGCATGAACCTCTTTGTCGCATGGCCTGTCTAACCGCATACATTTCCTAGCCGCATGGGCTCCCTGCCACGTGTGCGTGTCATTAATTGCCTTTAATTTGTTTTAGAGCAGTCTTTTGGGAGAATCCCAAGGGCTGGTTCATTAAATCTTTGGATTTTATGCCCTGGGTGAATCTCTTTTATGAGAGGGGGCAAAATCCAAGGAGTCGATTTTGTTTTGTCTGCAGCACACGACCCGAAGCGGTTTATTGGTCTACGTGCCCCCCCTCTTTTGTCCTCCTATAAATAAGAGGAATTAAGAGAATAAACTTCTTTACTCTCTCCTTCAATTCAAACCTTTCTTGTCCCGATTGTCATCCTCTTCTTCGATCACCGATGGCTCCCAAGAAGACTGTTGCGGCGAAGGGTAAGAAGGCGGCGTCTTCATCGACTACGGCACCCGAAGCTCACTTCGACGTTTGTCCTGCTATTAAGGGTAATGATTTGGGAAAGTCATATTCTTCGAAACCCTAACGACGGCTCTGTTGCATGCTGTATGCAAAAGTCTTTAATGCAAACTGTTTCGAGTTGTATGGGCCGCATACATGTCCCATAACCGAGCCGCATGGGGGTATACCCCATGTCCGAGCCGTATGGGAGTTGTCTTAGTGGGCCGTATGAACACTTCGTAAACCGAATCGTATAATGACCTGTCGATCAGATCCGTATGAGTCCACTGTGTAAGGCTCTGACCATCTTTTGACTTTGTTTATCTTTGATTCTCGCAGCAACCCTGCCGAAGGCTAAGATCATTGTGAAGGAAGAGTTGCTGCCCCCTTCCAAACAAGAATCATCGTTTGTTAAGGAGGAGGTAACACCAGAAGCGGAGGAACAGAAAGGAGAGCTGGCGCCCATTGCTGTAAAGAAGGAGCCCCAGTTTGAAGGCGGTAGTATTGGAAGTTCTGATCCTCCTATTTCGGACGAGGATCTTGCTCAAGTACATCCTTCATATGCAAAATGGTTGAGGGATTGGTATATGTGTCCCCGCAACTAGGATTTGTGGGCTCTCACAAATGTCCGTCTTTGTTTTGACACTTCTGTCTGTCTTTAGCTGTGGTTCATGTCTTGCTTCTTTTGGACATCGATGTAATCTCTTTCCCTTCTTGTCTGAATGAAATAATAGAGAACTTTTCTGGCTTGCTAACGAGACGTAGTCATATGAATGTCACCAATTTCGAACGGAATACATTCGCTCTGTTCTTTGCTTGTAGTAGTTGTCCCAATGGGAGACTTTTTGTGGACCAATTATCCTTGGCGTACCCTGGTTCTGGATACGGATAATAAGTTGGGAGAGAACCAACATATTTACTCAGAGGTAATGAGGACATGGCAAATATGAGTGTTTCTTCGATGGAGCCTTCCCATTCAGAGGTAATGAGGACATGGCAGGAGTGGGCTCTATGAAGGGGTACATAGGACAACTCAGTGGTAATGAGGACATGAAAGTTCTATGTAGAGGGGTGATTTGTTTTTGGCAAAAATGAAACGACTCAGAGGTAACATTGACGTGGTCGTTTTGGAAATTTTGTGGATCTGTTACCCTTTTTGTGCACTGAGAGTGCGGGTAGTGGATCATGAGGGGGGAGCTCTTTCAGAGAAATAAGTTCAGAGGTATGGTCATACATGACTTATTATCTGAAAGAGTGACCGGAATGTAAGTTCAGAGGCACCTGCGGGTACATAACTCGATGATCTGGGAGAGTTAGAGTCGGCATGTGAGTTCAGCGGTACGAAAGAGTACATGACTCGGCGATCTGGAATTTAGAGAATGTGAGTTCAGCGGTACCGGAGGGTACATAACTCGGCAATCTAGAATTTGGGGAATCTGAGTTCAGCGGTACCGGAGGGTACATAACTCAGCAATCCGAGATTTTGTGAATGTGAGTTCAGCGGTACCGGCGGGTACATAACTCAATAATCTAGAATTTTTGGAGGATGTGAGTTCAGCGGTACGGGCGGGTACATAACTCAATAATCTAGAATTTGGAATATGAGTTCAGCGGTACCAGCGGGTACATAACTCAATAATCTGGAATTGGGAGAATGTCGTTTAGACATAATATTTCTTCAGGAACTTGCCGTTGACGGGCAACATGAGCAAGTCTCCGTTTTCTTTTGCGAGGCGGTAAGCACCGTTGGAGAATACGGCCTCAATGATAAATGGACCTTCCCATTTTGGCTAGAATTTGCCGACGGTTTTGTGAGTCATGACCATCGGCCTCCGAACTGCCAGAACGAGATTGCCCACTTGGAACGTTCTGATTTTAACCTTCTTGTTGAAGGCTCCGGAGATGCGTGCTTGGTATAGCTCGATTCGTTGCTGAGCCAATAGGCACTTTTCATCTATGGCCTCCAACTCTTGTAGCCGGCGACGATAGTTATCGTCTGTCGTCAATTGGTAAGTAAGAGCGACGCAGAGCAAAGGTATTTGAGTCTCCAATGGGAGAACTGCCTCACTCCCGTACACCAGGAAGAATGGTGTGTTCTCTGTGGCTGTTCGGACTGTGGTACGGTACGCTCATAAGCATTCACCAAGCTTCTCGTTCCAGTCGTATTTGTTGGACGATACGAACTTCTTGAGAAGTTTGATGATTGTTTTATTGAATGCTTCTGCCAATCCATTCGCTGCTGGGTTGTATGGCGTTGAAGCAATATTCTGGATGCGGTACTTGTCGCAGAACTGATAGAAGGCGTGGCTTGCAAACTGCGGACCATTATCGTGGATGATCCTTCGGGGCAGTCCAAAGCGATAGATAACGTGATGCTTGAGGAAGCTGATCATGTTTGAAGTCTTTACTTCTACAAGTGGAACAGCTTCCGTCCATTTGGAGAAGTAATCTGTGATGGCGAGTATGAAGCGATGTCCTTGGAAAGAGGGTGGAGTGATTGGACCGATGATATCCATTCTCCATGCTTCGAACGGCCAGGATGCCACTGTCGGATGTAGAAATTCGAATGGCTGGTGGATGAAGTCTGCGTGAACTTTGCAGGCTTTGTACTTTCTTGCGTAGTCTATCGCATCTGCTACCATCGTGGGCCAGTAGTAGCCCATTCGGCGAAGACGGTCTTACAATTTTGGGCCAGGCTGATGGGCCCTGCAGACACCGTCATGAGCTTCGCGTACGACTTCTTTGGCTTCTGCGTTTGACAGACATCGAAGCAATAATCCATCGTAGGATCGGTGATACAGCATTTTCGTCTCTGTATCGTAGAAGAATCTGAGAGAACGCCTTCTGATAGAGGTGGCTTCTTTTGGGTCCTCCGGCAGAATGTCGTAGACTACGAAGTTAATAAATGGTTATCTCCAGTCTTGTGCTTTGTCGATCGTCTGAGCGGAATAACTTGCCACGAATTGAACATTGTTCTTGGGACAGACCAGTTCATGGCCTATCACATCCACCAATTGATGAGCATAGTTCGGAACCGCTAGGGAAGCGGCAAGGCCAGCTAAGGCATCGGCTTCGATATTTGGAGTCTGGGGACGTGTTCGATGAAGAACCCTTCAAATGACGAGATGATGTTGATCGCTATTTGGTGATGGGGATCATGTCTTCATGGCGAACCTCGTATGAACCCCGGATCTGATTGACGATTAACTGTGAATCGTCGTATGCTTCAAGATATTCTATCCCCAGCTCTCTTGCAAGTTGGAGACCAATGACTAAAGTGTTGTACTCGGCCACATTGTTAGAGCAGAGTTTTGTGAGGGAGTAAGCGCGATTGATCACAAATCCGGAAGGAGAAACCAGCACCACTCCGACTCCGACGACGATGTTGCCCTTAGGTCCGGTCCTTGAGGCGCCGTCGAAGAACATCTGCCATATATCATCGTGAGAGGTTGCATGCGAGTCGACGACCTCATCTGGGATGTTTTTGTATATTCTGGCATAACTCCGGGCCTGGGTGGGCTGCTAAAAAGTCTGCCAGAGCTTGACCTTTAACAGCCTTTTGTGGGACGAAGATCATATGGTAGGGGGACAGTAATATTGCCCATGTAGCGAGACGAGAGCTGAGTGCCCCTGGTTTAGTCATGAGGACCCTGAGGGGGTTGACTCGTGATATCACATGTATGGTCTGCCCCGTGACATAGTATCGCATCTTTTGAATGGCGAACACCAGGGCGAGGCATTCCTTCTCTACGGCGGTATATCGGTGTTCTGGCCCGATCATTATTCGGCTGAGGTAATATATAGCTTTCTCATGGCCTGCATTATTGTTTTGTGCTAGCAGAGCGCTGAAGGAATGCTCTATTGCTCGTACATAGAGCAGGAATGGTTTTCCAGCAATCGGGGCCACCAGGACTGGAGGGTTCGACAAATATTCTTTGATGCTGTCGAAGGTACGCTGACATTCTTCGTCCCATACGAATGAGATGCCCTTCTTCATGAAATGGGTGAATGGCTGACAACACCCGGAGAGGTTGGAAATGAACCTTCTGATGTAAGCTAACCTCCCTTGGAGGCCTCGAAGTTCTCGGAGATTTCTCGGGGGACCCATCTCCATGATTGCCTTCGTCTTCTCAGGGTCTACGTGGATACCCTGGGAGGTAATGATGAAACCTAAGAACTTTTCGCTGGATACGCCCAAGAAGGACTTCGTAGGGTTTATTTTCAAATTGTGCGCTCGCATTAGGTCGAACACTGTCCTTAGATCATGCAGATGATCTTCCTTAGAGCGGCTTTTAACGACGATGTCGTCAACGTAGCACTCGACGGTCTTGCGCAAGTGATCCCTGAAGATGATACTCATGGCTCTTTGATAGGTGGTGCCAGCGTTCTTTAAACCGAAAGGCATGACTGTGTAGCAGAATGTGCCTATTTGTGTTCGGAACGATGTATGCTTTTCGTCGTCGGAAAACATCTTAATTTGGTTGTATCCCGAGAAGCCATCCATGAACGACATACGTTCGAAGCCACAGGTGTTGTCAATCATGATGTCTGTGATAGGGAGGGAGAACTCATCTTTGGGACATGCCTCGTTCAGATTACGGAAGTCGATGCAGATTCGAATCTTTCCATTCTTTTTGAGGACCGGTACTATGTTGGCGACCCAGTCTGGATGTTGCTCCTCACGAATGAAGCCACTGGCTATCAGTTTGTTGACTTCGGCTTCGATTGCATCCATGATGCCTGGGCGGAAGTGTCGTTGTTGTTGTTTGACTGGCTTTGCATCTGGCCGAATGTTAAGTTTGTGAAGAGCAATATCGGAATTTAACCCTGACATGTCTTCATAGTTCCAGACGAACACATCAATATATTCTTTGACGAGTTCCAATAGAGATTTTCGCTCTTCGTCTGTCAGGCTTTTACTAACAAAGATTGGTTTTGGAGAAGAGTCGCTGCCTAGATCCACTTGTATGACCTCATCTTCAGTAGGAGGCTCTCTTTGTTCAAACCATTTCTTTCATTGCACATCCAGCTGTTGGGCCCACGGCTCTAATTCGAGGAGTTCAGGAAAGTCTTCACCTTCTTCGTAAGCATCAGCGAACGCCATGTTAACAGTCAAGACCTGCCTAAACACATCTCCGATGTTGATATCCGAATCAAAAGTTGGTGATCTGGTTGAGTGTGACTGCCAGTCGCATTCCTCATCTGAGCTTTCAGGGTTGTTGTAGGAGTAACATATTCCAGTCCGCATCGGGTCTTGTTGTAGTAGTCCTGTGGTTTGCCAGCCGGGACTGGCAACTTTAAAGGTAATCGTCGACCAGTGCCGTACTTCAAACTTGGCATAGTTTCTAGATCATACCCTTGTTTTTGCATGAGATATTTGGATTGGGGGCTATATAGATAGAGAGGCAGTCTTCCGGTGTCCGATTCGAGATCGACTTCTTCTATGGTGAAGGGCTGCAGATTATTCTTCCGACCGAAGATGATTGGATGGTCTCCTCCATCGATTATGCGGTAAGCGTCTTCCACGGAAGTGAGCTGATTTGCGATGTAAATATTTGTCACCTGCGGATGGAACATCAGTGTGAGCGGCCGCATACTTGGCCAGTTCTGGTTCTTCTTCGGCTACCCCCTGTAGAAATAAAAACTGAGAGGATGACTTGGGCAACTTGATCATCATAAGTTCTGCTGGTGGAGCAGAACGTGGAGTTGTTGGCAAACTGGCAACCCCCAGTTTGGTACTCGATGTTGGGCGGGGAGTAGTTAGCTCGCTGGAAGCCCCCGACTTTGCATCGGGGTGACGATTCTTCTTGGAAAGACGTATCGTCATTGGTTTGTCGAAAGGATTGAGCTTCTCCGTTTGTTGCTGGCCGACTCTAGGCAGTCTGATTGTCAGTGGCTCCGTTGTGGGTCTTGGCGCTTGGTCGGACCTTGGCAGCCGAATTATCATTTGCTCTTCTTGTGCCGAGAGGCTGATTGCGTCCTTACGCAGAGCGGCCGTAAGGGGTGCGGACTTGCCAGGTTTGCAAGCCTGGAGGTGGATCGTCAGAGGTTCTTCTGATCCTGTGGCCGTCTTAGTGCGAGCTTGCACATCTCTTTCACCAAGGTTCCTCTTCGACTTTTCGTATAGGCAGGAGTCTGAGTAGTAGGATTCGACCCCTTTGAAGGGATCGATGTCGGCAAATTCTGTCCTCACGAAGCCGTGTTTGTCGACATACTTGAAGCACTAGTACAGCGTGGAAGGCACGATCATGTAATCGTGTATCCAAGGGCGCCCCAAGAGGATATTGTAGGAAGTGTCCGCATCTATGACATAACAGGTTACTTCTGACTGAAGATCGCCGATTTGGCACTTCAAGCGAATCTTCCCAATCAGGTAGCTCCTGCCGAAATTGAAACCGCTGATGGCGGTGCTTGTTGGCGTCAGGCGATACATAGGAATGCGGAGATGATGTAACAGACTCTTCGGGATGATGTTTATGGAAGAACCAGGATCAATGTGCATCCGATCCACCTTTACGTCGCCGATGTATCCAGTATAATATAACGGTCGATCGTGCAGGTTGGTTTTGATGAGCATATCCTGTGGAGTGAAGACAATGTTGGGCATCGCTCCTGTGCAAGCGCTGTCTTGGAGATCTGCAGGCGGGCTCTCTCCCGTGAGGTTGACCTGAGCTAGATATACATCGGTGTTCTGGAGTGCGTCGCTCAAAGCCGCGCGAACATCCTTGGAGAGTCTCAGGAGCTCGTATAATGATAATTTGGCCGGTATGTTGGCCAATTGCACCAAGATGTCAAAGTTGTAGGGCCTTTCCAGCCCATGAGGTGCCTCTTTTCGGAGGGATTTGTCAAAGCGAGTCTCCTTCCGCCTAGGCTTGTCGGTCGTCGGATGTTGGAAAGGTCCCGAAGTGTCAGCAGTGGCCGGCTGATGCTCTTCAGCCGAGTTATCTGGTGTTGGTTGGGATTGAGCACCAGACCGAGTGACGACAGCTGTGGCTACTTCGACATCTACCGAAATTGTGTGGCAGGATCTGACCTTTCCACCCTTCTCCCTGCCAATAGGGAGTGGTACGGACTGAGTTACTTCTGGTACCAAATCTGGATGGACCCACATGACATCCCCTCGTGACGTGGTGAGAGGTACCAGACCAGTAGCCTGATCTCGAGGAGGTGGAAGATTAGCAATCTCCATTGTCGCCCGAGGGATGGGTACCACGCCGTCTTGAGTCTCTGTTGGAGGGAAGCTGCCAAACTGTACAGACACCATGTTGGCTGCCACGGTTACCTCCTCGAAGTCAATGGCCAGAGCCTTTGAATCGATAAGATGTTGGATGTATCGCTTCAGTTGGTAGTAGTCGTGTGTAGCATGGTGGACGTAGCGATGGTAATGGCAGTACTTTGGGCTCTCCATTTCCGCCGACCGAGGTTCCCGTCTTGGTGGAGGGAGCTAAATTCTATCTCCTTGTATGAGCATATCCAAGATGGGCTTGACATGGCCATCTTCGAAGGAGTAGGTCATTTGCGGCCATTGCTTGTCTGCCGATTTTGACTAAGGTTTCTGGGCTGTGTCGGCCACCATAGCCTGCTTGTCCTTATTGTCCCGATTGTTGGAAGAGCTACCCCCATTGTTGTTGTTGGTATTAGGACGCTTGCCCTTGTCCTCTTCCTCCGAGATGTGCAATCCCAGTTGGCAAGCCTTCTTCAACCTGTCTTCGGCGCTAGTGGCTCTGATGATGAACGTCTTCCAGTCCTTAAATTAACTTTCACCCATCCAGAGGCTGATTGTTGGAAGCAGTCTCTTTTGGCAAATTTCAATTAAGGAGGAGTCCGAATTGCCGGACGGCAACTTCATGGCGGTTTGGCGGAACCGCTCAATATAGTTCCTTGTCAGCTCTTTCTCTCCTTGAACGACGTCCATGAGGGTGGACATTGTGATGTCCTGTCCTACTGCATAGAATCTCTCTAAGAACATACGCTTGAAGCTGGCGAAGGAGTGGATGCAGTTGTCTGGCAGGTTACGGTACCAGTCGAAGGCGACCCCTTCCAATGCCCCGATGAATAATCGTGTAAGGATGGCATCGTCATGGGGCAGATGGTCGGTGGTGACCTCGAAGTAAGTGATGTACCGACTTGCGGAGGTCTTTCCATCATATGGATTGATGTGGAATGGTTTATACTTTGGTGGGAAGGGAACGTCTCTCCACGCAGCGGGATACGGTTGTCGTATCCTGAGGTCTTGGCAGTTTTTTCGAGCGTGGAACATGGCTCGGAGCTCCTGGACCTCTCTTCTTGCCTCCCTGGCTTCGTCTGCAGCGGTAAGAGTCGATATTTCAGGAGGAATATGCCCGAGTTTGGTGCCGCTGAGTTTGAGTCTGCATTGACTACGGGACCCAAGTTTGTTTGGCCAGGCATCCCTCCTTACAGAGTAGGGAGGGCTGCTTTGGTCTCGTCCACGAATTTGACCAAAGTGTGCAGTATGGCCTCCAGAGTGTCGATGCGTTGGCGATCACTGGGACCATCCTGTTCGTCGTTTGTCATGAATGTCGTCCTGACATGAGTAGAAGTGGAAGGGACGGTGGATGATGTACACTCTGAATCATACCCCTGTAACGAGAAGTCATCGGGGTATGTAGGAATGTCTTCCTCTGGTTCGGACTCAGAAGGAACAGTACCCCCAGCTTCCGAGTTTGACTCGTCTTGGGAATTGTGGACGTCCTCGGGGACGTCGAGATTTGCTGTATCTAATGGGAGAGTTGTTTCCCCCAGCTTGTCACTTTGGAACATCGGATTGTCGTGGAGGTTCGGAGGAGTGCTACCCCCAGTTCCAGCAACCCCCAGTGATGTGGATGATGAATCTCCTACTGTAGCAGGTTTCGTCTTTAAACGGGTACCTTAGAAAACTCCGGTGGTGGGTACCTGCTTAGACGACAGTCTCTTAGTCATAGTGGTCGAAATCTTCGGGCTGGAAACGTTTGTCTTCTTCCCTCTCCCATCGGTGAGGATTTTCTGTGCAGAGTTACAGTAGACGACGGGAGGTGCCTCATCCTCTGAACATGGTTGTTGCAGTCTTTGGAAGACGGACTGCCGGTCTTCTCGTACCGTCGCATTATTGCAACAATAGTTGACGATGACTTGGATGCAGTGACGTCCGTGGGAGTACTCTTTGCACCCTGAGGTCCCATCTCTTTCCTTGTGCTTGTGGAGGATAGCCTCACGCAAGTCAGATGGGTCCGAAATGACCATGTTTGCTCCCTGGATTTTGGGAGACTTTTGGGAACCATCCTGTCCGTTTGCCGCCGGGTGCTGGACTCGAGTGGTTCTGTACAACTTCCCATCAGAGGCCCGTATAATTAGTATGTGGAACTCTTGGATGGTCAGAGGTCGGGACAACGGACTGAGCTTGCCAAGCTCGCACTGCCCTAGACTTCTTCACTATAGTGCGTGGGGGCACATAGTAGGAAGAGTCTAAGTGGTGCTGGAGAGAGTCAGACATGTTTTCTCGAGAGCACGAGAGATCAGGACCATAGGAGAGACGGTCGAAGACTGAGCCGCGTGAAGCAGGCGGTATACGGCTAGAATCAACAGTCTTCATGCGGCTGGCAGTCGTAGCCGCATGGGCTTTCTTCATGCGGCTGGAAGTCTCAGCCGCATAGGTCTTCTCCATGCGGCTAGAAATCCTGGCCGTATGAGTGTTATGCATTTGGCTGGCAGTTTCGGCCTTATGGTCATCATGCATGCGGCTGACAAGTTTGGCCGCATGAATGTTCTGCTTACGGCTAGTGCCTTTGTTCGGCTTCTTTCTGGAGCACATAGAATCACTCTTTGCCTCTGCAAGTCCAACATTATAGTGCTTTCCTCTGCCGGACTTGGGGACAGCAGAGTCTTCTATGGCTTGAAATGGGGCCGCATGAGAGTTGCCTTAGCCGTCTTGGGCAGCAGAGAGTGCTCCGTCCAGAGCTTGGGAAGGAGCAAATAATTTTGGCCTCCACTCCCTGTGAGCCTTCTTTGTGCGGGTTCGCTTCTGGACTGTGCCAGCGCTTCCGTCGGAGAGCATTTCTTCAAACGCCTGTTGGTCGAAGCGGACGACCATCTTCTGTTGTGTGGAGCCAAGTTTGGCTGCATCCGATTGCGTCACCAACTCCTCAGCCGTGGAGAAGTTTGTTCCCAGCAGAGTCGCCATCGTGTTTGCCATGAAATATAAAAGAACAGAACAATTATATCGGAGGACTGGACTTTTACTTCACAATACAAACTCGCTTGTACAAAGAAAGCCTAGGAATAAAAACCTAGGTACAGCAATCTAAGTACAATTGTTTATTTTAGATTCTATGGGGGTGACGGTAGAGGCTCGGGAAAGCGACGGCAGCTCTGCCTTACTCCTTGGACGATCGAATGCAGCCTTGGCTCCGGGGAAGAAATGCTCTCAGGATACCCTCTGTGTGGGCCTTTGTCTCTCTGCTCTCTCTCTTCAAGTCTCTTCAGGTGCTCTGGTGCTTTTCGAAAAAATTCCTCTTTCGCAAGAGAATGGCACCTTGCTATTTATAGGAGTGGGATACAATCATTAGGGTTTGCAATAATTGCCTCCTTGATAAGTCGGCGATTAAGGATCAATTAATCTGGGCCCTTCATTCTGATTGTAGCAAATCTAGGTAATTAATGTAGATTGCATCAAATCTCTGTGGGCAATTAATGATGATTGCCATAAATCTTCATAATTTGTTATGCCAAGCTCGGATCTCCCGCCACGTGTTCAATTTGCATGATTGCAAATGATCTGATTTGATCCCAGTAATTATGAGGATGGCACTAAACCTGATTGTTGGGATTTGTTGATGAATCTTGATCGATTTGATGCCACGTGTCCCACTATTATTATGCTGTTAGCTGTAGGGACACGGGAAAACTAATCTTCTGCCACGTGTCTTAACCGTGAGCCACTTAGGAAATCCGAACCGTATGAGGATTGTTCCCTACTCAGCCGTATAAGACTGGCCACGTATTGAAATAATCTGAGCCGCATGAGCGTAGGCGACCGCATGATGGATGGCTTCTCAGTGAGCCGCATGAAGATAATCCTCGTGAGCCGCATAGGGTAGACTCTGCCTGAGCCGCATGAGGTGGCCTCTACCTGAGTCGCATGGGGTGGCCTCTGCCTGAGCTGCATGCGACTGTCCACGTGTCAAGGCCGCATGAAGGATTTTGGGGTTTGTGTCAGAGATTTTCTTCGTTTCCCTAGGAGTCTACCATTATGACAGGGTCTTTATGGCAGCTTTATGTCAGAGTCGTCAGCTCTCCTTGATGTCAGAGCATTAAATAGGGCCTTTACTTAATGGCCAATTGCAGGAGCGAACCGCAGAAGGCCACGTAGTGTTTGCTTGAGCCGCATGTCCAAGTCGGTGACTTTTTGAACCGCATGATGTTCTTGAGCCGCATGAAGCTCGTCTGTTTTTGAACCGCATAAGTTTTTCTGTTCTGAGCCGCATGGGCAATCATGTTCTTTTCCATGCTTCTACAGTAAGCTACTCACTCATGAGTTAGAACTTCAAGACTTTGAAGATGCTACACCAAAGGAAAAGTCAGAGAAGACGATCGCTCTCAAGGCTCAACATAGAAGAACCATCGAGGATGATTCTGACGACAGCGACTCCGACTCTGAAGATCAAGCTCTTCTGGTAAGAAAATTCAAGAAGTTCATGAGATTTAACAGGAGAACAAAAGACAGCAAAGAAAAGGACACATAAAGAAAGAATGTCCCTCAGCAACATCATCAAAGAAAAGCAGCAAATATGACAAAGGCTACCTGAAGAAATCTACATCAAGAAAGTACGCCAACACAAGCATATGGCATGAAAGTGAAGCCAGCGACTCAGAAGATGAACAATCAGATGATGCTGCAAATGTGTGCTTGATGGCTTGCGATCAGGTAATCACCAATCCTTTATTTGGTCCTTATGATGATTTCACCTTTGAGCAACTAGGAGAGGCATTCAGTGAACTGTTAGATGATTACAGAAAACTGCATAGTAAATATGAAACCTCTAAGAAGGTACTCAAAGAGTACAAAGGTAAAATAGGAAGACTTATCGACCAATTAGATCATGTTAGAAATAATGACTCTTCAACTGAGTCTGATGAGCTTTCTTCTATTAAATTGTTGTTACACGAGACTGTGAAGCTATCCGAAAAAAAGACCAAACTATTATCCAGTTAAAGGAAGACCTATCTAAAGAGAGAAAGAGTCTCCAGTGTGCACAGGTCAGACTAGAATCACTCACATCTGACTATACTAGATTGTATGACACTTCCAAAAAGTTGGAAATTAGTTTAGAAAAACGGCCTGAAGTTGTTGCTTTCTATTTTAACACGTGTCAATTACCGAATCATCGGAACACGCCCAACTCTGTCAGACCAAACCATACCAAAACTATGCCCAAAAAGACTAATATACATGCATTCTTCTATACTAGAAAACCAAAACCTACCAATCATGCACCTCATACTACTTTCAAAACTCAACATGCTAAATGTCATTATTGTGGCCTCATTTGTCATATATCTTCTGCATGTAGAATCAGAAAGTCAGTAGATTTAAATATTTATGCATGGATACCGAAAACTAACTAGTCAGGACCCTACAAGAAATGGGTACCAAGAGTTTCATCTGCAAATTATTTTGTAGGTGGGACACCCTTCACATGCTAGAAGCAAATGGATCCTCGACAGCGGTTGCTCACGGCACATGACCAGTGACGCTTTATTATTCGCAACACTGTCGAAGAGGAATAAAGAAGGATACGTCTCCTTCGATAATAATTTAAGAGGGTACATAATCGGTATCGGTGACATTGGTAAGGCTCTCTATCCAGTGATTAAAGATGTTTGTCTAGTTATCGAGTTAAAACATAATCTGCTCAACATAAGCCATTTAGCTGATTACGATTTTGGTATTAACTTCGTAAAAGATAAATGTACTCTAGTTGATAGTTCAACTGCTAGTACTATATTTGAAGGTATTAGGAAAGACAATATATATGTATTCTATTTGTTGGAAGATGCTAACAAAGCAGGTAGATGTTTGATGGCCAAAAGCGTTGAGAGTCAACTATGGCATATGAGGCTTGGTCATGCAAACATGGATACAATTTCAAGATTATCAACAAAGAAGTTGGTACGCGGCTTACCGGATATTTCTTTCAAGAAGGATACGGTATGTAGTGAATATGAAAAGAACAAAGCTACCAAATCTGCATTCAAATCCAAGAACGCTGTAAGTACCACTAGACCTTTACAACTGTTGCATATGAATATTTGGACCAAGTAGAATTGCTAGTCTAGGTGGTAAGTTATATATATTTGTTATTTTAGATAATTTTTCTAGATATACAGGGATTTATTTTCTTGCACATAAAAATGATGCATTATCAGAATTTGTCACCTTTTGCAAGAAAGTACAGAATGAAAAAGGGTTCATGATTACTCGCATTCGTAGTGATCATGGCGGCGAATTTGAGAATACAGAATTCAAGTAATTTTGTAACACACACGGTTATTTGCATGAATTCTCTTGTCCTAGGACTCCGCAACAAAATAGAGTTGTGGAACGTAAGAACAGAACTCTATCTAAAATGGCTAGAGTAATGTTAAACCAGTTTAATCTACCTAGATACTTATGGGCTGAAGCTGTAAATACAGCATGCTATATTCTCAATAGGGTTCTAATTCGACCTATATCGAAGAAGACTCCCTATGAACTATGGTTTGATAGAACACCAAATGTTTCTTATTTCAAAATCTTTGGTTGTAAATGTTTTATTCTTAATACTAAAGATAGTTTGAGTAAATTTGATGAAAAGGCCGATGAAGGTATATTTTTAGGTTATGCAACAAAGAGCAACGGATACAGAGTCTTCAATAAAAGAACTATGATCATCGAAGAATCTATCAATGTCAAGTTTGATGAGCTAAATCAACACTTAGACGATGATGACAATGAAGACATAATCACACCAAGTACAGCTACTGCAAAACCTTCACACAAAGATGTAGAACCATTACATCAGGCATCAGATGAACCTCCAAGCAAAGAAGCCGGAACTAGCAATCTTGAGACTACACCAAAAGAGATGAGATTCTTGGCTAATCATCCAAAGGACTTGGTAATTGGTGAGATTTCCAAGGGTGTAAGTACTCGTTCCTCGAATAAAGATATAGCTTCTTGTGTTGCTTTTGTCTCGCAGTTTGAACCCAAAATATTGATGAAGCATGTAGTGATAATTTTTGGTTAGATGCTATGCAAGAGGAATTAAACCAATTCGAACGGAATCAAGTTTGGAAATTTGTTCCCAAGCCCATTGATCATCCGGTCATTGGCACCCGATTGGTATTCCGAAATAAACTGAACGAGAATGGTTAGTGACTCGTAATAAGGCTTGACTCGTAGCTCAAGGATACAATCAAGAAGAAGGTATCGATTACGATGAGACTTATGCCCCAGTTGCGAGATTAGAATCCATTCGCATGTTATGTGAATTTGCATATTTTTCATAATTTTAAGTTATTTCAAATGGATGTCAAAAGCGCATTTTTAAATGGTTTTATAAAAGAAGTAAAAGAAGAGGTTTATGTAGCTCAACTACCCGGTTTTACTGATTTTAAATTTTTTGAATATGTTTTCAAGTTGAAGAAAGCCTTATACGGTTTGAAACAGGCCCCTCATGCTTGGTACGATCGTCTAAGCTCTTTTCTACTTGATAACGGTTTTTCAAAGGAAAAGGTTGACACTACTTTGTTTATAAAATTTTTGAATAACAATATTCTTTGAATAACAATATTCTTTTGATTTAAGTCTATGTAGATGATATTATCTTTGGATCTACTGATGAATATATTTGTCAAAAATTTTCAAAGTATATACAGAATGAGTTTGAGATGAGCATGATGGGAGAGTTGAAATTCTTTCTCGAACTGCAAATCAAACAAACCAACAATGGGACATTCATAAATCAAGCAAAGTACACAAAGGATCTATTAAAGAAGTTCGACATGGAAGCAGTCAAGCCACTTAGCACTCCAATGGCGACTTCAACCAAGCTTGATATTGATGAACAAGACAAACCTGTCGACGTACGTAAGTATCGCGGTATGATCGGTAGCTTACTGTATTTAATTGCTAGTCGACCAGACATTATGTTTAGTGTTTGTTTATGTGTACGCTTTCAGGCTAATCCTAAGGATTCACATCTGTGCGCAGTTAAGCGTATCTTCTGATACCTTAAAGGCACTTCTTCTGTCGGCTTATGGTATCCCAAAACCATGTCATTTGACCTAACCGGTTATTCTGATGCTGATTTTGTCGGATGCAAAGTAGATAGAAAAAGTATCAGCGTCACATGTCATTTCTTAGGAAAAGCTCTAGTCTCTTGGTTTTGTAAAAAGCAAAATTCTGTTGCATTATCAACAATCGAGGCTGAGTATATCGCCGCAGGACGTTGTTGTGCACAAATTTTGTGGATGAAACAATTTTAGAAGACTATGGATTGCATTTTACTCACATACCCATTTTCTGTGACAATACTAGTTCTATTAATTTAACTAAGAATCCAGTATGTCACTTTCGTACTAGACATATCGAGATTAGACATCACTTTCTTAGAGATCATCAACAAAATGGAGATATAGAACTTGTATACATAGACACTCAGAATCAATTAGCTGACATACTCACAAAACCTTTAGCGGAAGATCGTTTCAATTATCTACGTCGAGAATTAGGCATTTTAGATGTCAATAATTTTAATTAATTTTTTTATTAATTATTTATTCGATACTCAAAAACTGTTTTCGAGATAAGCCTAAAAAGAGTCTGTCTATCACTACGACTACGGTCGAAGCAAAGTGGTATTTAAGAGTTCCCCGGTGAACCTTCGTTAGCTGGGACAGTACTCCTACAGCTAATCTGAGACAGATGCTGAGTAAAAAATATTAATTTATAAAATAATATTAATTATATTATTTTGAGATTTTAAATTACTAAACTCCGAATTAAATATTTGAAACGAATTAATGAAAAATATGTGGCCCCATTTCTATTATTTTTGATATATATATAACCAGGCAACCCTTGGCGAATTCGGCCCGTGCTCGGTCCGAATTCGGCCAGAGTTCGACTGGGTATATATATGTACCAACCAGAACCCGAGGCCTCCATCTTCTTCATTCTTCCAAACATCCTCAAACAGCAGCAGCCGTGCCTCCAAACCCTAGCTCTTCTCCACCCTTGTTCTTCCAATCCGCGTGGATATCTTCGTCCAAACTTTGGATTCGTGCGAAGAATTTCGTCCTCAACAACATATCCAATTCTTGGAAGGTATAATTCCTTCTCTCCTCCACTTTCAAATTCTTAGGGTTTCTAAATTTTTTTGGGAAAGAATGCCTAAGTTCAATCCCTTCAAGAGAAAGAAGACCAATGCCAATCAAGAGGCATCGTCTTCGGATCCGCATACCAATTTCCTCTTTTCTCTGGTCCAATCGGATGATGGTGCATCGCACGAGTTTTACTTCAAAACTTCCGACCAAGCCTTATTATGGTATGCCGATTTCATTATGCGTACTATCTGTATCGGATCACCGATTAACTGGAATGTCTTTCCTGACCACCGCCCTTACTTTGAGGCATTAGGGTTACAACACTTTGTTACCTTACAATTTCCTATTGCTACTAATGCCATTAGATTATTCTATTGTAATTTCGTGTTAGATACTTTTACTGCGAGAACGCGTGTCGGAGGGATCGATATCGAATTTACTGATAAAACGTTAGCGGACATCCTTGGTATTCCAAACGAAGGTGCCCTGCTCAATGACATCACTGATTTTGATTTCCCCGATGGTACGACTCTCGTTAGTTTCAAGAATGAGCTTTGTGCGCCCGCACGTGCTCGTCCTGGAAAGTTCAAGGCTAATAACTTGAACTTGTTTAACTACGAATTACATCGCATCATCTATTCCACTTTACTTCCAAAATCTACTTCCAAAGATGATGTCACTGCACTTGAGCTTTCTGCTCTATATCACATTCTTAAGGGGATTCCTTTTTCTGCCCCTAAGACTATCATTCAGATGATGGGTAGATGTCGCGGAAGAGACCGCAACCTCTCTTATGCGATGCTCATCCCACGCATCTATCAGAGATTTGATATTGACCTATCTACTTGTGCTGTTAACCCTGAATCCAAGTTCCTCAAACTCTCTCGTCGCAGCATTTCTACTGTTTCTCCACCTACTGCACCTGCTCCTCCTGTACCTACTCCCACAGCACCTGGTCCTCCTTATTTTTACCCTATGACATTTGAGGGTATTCATCAGCACTTATCAGATCTGCAGTCATTTTATGTTGAGACTTCTAGGGAACATGAGTTCCATGACATGACTCGGTTCCAGGCTATTGCCAACTCCTTCGCCGATCTGAGATTTGTGCAGACGGGTCACTCTGCTAGCTCTCTACCTCGAGACCCTTCTGTTTTTTGCTACCGCATTGATGATGAGGCGGTCCACTCTCAGTTCTAGCCAGGGAACGCTTACGATTGGTATCGTACTTCTGGTGCCACTCCTCATACTTCTGGAGCTGGTCCATCTAGACATGCTGGTGCTGCAGCTGATGACGATGATGATAAGGATGATGATTTTTGATATGTTATGATTTTTGAGACTGATATTTTGTCTTATATTTACTTAGAAATACTCCGACATTCCAAGATATTATCAGCACTCTTTTAGTTATTATTTGTGACTCTTCGTAGACATGTTTTTATTATGCCTCAGTTTGGCATACGTTTCACTTAGTTTATTATTCAGCATTTTATTTGTTTTAGCTTTACTATAGCATTATCTCTCTTTTTATGCTTCCATATAAACTGCCTGTGACAAATACCATGCCTGTGTTGTTTATACAATATATTTTTAACTGTTTATACCATACATGTGATGAATGTTATATATATATTTTTTGTGTTTCTTCACTGTGTGTTACTTATGCATTTATTGTGGGGGAGCTTTCTCTTTTGCAATTATTTTAGTAAGTGACAACGGGGGAGAAATAGATCTAACATCTTCATGAATACATGTTATGAACAATTTTTCGTATACATTTTTGAATTGATCAAACTTAGATGTTATATCGGCAAGGTTTGTCAATTATCAAAATAGGGGAGATTGTTGGCCCATTGGTTATGGTCAAACCTGATTCTAATAATTGATCAAACTCTGTCTCGATATAAATGCAAGTCAATTCAGATGTTTACCTACGACGTTTTGGACACTGCTCAACGATGGATATCTACGATGTTCAAGACTGAATCTGTTTGTCATTCTGTCACCCCCATTTTCTGTATTTCATATTTGTACTCGTAATTTGATTTTTGGGCACGTATTTTATTTTCTCGACTTGTGGATTTTGGTTTCTCGTAAATGGGTTTGGACCATGGCTTGGTTTTATTTTGTGGAGTTGGTTTGGTTTGGTTGGTTCATCATGAGTGGAACACCTTAGCCTATTCTCCACCTCCATTCCATCACAACCACCCTCATTAAAACCCACCAACTTTTTCTCTCTCCTCCATAACTCCATTAATTTCTTACAAGGAGGCATGAGATATTATTGGCTGTCGAGCAAGGGCTGCATTTTGAGATATTATTGGCTGTCGAGCAGTTCGAGCACCAGACGTTCGATGCAGTGTTGAAGGCAGCAAGAAGGCATGAGTATACCTCCCGGAGAATTGTGGACAGGACCGGAGGCAGGAAGCGGTCCCACAACCAGATGCACCAATCTTCAGCTCCAGCCCCGGCAGCTAGGGGTATAACCATTGGAACTCCGAGGCGGGCGGCCTCAGTGACGTCGGTTCAGCATTCAACCCCGACGTATCCGCAGCAGCAGAAGCAGAAGCAGTCTTCCGCGGTGGGATGTTCGCATTGCGGGAAGCCGGGCCATGTAGTGGCAGAGTGTCGTAGGGCGCAGAAATTGTGCCTGGCTTGCGGAGGAGCAGATCATAAGATAGGGACCTGCCCGAATAGGGGAGGTCCATCATCATCCAATCTTTCTAGTTCTTCAGTGAGAGGACCAGCCCCAGTTCCAGTCCAGCAACAGCAGCAACAGCAGTACCCGAGGCCATTGGCGCCCCAGGCCCAGGCCTTCCAGCAGCAGTTCACCCAGGCTCCAGCACAGAACCGACAGAGGGGTTTCCAGCAGAGGGGACCCGCAGCTAGAGGTCAGGCTATGATGATGACCATGGAAGAAGAAGTTTCACCAGGTGAGGTAGTGGCAGGTACTATTCTTGTCAACACCTTTCCAGCATCTGTATTATTTGATTCTGGTGCATCGCATTCATTCATGTCTGCACGATTCGTGACACGGATAGGATTGGAGCCCGAGTCATTATCAGTGAGGCTCAATATACTTACTGGTAATGGTCTTGTGGGAGTAGATCGAGTGTTTTCCTCGTGTCGGATCGTAGTTAGCGGTAGAGAGTTCCCCGCTAGGCTCATAGAGTTCCCTATGGCAGACTATGATGTAGTCCTAGGCATGGATTGGTTGAGGAACCATTATGCTAGGATAGACTGCCATGTTGGCAGAGTTGTCTTTAGTATTCCCGGAGAGCCAGAGTTTTCATTTTCCAGAGGCGCCGTGGAGCCTTCTCCCCCAGTATTGCGGATGGCAGTAGCAGCAGTGTAGTTGCCCCGGATAGTTGAAGAGTTTCCAGATGTCTTTCCAGAGGAACTTCCAGGGATGCCACCAGAGCGGGAGATCGAGTTCACCATTGACTTGATTCCCGGGACAGCACCAGTATCAGAGCGAGTCTACAGAATGGCGCCTTCAGAGTTGGAGATTTTGTACAAGATGATTGAAGAACTTAGAACCAAGGGATTCATTCGTGCTAGTGGATCGCCTTGGGGAGCCCCGATGCATCTTGTGAAAAAGAAGGATGGTACGTCCAGGCTATGTGTTGATTATCGTACCTTGAACTCAGTGACAATCAAGAACAGATACCCTCTCCCGAGGATAGATGACTTGTTTGATCAACTCAAGGGGGCTTCAGTTTTCTCGAAGATAGACTTGCGGTCAGGATACCACCAGATCAGAGTCAGAGAGCAGGATATCCCGAAGACGGCGTTCAGATCTAGGTACGGGCATTAGGAGTTTCTAGTTATGCCCTTTGGAGCGACCAATGCGCCGGCAGTATTTATGGACCTCATGAACCGTATTTTCATGCCTTACTTGGATCAGTTTGTGATAGTGTTCCTTGATGACATCCTGGTCTACAGCAAGAGTGAAGCAGAGCACGAGCAGCATCTCAGAGTTGTCCTCCAGATTCTTAGGGAGTACCAGTTGTACGCCAAGTTCAGTAAATGCGAGTTCTGGCTCGATCGTATTTCTTACTTGGGTCACATCATTACCAGAGGAGGAGCGGAAGTGGATCCCCAGAAGATTGTGGCTATCGAGTCATGGCCAGTACCTAGCTCAGTGGCAGAGGTTCGCAGCTTCCTCGGATTGGCCGGCTACTACCGACGGTTCGTCTCAGATTTTGCAAGGATTTCAGCGCCGATGACCCAGTTGACCCGCAAGGATGTGCCGTTCGTTTGGACAGCAGAATGTCAGGAATCATTTGAGAAGTTGAAGCGAGGTTTGATAATGGCTCCCATTCTCACACTTCCAGATGGGACCGGAGGATTCACAGTTTATTGCGACGCTTCAGGCAGAGGATTGGGATGCGTTTTGATGCAGCATGGGAAGGTAATTGCTTATACGTCACGTCAACTCTGTGATCATGAGAAGAATTACCCGACCCACGACTTGGAGCTAGCAGCAGTAGTATTTGCACTTAAGTTGTGGAGGCACTACTTGTACGGAGACAGAGTAGAGATATTTACTGATCATAAGAGCCTGAAGTATGTTTTCACCCAGAAGGACCTTAATATGCGGCAGAGAAGATGGCTCGAGCTACTTGTGGACTATGATGTGGACTTGAAGTATCACCCAGGGAAGGCCAACGTGGTAGCAGATGCGTTGAGCAGGAGAGCCGGAGTCTACCTTCTAACAGCATAACCAGAGCTATTGGCAGATCTTCAGAAGATGGGGATTGAAGTGGTTCTTCCTTCCAATGTGGCCTTGATGGCCAGCCTACAGATTCAGTCCACCATAGTTGAGAGGATCCGGACAGCACAGTTAACAGATTCCAAGATTCAGCGGCTCAGAGCAGAGTGCAAGGCAGGACACAGGCCAGAGTTATGTATTCATGAGGATGGTACGCTTCGACACGGCACGGGTCTTTGTGTACCCAGTGGAGATATCAGACAGGAAGTCTTGGCAGAGGCTCACAGTTTGCAGTATTCCATCTACCCAGGCAGCACGAAGATGTACCGAGATATTCGTCAACACTTTTGGTGGAATGGCATGAAGAGGGAGATAGCCCGGTATGTCTCTCGATGTTTGGTTTGCCAACAAGTCAAGGCTGAACATCAGAGGTCAGCTGGACTTCTTCAACCTTTACCGATCCTAGAATGGAAATAGGAACACATAACCATAGATTTCGTGACTGGATTACCCAGATCTCCGGCCGGCAGAGATGCTATTTGGGTCATTGTGGACAGGCTTACCAAGGTGGCACACTTTCTTCCATTCAGAGTTGGACAGTCGACGGCGCAGCTAGCAGAAATGTATCTCAGGCAGATCGTCCGACTTCACGGAGTGCCAGTCAGCATAGTATCAGACAGGGATACGAGATTCACATCGCACTTCTGGCGCAGTCTTCATCAAAGTTTGGGGACTCGTCTCAAGTTTAGCTCAGCGTATCATTCGCAGACAGATGGGCAGTCAGAGCGTACTATACAAACTCTTGAAGATATATTGCGGTCGTGTACCCTTGACTTCGGTGGTTCGTGGGAGGATCACCTGCACCTGGTGGAATTCTCGTACAACAATAGTTTCCAGGCCAGTATCCAGATGGCACCCTTCGAGGCTCTGTATGGTAGGAAGTGCAGATCCCCGTTAGCATGGGACGAAGTCGGAGAGAGGCAGATGCTCGGTCCAGAACTGATTTCTCAGACGATTGAAGTGGTCAGGAGAGTCAGAGATCACCTCCAAGTTGCTCAGGATCGCCAGCGCCATTGGGCCGATGCTCATCGGCGTCTCTTAGAATTTGCCGTCGGCGACCATGTATTCCTTAGGATCTCGCCTACCCGCGGCGTCATTCGTTTTGGCGTGCGGGGAAAGCTTAGTCCTAGGTATATAGGGTCATTCGATATTCTGGAGCGAGTAGGCGATGTGTCCTATCTTCTCGCTCTTCCGCCGTCGCTAAGTGAGGTACATGATGTATTCCATGTATCCCAATTAAGACGGTACATCCCGGACCCGAGCCATATCCTAGATCATTCGGAATTGGTTGTTGGTACCAACCTTTTGTATGAGGAGAGGCCCGTGTCTATATTGGACCGGAGAGAAAAGACGCTCAAGAACAAGACTATTAACTTAGTCCGTATTGCTTGGGGTCATCACTCTCTAGGTGAGTCAACATGGGAGCGTGAGGACGACATCCGATCGCGATACCCCTACCTGTTTGACTTGTAAGGTATAATATCTTCCTTGTGCCTTACGCTTTTCCTTCCTTGCTTGCATTGTATGATTGTATGATTGAACTGCTTAGTGTGGCTTGTTTGTGCTTAGTATAGCTTTTCGTGGCAATCTCTAGCTCCTTGATTAAATTCTGAGGACGGAATTCTTTGAAGGTGGGTAGAGTTGTCACCCCCATTTCCTGTATTTCGTATTTGTACTCGTAATTTGATTTTTGGGCACGTATTTTATTTTCTTGACTTGCGGATTTTGGTTTCTCGTAAATGGGTTTGGACCATGGCTTGGTTTTATTTTGTGGAGTTGGTTTGGTTTGGTTGGTTCATCATGAGTGGAACACCTTAGCCTATTCTCCACCTCCATTCTATCACAACCACCCTCATTAAAACCCACCAACTTTTTCTCTCTCCTCTATAACTCCATTAATTTCTTACAACTTCTTCTTCTTCCTTCTTCCACACAACTCCCCAACCCATAGGCAAGTGCACCTTGCCATCAAATAAGCACTACTTTTTATTTGTCCATTAACTAGATTAGGCCATAGAGAACAACTTTAGAACTTGACATTTTGTGATTTGGAGCTTTCATTTTTCTAGATCTAGGTTTTAATCATTTTTGAAAATCCTTGGTTTTTATCCATTAAACTTCAATTTTTGCATGTTTTGATGCTTCCATGTGGAAGAGAATTCGATTTTACTCAAGTTAGAACTTTGGAAATCTAGATTTGGTTTTGATTTGGCTAAGTTATGAAGATTTGAAGTTTTTGGTGTTCTTGAGGAGTTCATCTCAGACTTGGTGAAGGCTCTTGGCCAGTGCTTTTTAGCACTTGACCGTTTGCGCACCCCCGGCCTGTGCTCTTTTGCGCATGGCCGATTGCGCATAGGCTCAGCCAGTGCTTTGCGCTGCGCTGGATTGCGCTGGCGCAAGCTAGCCATGCGCAAGCCAGCCATGCGCAAAGTAACCCCTGCGCACTCGACCATTGCGCAATCCACCCCTGCGCAATCCACCCCTGCGCAGTTCACTCCTGCGCAGTCTGTTCATGCACAATTTGCCCCTGCGCCCTGTGCCCCTGCGCACTTGGCACCCTGCGCAGCTGACACCTGCGCAATCTAACCCCCTGACCCCTTGCGCAAACCATTGGCTCTTGGAGTTTTGGTTTTATTTCTCTAAGCTTGGCTCTTCTATAGTCCTATATATATATTGGTACTATATTAGATATTTTACGTCCATTTTATATCCTTACGCTTTTTGTCACGAACTGATTTTTACTTAATATGTTTGGAATGACTATGGTACACGGCATGGTATGACAAGGAACTAGCATAACACGACAGTGACCCGTAGTGATGCACTCCTGACATGACCAACCTGACATGATAGTGGCCCGTCGTGGTGCGCTCCTGACAAGTACCCTGACATGAATTATCTTGATAACTTGATAGTGGCCCGTGGCGGCGCACTCCTGACTTGACTTGACTTGTAACTTGTAACTTGACTCGTATAATCAACTTGACACCGTGGGTGTTCCTGCTTGCTTGCTTGTACAATCCACTTGTCTTGTCTTGCATCATGTCTAGGACGTGACTTCCTGGGTACCACGGCCAGGGACTCGCGCTAAATTGGATTAGGCTAATTATTAGATCAAACTAGAACATGGAGAATTCCCAGTCACAGGCAATCTCGTTATCTGGGCGCTTTAATGGACTTGTAGCTTGCCGACGAGTAGAGCACATTTCCAGCACACTGTCATGTGTTGCACCCTCTAAGTCACCTAAGGGTACATTTGTCTCCCGGGCAATGTACCCACCTATAACTCTCAACCCGCGGAAGGATAACTGGATGGTCTGCAGGGCTTGGGACTAGAAATTCTCACTTGCATCTTGTTAGTAATTAGGCTTGTGATAACCCTAGTTAGTTGAAGTAGTAAGCCGTAGTACTTGCTTGGCCGATTGTAAATGAATGGTGTCCAGCTCTGTCTAAGTCTTGTCTAGCCCCTGTACCTGGAACTCATGATCATGATTGTTTTACTTATCTCTAACGATAAATGGGTAGAGACAGTGAGCTATTCAGGCGAAGGGGTATAATCCCGGTCCTTGTTTGGTTTAAGGATTGTAACCTGGCTCCCGGAATGGTTATACGTCCCTAGTCGTTTATCGCTCTGTGTACTTTTATTACTTGTACTTTCCTTTTATTCTTTATGTTCTGATATGCTGGCTTTTGTTCTTATTTGTGGCCTCCTTGTGGCACTTGCTCCTTCTGGGGTTTGACCCAGCTGGTTTTGTGTGGCCAGATTTCGGAACAACTCCCGAGGATCTACCAAGCTTCCAGTCCAATGGTGAACACTAGACGGAACCCGGGCTACGAGTGGGTTTTCTTTTTTTTGTTTCACCCACTTATATGTAAATTTATTCTTTTGAGACGTTTAGCCGACGAGCACCTGTTAGCTCGATGCACATTTACTTACTGTCTGCCTACGGGCTGTAAACATGATTAACAAATCCTAGGGTTGATCATGTATGACTGAACTCTTGCTAGTCCTATCATTTTGTACGACTAGCTTCATGATCATCCAATATGTAATATTTGGGACGCCTTATATATATATATATATTTGATGCTCTAATATCTTGTAACTCTGTTAATTGCTTGAGATTGAGACAATAGGCTTGACCTTAAGAGACTGTTGGCTTGTAGTAAACCCTCATATCTAGACAGCCGTGACCGTATAGTTGAGATGTATTCTATTTCAATATACGTAGCTGGCTATGTCTGCACCCGCTCTCCAGTATTCTGGTTCTGGGGCGTGACACATTCAGATTGTATTTCCTTCAAAGCAATGTTATTTTTTATTTTATTGAGTCTAGGAATACATTGTACACCAAGTCGTACTGGCAAATAGGCTGTCCGAAATTGTTTTTCAAAACTGACCTATCTCTTTAAAAATGACCTATGTTTTTGAAAAACATCTTTTTTTTACAAAAAGCTTCTGAAGGACTTTTCAAAAAGCTAAATTAATTTTTTCTCAAATATGAACTGGCAGAATCCTAGCAGAACTCGGCCAGAGTTCGGCCAGAGTTCGACCAAGATGAACGTTAGTGAACGTTTGATTTTGAACTTGGTCACCCTTCAGTTGCGGTTTGTTATAAAGAGTTATGTCCGAATTCTGTCCGAATTCTGTCAGAGTTCTGTCTTTGGAAAAACTATAAATAGAGAAGTATTTCGATCATTTCAAATCACTAATTCACTTTCAATCTCTTCTCTTCTAAAGCTTACATTTTCTCCAAAGAGTTCTCAAAAGCTTACATTTTCAAATCCCAAGCCTGTTACAATCCTCTAGTCGATTTGCCAGTACGGTACGGTCTAGAAGTTTCAGAGCGGTTGTAATCGGAGGCTTGATAGAAGATACAACTCTTCACAATTTGTAACGCCCCAGTCCCAAATACTTAAGACTAGATACGTTTCATGCCAGCTGTATACATACGAGTAGATATACGACTCGTATATATACATAAGCTGTAAATGTAGAAAGCCAAGACATTAAATCTCATCCACAAATAATGATATAAAGCAACTTTGAGTTTGTCAAGTACACAATAGTTGGGCGGAGACAAAGTCCACTACCAACCAAATTAAATATGAAAAAAAATATACAAGAAAAGAATTTAGCAAGCGAGAGCAATGACGAGTCCAAGAGTAATCATCACGAAGGAAGGAATGGCCTTAGCTAAAGCACCTGCAAGAAATTACGAAACACATACCTGACGAGATAACCAGGTCCTCAGAGGGACATAACAAGACACATAATATCATGCCAATAAACTGAATAATAAAGCTCAACAGAAAAGTATGCATCGGTAAAGGTTCCTAACCATTCAATGTGGATTTCAATTTAGAGGACAACGTTCTACGCAGGGGCTGTCTCAAGCATGTAATAAAGAGTGGCCAACAAGTAGCGCTCATCCGAGACACTATCGGCCGGGTAACACGTAGCGCTCATCCGAGACACTATCTCCCAAATGTGTAAAATAAAAGTAGCCCCTACGCTAGTAGCTGTCCCCTCCCCCCCAATGATACTATACGTGTGTCGTAACCATGACACACAAACACGTGTCGTTTCCACCACACTATTTTAATATAGATAACTGTCAAGTCTTCTAATCATGCATCTATTGACAGTTATTCCTATGCATGCGCACGGGAGATCAGCCCACACGCAAGTGACCTCTATATGATACTCACAACTCTCACACACAACTCGTGTACCATCGTGACAAGTCAATAAGACACACTAAATTTGACGGTAGTCCCTTAACTCTAAGCCAATTGTATAAAATATAGTAATTTGCATCTACATAAAATTTTTGAAAAAAACAACTTGAAAATAAACACAACATGCATGAAATTGAGCAGAAAATTTAAACAGTATAGGCAAGGTGTCTTGCCTGGGGTGTCGCCTGGGGTGGTGCAATGCTCCGAGAAGTCATGTTTGTCCAATAGTCAAGGGCGATGAGTATGTCTAAATTGCGAGAAAATAGGAAAGTACAGTTTACTCATGACCAACCTAGATAATAATATTGGAAAATTTTGGTGAAAGATACTTTGTACTATTTTTAGATAAAGAAATGTTTAAATACCTAAAAATATATTTTTGGTAAAAATAGCTTTAGGTAAATACTTTAAAGTAAAAAAAATCTTTTTAGGCAAAAACTAAGTAAAATAAAATATTTAGATAGTAAAACTATATTTTTATTAGCAAAAATAATTTAGATAATTATTTTGAAAATATTTAAAAATATAATCGTTTTATTATTTGGAAACTATATTTCTTTCGTATTAAAAATATATGTAGATTTGATAAATAATATTAGTACATTGAAATAATAATAATAATAATCATCATAATAACAGTAATACTAATAATAACAATATTAATAATAATAATAAAAACCTTCTTCTCTCAGCAGTGAGAGAGGGAGAGATAATTAATAATAATAATAATAATAATAATAATAATAAATAATCTGATAATAACTCTTGCACCTACTTCCCAATTCCACACAGGAAGAGAGAGGTTGAAGAGGGAAAATTTTGGGGAACTCACATCGATGGCGGAGAGGGGTTGCAGCGGCGGCCCTCTGGCGTTGTCGCCGGCGGTCGGAGTGCAGCGCAGTCGGCGCTGGATGTGGTAGCTCTGCGAGGAAGAGGGTGAGTGGAGGGAGAGGCCTGGGCCGGCGAGTCCAAGGCTGGGATTCGGAGGCGGCGGAGCGGACTGAGAGGAGGGATGTGGTGCGGTGGCGCGGCGTGATGGTCGGAGGACGCAGATGGGCGCTGCTCGGATGTCAGTGTGGGTCATGTGGCGGCGGATCGCGGCTTCGGAGGAGGTCCAGTGGAGGAGAAGCTCGCCGGATCTGAGTGCTCCGGCTTAGCGCGGAGGTCGACAGTCCACAGGAGGCGGAGGAAGATCAAGGGCGGCGCGCGGTCCGCGGAAAGGGGCTGCTCACCCGGAGGTTTCGACGTGGTCACCGGCGGAGGTTAGGGCATGCGCGGCTCGGCGTCGGTGCTACTCCCGTGGTGGTCGGCGGTCAGGGCGCGAGAGAGCGGGCGGCTGATGGCGGATGGCGCGTGCTGGAGGCGGCTGTTCGGGCGCGGCGACTTGGCCAGCGGCTGGCGAAGCGTTGATCCGCGACCGAGGTGAGGATTTCTTCCCCCTATTTTGTTTCCTGGGTGATGGTGGCGGTGGTTGGCGGGACGAGGAGGATGGTGAAGGTGGGTGTGGTTTGCCCTCGGGAAGGAGAGGCTGGCTGCAGGGGATAGGCATGGTGGTGGTCGGACTGGCTAGTCTGTGTTTGTGGTGGTGATGACTGGGGGACGACGACGTTTGAAGGAGGGGAGATGGACGGGTGGCTGGGATGACGAGGGCGGAGGTGGAGATTGAATTGTGAGGGCTGCGATTACGGCGGGGACGGGGATTAGGTTAGGATTTATTTGTGTCGGAGTTGTCGACACGGAGGAGAATTTGTATTTTGTAAAAATATGGAATAAGAAATTGGATGGCGGACATGGACACGATGCACGCACGTGGTGGAAATATTTGTGGATTATTGGTGAATGATAAAAATTATGGAGGAGTACCTGCCTATTTATAGGATGTGGAAATTCCCATTTGGATAGGATTAGAAAAAATTTAAAACCCGATTAGATAATTCAACCTATTAATTTTAAATCAATAATCAAATCCAAATTCAAATTAAATTTTAATTTAAAACTAGATAATCTAAACTCAATTTAAGTATAAATCCTATCTTTTAACTATTTAAATTAAATTCATAAAATCAAATCGAGATTTAAAATGGCCACAATAATTTCAAATAAATTTTTTCTAAAATTACTAATAATAATAATTTTGAAAATTACATTTTTATTTTAAATTAAACTCAATAAATATTTACTAATGTCCAAATGATATTTACATAAATATACTTTTCTAATATACCATTTTATAGAAAAATTATTTATTATTATAACTATGTAAATAAAAGGCTTTATAGATAAAATAACAAATTGGAAATTTTGGAACGATAACTAAAATACTTATTATATATATTTTGAAACTATAAATAAAAAATAAGAAAAAATGTTTTTCTTAAAAATATGTACGCTCGCACATATTCGCACTCGTCGAGCAATTACGAAAAATAAAATTTCGTGCGCGACGTAAAATACGACTACGCGACATAAAATACAAAATTTTAAATCAGTACCAAAATTTAAATAATAAAAAAAATAGTAGAAAATTAGGGGTTTTACACAATTGAAGTTGGTCGAGTTCTTCGTATCAAAGCTCGCGTCTGTAGAAGTTGCAAGGACTTCGTATGAAAACTTGCAAAAATTTTCAATAATGGATTCAACTGGAAGCTAGAGTTCTTCCGACTGGACTAATCCTCACAAGAGGGAAACCACTATAAATCTCGGTGTTTACGTTTGCCTTCTGGTCACTTTTTATTTCTGTCATTTACTTTGTGATTATTTTTATATCTGTGATCTAACTGCTAACAAGATTTTTAATTAGCAATATTCCGCTGCCTACTCTATTCACCCCCCTCTAGAGTATTCTGCTTTACGATTTCGTTCCTACACTGGACACCATGGGTGATTGCGTTTGTACAAATAAACTAGTATTATCTTGCACTATGTCTAGGACGGGGACTCCTGAGTACCACGGTCAGGGGTACCTACTGAAATTGACTAAGGCTAATAACTAGAATAATCCAGTAGTCATGAAGAGATTTCCCAGCTACAGGCAATCCCGTTATCTGGGCACGCAAGTGGACTTGTAGCCTGCCGACGAGTAGGGCACATTTTCAGCACACTGTCATGTGTTGTTCCCTTCATGAACGGATATTCGACCTGGATAACCTGGATGGTCTGCATGGCTTGTGGCTGTTGGAATATCTCATTGCATCTTGCTAGTAACTAGGCCTGTGATAACCCTAGTTAGTTAAAGTATCAAGCCGTACTTATTGCTTGGCCGTGATTGATTGGATAGAGTCTAACCCAGTCTAGTCTGGTCCTGATCCTGTACAAGATTATAACATGACATGATTGTTTGTGCTTTACTTTATCGATAAATGGTAGAAAACCAAGTTCCGTTCAGGCGAAGGATTACAACCCCGGTCCTTGTTTGGTTTAAGGGTTGTAACTCAGTTATCTGAATAGTCCTATGGTTATCTCATCGAATATCGTTGCGATTTTATGTATTACCAGTCTTTTATTATATAATTATATTTTGTGCTAATTGCTGGTTTTAGTTCTTAAGTGAAGCCTTCATTGTGGTACTTGCACTTTCTAGGATCTGACCCAGCTGGTTTTATATGTCCAGATACCGGAGTAGCTCCAGAGGATCCACCTACCTTCCAGCCAGATGGTGACCACCAGGCACAACCAAGGCAACGTGTGGATTTCCTTTTGTTCTCCCACTTTATTGTAAAAATATTCTTTTGAGGCGTTTAGCCGGCGAGCACGTGTTAGCTCGTATTGCACTTACTTACTGTCTGCCTACGGGCTGTAACATGATTGACGAATCCTAGGGTTGATCATGTATGACTAAACTCTTGCTAGTTTTCACATTTTGTACGACTAGCTTCATGATCATCCAAATATGTAATGTATGGGACGCCTTACTATTGTATATTTGGTGCTCTGGCATCTTGTAACTGTTATTACTTGCGTGAGATTGAGACAATAGACTTGTTCATGACCATAAGAGACTGATGGCTTGTAGTTAAACCCTTATGTATCTAGACAGCCGTGACCGTATAGAGAGGTGGTTTTCATTTCAATATATGTAGCTGGCTATGTATGCCTCCGCTCTCCAGTATTCTAGCTTGTGGGGCATTGCATGGTTTAAGTGGTGGCCCATACAGGTCTTGCGAATCAAGATATGTAGGGGTTTATCGAATAGATGTCTCAATCAGCACTCGCCCTTGATCTCTGCTCGAATCCTCTGAATCCCTGCATTCTTGACCTGATCATATGCTTGTATCTTTGATCTGTCCTGGTCCTTCCTTATTATTCCCTGTGTCGTCTTCTTCAGCGGCATTGTTCCTAGTCCTACCGATCGGCAAAGGCGGAGCACCTCCCGTAGGCCAGCAGCAACCTGGAGATCAGGCCCAGCATTCAGGAGTAGCCTCCAGAGTCATGCCTACTGGGGGTCAAGAACCACCAGTTCAGCCAGTCCAGCCTGCAGAGCCCGATGATGGCACCTTGGTGGGTCTCATCAGGACATTGCTAGCATCTCAAGATCATCGGGGCGATGCCCTGCACCAGGCAGTACATGATGCTTTGAACAGAGGCAGTCATCAAGGGAACCAGGCAGCCAACAGCTTCAAGCGCTTGAACCCTCCCTTCTTCGATCACAGCAAAGATACGATTGCCGCAGATGCTTGGCTGCAGGATACAGAAGTGATTCTAGAAGCGGTAAAGACGCCCAAGAATGAGAAGGTGGCGGTAGTACGCCTACAGTTATTAGATCTTGCCTGCAGCTGGTGGACAGCACAGACCGTTGGATTAGTGGCACCTGTTGCATAGGCAGTATTTCATGAGAGATTCCAGACCAAGTACTTCGATGCTGTAGCTCGATACGACCTACAGACGAGGTTCACCAATCTGAAGCAGATGGGCAGGACGGTCGACGGATACGCGGCCGAGTTTTCGAGACTTAGTCAGTTTGCTCCTACCTTGGTAGCGACCGAGTTCGACAGAGCCCAGCGATTCCAGCAGGGGCTTCATCTAGAGATTTTATTAGCAGTGGAGCAGTTTGAGCATCAAAATTTTGATGCGGTATTAAGAGCAGCCAAGAGGCACGAATATACCAACCAGAGGATCGTGGACAGGACCGGAGGTCGGAAGCGGTCTCACGGTCAGATGAATCAGTCTTCAGCACCAGCTCCGACAGCCAGGCTTTGACCATTGGAATCCCGAGGCGGGCGGCCTCTGTGACGTCGATTCAGTATTCGACCCCAGCATTTTCCCAGTAGCAGAAGCAGAGACAGACTTCCGTAATGGGTTGCACACATTGCGGGAAGCCAGGACATGTGGTAGCAGAATGACACAGGGCGCAGGAATTGTGCCTGGCTTGTAGGGCAGCGGATCACAAGATAAGATCCTGCCCGAATTGGCGGAGTTTATCTTCTTCAACCTTTTTTAGTCCTTCGATGAGAGGACCAGCACCAGTCCAGCAGTAGCAACAGTTTTCGAGGCCCTTGCCGCCACAGTCTCAAGTATTTCAGCAGCAAAACCCCCAGCAGTATGCCCAAGCCCAAGCCCTAATTTAGAGCAGACAGAGAGGTTTTCAGCAGAGGGGACCCGCACCCAGAGGATATGGTCAGGCGATGGCGATGACCGTAGAAGAAGGATTGGCATCAGGTGAGGTAGTGGCAGGTACTATTCTCTTTAACTCCTCTCCAGCATCAATATTATTTGACTCTAGTGCATCGCATTCATTTATGTCTGTACGATTCGCGACACGGATATGATTGGAGCCTGAGTCGTTATCAGTAACGCTCAATATACTTACTGGTAACGGTCTTGTGGGAGTAGATAGAGTGTTTTCCTCATATCGGATCGTGGTTAGCGGTAGAGAGTTCCCCGCTAGATTGATAGAGTTCCCGATGACCGATTATGATGTGGTCTTAGAGATGGATTGGTTAAGGAACCAGTATGCTAGGATAGACTGCCATATTGGCAGGGTTGTTTTTAGCATTCCAGGCGAGCCAAAGTTTTCCTCTTTCTGAGGCGAAGTTGAACCTTCTCCTCCAGTATTGCGGATGGCAGTGGCAGCAGTACAGTTACCCCGGATAGTCAAAGAGTTTTTAGACATTTTTCCAGAAGAGCTTCCAGGAATACCGCTAGAGCGAGAGATTGAGTTTACTATCGACTTGTTCCCAGGGATAGTCCCAGTGTCAGAGAGAGTCTACAGGATGGCGCCGTCAGAGTTGAAGATATTGTACAAGATGATTGAAGAACTCAGGACCAAGGGATTCATTCGTGCAAGTGGATCACCTTGGGGAGCCCCGATGCTTCTTGTAAAAAAGAAGGATGGTATGTCCAGATTATGTGTAGATTATCGTACCTTGAACTCAGTGACAATCAAGAACAAATACCCTCTCCCGAGGATAGATGACTTGTTTGATCAACTCAAGGGGGCAGCAGTATTCTCGAAGATGACTTGCGGTCAGGATACCATCAGATCAGAGTTAGAGAGCAGGACATCCCGAAGACAGTTTTTAGATCTAGATATGGGCATTGGGAGTTCCTTGTTATGCCATTTAGAGCAACCAATACGCCAGTTGTATTCATGGACCTCATGAATCGCATCTTCATGTCTTACTTGGATCAGTTCGTGATTGTGTTTCTAGATGACATCCTGGTCTACAGCACGAGTGTAGCGGAGCATGAGTAGCATCTCCATGTGGTTCTTCAGATTCTCAGAGAGCACCAGTTAAATGCCAAGTTCAGTAAATACGAGTTCTGGCTCGATCGCATTTCATACTTGGGTCATATCATCACCAGAGGAGGAGTCGAAGTGGATCCCCAAAAGATAGTAGCCATTGAGACATGGCCAGTACCTAGCACAGTCGCAGAAGTTCGTAATTTTCTTGGCTTGGCCGGCTATTACCGGTGATTTATTTCAGACTTTGCTCGGATTTCAGTGCCATTGACCCAGTTGATCCGCAAGGATGTGCAGTTTGTTTGGACAACCAAATGTCAGGATTCTTTTGAGAAGTTGAAGTGAGATTTGATGACGGCACCCATTCTCACGCTTCCAGATGGAACCGGAGGATTTTCAGTATATTGTGATGCTTCAGGCAAAGGTTTAGGATGTGTTTTGATGCAGCATGGGAAGGTAATAGCTTATGCGTCATGTCAACTTCGTGATCATGAGAGGAATTATCCAACCCATGACTTGGAGTTGGCAGCAGTAGTGTTTGCACTTAAACTTTGGAGACATTATCTATATGGAGATAGGATGGAGAATTTTACCGACCACAAGAGCCTGAAGTATGTATTTACCCAGAAGGATCTTAACATGCGTCAGAGAAGGTGGCTAGAGCTACATGTGGATTATGATGTCAATATGCAGTATCACCCAGGGAAGGCTAACGTCGTTGCAGATGCATTGAGCAGAAGAGCCGAAGTTTATTTTCTAACAGCACAACCAGAGTTATTAGCAGATCTTCAGAAGATTGGTATAGAAGTTGTCCTTCCTACCAATGTGGCATTGATGGCCAGTATGCAAGTTCAGTCCACTATAGTCGAGAGGATCCGGATGGCGCAGTCGACAGATTCCAAGTTTCAGCGACTCAGAGCAGAGTGTGAGGCAGGACGACGGCCAGAGTTATATATCCATGAGGATAGTACACTTCGACATGGGAGGCATCTTTGTGTACCCAGTGGAGATATCAGACAGGAGATCATGGCAGAAGCTCACAGTTTGCAGTACTCTATTTATCCCGGTGGCACAAAGATGTACCGTGATATCCGTCAGCACTTTTGGTGGAATGGCATGAAGAGGGAGATAGCCTGGTTTGTCTCTCGGTGTTTGGTTTGCCAACAAGTTAAAGTTGAACATCAGAGGCCAGCTGGACTTCTTCAGCCCTTGCCGATTCCAGAGTGGAAGTGGAAGCACATTACCCTGGATTTCGTGACTGGATTACCTAGATCTCCGGTTGGTAGAGATGCTATTTGGGTTATTATTGAAAGGCTCACGAAAGTGGCTCACTTTCTTCCGTTCATAGTTGGTCAATCGACGGCTCAGCTGGCGGAGATATACCTCAGGCAGATCATCAAATTTCACGGTGTACCAGTCAGTATCACCTCGAACAGAGATTCAAGATTTAACTCATATATACTTTTGGCGCAGTCTACAGGAGGGTTTGGGAACCCACCTCCAGTTCAGCTCAGCTTATCATCCGCAGACAGATGGTTCATGGTAGGATCACCTGCACCTGGTGGAGTTCTCGTACAATAACAGTTTCTAAGCCAGTATCCAAATGGCACCATTCGAGGCACTGTATGGTAGGAAGTACAGATCCCCGCTAGCATAGAACGATGTTGGAGAGAGGCAGATGCTCGGTCCAAAAATGATTACTCGGACAGTTGAGGTGGTCAGAAGAGTCAGAGATCATCTTCGAGTTGCACAAGATCGCCAGTATCATTGGGTCGATTCTCATCGGCGGCCCCTTGAATTTTTCGTCGACGACCATGTATTCCTCAGGATCTTGTCTAACCGTGGCGTCATTCATTTCGGCGTACGGGAAAAGCTTAGTCCTAGGTATATAGAGCCGTTCGATATCCTCGAACGAGTAGAAGACGTAACCTATCGTCTCGCTCTCCCGCCGTCGTTGCGTGAGGTGCATGATGTCTTCCATGTATCCCAATTGTGACGGTATATTCCGGATCCGAGTTATGTCCTTGATCATTCGGAATTGGTTGTTGGTACCAACCTTTCGTATGAGGAGAGACCCGTATCCATATTGGACCGGAGAGAGAAGATACTCAAGAACAAGACTATTAGTTTAGTCCGCGTTGCTTGGGGTCATCACTCTCTAGGTAAGTCAACGTGGGAGCGTGAAGATGATATACGATCGCGATATCCCGACCTGTTTGACTCGTAAGGTATAATGTCCTTCTTATACCTTACACCCTCAGCTTCCTTGCTTGCATGAATGATTTCTTGATTGATTGCCTAGTTATAACTTGCATGTGATTAGTATAGCTTGTCCTTGTCTATCTAGCCTCTTGATTAAATTCCGAGGACGAAATTCTTTTAAGGTGGGTAGAGTTGTAACGCCCGTAGTTCGTATTACGTATTTTGGTATACGTGTACGTATTTTGACTCATATTGTATGTTTCGTTGCATGGTTTATTTTAGCATTTCATTGCTTGGTTCGGCTTGGTTCGGTTTTTTTTTCTTTCTTGCATGTGAACCAACCCTACCTACCCCCACCACTAACCCCATTTATATCCCACCTACTTTTCTCTCTCCTCATAACTCAGCAATTACTCCTCCTTCTTTTTCTTCCTCCCTGGCATAGAGCTCCACCTACCCCCTCTCCCACCGGCAAGTGTATCTTGCTTCATGGAGGAACTCAAGTTTTGTTATTCTATTTTCTTCCTCATGAGATTCTCAGACATTTTAGTACTTAGCATTTTTAATTTCCATGTTTCATTTCGTGTAGATCTAAGCTTGTTGCATTCTCGGATTTCTTGGGTTTTGATCTATTAAACCTTGTTATTTTTAAGTTTTGATGGTTTCATGTTGTAGAGAATTTCTTTCTGTCCCATTTCGACCTATGTAAGTTCGGATTCTGACCTTAGATACAGGAGTATGGAACTTGGAAGCAATGGCTTCATGGTTCTTCTTCTCGGAACAGTGTAGAAGAAGAACAGTGCTTGACCGCATGACCTTGCCCTATAATGCCCCGCTCCGTACGGTGCATTACGATGAGTCGTAGACTCGAAGAGTTGCGTTGACCCGATGAGGTATCGATGCAAATCGATGCAAGAGTTACGTTGGCCAAAGGTAAGCCTTGAGTCGGTTGGAATCTATGAATCGAATCGATACAAAGGATAAGTCCCGTTTGAAGCAAGTGCTGATTTTTAGTTGATCTGGTGTGCAGGCTATGCTTTTACGCTGGACAATAAGAGGTCGGCATTTTGTCTTATGCAAAGAAGTGTCCGCGAAACCAAATCGTGGCCTTGCAACGGATTGTGGCATGGGCACGATAGGCCAAATCAACCGAGTACTTCAAAGGAATGGCTAAGTCCGAGAGTTAGCTATACGACCAAGTTATGGAAGCGAGCCGCTTCAATCGGCGAGACGGCAAGGCGTATCGGCTTAAGGTGGGCGGGTTCTTGACTCTCTCGCCCTATTCCTTCACGTCTAATAAAATATGTTGTGGTATGCGTAAGATGTTATCGAGTTAGCGAGCGTGGCTCGGCGATGAAAGATCTAAATATGCGTTGAACACTAAGGTAGAACATTGAACAATCGAACAATTGAAGCGACGTGCATCAAGTGTACGAGTCGCGGTAGGGCGGTGATGGTAGAACATTGAAAGACAATATCGAGATGTGCATTACGTGCACGCCTCCGAGAACATTGAACACTAGGCGTAGAACATCAATTACGGCGCTGAGCGTGCCCTCGGGCACTTATGTTACGAAAAGACTAAGTAATAAGAAATTATGCTATGAGAATAACTTACGAATGGTACACGTTGAATACGGGTATGAGATGACTAAGCCGTTGGGCGTCGTGCATCAATATGGATGTGTTGGGGCATAACGCCGACGAAACTCCCCATATGAATGGTGGATTATGCTTATGGCACGGGAAACCGTTTATGGCACGGGAAACCGTTTATGGAACGAGACTATGTTTATGCAACGGAGGATTTGGTTAGATTGTTAGGTGTGTTTGCTATGGCGCGTATTGTATGGTCAATGGACTCGGATGGCCCGTGCACGGGTACGGCTTCCCTCGAACGGTTACGTCGGGGCGCCGGGACCGTTCGGCCTAGGAGGGAATTATGTGTGGTATTTATGGTGCATATCATTCGGACGGATCGCGACCGTCCAGTGCTGTGATAAGCTATGATATCCGTAAGTTTAGGATCTTTCGGATATTGGGCTAGCAACCCGTATCGAAGTGATCGTAGGCTTATACATATGAGATGCCAAGTCCATTACGGTACGAAACACCGTGACCTTCATATAGATAGGGCCGATGGGCTAAGATGAGAGTCGGGTGCAGGCGCAGGGCCTGCGACCCTTGTGCATGGTCTAAGTTTATGGTTGGTTGTTGCGTGAATGATATGATTCTATGTTACGTTCTAACCCGTGCAGGCTAAGGAAAATGGGACGGGAATGAGCACGAATTCACTATGTTTATGTTCAGATTATGTCTAACTGTATCTGCTGCAGGAGCACGGCATTGGACACATTTATAATGAGTTGCTATACGTTGAATATGCTATGAAATCGAACCTAAGTCTAAATAGAAAGATCACAATTAAGATGCATGTTTCATTAAAAGGATTAAGTGTTTGGTTTGGGTGCGAGCGGGTCTTGATTAGTGCGAAGCGAGGACGAAAGCACTAATCCTCCACTAGTTTATGTGCAGGCTCAGGTTATGATCGGCTCGGGGCGGAGCTTGGCTTGGACGTGCCGAGGCATGGAGTCCTTGGCGTTCAAGAGGAGCTACCGCATATGCGTTCGGACTTGCGACATGGAGATGTTCGGCCGAAGACTACTTGGTGGCTATAAAGAGGCATAATGTATGGAACAATGTAATCCTTTGTGAGCTAGAGAGATCATGACCATTGTAGCCAATTGGCATGTTAAGTTGGGCTATTCCGTGCCTTTGTAACCTTCAGTTTATTATGAATAAAAGAGATTCTTGTTGTATACTCTGTTTTCCTGCCGCTGCTTATGTTATCAAATTAAGATAGTTCTGTGTGAACCTGTTATCTTGCCTTGCACGAGCGCAACTCCAGGCTCGTGCGGCATCACGCCCCAGCGAGGACGATGATTCGGGTTAAATCTAGCGAAGACGAGCGATTTCCCGGGTCGGGGCGTGACATGCCCGACTCAGCCGCATGGCTTTTTCATGCGGCAAGTCCCCTTTAGCCGCATGGCCTTCACCGGTGTGACTCAAGTTAACTCCAGTCGCATGAGCTTGTTCCCCCACTGCCGCATATGCCCGTTCCTCCTTAGCCGCATGACTTTGGTCCTCTGTAAAACCCCTAAATTTCTACTATTTTTTTATAAATTTGGTACTGATTTTTTTATTTTTGTATTGTACGTCGCATAGTTGTATTGTACGTCGTGCGTGAAGTTTCATTTTTTTGTAATTGCTCGACGAGTGCGAATATGTGCGAGCGTACATATTTTTAGAAAAACGTTTTTCTATTTTTATAGTTTCAAAATAATAAATAGTAATTATTTTTATTCACTTAAGGTTGTAAAAAGCGTCGCATCGAGATTTTAAAAATATTATTTAATTTTGGTATTATAAATATGGCGAGTTTATTTTATTGGTGATTTAGAAAACTATGTTTCATAAAAATACTTTCTTCTCATGCAAATACGTAAGATGTAATTTATGTGTAAACGGATTTTCGAATTTATTTTACTAATTATTTTAACTTACTAAAAAGGTATTTCAAATAGTTTAGTAATTTTATCATTTTCAAAATTTATTAATATTGATATTTTATTATACAAAAAGGATATTTAAAAATATTTATTATTTTCAAAATTATTATTATTAGTATTTTTGGAAAATATATTTTGAAATTATGGTGGCAATTTAAAATCTCGATTTGATTTGATTTAAATAGTTTAAATTTAAGGATAGAACTTATATTTAATTTGAGTTTCGATTATCTAGATTTAAATTAATTTAGATTTGGATTTGAATTTATTGAATTGATTTAAATTAATAGATTGAATTATCTAATTGGGTTTAAATAAAGCCTATTCCTTATCCAACTAGGAATTTCCATATCCTATAAATAGGCAGGTACTCCTCCATAAATTACTCACATCCACAAAATTCCACAAACCAAGACTGTGCACCGTGTCCGTGCTTTTCCCATCCACTATTATTTTCTTTTACAAATATATTATCTTCATCGCGTCCGACACACCCGGACGCATCTTCTCGTCACCATCATCGTGTCGGACACACCCGACACGTCCTGACAACATCTTTGACTCAACCCAAATCCCTAACCTAACCCAGCCGTCGCCACCTCGTCTCCTACTGTCACCGTCGACACGAAGAACCGACCAAACCCGGCCACCATCGTCACCGTCATCGCCACCGCTGCAACCATCATCCCCGTGCCGTCAACCACGACAAATCAACCCAAAAAATTACCACCACCACCCGACATCATCATCCCACTGCCGCACCACCCATACCACCCAGGCCGGACGACCATCCCATGTTTTCCACCTCCGTCGCTAGCACCAAAAAAAAACTAAACTATCGTTCCCGCCGACTGTCCACCACGAGTCCAGACCCCAAACTACCCCACAAACCTAGCAAAACCCATCCTCCCCATGTACCCGACCGAACCTCGACAAAAACATGACCCACACACACCTTCAAAATCACCACCCCAAGGAAAACGAAAAAGGAAAAACCATACCCAACCTCGCCGCCGATGAGAGCCGGATCTGTCGACCGTCGACGACTCCGCGTTCCCTGCCCCATCTGAGACTAGGCGAGCGCCACCACCACCTCCACCACTCAAGCTAACCGCACCCGTCCGCGAATGTCGTACCCCAACTTTCCCCAGCCGCACGACTGGCCACCGTGCAAATATTCGTGTGCGCCACCGACCGTCCAGATCGGTACCTCCCAAACAAGTCGGGGTGCCGGCGTCGGCGTACCAAGCTTCCTCGGCGATTGAGCCCAAATCTGAACCTCACCGCGGCTGTGAATGCCCCGAACCGCCCGCACCCACCGAGAAACCTCCTTCTCCGCCGGCGTGCGCCGCAGCTCTACACGTCCGACCGCCCGCACCCAAATAACCCTTACCACGCCGTCGCCCTTGCCGCCTGAGCCTACTCTCCAGCCTCCGAGCTTTGACGCGCCCGTCCGCCGGAAACCCTCTCTCGCAGCTCCCGAGCGCCGACCCTCCCGCTTCCCTCCGTGCGCCGACCCTCCCGCTCGCACCTCTCCATTCTTTTCTGTAACCCCCAGTTTTCCAAATGAGGGTAGTTTTAAAATTTTGTAATTTTAATCTTTTATTAATGATATTTAAATCATGATATGAATTTTTGGTAATTTTTGATTATTTTAAAAATTATTAAAACCATGACTTGTGATTTACCAATTTAAAGACTAGTGATATGGCATTAGGATAAATATATTTACTTTTGAGCATGGAAGTATTTTGGTCATTTTGAACTTTTGGGAATTATTTGGATTTATTATGAATTCTTGAGATTTATTAGAATTTATATAATTTTTGGTATAATTTAATTAAAGGGTTAATCTAGACTTGACTAATGTTGACTTTGGAGCCTAACCTAGAAACTAACCCTAGTTGGTGACCCTAGTCTAACTCTAGTTAACCTACTTTAGTAATTAGAAATTAGTTTTAAAGTAGGGAGGATTAGTTTGGGAGGAATTAGTCCATGACTAGTGACTTAAGTCAATGACTTATGACTTATCAATTTTTACGCCTAGCGTTTAAGCCATAGGCCCATGAATTAAGCCCAAGACCAATCCTAACCCAACCATGGCAGCCACTATTAGGTTTCCCTTGCCTATAAGTAGTCTCATAAGAGTTTTCTTGCCTCTTTTTAGGTTTGCCCTAATTTTGGTAGAAAGATATTTTCCCCTATGCTCAAAATTCCTAATTAATTCATTTTAGGTCCTTTTTAATCCTAGTCTTTTGCAATAGGATCTAATTTATGTTTGTTTACTGATTTTTGAGGATAACCTCAGTTTGTGTGCCATTTGGAGAATTGGAGTTGCCATTTGGAATCCCCTCTTTGGAGCTTTTCTTGAGTTTTGATACTCAATAGGTAAACTATCTAATCATTTGTTTTTCCCTGATTTCTTTGTATATAGGGTTAGGTTTAGGGGTTACCTAACTGTCCACGAGATTTGGGCACAATTTGTGTCCATTTCGTGTCCGTATCGGACACGTATCGTATTGGTTAGGTAGGTGTTTGTAGAAATGCCACATAGAAATTTATTTTTGTATTTTTGAAAAGTGATTGCATGGATTTGTAGATCTAGGTGAGTGTATTAATTTTTGTGAAGGTGTCATGGTGTTTTGTGTCCTTGTGTGTCGTGAATTTCACTTGGACACGCAGCACGAGCCCGTAGGCCGTATCCTGCATCTCGGGGGGTATATCGCGGGACATAGGACACTTCATGTCCTAAAATTTTGGGGGAAACTAGGGACAATGTCTGCCACCAAGCTCCCAAAATTTGGGAACGTCTCGTGGTCTATGCGCGGAGAGATCGAGATCGCATTGGCCGCGCGCTGTCGCACGCGAGCTGCTGTGCGCGTGCACAAGCACGGCTGACACGTATGTCGTGTCATGTCTATGTTTCATGTGGACTCGATTCAAGGTGTGTCAGTCCTAGACCTATCCTAGGCGCACCTCTGGACACGAGCACATGCCGTGTCGTATCGTGTGTCACGTGTTAAATGCGCGTGCTCGCGTGCACGACGATTAATTGTGCACTGTTTGGTTCTGTGTTCGTATGGTATTTTAGACACGATTCGTATCCAATTCTTGGACACGAATACACTCTCATGTACCCTCACATGTTTGAAATTAATTACCCATCCTTTATTTGTCATTTTGATGGAGTTTTGAATTCGAAAATTCGAATTCCCATGTGTACTGTTGCTGTCACTGATAAGCATGGCTGAATGTATTTCTTTCTGAATTTGATTTCATTCTTTTTCCTGTTTTTGTGATGTTGAATGGCTAATAGGACTCACCTACATGTGTATTGATAGATGAATAGGTAGTTGTGTTGGTGTGGAGAGAAAGGGAATCACTGATTTGGTTTTTGTATTTGGACTGGGGTTTTTCCTGACATGGTTTCAGTAAACTGAAACATATGTTAACTTCTTTAACACACACACACATATGCTGATTTCTCCACACATTTACACATAGTCACTCACTTGCACACACTCTACATACTGTTACACACACAGGCCACACTGACACTGTCACTGCTCACTCCCCTCACGGACACACATAAATTGTCTAACACACACATGACTACCTATGTATAATCTACACTATCACCATCACACACAAAACTGAATTACACACACAGTCCTACTCACTCTATTTTCACACTCCCTCACACCCCTCAACATATACACACACATATGATTTACACTCTCACATTGCCCTATCCTCATAGCACACACACACACATGTGTATCATGACACACACAAAACTGAAATCAATTCTCACGCACACATTCTAAGATTTCCTCACACTTTGCAAACTCTTACACATACACATACTATTTTCTCCTCTCACACACACCATCACACACACACAAGCTATATCATGATAACACTCTATGTGACACTCACACATACACACACTCTTGTCACTCATACAACACAGCTCACATATTTTCTACACACACACATGTTCCTCATTAACACACACACATGTTCCTCATTAACACACACATGTTCCTCATTAAACATACACACATGTTCCTCACATTGCCATGTATCATGTACACGCAATCTCACAGTTCACACACACTGTTTATTTTTTCTGTCACATATTCAGTGCACTAACACACCCACAATCTCTTGTAAACTAACACAAATGCCTATAGTTATATATATAAGCCTAACCTAATGTGATTATGTGAATGGTAGAGTAGGATATGAAAATTTCTATATGTGTGATAGCTAATGTTCTAGGCACATTTCTATTTGTATATGTAGATATATATATACATTCATAATGTGAATAGTGATATATATATATATATATATATATGTGGTATTGGCCTATGGTGTGTCTGTTAGACTAGTGAGAGCTTAGTTAGACTTGTTTAGTCTTGATTAGGTATAGAATAGACTAGTTAGACTAGTATAGACTTGTTTGACTTAGGTTTGACTTGTTGACCTAGTTTGACTTCTAGGGTTGACCAAGAGTTGACTTTGGTCTAGATTGACCTAGAATTATGTAGAATGCATAGTAGAACTTCATGTTATTATTTTAGACTTGTTGTGACTTATGCTGTTCTGATTAGGAGCCAGACACCTCTCCTCGGACAGTATATTTACTTTGGACATTCAGACATCAGACGAGTACATTCTCTGATCATTTCATATCTTGCTTAGGATTATATTTTCTGCTTTAGATTATCTTACTTGATGCTGACACGTTGGTAACACGGATTGGTACTATATGGATCCTTTCATGAGATGTTATCCCTCTCGGGAGCATCAGATACTCTTGTCTCATGTGTTTCACTTACATCATGTATCTCTTGCTTCTATTATCATGAATCTTCGGGAATCAGCTAGTGACTCATGTACCCTCATGATCACCGAGCCTTCATAAATCAATTCATGAATCACCCTTTATGGGAAACGTAGTATAATCATGAGTCTTAACGTAACTTGACTGGATCCTTGTGTATTGATTGGGGATGGGGGAGTATAAATGAACATGTGGATAATTCCAAGTAGTGTAATCATGAATCAATTTCATAATGTAATCATGAATCAGTCCCTAGCCATTCCCATGTTTATCTTGTACTCTGAATCACTAGCACTGTCTCTCTTTTATATATCATAGATATTTACTTATAGTCTCTCTCTTACATTATGCTATTCTTCAGTTTTCTGTATTTTATTCTCTAGCATGATTATATTTCCTTTCCTGCTATGACTTGTTGAGATGTATTGTGCTCGCTCCTGTCCTGACTGGACCTATTGAAAATATTATAGAGGATGAGGATGAGGCCTTATGTTCTACTTATTACGGTGCAACCCTAGATGAGTGCTTGGACCTGGACCAACAGCAGGTCCCACTAGCAGTGGATGACACTCCTCTAGACTAGGATGTTTTCATTTACATTACTTTCTGGATGACTGTATATATTTGATACTTGGGATTTGGGATATGTACTTATCTTAGACACTTAGACTCTCTGTTTGTACTTGTGGATTTCCTTTCTGTTCAGTAGTATCTATCTATCTTTCTATCTTATCCTTCTGCCTTAGTTGTGATTGAGTTTACTTTCTACTATGTCACCCCCATTCGGGGAGTATAAACTGTTTAGCATTATATTGTTAGATGTTGTGACCTAGGAGAGCGTTCTACCGCCGACACTGCGGCATAGGCTGGACGTACCCACGTCTCGTGTCCTTACTCTAGGGTGCGGGTCATGATACATTTTTAGTGGTGGCCCATGCAGGTCGAGTTTATGTAGTAGTTTCGATCTAGAGTATCACTACATCCTGCAATAGGATTAGGATATTTTGAAGGTACTCAATCACACTAGAAAAAACTCTTAATCAGATTCCTTTTATCTAAATTTGCTGCTTATTGCTTTCCCTTGAATATAAACTGTCCTCCTTTGATTTTTTTTTTTGCTTCATTCTCAGTAATTGCTTCTTGTTTTGATCCATCTTCATGATGGTTATGGAGACACGATCTCATCGCTGCGGTTCGGGGAATACTATCGAGAGGCTGGCCACCTCTCGTCCTGTTCATCAGGGCCTCGAGACCGCAGCTTCTGTTGTGCAGACTCAGGTTGGCGCTTCTGCTACATAGGAGGTGCACCTCCGCCTGTACAGAGACTTTTTTTCGTCATTTTCGATTTTTCTCAGCAGCAGCGGTTCATGCAGCATCAGCAATAGGCCAGAAGAAACCAGTAAGGGCGAGCTTTTGCCAGGATAGTCAAGGATGCACAGACCATTGGAGATCTTGCTACAAGTTTCATTCTTCTCGATTCTATTCCTATAATTGTCTCTTATAACTATCTTGAAATCTGATTCCATCTGTTCCTTGTTGATTGATTAATTTTGTCCTACTGCTCTTTTGTTATGTTTGTTTTTCTTCTGAAAAAATCATATGGGCTAGGTCACCTCAGTTATGAGATCTAGAATCTTTGATAGTCGTGTTAGCTGGCATAGTGATGACATATAGTCAGATTTTGGATGTATTTCTCGGGTATAGAAATTTAAGGTTTTTTGCCGTCGCATGCGGCAATGCGAAAATTTTAAATAACATGATCCTAGAGGTATGTACCTTAGTCAAGGACTCTGTGATTATCGTAGCCTTGCTCACTAGCATAACGAAGACTCTGAGTAACATAATTTTGGACAGACGCATATGATTATCAGATTGTATCTTGAAGGTTTTGAATATCATACCCTTCTGTTGTTATAAATAACTTAAGAGTAGAGATATTTTAGTTTTGTAGAGCTTATTCAAAGGTAGTTCCTTCATAGTATAATGATATGATGACTTGTAGAGTGCCTGTACCCTGGAGATGATAGTTAGCATTGGTATTAGAATAGTAACCCAGTGTAGGTGATTCCCATGTTATTTATAATACCAACCAGTTTACTTATAGGATGTTAGTATTTCTTACAGCTTTGATGATTTATTATTATTTTTCCCTTACCTTTCCAGAGAGGCACCCATGACTAGAGCATGTCCAAGAGTATAGTTGTAGCTGCACCAAAGGCTGAGAAGTCTATAGACATAGATAGATTGCAGGTGATATTGGCAAATAGGATATGGATCGATTGGTATCTATAGGCCATTGTTGCATAGGGTATTGACATGTTGTTAACCTACAACTGGTTCAGTTTCCTATTTTAGTTAAGTTCTCCTTGTGTTTAGTTCAGTCGTATTTATAGGCAGTGTGCAGACCCTTCACTAGAGACCTTGTTCCCTCAGTTCATACTATTTCAAGTTGTTCACTGCACTCAACTTTCATTACCTACCATATTGCATCATAGATTTCACTGGACCATTGTTCAGGTCCCAGTTATTAACTCACCAATATAACCATCAACCACTTGTCATATTCTGCACATCTGGAGTCAGTATCATGCATATTAGATGTCTGCACTCATCCTTGTCCAGGTAAAGTCGACATCACTTAGGATATCTACTTTAGTTCACTGTTCTGTAAATCTTTTGTATCATACTTGTTTGGGATATCTTGTCTCAGTCAAGAAGACCAAGTTTTAGTTGAGATACTAACTTTTTAGCTCACTGTATCTCTTTAGTTCTCTGTACTACACCTATCTGCCCTGCATTAGGATACATACTTCATGTATCAGAACCTCACATATCCTATACTCCATTGGTCCTGTGCTTCATGGCACAACCTGCACTCTTCATTATACACTGCACATCATCCTTGCATCCTGCATAGTATCCACTGTATAATAGACTGTATCACTCAATTTTAATTTTCTTGAATTAATTGGCCCAGTCCCTATATCATTTTGATGTTCAGTCCATGAATGGGTTTGATATCAGACTTTGAGAAAATTTAATACATACCACTCTCATGTAGTCTTGTTCTTGAACTTATCTGGCCAATCCACTTTAGTTTCCATGTTCCTACATTCCTTTGGTTCAACCCTTCACATAGGAGTAGCATGAGTAATTGGCCCTGCATTTGATCTGCTAGCCCTGTTCATTCCTGGTTCAGACCTTGCACATGTGTGATCATGGGCACACTTCCTTGCCCTACCTTCTTGAGTATTCTGTCCTATTTTTTACCTATAGGTAATCCTATATACACATGTGGGAAATGTGTATATATATGAGTTATGTGTGGTCCATGTTTCCTTGGGCTGCTGCCTTTGTGTCCATTATCCTTGGTATTAGATATATCTTGTGTATATACATATATGTTATATATTTATATAAGTGCATTTATTAGTGGTGGATAAGGGTATATGTCATTATACCTATATATGATAACCTTGGGATGTGCATGTGTGATATTATATATGGGATTGGGTTGGATTATAGTATGCTCTATATAGATATATATTATGTGATAAATGTATATGGATATATAGTTGAGTAATATATATATATATATATATATATATATATATATATATATATATATATATATATAAAAAACTTAGAGTGGGTTGGTTATGACTTTGAGTTAGCTTATAGAGTTTGACCTATATAATTGACCCAATAGTCTAATATTGACCAATGTTGACTTATTGACCTTGTTTGACTAGATAGTTGACCAAATCCTAGATTTTGACTTAGTTGACCAGTTTTGACCAAGTACTTGGATGTTGATAAATTGACTAGTTGTTGACCAGTAGTTGACCATTGACTATGTTTGACTCCGTTGATTAGAGATATATAGGATTAGAAGTAGGTTATTTGCTTTGTTGTTTGATCATGTTTGATTATTTAGTAACATGAGACCTTATTTGTGTTTAGGTCGGAGACATGGTTTTTCTGCAGATATCTCCGACTCGTGGTACTATACGTTTTGGTGGAGGTAGGAAGCTTAGCCCGCGCTTCATCGGACCTTTCGTGATCAGTAGAAGAGTCGGTGACGTGGCATACAGGCTAGACTTGCCACTTGCACTAGTGGGCGTCCACAACGTATTCCATGTATCACAGTTGAGACGGTACGTGGCTGACCCTAGCCATGTGCTTGATTATTCAGAGATTGAGGTAGGGCCTACTCTCAGTTATCCAGAGCAGCCAGTGGAGATTCTGGATCGTCGAGAGAAGGTGCTGAGAAACCAGGTGATACCCTTGGTTCGCGTCGCATGGAGGCATCATTCTCCAGGAAAATTCCTGGGAGCGGAAGGATGAGATGCGCGAACGATACCCATATCTGCTTGCACCGTGGGGTATGATTATATATCCTTCTCATCAGTGTAGTTTCGCCTTTAATTTCGAGGACAAAATTTTTCTAAAGTGGGTAGGATTGTAACACCCAGTTTTCTAAATAAGGATAATTTTGAAATTTTGTAATTTTCATATTTTATTAATAATATTTAAATCATGATATGAATTTTTGGTGATTTTTGATTATTTTAAAAATTATTAAAACCATGACTTGTGATTTACCAATTTAAAGACTAGTGATATGGCATTAGGATAATTATTTTTACTTTTGAGCATGGGGGTATTTTAGTCATTTTGAACTTTTGGGAATTATTTGGATTTATTATGAATTATTGAGATTTATTAGAATTTATATGATTTTTGGTATAATTTAATTAAAGGGTTAATCTAGACTTGACTAGTGTTGACTTTGGAGCCTAACCTAGAAACTAACCCTAGTTGGTGACCCTAGTCTGACTCTAGTTAACCTACTTTAGTAATTAGAAATTAGTTTTAAAGTAGGGAGGATTAGTTTGGGTGGAATTAGTCCATGACTAGTGACTTAAGTCAATGACTTATAACTTATCAATTTTTAAGCCTAGTGTTTAAGCCATAGGCCCATGAATTAAGCCCAAGACCAATCCTAACACAACCATGGCAGCCACTATTAGGTTTCCCTTGCCTATAAGTAGTTTCATAAGAGTGTTCTTGGCTCTTTTTAGGTTTGCCCTAATTTTGGTGGAAAGGTATTTTCCCCTATGCTCAAAATTCATAATTAATTCATTTTAGCTCCTTTTTAATCCTAGTCTTTTGCAATAGGATCTAATTTATGTTTGTTTACTGATTTTTGAGGATAACCTCAGTTTGTGTGCCATTTGGAGAATTGGAGTTGCCATTTGGAATCCCCTCTTTGGAGCTTTTCTTGAGTTTTGATACTCAATAGGTAAAATATCTAATCCCTTATTTTTCCCTAATTTTTTTGCATATAGGGTTAGGTTTAGGGGTTACCTAACTGTCCACGAGATTTGGGCATAATTTGTGTCCATTTCGTGTCCGTATCGGACACGTATCGTATTGGTTAGGTAGGTATTTGTAGAAATGCCACATAGAAATTTATTTTCGTATTTTTGAAAAGTGATTGCATGGATTTGTAGATCTAGGTGAGTGTATTAATTTTTGTGAAGGTGTCATGGTGTTTTGTGTCCTTGTGTGTCGTGAATTTTACTTGGACACGCAGCACGAGCCCGTAGGCCGTGTCCTGCATCTCGGGGGGTATATCTCGGGACACAGGACACTTCGTGTCCTAAAATTTTGGAGAAAGCTAGGGGCAATGTCTGCCACCAAACTCCCAAAATTTGGGAACGTCTCGTGGTCTATGCGCGGAGAGATCGAGGTCGCATTGGCCGCACGCTGTCGCGCGCGGGCTGCTGTGCGCGTGCACAAGCACGGCTGACACGCGTGTCATATCGTGTCTGTGTTTCACATGGACTCGATTTAGGGTGTGTCAGTCCTAGACCTATCCTAGGCGCACCTCTGGTGTCACTCTCCGTTCCCGGAATGCGTATTTTTATACGTATACCGCTTGTCCGAATTTATTTAGTATCTGTCATGCATTTATTTTGTATTTAATTCTTTTAATTTCATGCTAATTATTTTTATGTATTTTCTTTTCTGCTTTTTCTTGGCTCTTGGTTCATTTTGGTTCATGGTAAACCAACTTGGTTTGGTTTGGTTCAACATGGAAAGGAATGGATGGCTTAGATTTGGTGGAGAGAATGAATGGTGGAGATCCACTTGACCTTGATATAAAACTTCTTCTTTCATTCTCTCTCTCTCCATTCATTCACATTTACTCCTCCACCAAACCCTAACCCACTTGTGAGAGGCAAGTACATCTTGCACATCATGAAGGATTTTATGCATCTCCATTTATTTTTAGTCCATTGTGTTTGTCTCTTCTTTCTCTACATGTTTAGGTCTTGTAGTTTTTGTTTTCCATTGTTAGCTTTGTGTAGATCTAAGTTTTTCCCCTTTTTGGTTTTTTTGGGTTTCGATCTATCAAACTTCATCATTTCCATGTTTTGATTGTTCTATGTTGTAGAGAATTCAATTCTACCCAATTTTGGCTTTTGAAAAGTTAGATTCCGACTTGATTTGAGGAAGTTATGGCCAAAATAATTTTGGTCAAACTTCTATGTTCATCTGTCCTGATTTTGGCAGGGACGATGAATAGTGCCTGGCCGCATGACCATTTCTGGCCGTATGACCATTTCTGGCCGCATGAGAATTTTTGAGCCGCATAAGAATTTCTGGCCGCATGAGCATTTTTGAGCCGCATAAGAATTTCTGGCCGCATGACCATTTCTGGCCGCATGAGAATTTTTGAGCCGCATAAGAATTTCTGACCGCATGAGCATTTTTCAGCCGCATAAGAATTTCTGGCCGCATGAGCATTTTTGAGCCGCATAAGAATTTCTGGCCGCATGAGCATTTTTGAGCCGCATAAGAATTTTTGAGCCGCATAAGAATTTCTGGCCGCATGACCATTCTAGCCGCATGAGGCTGATTTTAGCTGATTTTGATTGTTTGATGCTCTTTTGACTATTTTCTGGCCCGAATTTCTCCTAGCTTCCAACGTGAAAGTTGTAGATCTTTTTCTTGGCTTCAAGAATATGTTACCAACTATTTTATGCAAGTTTCTTTTATTCTTGATATAGAACTTTTGACTACCATGCCTTGTCACGAATTGGCAATGATTATTATCCTGACTTAATATTGATCATGCGTTCCTATGTCTGGAACTAAGAGACTGGCTAGTCGTCTTATTATACTGAATGGGATACGTTCATGTATGAACCATTGAGAACGACTGGCTGATCCCGATCATTGACAATGTAACCGTGCTGATCTCCAACTTATAATTATGTACATGAATTTGAGTAGGTGTTATGGCACCGATAATTAATTTCGTATTACAAAAGAAGCACGTGTATCCTACTGTCAAGGCATGATTATCCCGTGGATAGGTTTGATTATTGCATTACGCTATGTAGGACCTACAACCCAACCGTACTGGCATCGTTGTAGAGTTACACATATCGTACCTTGTACGAAAGTACTCATGCGAAATACTCATGATCTACGGCATGAGATTTTAATTAACATAGGGCCAACTAAGTTAAATAAAATAATTACTGCATAGAGAGAATGGATTTCCGAGTTCTTACATGACGGCCGTCCTTGGGACAAATAGTGTCCCGACACGCCGGCTGGTTCCCACGGATACTGCATATCTACCACACGGGCAGGAAGTGGTATCCGGTTTACTTTTCCCGATCGACGAGCGTCCCGCTGGGACTCGTTTCCCCGCATGGCGCAACTGATTATTGGATCGACCAGCCTTGTTTGTCTATAGTAAGAACTGAGAAATTCCCTAATGCATGGTTCCAGGGTAACTTGGAGCTCACTAGTAGTAAGCCGTAATAATTGCCTGGCCGCTTAAACTGATTTGATTGTGGGTTGTATCCTACTTTGCCAACTATTGAGGTAAGCTGAACGTCCTGACATGATGGGCCAACTTCTGTCCTTGTTTGGTTGGGGAGTTGGTTCGGAGTGTCAAGACGCTAGACGTACCTTAGTAGGAGGCAAAGATCTATTTATCTTATTTATATCCTTAACTCTTATTACTGGTTTTAATTCTTCATGTCGTGCTTCCTTTGTGGTGCTTGCTATTGGAGGTCTAACCTCTCTGGTTTTGCATGGCCAGATCTAGAGCAAGCTCCCGAGGACTCAGCTTACTTCTACCCTCAAGATGGTCAATACTAGAAGGATGACCGCAGGAGGCCACGAGTAGGTTTCTTGACTCCCTACTCGTCTTGTTCTTTACTTTACTTTTGCCGTTTTGGCACCGACCTGTTAGTCGGACTGTCTAGCACTTGCTTTTACATAATTGTAATTAATTCAGACTGCAGCTGATAGCGATTGCGTATACCTTATCATATCATCTGGCTATGTTTTGTAAAGCCAGATCTCAAGAACATTTTGACCGAGCGTTTGGGACGCCTTACTGCTTTATCATATATGCTCTTTATTTACTGCTTCTTGATTCATTGATTGAGACAATAGATGTCATGTGACCCTAGCGAGACTTGTATGTAGTATGCACCCCCTGGTCTAGTTTACAGCATTGATCGTATTATTCAGTATTTCTTCTACCCGTAATACGTAGCTGGCCAAATCCGTCCCCGTCCTCCGGTGTTTCGGGTCTGGGGCGTGACATCTGGACACGAGCACAAGCCGTGTCGTATCGTGTGTCGCGTGTTAAATGCGCGTGCACGCGTGCACGACGATTATTTGTGCACTGTTTTGTTCTGTGTTCGTATGGTATTTTAGACACGATTCGTGTCCAATTCTTGGACACGAATACAGTCTCATGTACCCTCACATGTTTGACATTAATTATCCACCCTTTATTTGTCATTTTGATGGAGTTTTGAATTCGAAAATTCGAATTCCCATATGTACTGTTGCTGTCACTGATACGCATGGCTGAATGTATTTCTTTCTGAATTTGATTTCATTCTTTTTCCTGTTTTTGTGATGTTGAATGGCTAATAGGACTCACCTACATGTGTATTGATAGATGAATAGATAGTTGTGTTGGTGTGGGGAAAAAGGGAATCACTGATTTTGTTTTTGTATTTGGACTGGGGTTTTTCCTGACATTGTTTCAGAAAACTGAAACGTATGTTAACTTCTTTAACACACACACACACACATGCTGATTTCTCCACACATTTACACACAGTCACTCACTTGCACACACTCTATATACTGTTACATACACACACAGGCCACACTGACACTGTCACTGCTCACTCCTCTCATGGACACACACAAATTGTCTAACACACACATGACTACCCATGTATAATCTACACTGTCACCATCACACACAAAACTGAATTACACACACAGTCCTACTCACACTATTTTTACACTCCCTCACACCCCTCAACATATACACACACATATGATTTACACTCTCACATTGCCCTATCCTCATAGCACACACACACACACACATGTGTATCATGACACACACAAAACTGAAATCAATTCTCACACACACATTCTAAGATTTCCTCACACTTTGCAAACTTTTATACATACACACATGTTTTACACACACTGTTTTCTCCTCTCGCACACACCATCACACACACACAAGCTATATCATGATAACGCTCTATGTGACACTCACACATACACACACTCTTGTCACTCATACACATACAGCTCACATATTTTCTACACACACACATGTTCCTCATTAACACACACACACATGTTCCTCATTAAACACACACACATGTTCCTCACATTGCCATGTATCATGTACACACAATCTCACAGTTCATACACACTGTTTATTTTTCCTGTCACATATTCAGTGCACTCACACACCCACAATCTCTTGTAAACTAACACAAATGCCTATAGTTATATATAAGTCTAACCCAATGTGATTATGTGAATGGTAGAGTAGGATATGGAAATTTCTATATGTGTGATAGCTAATGTGCTAGGCACATTTCTATTTGTATATGTAGATATATATATACATTCATAATATGAATAGTGATATATATATATATATATATATATATATATATATATATATATATATATATATATATGTGTGTGTGGGGTATTGGCCTATGGTGTGTCTGTTAGACTAGTGAGAGTGTTTAGTCTTGATTAGGCCTAGAATAGACTAGTTAGACTAGTATAGACTTGTTTGACTTAGGTTTGACTTGGTTGACCTAGTTGACTTCTAGGGTTGACCAAGGTTGACCAAGAGTTGACTTTGGTCTAGATTGACCTAGAATCATGTAGAATGCATAGTAGAACTTCATGTTATCATTTTAGACTTGTTGTGACTTGTGCTGTTCTGATTAGGAGTCAGACACCTCTCCTCGGACAGTATATTTACTTTGGACATTCAGACATCAGACGAGTACATTCTCTGATCATTTTATATCTTGCTTAGGATTATATTTTCTGCTTTAGATTATCTTACTTGATGCTGACACGTTGGTAACACGGATTGGTACTATATGGATCCCTTCATGAGATGTTATCCCTCTCGGGAGCATCAGAAACTCTTGTCTCGTGTGTTTCACTAACATCATGTATCTTTTGCTTCTATTATCATGAATCTTCGGGAATCAGCTAGTGACTCATGTATCCTCATGATCACCGAGCCTTCATAAATTAATTCATGAATCACCTTTTATGGGAAACGTAGTATAATCATGAATCTTAACGTAACTTGACTGGATCCTTGTGTATTGATTGGGGATGGGGGAGTATAAATGAACATGTGGATAATTCCAAGTAGTGTAATCATGAATCAATTTTATAGTGTAATCATGAATCAGTCCCTAGCCATTCACATGTTTATCTTGTACTCTGAATCACTAGCACTGTCTCTTTTTTATATATCATAGATATTTACTTACAGTCTCTCTCTTACATTATGCTATTCTTCAGTTTCCTGTATTTTATTCTCTAGCATGATTATATTTCCTTTCCTGCTATGACTTGTTGAGATGTATTGTGCTCGCTCCTGTCCTGACTGGACCTGTTGAAAATATTACAGAGGATGAGGATGAGGTCTTCTGTTCTACTTATTACGGTGCAACCCTAGATGAGTGCTTGGACCTGGACCAGCAGCAGGTCCCACTAACAGTGGATGACACTCCTCTAGACTAGGATGTTTTCATTTACATTACTTTCTGGATGACTGTATATATTTGATACTTGGGATTTGGGATATGTACTTATCTTAGACACTTAGACTCTCTGTATGTACTTGTGGATTTCCTTTCTGTTCAGCAGTATCTATCTATCTTTCTATCTTATCCTTTTGCCTTAGTTGTGATTGAGTTTACTTTCTGCTATGTCACCCCCATTCGGGGAGTATAAACTGTTTAGCATTATATTGTTAGATGTTGTGACCTAGGACAGCGTTCTACCGTCGACACTGCGGCGTAGGCTGGACGTACCCACGTCTCGTGCCCTTACTCTAGGGTGCGGGTCGTGACATTCCCCTTCACTGTTCTCCTTCGCTCACCGCCCCCTCTCTCCCCCCTCTCTCCCCCCTCTCATTTATTCCCGTCCCTCTCTCTCTCTCTCTCTCTCTCTCTCTCTTCTCTCTGTTCTTCTTTTCCTCCTCATTCTCTTTCCTCTATGTAAACGGAAATTTTCTTTTTACTGACTCTCTCTCTGACTCTTCTTTCCTCATTGATTTCTTTGTTTATTTATTTATTTATTTTTTCTTTTTATGCTTTAATCAGAGGAGAGCAACAACTCTGCTGATATGGATTTTACAATTTTTTATTAATTATTATTATTATTATTATTATTATTATTATTATTATTATTATTATTATTATTATTATTATTATTATTATTTTTGATTGTTGTTTTCTTATGTGTTGCAATATGGTACTTAGGTTTTGCTCATTATTATTATTATTATTATTATTATTATTATTATTATTATTATTATTATTATTATTATTATTATTGATATTTTATTCTATTGATTACTGTTCTAAATAGCATATACATAATATTTGTGGTATTATAATATATAGTTTTTTTTTTGTCTGGAAATTTAAGTTGTAAACCTAAAATTGCTTTTTAGATTTTTTGTTCTATAATGATTTCTAGCCTTTCTAAAATATTTATTTGTGACTGCTAAATATAGTTTCTCAATCTAAATTTCATTTTTTTTTATTACAAATCTAGAGTTTTTACTTAAAACCATGTTTATACTTTTCGGTATTTATCTAAAGATTATTTTACTAGTAGATATAGATTTTCAAAGATTATAAATAGTTTTCATAAATTATATATATCAATTATTAAATTTCTTCCGATTACCCTTATCCGTGACTAATTTCCTTTATCCTATTTCCTCGCCAATCCAATACAACCTTGTGTCAACCTTAACTAAATTGACCATTCTGGACCAAATGGAATAATCCGTGCCATCATCCGAGGTCGTCAGGCGTAGTTGTAATACCGCAGTCATACTCCATGCCACATGATCATTGCAGCACACCAGGCGTACTACCAGGCAAGACACCTTGCCTTTACTGTTTAATTTCTTGCTCAATATCATGCATGTTTTATTTCTTATAATTTGTTCTCTCAAAACCATATGTAGTTGCAAATTACTATACTTTATTTTTCTTTATGCATTTGGCCTAGAGTTAAGGGACTACCTTTGTTTGTGCCGCATCTATTGGCCGACACCTGTGTGCCACGATGTCATGTGTCTCATATAGATTCGGACTTGCATACCGACCGTACTTCGGTGCGTACAGGATGGACGTTAGGATATAACTGCTAATATAATTGCCTAGGAGACTTAGCGGTTATTAGAAATATCGTGGTGTGGATTCAGCACGAGTAGCACACGGGGAGGGGAAGATAGTTATTAGGCGCAGGGGCTTTCACACATTTACTTTTCTCCAGCTGCCATTTGTGACTCAGCCGAGGGCTATTGTGCCGTGCATTTATTTACTTTTCTCTAGATGCCACTAGTGCCTTGGTTGAAACACATATGTGTCGTGCATTTACTTTCCTCTAGCTACCGTTAGTGACTCACCCAAGAGCTAGTGGGGTGCATTTATTTTCCTCTAGATGTCCCTTAGCTCTCACTCGAGTGCTAATGGGTCGTGTATTTACTTTTCTCTAGATGCCACTAGTGCCTCGGTTGAAACGCTAATGCGCCGTATTTCTAGTCTCGAGATCCCTTGTGTGGAACGTTGTCTTCAAAATACATTTTCACATAGAATGGTTAAGGACCTTTATTTGTGTAGTCACATATACTTTTCTGTTGAGCTTTATTTATTCAGTTATTGGCATGATATTATGTGTCTTGTTACGTCCCTCTGAGTACCTGGTTATCTCGCCAGGTGTCTGCTCTTGTCTTTCGCAGGTGTTCTAGCTCTAGCCGTGATCATCGCTATTTCCTCGAGGATGATTGTACTTGGATCGTCTTCGCTTCGCCCGCCAAACTTATTTTGTTTTCCATGTATTTTTTACTTATTTGTTGGTAGTGGATTTGTCTCCGCCCAACATATTGTATCAAGACAATTCATTATCATTACATGATATCTCTTATTCATTTATTTTTGTGTGGATGAGATTAGTTATGGTTCTACTGCTGTAAGCCCCTATTTTTTAAAAATTATTTGATTAGTGTTAATTAGCTTTTTATGTCATTTTTAGCCTTAAAATATTTACTATAATTTTTAGGAATTTTTTTAGAATTTTTAAATGAGTTTTAAATAAGTTTTAAATGAGTTTTAAATGCTAAAATGTCATTTTGTAATTTTCTAAAATATTTTTAATGCATTTTGTAATTTATTAAATTGTTTAGATATCAGTTTGCAATTTTCTATTTGTTCACGCAAATTTTATTTGCATATAATAGCTGCGGGAGGGGATTTGCAAATTTTATTTGCATTGTTTAACTGTTAGGGCTTTTGTGTAATTTCCTAAAACCTAGGGACCCTAGTGCTAAATTCCCTACCCACTCCCTGCCCGACGACCGACGACCGACGACCGATGATCGGGCTGCCCCCGCCATTTCCGGCCAGCGCACACCCCCCCCCCCCCCGACCGACTCAACCCCCCTATTTAAACCCCCCCTCACTCCCCTCAGTCGACCACCACTCTCCCCGACCACCATCGACGCCCCCAGCCCGATTTCTTCCCCAAAAACCTAGCCGTAACCCTAACTCCGGCCATCTACTTTGCCCAGCCCCGCCGACGACTTTCACCGCTCCCAACCACCACCAGTTGCTTCGCCTCGACGAGACAACCCCAGCGCCACCAGAGCGCCACCGGAGCGCCACCGTCCCGACGCCTCCTCTGTCCAGTCGCCGCCTTGAAAACCGCTCGACTTGGACACGTACGTGTCATCTACCCCCCCCCCCCCCGTGTCCTGTTGTGTCTCGTTCTCACGCACAGGACTCGCCTACACACGACAACTCTAAGGGTAAGTGCGGACACGGCAAACACGTGTCGTGCGTGTCATAAATAAATCCGACACATGGACTCCTGTGTCCCTAACTGTCAGGACACAGGATTATTATTATTTTTTTATATGTGTAATTAACCTAAACCTAAATAAATCTAACTAAAACCCTAATCCTAACACAACCCTCGGGCTGACCCCCTGGCTAGCCCGACCTAGCCTAACCCCCCCCCCCCTCCCGCGCGCAGTGGGCCGAGCTCGAGCCCTTGCTGCTGCGCTTATTTCTTTTTCTTTTTCTTTTCCTTTTTTTCTTTTTCTGTTTTGTTATTTTATATTTTTTTTCTTTTTCTGTTTTGTTATTTTATATATATATTTATATATATATATATATATATGTATATACATATATTTGTATATGTATATGTATATACTATATATTGGCAGTAAAAAAAAAAAAAAAATATGTATATACATATATTTGTATATGTATATGTATATACTATATATTGGCAGTATTTTTATATATGTATACGTATTTTTATAGTTAGTAAATTTTTATATATATATTAGTATTTACATACATATGTGTATATATATATATATTTTTTATATGTATATATTTTCATATGTACATATATTATTATATATATACTATTATATATATGTATACAATATTTGTATATATATATATACTTTATAATTAAGTATTTTTCTTATATATATATATGTACTTTTAACATATGTATGTATATATTCACTCTGTATAATTTTACCTTATCAAAATATTAATACTTATTTTGCACTTTTTACCAATTTGTATTTTAGTATATTTAAATTACTGCAATCATTTGGTGTCCAAACCTAGCATGGGTTTTTGGGCCCAAATGTGTTTTCACACATTCAAGACCTGTACAAGTCATATTGGACTTGATTCATGGCCTTGGGTCCTGTATTTGAACTTTGGTTCAAATTATATACATGGACAAAATACGCAGATAATTAATTATTTAATTTCAATTGTGTGCAATGCTGTTTTTGAATTTCTAAAAATACTTAAAGTACTGTTAAAATTCTGGAAAAATAGTATTTAGATACTATGTTAATTTAGCTAATTTAGTATAATTTTTATAGTATTTAATTTACACTTTAGCTACTAGTTTGGCATATGAAACCAAAACTCATTTTCTGTATACTTAGGAAAACTGATTTTTGTAAAATACTTGTACTGGTTAATAAATTCCAGAAAATTATAATAAATTTCTATAATTACCAAAGATCATTTTGGTACTTTATTTTATGTAAAAATAAGCTTTTTGTCTATCTCAAAACTTGTTAAAACACAATGATCATTTGATTTATTTATTGATTAATTACGACTTGTAACTTTTTGTGTTACTTTGAGTTTTAGCCGTGTTGAACCTCACCCATCACTAGTGTAAAGACCCTAGAAAGTTAGTTAAAGTAGTGTGTCACCCCACATTGGTCTCCTATGCCAAAGTTATCATTTTGGCTAGGTGTCCAATCATAAGTCGTGTTGCACCAATTAATGTCCTAGTGTTTTAGCTTAGTGTAAAAACTAAGTTTATGTATTTATTTCTACAGTGACGAGTTACCGGACATCTATAGCACTTTTATTGCAGCTTGCTTTGCTTTACTTTGTTAGAGGCAAGTACTTTCTACGAACTTTACATACTGTTACATAAATGAACTGCTAATCCAACCATGTTAAATGCTGATCCTTGGGGTAGCAAGTTAAAATATCACATGTTGTACTTTTCATTACTACCATGTTTAGAACAGTCTTTATGTATCTCTCACATGATTAGAATCTGGGTTATGGGAAAACTGTTAGTAGTATACGTGATCATACCCCCATCTCCGTACGTATGTACCGAGCAAGGTTGACATTTTATATGTATAGCTTGTCGTAGGCTTTATCTCAAAGCGGATTTGTGCGTATGTACATCTGTCGCCGTTTCACTTGTACGGAAGTACATTTCATTATGTGCCCCCAGCACATTGTACATCTATTGACCGATCACGTACCTGCTACAGTTTTAAACATTACATATACATCTGTCTCTATGACATATGTGTCCTTGCCATGATAGACTATGTGATGCCATGTTTCCAGTTATTTTCTCTTATGTTCATTTCCATGTTTCATATGCTAGTTTGCTAGATTCAGTACTTGCTCCCGTCCTGACACGATAACGTTGTAGGTGTCCTTACTGAGGAGGAGTTACTCTGCGACACATATTATGGAGATACTGCCGAGGACCCGGCTTTGCTTTACGAGGATGTTCCTGCGGGGAACCTCGCCTAGTTGTCTTTTTGCTTTAGACTTTTGAGAGTAGTCATGTATTAGACTACGTATTTTGTAACTGGACATGTATCCAGTTTTACATTTCAGACTTGTACTTTGGACATTTTACTATATGAGACGACTTTTGTGTTTGGAGCATTTTATGACTTTTATTCACTTATAGAACTGTTAGCACATTTAGTCTTATCCTGTTGTCTTTAGAACAGCTTACTACGTTTTATCTCAAACGTAGGCTGGGCATGACTCGGCCTGGCCCAACAAATTGGGTAGCGGGTCGTGACATGTTTTTAGTGGTGGCCCACGCAGGTCCTGACTAAATTGTTTGGTTACGTTATTGTACCAAGCATGCCTGCAATTAGGAACTTAAGGTAATTAGACAACATTAGGAATGACGCTTAGAACACCTAGAGAAATGCTAGGATTGCAACACAGGAAAACATCACATGCTTGCTATTATAATTAGATTTTCTTGCCTATAATTGCTTACTTTAAATAAGTCCTTATAAGTCCTTTTTATTGTAATTAGATGGTACTTACTCGTTCATCCCAGTACGTCACACCTGAGAATGGCGCACTCCCTATCCAGTCAGCTGACCAGTTGACTGATACACCCCCCCTCCACCTACCACACTCCCCCACTCCATAGATCCACAAACCCAGATGCCTCCACCACCTTCCACATCCCATGTCCAGCAAAACACAATACTTCCACTACCCCCTATCACTATACCTACCCAGGCTTCCGTCACACTCGACGGGAACCAGCTGCTCACTATGATCCAGGGGTTCCTAACAACCCATCAGGAGCAGACTACCCTACTCTGCCAGAGCATAGAGCGTTCTGAGGGACGTCCCGTGGTCCCACCACCTGTAGAGCCACGGCAGAGAGCGGGGACGATCAAGGACTTCATGGGTCTGAATCCCAAGGAGTTCTCAGGGACTGAGGGCATTGTAGTAGTAGATGACTGGCTAGACACGGTAGAGAGGAAGCTCCTAGGAGTTAGGATGCCGGGTGACCTCCAGGTCGAGGCAGCGGGATTTCTGCTGATAGACTTGGCAGGAGTCTGGTTCCGGAATGAGCCGTTGTTTGCGAGAGGGAGAGCCACTTGGGATCAGTTCAAGGCCCAGTTCAAGAAGAAATTCTTCTCGACCACTGCTAGAGTAGCCATGGGGCTATGATTCCAGAACATCCAGCAGGGGAATCGTTCTGTTGATGACTATGCGGCAGAGTTTAGTCGCCTGAGCCGTTTCGCTCCTAGTCTGGTTGCAGATCCAGAGGAGATGACCCATAGGTTTTGCCATGGTCTAGTTCCAGACATCGACATTCTTATAGTGGCGAACGGTACGACTGACTACTACCAGAGCCTAGAGTTGGCCCGGAGCATCGAGGAGCATCTTCTGTCATGCAAGAGGCCGGCTTTTGTACATCATGAGGGACCGTCCAAGCGTCAGGCTTTCCAGCAGAGAGCACCGACGCCGCCCCAGCAGACTTACCGTCCCCCTACATCACATCACCCGACCCCGCCAGTTAGAGCCCCGGGACCTAGGCATCAGCAGCAGCAGCAGAGGGGAGCTATATGTTCTTTCTGCGGAAGACCAGGGCATGATCACACCATCTGCAGGAAAAGGTTGAAGCAGTGTCTAGCTTGTGGGTCTCCCACCCATCAGCTTCGAGAGTGCCCAGTAGCGAAGACTAGAGGACCACTCCCGACCAAGCAGCAGAGGTTTGGGCAGCATCTGCAGCAGCAGAAGGGACCTCAGGGGAAGGTTTATAGTCTAGCCCTTAAGCCAGAGCCGGAGCAGGTTTCGGAGCCAGATTACTTAGCTGACGTCATCACAGGTCATATTTATGTGCATACTTTTCTAGCTCTATGCTTGTTTGATTCTGGTGCATCTTATAGCTTCCTGTCATTAGAATTTATGCATAAACACCATCTAGTAGCTACACCTACTGCGGAGATTAGTAGAGTGATGACGGGAGGAGGACCAGTGCCTATTAGAGCTATCTATAGATGTTCTATTTTTACAGTCGGGAGAGAGTTCAGGGGACGATTCTTTGTGATGCCACTCCCCGATTATGATATCATATTGGGGATGGACTGGCTTAGCTATGCCCATGCATCTATAGATTGTCATGAGGGTAGTATTTTGTTCAGTCCCCCAGGCACAGCACCATTCAGTGTCAGGAGGACAGGGCCGGAGATTAGCCTAGAGCCGAACTGTTGTGTGACAGTTGGGGACGTAGCACCGCCACACCCTATCATTAGGGAGTTTATGGATGTATTCCCAAAGGATCTTCCAGGGCTTCCGCCTGACAGAGATGTGGAGTTCACCATAGATTTAGTGCCGGGTTCATCACCAGTATCCCGGGCTTGCTATAGAGTGAATCCCAAGGAGGTCGTAGAGATGAAAGAGCAGATTGATGACCTGTTGAAAAAGGGTTTCATTCGATCCAGTGCTTCTCCATGGGGAGCGCCAGTGCTCTTTGTGCCTAAGAAGGATGGTACAGTCCGGTTGTGTATTGACTACCGGGCCTTGAATGCCATCACCATCAAGAACAAATATCCTCTGCCCAGGATAGATGATTTGTTCGACCAGTTGAGTGGGACGAAGGTGTTTTCTATGATAGACTTGAGATCCGGGTACCACCAGGTGAAGGTTAGGACAGCAGACATCCAGAAGACGGCGTTCAACACGAAGTACGGGCATTACGAGTTTCTGGTGATGCCATTTGGTCTCACAAATGCGCCAGCTGTCTTTATGAATTTGATGAATAAAACATTTCACCAGTATCTGGATAAGTTCGTCGTAGTGTTTATCGACGACATCCTGATATACTCGAAGACGCCAGAGGAGCATGCAGAGCACTTGCGGATAGTTTTGGGGATTCTAAGACAGGAGAGATTGTTTGCCAAATTGCCGAAGTACGAGTTCTTTTTAGACCGAGTGGAGTTTCTCGGCCATGTAGTTACTGGAGATGGAATCTCAGTGGATCCCAGGAAGATTGCTGCAGTTGAGACGTGGAAGGCTCCGACGTCAGTTTCAGAGATCAGGAGCTTTCTGGGTTTGGCAGGCTATTATAGAAAGTTCGTCCAGGACTTTGCTAGGATAGCTGAACCCATGACGAAGCTGACGCGGAAGGACGCAGAGTACATCTGGTCAGAGGACTGCCAGGCAGCGTTTGAGGAGCTGAAGAGGAGGCTGACGACCGCTCCAGTTCTGACTTTACCTTCAGGTTCTGGAGGTTTCACCTTATACAGCGATGCTTCTGGGAAAGGGCTAGGATGTCTCCTACAGCAGCATGGGAAAGTGATTGCTTATACATCTAGGCAATTGCGGACTCATGAGAGGAATTATCCTACCCATGACCTAGAGTTAGCTGCGGTGATCTTTGCACTCAAGTTATGGAAATATTACTTATACGGAGAGCGTGTGGAAATCTTTACTGACCACAAAAGCTTGAAGTATGTGTTCATACAGAAAGAGCTGAACATGAGGCAAAGACGATGGTTGGAGTTGATAAAAGACTTCGACATCGATTTACAGTATCACCCCGGAAAGGTAAATGTGGTGGCGGATGCGCTGAGCAGGCATCCGATGGCATGGTACCTGATGATTGATCGACATTTACGGGAGGATCTGGAGAAGCTCGGTATCGAGCTAGTTCGGCCAGGATCAGTGACACAGATGATGGTGCTTGACATTCTGTTAGGTTTGATGGAGCAGATCCGGGAGACACAGTCTACAGATGAGAGCTTTTGCAGACTTCGAGCCCAGGCGTTAGCTGGATTATTGGATGACTTCACTATAGCAGAGGATGGATCCTTGAGGCATGGCAGCCGATTATGCGTGCCGAAGGGAGAGCTGGTAGAGGCAGTCTTGCAGGAGGCACACCGATCGAGATATTCTATTCACCCTGGTGCTAACAAGATGTACCGTGACTTGTGGGAACATCTTTGGTGGCACGGGATGAAGAAGGATGTATCACGTTTTATCTCGAGATGCCTAGTTTGCCAGGAGGTCAAGGCGGAGCGCCAGAGGCCAGCTGGTTTATTGCAGCCATTATCCATTCCCGAGTGGAAGTGGAAACATATTACGATGGACTTCGTCTCAGGGCTTCCTCGTTCCCAAGGAGGGAAGGATGCCATTTGGGTCATCGTGGACAGGCTGACGAAGTGTGCACACTTCATACCCTTCAAGGTGGGGCTTTCTACCGAGAAGTTGGCGGAGCTATACATGCAGCAGATAGTTCGCCAATACGGAGTGCCAGTGAGCATCGTGTCAGACAGAGACAGCAGATTCACATCCCACTACTGGAGGAGCTTGCAGGAGGAGTTGGGCAGTAGGCTCAAGTTCAGTACGGCATACCACCCGCAGACAGATGGACAGTCCGAGAGGACGATACAGACACTGGAGGATATGCTGAGGACCTGCGTACTGGACTTTGGAGGATCATGGGAGAGCCATCTGCACTTGGTAGAGTTTTCATACAACAACAGCTACCAAGCCAGTATCGGTATGTCTCCTTTCGAGGCGCTATATGGACGACGATGCCGCACACCGCTCTTTTGGGATGATGTTGGAGACAGAGTTATGCTTGGACCAGAGATGATCACGGATGCAGTAGAGAAAGTCGGGATGATCAGAGACAGGCTCAGAGTAGCTCAGGACAGGCAGAAATACTGGGCTGATGCTAGTCGCAGGCCGATGGAGTTCGCAGACGGTGATATGGTGCTAGTGAAGATATCACCTACTAGAGGGACGATCCGGTTTGGACGAGGAGGGAAGCTGAGCCCCAGATACATCGGGCCGTTCGAGATACTTGGCAGGATTGGAGAGGTAGCTTACATGGTTGCACTACCACCCAACCTAGCAGGAGTTCACGATGTCTTTCACGTATCTCGGATGAGGAGATATGTTCCGGACCCCAGTCATGTGCTAGATCATACAGAGTTGGAGGTCGGACCAAGCCTTACAGTTTCTGAGCAGCCAGTGGAGATATTAGACAGGAGAGAGAAAAGGCTGAGGAACAAGGTTATACCCTTAGTACGAGTAGCTTGGAGCCTTCACTCTCCAGGTGAACCTACTTGGGAGAGGGAGTCGGACATGAGGGAGAGATACCCTTACTTGTTCGATCCAACCGCTGCGAGGGAACCACCCGTTCCCGCTTGATACCTTAGAGGTTAGTTTCGATCATAGCCTTAGCCATTGTGTTGCATTGCTTGCTATGTTAGAATATTGTAGGGTCTTCAATCCTTGTGAATTTCGAGGACAAAATTTTTCAAGGAGGAAAGACTTGTAAGCCCCTATTTTTCAAAAATTATATGATTAGTGTTAATTAGCTTTTTATGTCATTTTTAGCCTTAAAATATTTACTATGATTTTTAGGAATTTTTCTAGAATTTTTAAATGAGTTTTAAATGAGTTTTAAATGCTAAAATGTCATTTTGTAATTTTCTAAAATGTTTTTAATGCATTTTGTAATTTATTAAATTGTTTAGATATCAGTTTACAATTTTCTATTTGTTCATGCAAATTTTATTTGCATATAATAGCTGCGGGAGGGGATTTGCAAATTTTATTTGCATTGTTTAACTGTTAGGGCTTTTGTGTAATTTCCTAAAACCTAGGGACCCTAGTGCTAAATTCCCTACCCACTCCCTGCCCGACGACCGACGACCGGGCTGCCCCCGCCATTTCCGGCAAGCGCACACCCCCCCGACCGACTCAACCCCCCTATTTAAACCCCCCTCACTCCCCTCAGTCGACCACCACTCTTCCCGACCACCATCGACGCCCCCAGCCCCATTTCTTCCCCAAAAACCCTAGCCGTAACCCTAACTCCGGCCATCTACTTCGTCCAGCACCACCGACGACTTTCACCGCTCCCAACCACCACCAGTTGCTTCGCCTCGACGAGACGACCCCAGCGCCACCGGAGCGCCACCGTCCCGACGCCTCCTCCGCCCAGTCGCCGCCTCGAAAACCGCTCGACTTGGACACGTAGGTGTCATCTACCCCCCCCCCCCGTGTCCTGTTGTGTCTCGTTCTCACGCACAGGACTCGCCTACACACGACAACTCTAAGGGTAAGTGCGGACACGGCAAACACGTGTCGTGCGTGTCATAAATAAACCCGACACATGGACTCCTGTGTCCCTAACTGTCAGGACACAGGATTATTATTATTATTTTTATGTGTAATTAACCTAAACCTAAATAAATCTAACTAAAACCCTAATCCTAACACAACCCTCGGGCTGACCCCCTGGCCAGCCCGACCTAGCCTAAACCCCCCTCCCCCCGCGCGCACAGTGGGACGAGCTCGAGCCCTTGCTGCTGCGCTTATTTCTTTTCCTTTTTCTTTTTCTTTTTTTCTTTTTCTGTTTTTGTTATTTTATATATATATATATATATATATATATATATATATATATATATATATATATATATATATATATATATATATATATATATATATATATATATTTTATATATATATATATATATATATATATATATATATATATATATATATGTGTGTGTGTGTGTGTGTGTGTGTATATACATATATTTGTATATGTATATGTATATACTATATATTGGCAGTATTTTTATATATGTATATATATTTTTATAGTTAGTAAATTTTTATATATATATTAGTATTTATATACATATGTGTATATGTATATATTTTCATATGTATATATATTATTATATATATACTATTATATATATGTATACTAAAAAAAAAAAAAAAAAATGTATACAATATTTGTATATATATATATACTTTATAATTAAGTATTTTTCTTATATATATATATATATATATATATATATATATATATATATATATATATATATATATATATATATATATATATATATATACTTTTAACATATGTATGTATATATTCACTATGTATAATTTTACCTTATCAAAATATTAATACTTATTTTGTACTTTTTACCAATTTGTATTTTAGTATATTTAAATTACTGCAACCATTTGGTGTCCAAGCCTAGCATGGGTTTTTGGGCACAAATGTGTTTTCACACATTCAAGACCTGTACAAGTCATATTGGACTTGATTCATGGCCTTGGGTCCTGTATTTGAACTTTGGTTCAAATTATATACATGGACAAAATACGCAGATAATTAATTATTTAATTTTAATTGTGTGCAATGCTGTTTTTGAATTTCTAAAAAATACTTAAAGTACTGTTAAAATTTTGGAAAAATAGTATTTAGATACTATGTTAATTTAGCTAATTTAGTACAATTTTTATAGTATTTAATTTACAGTTTAGCCACTAGTTTGGCATATGAAACCAAAACTCATTTTCTGTATACTTAGGAAAACTGATTTTTGTAAAATACTTGTACTGGTTAATAAATTCCAAAAAATTATAATAAATTTCTATAATTCGCAAAGATCATTTTAGTACTTTATTTTATGTAAAAATAAGCTTTTTGTCTATCTCAAAACTTGTTAAAACACAATGATCATTTGATTTATTTATTGATTAATTACGACTTGTAACTTTTTGTGTTACTTTGAGTTTTAGCCGTGTTGAACCTCACCCCTCACTAGTGTAAAGACCCTAGAAAGTTAGTTAAAGTAGTGTGTCACCCCCACATTGGTCTCCTATGCCAAAGTTATCATTTTGGCTAGGTGCCCAGTCACAAGTCGTGTTGTACCAATTAGTGTCCTAGTGTTTTAGCTTAGTGTTAAAACTAAGTTTATGTACTTATTTCTACAGTGACGAGTTACCGGACATCTATAGCACTTTTATCGTAGCTTGCTTTGCTTTGCTAGAGGCAAGTACTTTCTACGAACTTTACATACTGTTACATAAATGAACTGCTAATCCAACCATGTTAAATGCTGATCCTTGGGATAGCAAGTTAAAATATCACATGTTGTACTTTCTATTACTACCATGTTTAGAACAGTCTTTATGTATCTCTCACATGATTAGAATCTGGGTTATGGAGAAACTGTTAGTAGTATACGTGATCATACCCCCATCTCCGTACGTATGTACCGAGCAAGGTTGATATTTTATATGTATACCTTGTCGTAGGCTTTATCTCAAAGCGGATTTGTGCGTATGTACATCTGTCACCGTTTCACTTGTACGGAAGTACATTTCATTATGTGCCCCCAGCACATTGTACATTTATTGACCGATCACGTACCTGCTACAGTTTTAAATATTACATATACATCTGTCTCTATGACATATGTGTCCTTGCCATGATAGACTATGTGATGCCATATTTCCAGTTATTTCCTCTTATGTTCATTTCCATGTTTCATATGCTAGTTTGCTAGATTCAGTACTTGCTCCCGTCCTGACAGGATAACGTTGTAGGTGTCCTTACTGAGGAGGAGTTACTCTGCGGCACATATTATGGAGATACTGCCGAGGACCCGGCTTTGCTTTACGAGGATGTTCCTGCGGGGAACCTCGCCGAGTTGTCTTTTTGCTTTAGACTTTTGAGAGTAGTCATGTATTAGACTACGTATTTTGTAACTGGACATGTATCCAGTTTTACATTTCAGACTTGTACTTTGGACATTTTACTATATGAGACGACTTTTGTGTTTGGAGCATTTTATGACTTTTATTCACTTATAGAACTGTTAGCACATCTAGTCTTATCCTGTTGTCGACGAGAGCCGGATCTATCGACCGTCGATGACTCCGCGTCCCCAGCCCCATCTGAGACTAGGCGGGCGCCACCACCACCCCCACCACACGAGCTAACCGCGCCCGTCCGCGAACGCTGCACCCCGACTCTCCCCAGACGCACGACTGGTCACCGTGCAAATATCCGTGTGCACCACCGACCGTCTAGATCGGTACCTCCCAAACAAGCCGGGGCGTCGGTGTCGGCGTACCAAGCTTCCTCGGCGATTGAGCCCGAATCTGGACCTCGTCGCGGCTGTGAACGCCCCTAGCCGCCCGCGCCCACCGAGAAACCCCCTTCTGCGTCGACGTACGCCGCAGCTCTCCACGTCCGCCCGCCCGTACCCAAATAACCCTTACTACGCCACCGCCCTTGCCGCCTGAGCCTACTCTCCGACCGCCGCGCTTTGCCACGCCCGTCCGCCGGAAACCCTCTCTCGCAGCTCCCGAGCACCGACCCTCCCACTTCCCTCCGTGCGCCGACCCTTCCGCTCGCACCTCCCCGTTCTTCCCCTTCACTATTCTCCTCCGCTCACCTCCCCCTCTCTCCCCCCTCTCATTTATTCCCGTCCCTCTATCTCTCTCTCTTCTCTCTGTTCTTCTTTTCCTCCTCATTCTCTTTCCTCTATATAAACAAAAAAAAATTTTTTAGTGACTCTCTCTGACTCTTCTTTCCTCATTGATTTCTTTGTTTATTTATTTATTTATTTATTTTTTTTATGCTTTAATCAGAGGAGAGCAACAACTCTGCTGATATGGGTTTTACAATTTTTTTATTAATTATTATTATTATTATTATTTGTTTTGATTGTTGTTTTCTTGTGTGTTGCAATATGGTACTTAGGTTTTGCTAATTATTATTATTATTATTATTATTATTATTATTATTATTATTATTATTATTATTATTATTATTGATATTTTCATTCTATTGATTACTGTTCTAAATAGCATATACATAATATTTGTGGTATTATAATATATAGTTTTTTTTGTCTGGAAATTTAAGTTGTAAACCTGAAATTGCTTTTTAGATTTTTTGTTCTATAATGATTTCTAGCCTTTCCAAAATATTTATTTGTGACTGCTAAATTAGTTTCTCTATCTAATTTTTTTTTTATTACAAATCTAGAGTTTTTACTTAAAACCATGTTTATACTTTTCGGTATTTATCTAAAGATTATTTTACTAGTAGATATAGATTTTCGAAGATTATAAATAGTTTTCATAAATTATATATATTAATTATTAAATTTCCTCCGATTACCCTTATCCGTGACTAATTTCTTTTATCCTATTTCCTCGCCAATCCAATACAACCTTGTATCAACCTTAACTAAATTGACCATTCTGGACCCAATGGAATAATCCGTGCCATCATCCGAGGTCGTCAGGCGTAGTTGTAATACTGCAGTCATACTCCTTGCCACATGATCATTGCAGCACACCAGGCGTACTACCAGGCAAGACACCTTGCCTTTACTGTTTAATTTCTTGCTCAATATCATGCATGTTTTATTTCTTGTAAGTTGTTCTCTCAAAACCATATGTAGTTGCAAATTACTATACTTTATTTTTCTTTATGCATTTGGCCTAGAGTTAAGGGACCACCTTTGTTTGTGCCGCATCCATTGGCCCGACACCTGTGTGCCACGATGTCATGTGTCTCATATAGATTCGGACTTGCATACTGACAGTACATCGGTGCGTACAGGATGGACGTTAGGATATAACTGCTAATATAATTTCCTAGGAGACTTAGCGGTTATTAGAAATATCGTGGTGTGGATTCAGCACGAGTAGCACACGGGGAGGGGAAGACAGTTATTAGGCGCAGGGGCTTTCACACATTTACTTTTCTCCAGCTGCCATTTGTGACTCAGCCGAGGGCTAGTGTACCGTGCATTTATTTACTTTTCTCTAGATGCCACTAGTGCCTTGGTTGAAACACAAATGTGTCGTGCATTTACTTTCCTCTAGCTGTCGTTAGTGACTCACCCAAGAGCTAGTAGCCGTGCATTTATTTTCCTCTAGATGCCCCTTAGCTCTCACTCGAGTGCTAATGGACCGTGTATTTATTTTCTCTAGATGCCACTAGTGCCTCGGTTGAAACGCTAACGCACCGTTTTTCTAGTCTCGAGAGCCCTTGTGTGGAACGTTGTCTTCAAAATACATTTTCACATAGAATGGTTAAGGACCTTTATTTGTGTAGTCACATATACTTTTCTGTTGAGCTTTATTTATTCAGTTATTGGCATGATATTATGTGTCTTGTTACGTTCCTCTGAGGACCTGGTTATCTTGCCAGGTGTGTGCTCTTGTCTTTCGCAGGTGTTCTAGCTCTAGCCGTGATCATCACTATTTCCTCGAGGATGATTGCACTTGGATCGTCTTCGCTTCGCTCGCCAAACTCATTTCGTTTTCCATGTATTTTTTCCTTATTTGTTGGTAGTGGATTTGTCTCCGCCCAACATATTGTATCAAGATAATTCATTATCATTATATGATATCTCTTATTCATTTATTTTTGTGTGAATGAGATTAGTTGTGGTTCTACTGCATTTTACAGCTTACGTATATTTATTATATGGCTGGCATGTTTACGTTCCTAGTCCTACGTATTTTGGGACTGGGGCATTACATCCCCCCAGCCGTATGAGCCCCTGCCGCATATGTCCGTTCCTCCTTAGCCGTATGGCTTTGGTCCCCCCCCCACAGCCGCATGAGCCCCTGCCGCATATGCCAGTTCCTCTTTAGCCGCATGGCTTTGGACCCTCCAGCCGCATGAGCCCCTGCCGCATATGCCCGTTCCTCCTTAGCCGCATGGCTTTGGTCCTCCCCAGCCGCATGAGCCCCTGCCGCATATGACCGTTCCTCCTTAGCCGCATGGCTTTGGTCCCCCCAGCCGCATGAGCCCCTGTCGCATAAGCCTACTGTCCTTAACCACATGAGCCCTTTTCCTCCAGCCGCATGTGTCACGACCCGCTACCCAAATTATTGGGCCGGGCCGAGTCATGTCCAGCCTACGCTTGAGATAAAGCGCAGTAAGCTGTTCTAGAAGTAACAAGATAAGACTAAATGTGCTAACAGTTCTAATAGTAATAAAGAGTCATAAATGCTCCAAACACAAAAGTTATCTCATAGAATAGTGAGTCCAAGTACAAGTCTGAAATATAAAACTGGATACATGTCCAGTTACAAAATACATAGTCTAATACATGACTACTCTCAAAAGTCTAAAGCAAAAAGATAACTAGATGAGGTTCCCCGCAGGTACATCCTCGTAAGACAAAGCCGGATCCTCGGCGGTAACTCCATAATACGAATCACAGAGCAACTCCTCCTCAGTAAGTATACCTACAACGTTATCCTGTCAGGACGAGAGCAAGTACTGATTCTAGCAAACTAAATATACGAAACATGAAATGAACAGAAAGGTGATAAACTGGAATCATGGCATATCATAATCTATCATGGCAAGGACACATATGTCATAGAGACAGATGTATATGTAATGTTTAAAACTGTAGCAGGTATGTGATCGTCAATAGGTGTACAATGTACAGGGGCACATAATAAAATGTACTTCAGTACAAGTGATAAGACGATAGATGTACATACGTACAAATCTGCTTTGAGATAAAGCCTACGACAAGGTATACATATAAAATGTCAACCTTGCTCGGTACATACGTACGGAGAAGGGGGGCATGATCACGTACACTACTAACAGTTTCTCCATAACCCATATTCTAATCATGTGAGAGATACATAAAGACTGGTCTAAGCATGGTAGTGACTGAAAGTACAACATGTGAAGATTTAACTTGCTACCCCAAGGATCAGTATTTAACATGGTTGGATTTGCAGTTCATTGTTGTAACAGTATGTAAAGTTTGTAGAAAGTACTTGCCTCTAGCAAAGCAAAGTAGCGATAAAATGCTATAGATGCCTGGTAACTCGTCACTGTAGAAATAAATACATATCTTAGTTTTTATACTAAGTTATACACTAAGACACTAGTGGTGCAATACGACTTTCTGATTGGACACCTAGCCAAATGGTGATTTTAGCATAAGAGACCAATGTGGGGTGACACAATACTTAAACTAACTTCCTAGGGTCTTTACACTAGTGCGGGGTGAGGTCCAATACGACTAAAACACAAAACAACACAAAAAGTTGCAAGTCATAATTATTCAATAAATAAATCAAACTGTACATTGTGTTCCAATAATTTTTGAGATAGACAAAAAGCTCAATTTTACATAAACTAAAGTACCAAAATGATCCTTGTTAATTATAGAAATTTATTATAATTGTTCTGGAATTTATTAACCAGTACATGTATTTTATAAAAATTAGTTTTCATAAGTACACAGAAAAGTGAGTTCTGGTTTCATATGCCAAAACAGTGGCAAAACTGTAATTAAATACTGTAAAAATTATGCTAAATTAGATAAATTAACATAGTATCTAAATACTATTTTTCCATAATTTTAACAGCAATTAAAGTATTTTTAGAAATTCAAAAACAGCATGGTACACAATCTGAAATTAAATAATTAATTATCTGCGTATTTTGTCCATGTACATAATTTGAACCAGAGTTCAAATACAGGACCCAAGGCCATGAATCAAGTCCAATATAACTTGTACAGGTCTTGAATGTGTGAAAACACATTTGAGCCCAAAAATCCATGCTAGGCTTGGACACCAAATGGTTGCAGTACTTAAAATACACAAAAATACAAAGAGATAAAAGTACATAATAAATACTAATATTTTAACAATGTAAAATTATACATAGTAGTCATATAAATATGACAAGTGTATTTACATATATTAAAGTATAATATATGTACAATATTACGTAAATTATAGAGGCTAAATTGTTATGTATACATACCTACTGAAATTGACTAAGGCTAATAACTAGAATAATCCAGTAGTCATGAAGAGATTTTCCAGCTACAGGCAATTTCGTTATCTGGGCACGAAAGTGGACTTGTAGCCTGCCGACGAGTAGGGCACATTTTCAGCACACTGTCATGTGTTGCACCCTTCATGAACGGATATTCGACCTGGATAACCTGGATGGTCTGCAGGGCTTGTGGCTGTTGGAATATCTTATTGCATCTTGCTAGTAACTAGGCATGTGATAACCCTAGTTAGTTAAAGTATCAAGCTATACTTATTGCTTGGCGGTGATTGATTGGATGGAGTCTAATCCAGTCTAGTCTGGTCCTGATCCTGTACAAGGTTGTAACATGACCTGATTGCTTGTGCTTTATTTTATCGATAAATGGTGGAAAACCAAGTTCCGTTCAGACGAAGGATTACAATCCCGGTCCTTGTTTAGTTTAAGGGTTGTAACTCAGTTATCTGAATAGTCCTATGGTTATCTCATCGTATATCGTCGTAATTTTATGTATTATCAGTTTTTATTATATAATTATATTTTGTGCTAATTGCTGGTTTTAGTTCTTAAGTGAAGCCTTCTTTGTGGCACTTGCTCTTTCTGGGACCTGATCCAGCTGGTTTTGTATGACCAGATACCGGAGTAGTTCCAGAGGATCCACCTACCTTCCAGCCAGATGGTGATCACCAGGCGTAACCAAGGCAACGAGTGGGTTTCCTTTTATTCTCTCACTTTATTGTAAAAATATTCTTTTGAGGCGTTTAGCCGACAAGCACGTTTTAGATCGTATTGCACTTACTTACTGTCTGCCTACGGGCTGTAACATGATTGACGAATCCTAGGGTTGATCATGTATGACTAAAACTCTTGCTAGTCTTCACATTTTGTACGACTAGCTTCATGATCATCCAAATATGTAATGTATGGGACGTCTTACTATTGTATATTTGGTGCTCTAACATCTTGTAACAGTTATTACTTGCGTGAGATTGAGACAATAGGCTTGTTCATGACCATAAGAGACTGATGGCATGTAGTTAAACCCTCATGTATCTAGATAGTCGTGACTGTATAGAGAGGTGGTTTCCATTTCAATATACGGAGCTGGCGTATGCCCCCGCTCTCCAGTATTCTGGCTTGTGGGGCGTTACATAACTGGGAGCTCCCCTCTTGGAATCGCAATCCTTGCAACCTTCTCATCTTTGGCGCGACACCTGATACTGAAATATATCTTGTTCTTTTCTTTGTTTAGCCGAAGTTCTGTCAACCTACCAAATGTCTCCAGCATTTCCGTCATACATATATATATAGAGAGAGAGGGGGTGTGTATGCGCGCGCACGTGTGTGTACTTTTGAATTTCCATTTATCTACTTATTTATAATTAGTTTAGTTGAAAAAGATATATTCATTTACATGTTTCCTGTAACATGTTATTAACAACCTAATAAATAAAAAAAATTATGAAAATTCGAAACACCAGACAGGTGGTTTAGAGTTCTCGTAAAGACAATAAGGAAATTTTTTTTAATATTAAATTTTAACTTGATACTCTCAACTATTTAATTTTTTCAACTTCATACCCGATATTTTAATAGTATACCAATCACTACTCTCTAACTGTTTAATATTTTTTGGCAAATTATAAGGGCACATACGAAATTGATTAGGGCTAGCCAAAAGCAAATTTTGATTTATTTACAAGTTTGTCGTTGAAAAAATTACTCAGGGCTAGCCAACATGTGAGTATATAAGTCAATTTTTTATTTTTTTTTGCTCTCCTCTCTTTCCTCACAAGAAGAAGAAGAAGAACAAGAACAACAAGAACAACAAGAACAAGAACATCAATTTTTGCAAACCTAGTTTATTTTAATTTTTTGTTCTTTTCTAATTTCCCAGATCTCTTTCTCCAAACCCTACTTTATTTTTCTTCTTCTTGTTTGGGTATTATGGATGAAACTCTAGTTGTAGAACAAATTGGGTTATCAAATCTATTAATCTATTAGTCTATTAACCAATTTTTCTTTATTAATAGAAGAATTATGCATGCAATCCTAGTTGTAAAAGAAAACTGTGGAAGAAATCCTAGTTGTAGAAGAATTGGGTTCATATCAGGACTGCCACAATTTCTGACAGTCCTAGAAGTATTGAGGACTGCCAGAAATTGTGGCAGTCTTGAAATAGACTCGATGTACAACAGGACTGCCACAATTGCTGGCAGTCCTAGAAGTAATAAGGACGGCTAGGAATTGTGGTTGTCTTAAAATAGACTCGATGTACAACAGGACTGTTACAATTGTTGGCAGTCCTATAAGTAATGAGGACTGCCAGGAATTGTGGCAGTCCTGAAAGGGACATGCTCTACAGTAGGACTGCCACAATTTCTGGCAGTCCTAGACATATTGAGGACAGCCAGAAATTGAGGCAGTCCTGAAAGATACTTGTTGTACAGCAAGTTCCTTTCAGGACTGCCATAATTTCTGGCAGTCCTAAAGTCAAAATTTTCGAATGAAAAAAATAAGTTAGGGTTTATTTCAATCTTGATTATAGAGTGAAATATGCATTTTAGGGTTTATTTTCATGCATTTTTTGTGAGAAAAAAGTATTTAACCTTTATTTCCATGCATTTTAGGGTTTATTTAATTTTTTGGGTGCCATCGAAATTGGGAAAGAGAAGAAAACTAGGATTTTGATGAAGATGGTGATGATGGAAATGGTGGAGAAGAAGAAGAAGATGATGATGAGAAAAAAACTAGAATTTTGATGGAGATGTGAGAATGAAAATGGTGGAGAAGAAGAAGATGGATAGAAGAAGAAGAAGAAGAAGGAAGCTAGGGTTTGTGAAAAGAGAGAGTGAAATTTAGAAATAAGATTGATTTTTGGGGTTTGGGGGGTGTGGGGTTTGGACAGCCCCCTGAGTGGAATATTTTGATAGCCCGAGTAAAATATTCTCAAATCTTGGCTAGCCCTAATCCTGGCTAGCCCCGATCAAAATGTTATGTGTCCTTATAATTTGCCTATTTTTTACTCGATATCCTCAGCAGTGGAGAGAGAGAGAAAGAGCAGCATCTACAGTCCGGAGGGTCGCCGCCACTCTCGATCTGGCCGCAGCCGTCTACCGTTGCGACTCGTTGGCGAGCGAGCTTGGCTCGAGCCCGACGAACGAGCGCCCTAGTCCTTATCTCTCTCCTCCGATGTTGTCGCACCCCTTTGCTACTGGGCGTCGGCGGCGAGCGAGCTCGGCTCGAGCCTGCCGACGAGCGCCCCGGTCCCCCTCTCTCTTTCTCGATATGGGCGCATCCCTCTGTCGTGGGCCTTGTCAACGAGTGAGCTCTGCTCGAGCTCGCTGACGAGCTTCCCGTCCCCCTCCCTCTTCTCCGATTTGGTTGTACCTCTTTGTCGTTAAGCCACGCCCCAGTCCACCTCTGGTGGTGGCGTTTGTGATGGGGGCAGAGTGGTGGTAAAGGCCTATGTCGGTGCACAAGAAAGGAGAGAAGGCGAAGGAGAGAGAGGAAGTGCTAAGCGAGAGGGAGTGGGAAAAGAGTGTGGGGCTCGGGTTGGGTGCTTCGCTCTTCGGAGAGAGAGTACCAAAGGGAAGAGAGAGAGAGAGAGAGAGAGAGAGAGAGAGAGAGAGATGAGAGTGGAGTGGAGTGGAGTCATATAAAAAAATTCGTCAACACTGTAAGAATATTAAGTTGTAAAATTATAGTTGAGGTATTATATTGTCTAATATGAAAGTATATATATCAAATTAAAATTTTTGAATAATTGAGCATATCAAGTTAAAAATTTAGCCAAAAAAAAATAAGTGTAAAGGTTGACTACTTTGGACCAAAGTAGTTTGTGGTTAATATGGAGTTCGTTCTTGCGATCAGAGTTTAAAGCTAAAGATATTCAGCCAATTCAACCATACATACGTTGAGAGGAAATTTCATATAGAGTGATGAAATTTAGCATATTTATATAAAAGAGGAGAAGTTTTTAATATTTATAGGAAAAGTGATGTGGCGCCATCTTAGATGGCGCCCAAACTTTTTTTTTTTTTTTTTAGAGTGTGGCGCCATCTAAGATGGCGCCCAATCTTTTTTTTCTTTTTCCTATTTGATGGTTACGTGAGAAAGTTAGAATTTATCATCTTAAATAAATTTAACTCTTTATATACAATTTTATCTTTTTTTTAAAATCTTAGATATTTATTTAAACTTAATATTAGAAAAAAAATATGTTTAAAAAATAATTCAAAATCTTAAATATTTTTTTCTCAAATCTTAGATATAACTTGAAATCGTAATAATTTTATCAAACAATTTTTAAAATATCTCTAGAAAAAATATTTAAAACAATTTTTAAATGTTAGATATTTATTTAAATTTAATATTAGAACAATTTTTAAATCTTAGATATTTATTCGCCCGTAAATAAATTTAACTTCTTATATACAATTTATTTTTAATTTGTTTCCAAATCTTAGATATTCGTTTAAATCTAATATTTAAAAAATATGTTAGAAAAAATCACTTAAATCTAATATTAGAAAAATATCTTAAAGATAAGTTAAAATTAATAATTTAAAATCTTAAATATTGTTTCTCAAATCTTAGATATAATTTGAGATCGTACATAGTTTTTTCAAATAAAATCTAAAATAAAGATAAGTTCTTAGATATTCTTTCAAATATAATATTAGAAAAAAATATCTTGGGCGTTGAAATCCTAAATAATTTGTTTCCTACTGAATTAATTCTATAAAAAAAAATTGATCTCTTTCTATGGGTTTGACCATTTATTTTAAATTTAGCTTAAATTGACATAATTTTCAAAGATAGAAAATAAAGATATGAAAATAAAGCATAAAAGATTATATTTGATACTTAATTATAAAATATTTTAATAAATTATGAATAATTTTATATTCTCATCTGATAACTTATAATATATTTTTATATTCATATCTTATAAATTATGAGTTATTTTTTATCACCAAATATAATATTTTATGTTTGAAAACATATCCAAGAACTTACCTCTAGAGATATTTTAAAAATTGTTTGATAAAATTATTACGATTATGAGTTATATCTAAGATTTGAGAAAAAATATTTAAGATTTTGAATTATTTTTTAAACATATTTTTTCTAATATTAAGTTTAAATAAATATCTATGATTTTTTTTTTAAAAAAGATAAAATTGTATATAAAGAGTTAAAAAGATAAAATTGTATATAAAGAGTTAAATTTATTTAAGATGATAAAATCTAACTTTCTCACGTAACCATCAAATAAAAAAAGTTAGAAAAAAAATTGGGCGCCATCTAAGATGACGCCACATCACTTTTCCTATAAATATTGAAAACTTCTCCTCTTTTTTATAAATATGCTAAATTTCATCACTCCATATGAAATTTCCTCATAGGTTGAATATTACTATGAAGAAGAGAATATCTGCCTCAACTACAGGATAGCAGAAATTCTAAAACAGTCTTGAGTGGTGAACTCGAAAGTATGTTTCGGCCCTTCAATAAAGGCGGAGATCTGAATCTTTACCAATCTGCATGATTCGTTCACTTCTCCTCCCAAGTGATTGACTACAGGTGATTACACAAGGGAGGAGGTAGAGTATTGTTGTACCTTTGTTTTTCTTCAGAACTACAATTATTTAGACATGCTCTAGGCAGTTTATGTACAACAATGTGTTAATTATTTTCGGAGGCAACAAGTCTTTTTGTTTTCCATTTTTTATAAATAGGACGAATAATACGTCTCGGTGGCTGGATCGACTGATCTTCCGTCATCCATCCAGAATCTTATGTCTCTTCTCGGTAATCACAAGGGTCCCTCGAGGTAGAAAATGCTATATTCTTCAAAATTGTTACATGTTCATCTTTGTTATAGTCAACAGTTGTATTAGATCATTTAGTTCAGCATTTTTTGCTGTCACAAAGATGTCCTTAGTATGAGATAGAGAGAGAAGAGACACAGCAAAAGAAAAACACTTCAGTGAGCCAACAACGTATTCAAGTTTGTTTTCTGCATCCAAAATTTTCATTCACCAATGCGCTTACCTGTACACATTGTTGCATAAGCCGGAGCTCTCTGAATTCAGCAGAGAACCCTCCACTTAACAAAAACTTCAAAACCACAATTCGACTGAACACAATACACAGCACATTTCCCCCCCCTTGTTTTGGAATGTTTGTGTGTGTTCTGTCAATGTGTCGGACACTCGTATTTTTGTGTGTCCGTGTCTTAGACAGCAAAAAAAAACAAGCACATGCATGAAGAGGAAGGATCACAAGGGAAGGATTGGGTTCCTGAAGCGTCCATATCTCGGCAAAAAGAACCTCCCACTTCTAGTAGACTGAGATCTCTTCATTGCTAAAGGCCCTTCTTCTTCTCCTTTCAGCGAAGCCGTTCCGGCCGGCAGTGCTTTGTGGTCGGAGACCACACTCAACTCGAGCTCCATCCTCGGAATCAGCTCCCCACGTCGTTTGCTTGGTTCTTCCGCTGCTTTCTGGAGAAGAGAAGAATCCATGGAAACAGACCTCCGAACCGGCTGGAACCCATCATCCCCCATCTCCTTTGGCAGTTCCGAGGAAGAGGACGTCGACGCTTCCGACTCATCCTCCAAAGAGATGGGAGCGGCAGGAACATCGAGATGAGAGTCCGAACCATCCACTGCCACTTCGGGGACTTCGGGATCGGTAGCCGCAGCAGCTACAAGAACCGGAGCACGGCAGAGCGGACAGTTGACGTGGGAGCGGAGCCACGTGTCGACGCACGATACGTGGAAGGAGTGCGTGCACCGGGGCAGCAGCTTCACCGTCTCCCCGTCCTTGAACTCCCCCAGGCAGACCGCGCAGCACTCCCCTCCGCCCGGTCGGGATCTGTACGCGGTCGTGGTGATGGAGCCGATGATCGACTCGTCGAGCCCGACGGTCCTGATGAGCCAGACGTGGTGGGTGCTGCCGCCGTCGCGCTGTGCGTCGTCGTCGTCAGCGGCGCCCTCTTCTTGAGGAGGAAGGGGGAGTGCTAGGCTCTGGCGGCGGAGACGGCGGCCGCGCTTGAGGACGGCGTAGAAGGCGAGGAGGACGAAGAAGGAGAGGGCGAGGAGCGCACCGGCGGCGATGAGGAAGGCGGGGAGGAGGTGGCTGGGGCGCTGTATGCCAATCTTCGTCTGCGTCGTGGTGTTGTCGGAGTCGGGGTAAAGAGGAGGGATCGGGGGGAAGACACACGAGGGGTCGGCGTAGAAGCAGAACTCCGAACAGTTGGGGCACTTGAAGGAAGAGTTGAAGCTGGCGAACAGGAAGCGACCGGAGGAATCCATCAGCGCCATGGGAAGGAAGGGGAGAGGGGGGAAAGGAAGGAGGAAGGAAGGAGGGGGAGGATGTTTGGTGTTGGGTTGCTGATTCCTCTTCTTCCTCCTCCCTTCTTTTCCGTGTTAGTGCTACAAGTCTCGAGTCAATGGAGCAGGTTTCGCCTACTTCCACTTTTAATTTGCATGCTGGTCAACCGTTTCACACCTGCATCCCCTGAGTTAGTAGAGTAGAGTAGCAATCAGTCGGATAAAATTAATGTTATAGGCAAATGTCTGTCTGACGTGGATTGCTTATATAGTCACGATTCGACTTAAAAAAAATTTCAAAAAACATATAATATTTGTATACTTTATAAAATTTTAGATTAGTATACAAATTTTAAACATGTAAAATTTTAAACATATCTCATATAAATTATTGACAAAATTAGTACAAAATTATGCAACCTGTTTAATTTGTTATTTCCGAAACAGATGTTAGATGGCAGAACGATCAGAAATAGAGATCTCACGCAAACAAGTTTGCTTCTCCGTTTTGAGTTTTAGTACTTCGGAGATTCGTGCAAACAAGTTTGCTCACCAAATAACCTTAAGCCGTTGCATGGACCACTGTAATCTTCTGATTACAACTTCTGTTACAAACAGACAGAATAACTTCTCGTTCTTCCTTGCAATCGCAGTTGCAGACAGACATAACGGATTATAATAATTCAGAAGAAAGAGAAAAGGAGAAGATGAAACAATCTTTGCTGGGTAATGAAGATCACCGTTACTCAAAGCAAGATTCGCCCCCACGCGATCTACTTCTAGGAACCAGCAAGTTCAATATGAACTTCTGGAACGCTAGCTGTCACCTCATTTATGGACTCATACGAACTCATTTAGACTCCAATTGCGGCAGCGTCAAAACTTTTTTCGTCTATCAATTTCGAAGTAAATTCTGAAAGAGGCATGAAGAGAGTGTCTATAGAGTTGGGTGGAAGCCCTAATCCTAATCCTCGCCGCCAGCTAATCACATAAAGATAGGAATGATTTAAATGCAAATCCCACAAAAAAGGATTTGAACTAATCACTCAATCTTTCTGTAAACGTTTACGGAAAGATAGGAACGACATATGAGAGATTTGACTGAACTAAATTCAAATCCCTCAAAAGATGGATCTGAATAATTGACTCAATCTTTCATAACCATTCAAATCCTCATATCAGCGGAATCATGCACCAACCCATGTGGCTAGACACCAGCACATGCGGATAGACACGCATAGCTACACCTATGTTGGCCCACTAGTCTGGTCACACATGATTTTGATAACCGACTTAAACTTCAGTTCGATATACACAAATAATATACAGGTACGGTACTACTGCTGAACGACTATCATCATGTTGCTACAATCAATCAGAGTCTTTGCCAAAGATAATTGCGTCCCTGATCAAGACATTTTTCCAGTCTTAACCAAAATAATCGCATCCCTAATCAAGACATTTTTTTCTATATTCTTATGTATTTTTTAATTTATTGAGTCTAGGAAAAATGTACGGTTTAATAAGATTGGCACCTGGCCTGGCTAAGCTACAAAGTCTACTTACAAAATAAGCCTACCCAATCTATTCATTGATCAGTCCACATATTCAAATCCAGACCTTAAATCTCAAATAGCCAAAAAACCAAAAACCCAAAGCCAATTCTTTACGACCCATTCTGGAAACATGGCAACCGAACTCGGTCCCTCTGCCCAGATCTCGTGGGAAATGGTCACCCTGAAGAACAGGCTCCTAACGTTCGATATTTTGAACTTTGGACTACCGAACTCTGCCTGAGTTCTGTCCTAGAGAACATTATAAATAGAAAAGATTTCTCCATTCATTTCAGTCAATCATCTCTTCTCTATTCATTCAAGTGTTTTCAAAGAACTTTTCACTTTCAAATCAAAATTTTACAACTCCTAGCCAAGTCAGTGCCAGTTTCAGTTCAATCTAGAAGTTTGGTCGAGTTGTACAAAAGGCTTGAAAACAATTTTTATCATGTTCCTAAAGTCGGTAAGTCCTTCGAATTAAAGGCTTGCAAGTTGAAGTAGTGCTCTCTGGATAAAAAAAAGTACGTGTTGTAAGGAGCTGCAAGCGCTTCGGATTCAAAACTTGTATTTTACGAGATAGTAGATTCAATATCGAGCTGAGTACTCGGGAATGGACTACTCCTCTCAAATGGAAACCAGTGTGAACCTTGGTGTTTGAGTTTGGTCTCTCTGATCTCCTTACATTATGAATTTATTTAATTATTGCTTACTTTATATTTGTTACTGCCTTAAAAATTTTAGAGGTGATTTTATTCTGCTGCACACACGCACTCTATTCACACGTAGAGGTGCTCAACGGTCCAACAGCCTAGTCCGCACATACGCCCATGCCTGTGCTCATGTATGCACACACACGTATGTGGCCGCTCATGCACCCGCTCATGCGCTCACTCATGCTCCTTGCATGCACCTCGTGCATAAGATGACCGCTCGAGTGCCATACGATGATGCTGATATGCAAAGTGTGCCAAAAAAGTGCCACTTTATGCCATTGATTTCGAGTCCGAGTCGCTAAGCCCCTTGGAGTTTAGCTCTGTAGAATCATGATAAATCACTAAGGTCCACTCAGCATGAACAACATCAGGGCATGCGGCAAAGACGTAACACACCAAATCGTAGCTCTCTATTCAGCTCCCTTGACGGTTCTACTTCCTTTGATGCCTCGATCATCCCAAACAAAGACAGTAGCACAAGGCCTGCATGTAGTGCCCCGACCCGCACGGTGCATTATAATGGCTGGTTGGTTCGATGAAGCCTTGTTGGACTTGGAAATATACGAAGGATTTCTCGGAAGGCTATGTGATCATGGCAGAAATTGTCTTATAAAAGTAAGCAGTGTTGAGTTTTTCGAAGATCCTTTAGCTTCATGCTTAATAAAAAGGATTAGTATGCTATATTTCTTGTTAAGTTGCTAAATGCTATCTTGCTTGTAACCTAGAAAGATAATTAATCACATGACCCAAAAACTATCACGAATCATTTTAATGAATTATATGCTTTCATGTTGTTGTAATGAAGTACATGACAGGTGAAGCAAAAGTTTCAAATACTTGGGCGGTGAGTATATCGAGCCTCAGCTCGATGAATAGATGGTAACACAGATAATAAGACCCAAAAAGTGGACAGTGAGTATGTTTGAGTTATGACCCAAAAGAATGTTTGGTATCAAAGATATGGAAAGGCTTGAGTAATCACATTCTATTAACCAGTGCTATTGTAGAATGTTGATTACACTAAGACCCTAGATTGGGCAGATGGTAATGCAAGCGTTGGCTCAAGGCATATGTGGGAATGCGAATGAGATGGTGACTTATTTACTTATTTTTTCTTATCATGCATTATATGTTTTCTTCATAGATAAGTTGTATATACTTGCATGGTCATGGACAACTTGTCGACAAGGTATTGTTCCTCGAACGGTACTCTGCGGCCAAGGAACCGATTTGTCTTAGGAAGAACATAGTGCTGAAGTAGTAGCACAGTACTGAAGTAGTAGCACAGTTGTAATGCCCCGCTCCGTACGGTAAATTATGCTGAGTCGTTGACTCAAAGTGTTGCGTTGACCCGATTAAGTATCGATGCGAATCGATACGAGAATACGTTGACCCAAGAAATGCATCGAGTCGGATCGATGCAAAGAGTTACATTGACCCGAGGAATGTATCGAGTAAGATCGATGCAAGTGTTAAGTTGGCTGAGAGAAAGCATTGAGTCGGTTCAAAGGTTCTAAGAAATCGAATCGATGCAAGGTATTAGTCCGATTCGAAAAAGTATTGATTTTAGTTGGTTTTATGTACAGGCTATACGTTTATGCTGAAATATAAGAGGTCGGCATTTTGTCTTATTTACAATGGGGTCCGCAAAACCAAATCACCGCCTCTTAATGGACTTAGGCATAGGCTCGGTAAGCCAAATCGGTCGTATAACTTAATGAAGCACGAAGTGCTCGAATGGCTAAGTCAGAAGAGTTGGCCGTGCAATAAGTTATGAAATCGAGTTGCATCGGCTCGGCAAAACGACAAGGCGTATCGGCTTAAGGTGGGGGGGAACTTTGACTCTTCTTTTCTACTCCTTCATGCCTAAATAAAATATATCGTTGTATGCTAAGTTAAACTATCGAGACCACGGGCGTGGCTCAATCGAGAGATGAACGTAGTGCACGTCGAACACTAGATAGAACAATTAAAATGAAACGTACATCAAAGGTACGAGTCGCTATTGAACATTGAATATCGCAAAGGCGAGCACTTCGGTGCGCAAGCCATAAGACCATGGGATAATTGTATCGACGAGTGCCTCAGTACATAAGTCATTCGTGCCCCCGTGTACGAGTTAGTATGCTAGAACATTGAAAGACTATATCGGCATGAGTGCCTTGATGCACGAGCTATAGAACATTGAATACCCAATCGAGGCGTGCCTTAGTAGCACGAGTCGGAGGAAAGGAACATAAGTCTAACGTATTGAACACTAAGGTGTAGAACATGGAAATACTAAATCGAGACACGCATCGAATGTACGACATAACTGAATGTCGAATAACTATATCAAAGCGTGAGTACGTACACAAGACTTACGAAAGATGGCTTCGTTGTGATGAAGAGAACAGTTATGGCACTAATGTGGCAGAAATGTCGAATGTGGCATGGTGCCTTCGAAATATTTATGGCCCTTGGGGCGTTCGTTGATGAACATTGAGTTGGTGTATTGTGCCAATGGAAATAGAGATAGGTAAATTGCTCGGTTGTATGACTTTGATGCGTTGCATGGTCACGGACAACTTGTGCATAAGTTTTTATCCCTCGAACGTGGTAGACGGTTGCCGGAACCCGTTCGATCTAGAAAGGAAATTTGAGATGGATATTATGTGGTGTATTTTAATCTGTTAGGCTTACGACCTACCATTGAAATAGAGCGTCACAAATACCGGTATTATCGGAAGGAGTACTTCAGGGTGTGGAATTAGCACCCAGGCTGAAGTAGTCACCATTCGTACCTTGATGTCCATTATGGTGTTAAAGCCAGTGACCTTCATATATTTAAGGAACGACGGATTGAAAGTGCAAGAATACAGAGATCCTGCACAGAGCACTTATAATATGATAGGAAAGGAATGAGGCGTATTCCCCTTGCGTTGGTGCAAGGGCAAATGCATCAGTGTTTGGTAAGAAGTCACGAAATAACACAAGATTGCTATTGGTTGTCTGCTTGCTTATGCGAATCGAAATAACATGGTTGTCATGATAACATGCTTTACTACTTTCAAGTATGCCATGAAACCATTCCTAAGGAGAACATAGAAAGATAACTAAATTGTATGTTGTATGAAGCAATATATTACTATATATCAGTTTAGTTAAGTGGGTCTTTGATCAGTACAGCGAGAACGAAAGTACTAATCCCCTACTAGTTTGCTAGCAGGTTCAGGGAATGGTCTGCTCGCAACGGAGCTCTGGTTGATTGTGCTGAGGCATGGAATGTCGTAGCATTTGAAGCGTACGATCGCATTGACGTTCGGACTTGCAATAGGATTGATGCAGCCGAGATATAGAAGGTATGATGTATGGAATGTTGAAATCCTTTATGGACAAGAGAGAACTTGAGTGTTGTAACCAATCTGAAAAATTCAGTTGGGCGATTGAAAGCCTTTGTAACCTCAGTTCATTTATTAAAATAAAGAGAATTGTTTCGTATACTCTATTTTCTTCGGTTGCTAATATCAAATCAAGATAACCAATTAAGAACTTGTCATCTTGCCTTGTACGAGTGCAACTCCAGACTCGTACGGCATCACGTCCCAACGAGGATGATGATTCAGATAAATCGATGCGAGGATGAGCAATTTTTCAGGTGGGGGCGTGACAAATTGGTATCAGAGCTCTAGGCTCAATTTCCTCAGGACACTTATTTTGTTTCAATTCAAAAAAAGTTGCCCACCACCATAAAATGACTCTTAACTCTACTCGATGTTGTACTGGATGTTCCATACAATAAGTCTAATACAAATTATGTAATTTTGCCGTATGTGTTTTAGAAATTATATGATGTTTGCTAAGAAAGTCGTAGAATGTTGTTGCTGCAAGTACAACAAGTCGCGGGATGTGAATTAAGATGTATGTTGCTGCAAGTGCAACAAGTTGAGAAATATGAATCGAAATGTTTGTTTTTTTCAATACAACAGCCGATATGAGAAATATTGGTTGCATTGATATAATAAAAGTCATGAAATGTGAGGTATCAAATGCAACGAGTTGTGACTGATTCGTTGTAATGAAAGTGAAAGTTGATATAGAATGCGTCGAACAAATTCGAGCATTGGCTTTGGACGTCCGAAATAAATGGTTGTACGAGGTGCAATGGATGTCAAAAATAAATGTCGAAAATAAATTGTTGCACGATGTGCAACTGATGCGAAAATAAATCGTTGCACGAAGTACAATGCATGGAAGAGAAATCATAGTCGATAGAAATGAATCGGTTCAGTTGCGCACCGAACTTGTGTTGGCAAATAAATACATTGGCCGAATTGTGTCAGATTTTGATTAATCAAAATTTACGGTTGTGATCGGCATGATCACTGCGGAAATCGTGAGTCAGAATAGATTGTTGGTTCATACCGAGTATGATGCGAGAGAAATAGCTTAATTTTCAAGTGGTATATGCCATACCATGTATGTGATGAATGACTCGATTCTGAGAGGTATATGTTATACCACTTGTGCAATGAATTGCAACGACGCGTAACGCTCCAGTCCCAAAATATTTAGGATTGAGTACGTAGACATGTCAGCTGTATACATACGAAGTACAGGGGCATTGTATGTATACATAAGCTGTAAAATACAGTAAACCACAACTAACTAATCTCATCCACAAAATAAGGGAGCAAAAGATATCATATAATGAATTGTTCTGATACAATATATTGGGTGGAGACACATCCACTACCAACCAGAATAAAAAAGAAGAAGTACATAATATATAAAAGGACTAAATGGAAGTAGCAAGGAGGAACCAAGTTACGTCATCTTTGAATAAATGGAGAAGAACACGATCCCGGGTAGGACACCTGCGGAAGACATGAACACACACACCTGGGGAATAACCAGGTCCTCAGAGGAACGTAATAAGATACAGAAAGAATAAGCTAATATGAACTGTCAAAATAATAATAATTGCAAGCCTCTTCTAGACACCAATATGCAAAAGGGAATGCTAACCATCTATTGTACAATTTAGAGGACAACTTTCATGCGCATGGGTGGGATTTAGGCTACATGTACGTAACTGTCATCTAGTCATCCGTATCCGTTCGTAACGTCCAAAATGTTAGAGGGCATCTGCAAATATATATCGCCATAGTTCCTTTCGAAAACTATGGTTTACCTGTTTGGCTTTCCATACGCACTAGCGACTGTCCTCCCCCAATATTTTCCACACTGACCAAGTCATGTCCATGACCCGTCCAATTTTGTAACTACTCGAGTCTCCATACCTTAATCATAGCAGTTACGATCTATCCGTCACACGACAATAGAGATGGCCAATCCATAAGTGTTTGCCATGAAATATAAAAGAACAGAACAATTATCGGAGGACTGGACTTTTACTTCACAATACAAACTCGCTTGTACAAAGAAAGCCTAGGGACGAAAATCTATGTACAGTAATCTAAGTACAATTATTTATTTTAGATTCTGGGGGGTGACGATAGAGGCTCGGGACAGCGACGGCCGCTCTGCCTTACTCCTTGGACGATCGGGTGCAGCTTTTTGACTTCTGTGGAAGAACTGCTTGATGTTGATAAAGAAATGCTCTCTCTTCAGGCTCTCTCGCTCTCTATGTCTCTATGTGCATCTGTCTCTGTCTGCGTATATCTCTCTATCTCTCCGTGTGTGTGTCTTTCCAAAGGAATGGCACCCTGCTATTTATAAGAGTGGGGGGGCCTCATTAGGGTTTACAATGATTGTCCATTCCTGAAAGTCGGCGGCTAAGGATCATTGGATCTGGGCCATTCATCGAGATTTGAGCAATAAATGTGATTGCATCAAATCTTTTGTGGGTAATTAATGCTGATTGACATAAATTCTCCTGATTTGTCATGCCAATCTCGGATTCCTCGACACGTGTCTTTAATTGCCTTATTTGCAAATGATCTGATTTGATCCCAATATTTTATTGGGATTTGCTGAGAGACTTCGATCAATCTGATGCCACGTGCTCTGCTATCACGCCACGTGTCAAAACAGCAGAAATTTGAGCCGTAGGAAAGTTAGGCCGCATAAGGCTGGCCACGTGTCATGGCTGCCTAAGAGTGGCCCCTGACTATTTGGACCGCATGGTAATAATTTGAGCCGCATGAGTGTGGATGACCGCATGGGTGAACCGCATGGAGATAGACCTCGTGAGCCGCATGGGGATGGTCTTCGTGAGCCGCATGGAGTTAGTCTTCATGAGCCGCATGGAGCTAGACTTCGTGAGCCGCATGGGACTGATCTTCGTGAGCCGCATGGAGCTAGTCTTTGTGAGCCGCATGGGGCTGTCCACGTGTCAAGGCCGCATGACAGTTTCTGACTCTTGGAGGATCGTGTCAGAGATTTTCTTCGCTTTTCAAGGAGTCTGTCATTATGAGGGAGTCATAATGATATCTTCGTGTCAGAACTGTCACTTCGTCAAACCTGTCAGTCATCAAAGCATTTAATGCAGAACGAGAGAGCTGTTTGTAGGCCACGTGGCTCCTCTCTGAGCTGCATAGGACTTGTTTGAGCCGCATAGATGCGTGAGTCGCAGGAATACTTGAGTCGCATGAACTCTCTGAGCCGTATAGGGCTCTCTGGCAGCATGGAACTTTCTTTATTCTTTTCCATGCTTCTACAAGGCCCCCTTCAAAGTTTTCAATTTGCAAAATTGAAATACTTTGAATAAGAAGCATGGCCATGTATTATTCTGGCCGCATATGATGTCTCGGCCGCATGGATGTTTCGGTCGCATGGATATCTCGGTCGCATGGATGACTAGGCTGCAGGGGTTTTCGGGCCGCATAAGTGTCTCAGCCGCAGGGACTTTCGGCCGCATAGCTATCTCAGCCGGAGGGACTTTCCGCCACGTCATCTTGCCACGTATGGAGATCTTTTGCATTAAATGCTGTTGATTTGCTGTCAGTTTTGAGGTCACTTTTTGGGGCGGGATCCCAGGAGTCTGACCTTCATTTTAGGCGGCTCGCCTCGATAACCGAAGAGTTGGTTTTCGTTCTGCACGAGAATCAAAGCGCCTTGGTTTTGTTTATAAATATGGATGAGTTCAGTCGGAGGGATTTTTTTACTTTCTCCTTCGTCCCCAACTGTTGCTATCTTTCCTTTCTTTCCCTATTTCCATTCTACGACTGTCGAAAATGGCCCCCAAATCTTCCAAGGTCGTCTCCGCTGCTGCGAAAGGCAAGAAGGTGGCTTGCTCGTCGGCCATCATACCAGAAGTGCATCCTGATGTTCGCCCTGCTTTCAAGGGTAAGAAATGGATCTGAATACTTTGAACCACAAAGACCCATGGCTCTGTTGCATAACATATGCACAAGCCTTCATCCTTCGTTTTTATTGAATCGCCCAAGCTCGACCATGATGGAGCCGCATATGTTGCATGGGCCGCATGACCCTCTCATATTCGAACCGCATAGGGCATGCCCTATGTTTGAGCCACATTGGGAAAGATTTGAGCCGCGGGAGTGCTTCCGGGTTTAAACCGCTTGGAACCTCCTTTGAGCGAAATCACATATATCCCTGACAACCTGGCCCGCATAGACTTTTGCTGAGTCGTGCTGCATAAACTCCGCTGCGAGATAGAACCGCATAAGTTTTTTGATCCGAGCCGCATAAGCTATCGAATCAGTGTCACATGGAACTCCCAACTGAATTGGGCCGCATGAAGCTGTGTTGACCCGAGCCGCATAGGCTCTATTGAAGCCGTGCCGCATGAAACCCAGCTGAATTGGGCCGCATGAGGCTTCGTCGATCCGAGCCGCATAGGCTCATAGAAACTTCTTTTTTGAGAAACACTAAGTGGTTTCATTTTAACCTATTTTTTAATCCAGTTTCTTTTGTCCTTTTCCAGTGAACCTCCCAACCAATCCGGCCGGAGAGCTTTTAGTGGGTTCAGCTCAGTTTGCCATGGGTGTGCGGCTTGACGATCTAGTTCGACATATGACAGATCATCTTCCCTATAATGAACCTTTGGAGAGGATGGCTGCCATCAACAACCAGACTTTCCATTTTCTTTGTACTATGAAGAATTCGGAGAAACTGGACGGAGAATATCTGAAACCAGCTTTTCTCTTCGGGGATGCTTTATCCGTAAAGAACTCCCGAATGCTGGACATTTCTGAGAACTGGGACTTCACTGTGGACGGGGTGGATATCCATGTTCCCGAGATGGAGCGGCATTTTTCCCTCTCGTGATTTAATATGGTGCCGTTGGGCAGAAAAATGGCAGGCTCTCTGACTCCAACACAACAGGGGATGTTCGTGGACAACATCTACTATAATATGAGTATTAGGTCAGCATGTGCAAGTAGGGAGTCAGTCAGCCGTACTGTGATGGGGCTGATTTCTGGTACTTTTATAAATGTGTCTGGTCCTAACTTCACTTTTACCCGAGATGATACCTTCCTAAATCAGCTCGCTCGCAAGGGGTCTTATCCTGTGGGCAGGTTATCGCTGCTGAATTGGATAAACCCCATTCCCACATAGGCCAATCTTTCCTCATGGATCCTGAGGAACTACGAGGAACTCCTTCGGGAGATTGATCTTTACTACGCCATCCGGGGCACCTGTTATGGATTGCCCATTAACAAGCCGTTGTTCATGGCCCTTTTGGAGATGTATAGCCGGCGTACGGGAACTTTCTTTACGCCCGGAGGAGAGTTGGGACTTGCTCTCCATGAAATGCATGTTGTTTCTAAGCTGCCGTGGAGAGGCGAGGCCTTTGAAGTATACACCCCGACGAATGAGAAATTCGATAATCTGGATCGACGATTCCCAGGTTTCGTCGCTGTGTATCAGGAACTGTTGTGCCACCATAGCATCTGCCACCAGACTGCTATCAAGAAAGAAAATAGCTCAGAAGGGAATGCCCCCCATACCACGGCCTGGGTCGCGTATCTTTCAAGTTACGTCCTTCCGGTCGGGTTTCGTCTCGAGGTCCTCAAACCCCGGAGGAGGTAAAGGACATGATGTTGAAGGCCAAAAGGTCGAGGTCCACCCATGACAGGTTTGGGAGCCGCACCGACTCCTTCAGTTATTTCCACTACAGTACCCGGCAGATGTCGGAGAAAGCAATCTTGGTCGGGTTCTTGATGGTATGGCTACGAAATTGCGTAGTTTCGGGAGGAGAAGGTTCTACTAAAAGGATCAGCCGCCACTTCATTCTCCCGGCTGTGAAGCTGGTCTTCAAAGTAAGACTGGCCCTTCTTCCGGCTATGGTGTGTAGCATACACCACGGCCTCCGTGCCTTTTCGTCTAAAGTCATTGCTCGTGAGACGACGCTGGACTTCGAGCGGATAGAGCTACCATACCACTATCTCATGGGGTGGTTATTGATGCATTACCGATCATTGATGAGGCCCGGGACAGAGGATGATGTCACCGCTGATGATGCCTTCCTTTTTCGATACCGCCATCAATCTTGGGAGTATGACACCATGCCGGCTTGTCGGAGGGCGTTGGCAAGAGTTGACAGGCCCGACTTCTTTGTATCTCTTCCTCAGTTTACCCCTAGAGAAGTGAGGAGGGCACACGTTGATGGCATTGAACCTCCCCAGCTCTTATCTGAGAAGATGCTTCTATGGCTGCGCAACATTCGCCCTGCGCACCTAGTATATCGTTACCGAAATAACGTATACTTGGAGCCTTATTTGCCTAGCAGGTTTTCTCGTCAATTTGTGCTTGCCTGGGCTTCGAGGGCAGTGTCCTTGACGGCATCCGGACGTGGCATTATTACAATGCTGTTCATACCCGGGCTAGCTTCTCAATCCCTGACGCTAATACGTAAGGGGATATTCTGTATATGACGGCTCTTTATCACATTGCGGTGAGCAAATCTCCCGTGAACTTTGACATGAACACCAGCTTCATTGTCGGGACCGGCTTGACAGAAAAGCCAGAGGGTTCCAGGAAGAGAAAGAGAGGGGCGAATAGGGTTCCCATGCCAGACTCGGAGTCTACTACGGCGGACGAAGAGGATGACGAGCAGGCCGCCGATGACTCGTCGCATTCTTCGGACGAGGAGGTGGGGGACCAGCCTCCTACTGTGCCGGACGAAGAAGTGGAGGACCATCCACCTGTTGTGCCTGGTGCTTCGCGCCAACGAGGCAGGCGTCTGTCTACTGATGATGGCAGGACCTACTCCATAAAGCGGGCTGTGGTAAGACGTCGCAGGCTGTTTATTGATGTTGACGCTATTTCTGAGGTGATTGGAATTTCAGCCGCCTTTTCCTCATTTTTCTAAATTATGGCCTAATCATTTTTTTTCTTTTTTTTCCTCCTTACAGGCGTCCGGGGAGTCTGCTTCTCGGGACTCGACTACTGAAGTCGATCCAGCCTTGTCTACTTTGATCCATGATATGTGTACCGCTATCACTCCCGCTGGGGTTCTTCCGGAGGCGGCCGGGGAGTCTCACCTTGTTGAGACCTCAACCCATGGGGACGGGGGCTCTACTGCCCCTGTCCCTGAGACAGCTGAATTCCAACAGGATGAGACTGACCTGGCTGACTCCCCTTCAGGGGTAGCTGGGGCGGGGAAACCAGTTGAATTTGAGTTGGAAGCTGCGGGTGGGGAGACCATGCTAACTTCGAACGAGTTGCAGCCTCCGAGCTCTTCTCTTGGTAAGATAAACCAGCTTTTTAACTTGTGAGGAGGCCTATTTGCTCTATCACCCTATCCTTCGTGGATTAATGATTGCTTTGGACGTGCAGGTCCCACCCCTTTATTGCCGGTGATGGACATTGCCAGGGCGGACTCTACCGGGGGGGATCTGATGAAAGCACGTGTGCCTCCTTCTTTTCCAACCTATACTGAGGGGCTTCCAGCTGGGTCAAGTTCGGGAGCCTTAGTGATAGCACAGTTGGAGCAAGGGACGACGCTTTTTGCGCCATCCTCTGCGAATAGGGTTTCGGGAGTTAACCTTTCCGCTCTACCAAGTATCCAGGCTCTTCGGGCGGCGGAAGAGGAGCTAGCTGCCATCCATGCCTCTTTTCGTACAGGATTCGTTTCCCTGGTGGCAGGGACGGCCAGTTCTGAGGCTACTCCTTTGGTACTGCCTGCCACACTCCCTTTGACATCGTCCTCTACGGAAGTTTTGGATGAAGTGTCCTAGGATGTGGTCGACAGTTTCCACCGCCACCTGAAGAGGGGGATTGAGGCAGCTGTGGAGAGGGGGACTCCCTTTTTTATGGCCCGTCAATGCGCCGGTGGCCAGATTAATATCCTTAGAACACTCCCCGGTGGAGCGGGACTGGCTGCACTTCTGGAGCCTAAGCTGTTAAAGGCTGATCGTCTCGTGGCCCAGTTTCGCGTGCTGCAGCAAGCTGATTTACCCGCGGTAATAAACCCAGAGCATAATTTCCTTATAACCGCGGTAGAGAAGGTGAGGCTTGCTCGGGAATCGATCAAGCCAACTATATTGAAGGACCGCCAGGATCTGACTCAGTTGTACGATCAATGGAACCGTCAGACTGAAGATTGTGCAGCTCGGGAAGCGATGACCTCCCGCGGGGTAGCTGACACCCGGGAGCAGATCCTCGAGCTCCAGAGAAAGATAGCTTTCTTAGAGTTCGAGCTCGAAGCTGCTCGTGCTGAGAAAGGGATTGCCATTCAGGAGGCTGACAAATTTAGTAGGGCTTCTGCCAATCTAGAACTTGCCCTAAAGAAGATGGAGAACGACTGGCTGGCATATATGTATTTGAATGATGCAGAGCAGTTGTCCCAGGATGCCGAGCACCGAGCGAAACAGAGGCTTGAGCGGGGGACTGCCTTGGTGAGAAACCGCCTCTTGGAGTTGTGTAATGCCGAACTATAGTCGGCTTTTTCTTCTTTCGTTTCTGTTTTTTTCTTTTTTTTCTTTGAGAGGGACGTGGTCCCAAAACATGTAATGCTTTTTCGTCTTTCAAATAAAGAGTACTTTCCATTCTACCTTTCATTTGTATTGCTTGTTGTGCCTGTGGTATTGTGGTGATGTTTGTCCCGTATGAGGGACATGTTTGTGGACCTGTTACCCCTGGCATACGTTGGTTTTAGGTACGGATAACAAGTTTGATTGGGGATACCTAGCACAGTTCCACGGCAAGGTGGTCGTGGGTGTTCGGAGTATCGGGAGATAGAACGCCATGGAGCAGCTGGGCTCCCGGGGCATGATGAGGAATGGTGGGCTTGTACTAAGAGATTTAGCATAGTACATTTGTGGGCCTATTATCCTTGGCGTACCCCGACTTAGGATACGGATAATAGGATGAAGGGGAACCAACATACTCACTCAGAGGTAATGAGGACATAGCAAGTATGAGGGTTCTACCGTGGAGTCTTCCTACTCAGAGGTAATAAGGACATTGCAGGAGTGGACTCAACGGAGGATATTTATGGTCAACAGAGGACATTTGTGGGCCTATTACCCTTGGCGTACCCTAGTTCAGGGTAGGGATAATAAGACGAGAGAGAACCAACATACTTACTCAGAGGTAATGAGGACATGGTAATTACGGAAGTTTTACCGTAGAATCTTCCTATTCAGAGGTAAATGAGGACATGGCAGGAGTGGACTCAACGGAGAATATTTGTGGACCTATTATCCTTGGCGTACTCCGATTGTGGGTACAGATAATAAGTCGAAAGGGAATCATCATACTTACTCAGAGGTAATGAGGACATGGCAAGCATGAAGGTTTCTTCGACGGAGCCTTCCCACTCAGAGGTGATGAGGACATGGCAGGAGTGGGCTCAATGAAGAAGGGTACATAGAACGACTCAGAGGTAATGAGGACATGGAAATTCTATGTAAAGGGGTGATTTGTTTTTGGCGGAAGTGAAACGACTCGGAGGAAATGAGGACATGGCCGTTTTAGAAATTTGTAGATCGGTTACCCTTTTTGTGCACTGGAAGTACAGGTAGTAGATCATGAGGGAGGATCTCTTCCAGGAAAAAAGTTCAGAGGTATGATCATACATGACTTACTATCTGAAAGAGTGACCGAAATGTGAGTTCAGAGACACCTACGGTTACATGACTCGATAATCTGGAATTTAGAAATGTGAGTTCAGCGGCACCAGCAGGTACATGACTCGATATTTTAGAATATTGTGAAAGTGAGTTCAGCGGCACCAGCGGGTACATAACTTGGTAATCTAGAATGTGTCGTTTAGACATAATATTTCTTCAGGAACTTGCCATTGACGGGCAACATTAGCAAGTCTCCATTTTGCTTTGTGAGGCGGTAAGTACCATTGGAGAATATAGCCTCAATGATAAATGGACCTTTCCATTTTGGCTGGAACTTGCCGGCGGTCTTGTGAGTCATGACCATCGGCCTCCAAACTGCCAGAATGAGATCGCCCACTTGGAATGTTCTGATTTTAACCTTCTTGTTGAAGGCTCCAGAGATGCGTGCTTGGTATAGCTCGATCCTTTGCTGAGCCAGGAGGCACTTTTCATCTAAGACCTCTAACTCTTGTAGTCGGTGACGGTATTTATCATCCATCGTCAATTGATAAGTGAGGGCGACGCAGAGCGAGGGTATTTGAGTCTCCAATGGGAGAACTGCCTTACTCCCGTACACCAGGGAGAATGGTGTATTCCCTGTGGCTGTTCGAACTATTGTACGGTACGCCCATAAGCATTCACCATGCTTCTCGTTCCAGTCGCGTTTGTCGGACGACCCGAACTTCTTGAGTAACTTGATGATGGTTTTGTTGAATGCTTATGCTAACCCATTCGCTGCTGGATTGTATGGCGTTAAAGCAATATTCTGGATGCGGTGCTTGTCGCAGAACCGATAGAAGGCGTGGCTTGTAAACTGCGGACCATTGTCGTGGATGATCCTCCGGGGCAGTCCAAAGCGATAGATGACGTGATGCTTAAGGAAGCTGATCATGTTTGAAGTCTTTACTTCTGCAAGCGGGACAACTTCCGCCCATTTGAAGAAGTAATCTTTGATTGCGAGTATGAAGCGATGTCCTCGGGAGGAAGGTGGAGTGATCGAACCGATGATATCCATTCCCCATGCTTCGAATGGCCAGGACGCCACTGTCGGATGTAGAAACTCGGATGGTTGGTGGATGAAGTCCGCGTGGACTTGGCAAGCTTTGCACTTTCTAGCATAGTCTATCGCATTTGCTACCATCGTAGGCCAGTAGTAGCCCATTCGGCGAAGAAGGTCTTGCAATTTAGGACCAGGCTGGTGGGCCCCGCAGACACCGTCATGAGCTTCTCGTACGGCTTCTTTGGCTTCTGCGTTTGACAGACACCGAAGCAATAATCCATCATAGGATCAGCGATACAGCATTTTCGTCTCTGTATCGTAGAAGAATCTGAGAGAACGCCGTCTGATGGAGGTGGCTTCCTTTGGGTTCTCGGGCAGGATGTCGTAGATTATGAAGTCAATGAAGGGTTGTCTCCAATCTGGGACATCATCGATCGTCTGAGCAGAATAACTCGCCACGAATTGAACATTGTTCTTGGGGCAGACCAGTTCATGGCCTATCATATCTACCGATTGATGAGTATGATTTGGTACTGCTAGGGAAGCGGCCAGGCCTGCTAAGGCATCGGCTTCGATGTTTCGGAGTCTGGGAACGTGCTCGATGAAGAACCCTTCGAACGATGAGATGATGTCGATAGCTATTTGGTGATAGGGGATCATGTCTTCGTGGCGGACTTCGTATGAGCCCCGGATCTGATTGACGATTAACTGAGAATCGTCGTATGCTTCAAGATATTCTACCCCCAGCTCTCTTGCAAGTTGGAGCCAATGGCCAGAGCGTTGTACTCGACCACATTGTTAGAGCAGGGTTCTGTAAGAGAGTAAGCGCGATTGATCACCAATCCGGAAGGAGAAACCAGCACCATCCCGACTCCGACGACGATGTTGCCCTTGGGTCCAGTTCTCGAAGCATCGTCGAAGAACATTCGCCATATATCATCTTGAGAGGTTACATGCGAGTTGACGACCTCATCTGGGATTTTTTCATATATTCTGGATGACTCCGAGCCCGAGTGGGCTGCCAAAAAGTCTTCCCGGGCTTGACCTTTGACAGCCTTTTGCGGGACGAAGATCATATGATAAGGAGACAACAATATTGTCCATGTAGCGAGGCGAGAGCTCTAGTGCCCCTAGTTTAGTCATGAGGACCCTGAGAGGGTTGACTCGTGAGATCACATGTATGGTTTGTCCAGTGACATAGTGTCGCGTCTTCTGAATGGCGAACACCAGGGCGAGGCATTCCTTCTCTACGGCGGTGTATCGGTGCTCTGGCCCAATCATCATTCGGCTGAGGTAATATATGGCTTGTTCATAGCCTGCATCGTTGTTTTGTGCGAGGAAAGCCCCGAGGGAATGTTCCATTGCTCGTACGTAGAGCAGGAATAGTTTTTCTGCAACCGGAGCCACCAGGATTGGAGGGTTCGACAAATATTCTTTGATGCTGTCGAAGGCCCGCTGACATTCTTCATCCCATACGAATGAGACGCCTTTCTTCATGAGATGGGTAAAAGGTCGACATCGCCCGGAGAGATTAGAAATGAACCTCCTTATGTAAGCTAGCCTCCCTTGAAGGCCTCTGAGTTCGTAGATATTTTTCGGGGGACCCATCTCCATAATTGCCATTGTCTTCTCAGGGTCTACATGAATACCCTGGGCGGTGATGATAAAACCCAAGAACTTCCTGCTGGATACGCCCAGGAAGGACGTCGTAGGGTTCATTTTTAAATTGTACGCTCGCATCAGGTCGAATACCGTCCTCAGATCCTACAGATGGTCTTTCTTACAGCGACTCTTGACGGTGATGTCATCAACATAGCACTCTACCGTCTTGCGTAAGTGGTCTCTGAAGATGATGCTCATAGCTCTTTGATATGTGGTACCGGCATTCTTCAAACCGAAAGGCATGACTGTGTAGCAGTATGTGCCAATCGGTGTTTGGAATGATATATGCTTTTCGTCGTCAGGGGATATCTTGATTTGGTTGTACCCCGAGAAACCATCCATGAATGACATATGTTCGAAGCCGCAGGTGTTGTCAATCATGATGTCCGTGATAGGGAGGGAGAATTCATCTTTGGGACATGTCTCGTTCAGATTGCGAAAGTCGATGCAGATTCGATTTATCCCATTCTTCTTGAGGACGGGTACTATATTGGCGACCCAGTCAGGATGTTGCTCCTCACGAATGAAGCCGCTGGCTATCATTTTGTTGACTTCGGCTTCGATCGCATCCATGATGCCCGGGCGGAAGCGTCGTTGTTGTTGCTTGACTGGCTTTGCGTCCGACCGAATGTTGAGTTTGTGAAGAGCAACCTCGGAATTTAGTCCTGGCATATCTTCATAGCTCCAGGCGACCACATCAATATATTCTTTGACGAGCTCAAGTAGTGATTCCTGCTCTTTGTCTGTTAGGCTTTTTCTGACGAAGATTGGTTTTGGAGAAGATTCGATGCCGAGGTCGACCTGCATAACCTCATCTTCAGTATGAGGTTCTCTCTGTTCGAACCGCTTTTCCTATTGTGCATCCAACTGTTGGGCCCATGGCTCTAGCTCGAGGATTTCAGGAATTTCTTCATCTTCTTCATAAGCGTCGGCGAATGCCAGGTTGGCTGATAGGACTTGTCTGAATATGTCTCCGATGCTGGTATCCGAGTCAGAAGTTGGTGACCCGGATGAATGTGAATGCCAGTCACATTCCTCATCTGAACTCTCAGGGTCATCGTGGGTGTTACATATCCTAATCCACATCGAGTTTTGCTATAGTAGTCCCGTGGTTTGCCAGCCGGGACCGGTGGCTTCAAAGGTAATCATCGCCCGGTGCCGTAGTTCAAGCCTGGCGTAGTCTCCAGATCATACTCTTGTTTTTGCATGAGATATTTAGATTGGGGGCTATAAAGATATAGAGGCAGTCTTCCGGCATCTGATTCAAGGTCGACTTCTTCTACCGTGAAGGGTCGCGGATCGTCCTTCCGGCCGAAGATGATTGGATGATCCCCTCCCTCGATTATGCGGTAAGTGTCTTCCACTGGAGTAAGCTGGATAGTGGTGTACACATTTGTCACCTGTGTGTGTAGGTGAGTGCCTATACCGTGTTCCATAGCATACATTGTACACAGCTTATTGAGCTCGAGGTAGTTCAAAGATAGCCCTTTATTGATGAAGTAAGGTACCTTTTCTAGGGGAATTACATCATCTGCGGAGGGAACATCAGTGTAGACAGCCATATACTTGGCTAGCTCCAGTTCCTCTTCGGCTACCCCCTGTATAAACGAAGATTGAGAGGACGACCTGGGCAGCTTGATCGTCAGAGGTTCAGCTGGTGGAGCAGAGCGTGGAGTTGTTGGCAGACTAGCGACCCCCAGTCTGGTGCTCGATGCTGGGCGGAAAGTGGTTGGTTCGCTAGAAGTTCCCGGCCTTGCATCCGGGTGACGACCCTTCTTGGGAAGGCGTATCGTCATTAGTTTGTCGGAGCGATTGAGCTTTTCCATTTGCGGTTGGCCGACTCTCGGCAGCCTGATTGTCAGTGGCTCCGTTGTGGGTCTTGGCACTTGGCCAGACCTTGGCAGCTGGATTATCATCTGCTCTTCTTGTGCCGAGAGGATGATTGCATCCTTACGCAGAGTGGTTGTAAGGGGTGCGGACTTGCCAGGTTTGCGAGCTTGGAGATGGATCGTCAGAGGCTCTTCTGATCCAGTGGCTGTCTCGGTACGAGCTTGCACATCTCCTTTATCAATGTGCTTCTTTGACTTTTCGTACAGGCAGGAGTCTGAGTAGTAGAATTCGACCCCTTTGAAGGGATCGATATCAGCAAATTATGTCCTCACAAAGCTGTGTTTGTCGACATACTTGAAGCATTGGTGCAGCATGGAAGGCACGATCATATAATCGTGTATCCAAGGGCATCCCAAGAAATGTTGTAAGAAGTGTCTGCATCTATGACGTAGCAGGTGACTTCTGATTGGAGATCGCCAATCTGACACTTCAGACGAATCTTCCCAATTGGATAGCTCCTGCCCGAATTGAAACCGCTAATGGTGGTACTTTTAGACGTCAGGCGATGCATTTGGATGCGGAGATTATGTAACAAACCCTTAGGGATAATGCTTATGGAAGAGCCAGGATCAATGTACATCTGATCCACCTTTACGTCGCCGATGTATCCAGTGTAGTATAGCGGGCGATCGTACATGTTGGTTTTGATGAGCATGTCCTGCGGAGTGAAGACAATGTTAGGCATTGCTCCCGTGCAAGCGCTGTCTTAGAGATCTGCAGGCGGGTTCTCTCCCGTGAGGTTGACCTGAGCCAGGTATGCGTCGGCATTTTAGAGTGTATCGCTCAAAGCCGCACGAACATCCTTTAAGAGTCTTAGAAGCTCGTATAATGACAACTTGGCCGGTGTGTTGGCCAATTGCGCTAAGATGTCGAAGTTGTAGGGCTTCTCCAGCCCCTGCGGTGCCTCTTTTCGGAGGGATTTGTCAAAGCGAGTCTCCTTCGGCCTAGGCTTGTCGGTCGTTGGAGGCTGAGCCGGTCCCGGAGTGTCGGTTGTAGCGGGCTGATGATCTTCAGCCGAGTTGTCAGCCATGGGTTAGGATTGTGTCCCAGACCGAGTGATGACGGCTGTAGCTGCTTCGATATCTGTCGAGATTGTGCGACAGGACCTGACTTTTCCACTCTTCTTCTTGCAGATGGAAGATGATGTGGGCCGAGTCACTTCTGATACCAAGTCTGGATAGATCCACATGACCTCCCCACGTGATGTGGTGAGGGGCACTAGACCAGCAGCCTGATCTCGGGGAGGTGGAAGATTAGCAATCTCCATTGTCGCCAGATTGATGGAGACCACACCGTCTTGAGTTTTCGTTGGAGGGAAGCTGCCAAATTGTACTGACACTATATTGGCTGCCACAGTTACCTCTTCGAAGTCGATGGCCAGAGCGTTCGAATCGATGAGATTTTGGATGTACCGTTTTAGTTGGTAGCAGTCGTGTGTGGCATGGTGGACGTAGCGGTGGTAATGGCAGTACTTTGGGTTCTCCATGTCTGTCGGCCGGGGTTCCCGTCTCGGTGGAGGAAGCTGAATTTTGTCTCCTTGTATGAGCATGTCCAAGATGGGCTTGACGTGACCGTCTTCGAAGGAGTATATGATTTGCGGCCATTGTTTGTCTGCCGGCTTTGGCTCAGGTTTCTGTGCTGTGTCGGCCACCATAGCCTACTTACCCCTGCTGTCCCGATTGTTGGAGGGGCTATCCCCATTGTCGTTGTTGGTATTAGGACGCTTGCCCTTGTTCTCTCCGTCCGAGATATACAATCCAAATTGGCGAGCCTTCTTCAATCGTTCTTCGGCGCTTGTGGCACTGATGACGAACGTCTTCCAGTCCTTGAATTGACTTTCACCCATCCAGAGACTGATTTTTGGGAGCAATCTCTTTTGGCAAATTTCAATCAAGGAGGAATCCGAATTTCCAGATGGCAGCTTCATTGCGGTTTGGCAAAACCGCTCGATATAGTTCCTTGTCAGCTCTTTCTCCCCTTGGACGACGTCCATGAGGGTGGACATTGTGATGTCCTGTCCTAATTCGTAGAATATCTCCAGGAACATGCGCTTGAAGCCGGCGAAGGAGTGGATGCAGTTGTCTGGCAGGTTGCGATACCAATTGAAGGCGTCATCATCCAATGCCCCGATGAATAATCGCGTGAGAATGGCATCGTCATGGGGCAAATGGTCGATGGTGACCTCGAAGTAAGTGATGTACCGACTTACGGAGGTCTTGCCATCATAAGGATTGATATTGAACGGCTTATATCTCGACGGAAAGGGGACATCCCTCCATGCAGCAGGGTACGGTTGCCGTATTCTGAGGTCTTGAGAATTTTCTCGAGCGTGAAACATGGCTCGGAGCTCCTGGACCTCTTTTCTCGCTTCGCGGGCCTCATCTACGGCGGTGGGGGCCGTTACTTCAGGAGGATTATTGTCCGAGTTCGGTGCCGCCGAATACGAGTCTGCATTGACCGTGGGACCCGCGCTTGTTTGGCCAGGCGTCCCTCCTTGCAGAGTTGGAAGGGCCGCTTTGATCTCGTCCACAGACTTGACCAAGGCAAGCAATATACCTTCGAGAGTGTCGATGCGTTGGCGATCACTGGAACCACCTTGGCTGTTGTCTGTCATGAATACCGTCCCTTACGTGAGGAGAGATGGACGGAGCGGTGGAGAAAGCGCCCTTCAAATCATACCCCTGTAGTCAGAAGTCATTGGGGTATGTGGGAATATTCTCCTATGGTTCGGACTCGGAAGGAACAGTACCCCCAGTCTCCGAGTTCGCCTTGTCTTGGGAGTTATGGATGTCCTCGGGGACGTCGGGGTTTACTACATCTGATGGGAGAGTTGACTCTCCCGGCTCGTCTTCTTGGAACATAGGATTGTCGTGGAGGTTTGGAGGAGTGCTACCCCCAATCCCAGCAACCCCCAGTGGGGTGGACGACGAATCTTCCACTGTAGCAGATTTCGTCTTAGAACGGGTGCCTTGGAAAACTCCGGTGGTGGGCACCCGCTTAGACGACAGTCTTTTGGTCAAAGTGGTTGGAATCTTTGGACTGGGAACATTTGTGTTCTTCCCTCTCCCATCGCTGGAGAATTTCTGAGAAGAGTTACAGGAGACGACGGGAAGTGCCTCATCTTCTGAAGACGGCTGCTGCAGTCTTTGAAAGACGGACTGCCGGTCTTCTCGCACCGTCATATTATTGCAGCAGCAGTTGACGATGAATTGGGTACAGTGACGTTCGTGGAAGGACTTTTGCACCCCGATGCATCTTCTCTTTCTTTGCGTTTGTGGAGGATGGCCTCACGTAAGTCAGATGGGTCTGGATCGACCATGTTTGCTCCCTGGATTTTGGGAGACTTTTGGAAACCTCTCTGTCCGTTTGTCACCGGGGGCTGGACTCGAGTGGTTCTGTACAACTTCCTATCTGAGGCCCGCATAACAGTATGTGGGACGCTCGGATGGTCAGAGACCGGATCAGTGGACCGAGCTTGCCAAGCTCGCGCTGTCCTAGACTTCTTCACTCTAGTGCGTAAGGACACATAGTAGGAAGAGTCTAAGTGATGCTGGAGAGAGTCAGACATATCTTCTTGGAAGCACAAGAGATCAGGACCATAGGAGAGGCGGTCGAAGACAGAGCCACGTGGCGTAGGCGTCATGCTGCTGTCATCAACAATCTTCATGCGGCTGGCAGACGTAGCCGCATAGTCTTTCTTCATGCGGGTGGCAGTCTCAGCCGTATGAGTTTTTTTTATGCGGCTGGATGATCTGGCCGCATAGACCTTCTTCATGCGGCTGGCAGATTCAGCCGCATGAGCATCCTGCATGTGGTTGGCAGACTTGGCCACATGAGCGTTCGACTTCTTCTTGGGACACATAGAACCACTTTTTGTCCCTGCAAGTCCAGCATCGTAGTGCTTTCCTCTGCCGAACTTGGGGACAGCAGAGTGCTCTACGGCTCGAAGTGGAGCCGTATGAGAGTCGTCTTCGCCGTCTTGGGTAGCAGAGAGTACCCCGTCCAGAGCTTGTGGAGGAGCAAATTGTCACGACCCGCACCCTAGGGTTAGGGCACGAGAACGTAACGACGCCCAGCCTACGCCGCAGTGTCGGCGGTAGAATGCTGTCCTAGGTGTCAATGCATCTAACAGTATAAGACTAAACAGTTTATACTCCCCGAATGGGGGTGACATAGCAGATACAGTCTCAATCACATCTAAGGTAGAGCATGATAATGAAGATAGATAAAACATGAAATCTAAAAGAGATACAAGAGATAGAAGTCTAAGTGTCTAAGATACATAACCCAGAAATACATCTCAAAACTCAGATACAGTAATCCATAAAATAAATACAACTCCAGACAACTGAAAATAGCTAACTAAACAACCTCTAATGTGTCTCCTCTAGACTAGCAGGAAATCTCCAAGCTATCTGTAAAATTTGTCAACGTATCCTGTCAGAAAAATGAGCAAGTACAAACACCAACAGCAGTTCCATATGAATTGACAAATACTATAAGAGACAGTAATAATGAAATACATGACAAAGATATCGGCGACTTGGGAACCATTTGAAAGCCGAGTTACAATCCTTAAACCAAACAAGGACCGGGGTTGTAACCCTTCTTTCAAACAGAACTTAGTCCCATAACCATGGCACAGTATGGAAGCAGGTAGAACAGGTGATTTCGACGACTTGGAAACCATTTGAAAGCCGAGTTACAACCCTTAAACCAAACAAGGACCGGGGTTGTAACCCTTCTTTCAAACAGAACTTAGTCTCGTAATCATGGTATAGTATAAAAGGCAGGTAGAGCATATGAGAAATGAATCATAGCATGGTGAAAGTACAGTAAGTAAAGGTGAACTGTAATGTAAGATATGACAAGAAATATAAAAAGTGATTTGAACTATTAGGGCGAAATGTGTTCGGCTAGGAAGCAAGAGAAGGTTATCCACTTGGCCCGGCAATCCGCGATGACCTCAACGGAGAGACATGCCGTCCAACCTGGATAACCGGCACGGGGTATCTGCTACACCCTACGTGAGATGAGGGTGGCGCTAGCAAAATATAGTGACATGGAGGCTTTGATCACATAACCCCTAATAATTCCCCCATCCCCGAGTAGTATCACGGATCCGGACATGGCACGTCATGACACAGGGTTTGAGAGCAGGGGGCCTGCCCACTCCCAAATCAATGTCTATACAAGTACAGGAACACAGAAATATCTCACACCCATATACCAAGAAAGTCCAGGAATAACATCTCATGACAGGATCCGACGTATACTAGTCCGTGAACCGTCGTGTCGGGAATCAAGTAAAACACTACGACTGAATCGGATATAGTAGATATCAAGACAATAAAAACTATCAGTGAATGTACTCGCCTGATATCTGAATGTCCAAGGTAAAGATACTGTCCGAGAAGAGGTGTCTGGCTCCTAATTAGAACAGCACAAGTCACAACATGTCCAGAAGGGTAATATAAAGCACTACAATGCATTCTACATGAATCTAGGTCAACTAGGCCAAAGTCAACCCTTGGTCTACTCTGGTCAACTGCACTAGTCAAACTAGGTCATGTCCTAACCCAGCAAGTCTTACTAGGCCTAACCAAGACTATCCTAGCAAGCACACATCAATACAAGGCTATACAAGCCAACATACACCCAACTCTATATAGCATGCAATTATTCAAAACTCAAATAGGCAGGAATTCACATTAGATATACACTAGGTAATCTATTACTTTAAGCTATACATGTCTACACATATATACACATGCATATATTGGTATTCAACATTAGGTCTATAATCATGGCATTTCAATGGCTATATAAACTTATATATTATAATACAATATGCTACCATATATATAATATACATACATAGCTAAGTTAACTATATTCATAAATACTTATTTAAGAGGCTATGTGTGTGTATGTGAACATGGCAAAGGGGCAAATGAGGCTTAAATGGGCATACATAGTGTATACATATCAAAGAGTGTCAAAGTGTAAGTGAACAAAGTGTCAAGTATGATAGTGTCAACATAGTGTAAGGGGTACATGAGGTAATATAGGATTTATGTTAACATAGAACATTACATCTCATTAACTTGTATATTGCATATATTATATCTATTGTTACATTACATTCATGCTTCCATTCATTCATCATTCATTTATTCTCTTGCACTACTATATGCACCATACATTACATACTATGGAACCTACATATTCATTACAAGCCATACTTATACGTGCTTACATTAGATAGGATACTTACACCTCATACATCATTTATTTAACCATTTACTCATGCTTGCATTCTCTATTTAGTTACATAATGTATATACATTAACATGGGTTAAAATCAAATGAACATTATATTACACACAAGGGTGCACAAAATGCATATGTCGAATAGTAACTCCTACTAATAATCAATACTGTACCAACTTAGCATGAATTAAATTTTAGGATTAAAGTATGTTATAGATCTATGTGTTAGCTTTCCGAAACTTCAAACGGATCGCGTTTTCGTTTCCGGAAACTCCCGAAATCGCGAAAACACCGACAACGCGTTTGTCTTTCGTACAGCTGACACTCAAATAATTCTCCAGAAAGGTACAGAAAGAAATAGGCTTATTAATACATGTTTTTGGAAAGCTAACTTCAATACGCTTCTTTTAAAAAAATAGGAGATTAAACCGAGCTTTGAGCTAGAAGTTATGACATTTCTAAGTTAGGGCTGAAATTAAAAACGTGGATAAAAATCATGACGGATTTAAATAGTTTGAGCCAAAAGAATACACAATATATATCCTAATTATCCACAACAATAATAGCAATAATAATATGAGGAACCACACTCACAAACTTGATTATATAATCATCATGAACCATTTATTACATATATAAATATAGATACACTCTCATTACAATATATATATATATATATAAATCTATATATGTAACATGAACACATCCACAACACAAAGGACACTCCTATGACCTCCAAATAGACACAAAATGGACACAAAGGGAGATACAACTGTGGGGTCATTCCTATGGGTTTATAATATTCCTATATGCATGTAGGGGTAGTTTAGAGGAGAGATTATATCTTCCGGGAGAAAGATTCAAAGGAAAAGCCTTCCGACACGACACCGACACGTAGAGATTACAAAAGGACACGAACGAGCTCTGAATCCTCCCAAACTTGGCTAGCTCCTCCCTTTCATGGAGTAGAGGAGAAAAGAAGAAGATTTGGTGGAAGAAGGAGTTGATTTGGTAGAGAAATGATAGGAATTTGCTCTCTAGAAATTTGGAAAAGAACAAGAGAGAGAAAAATAGATGGATAATAACAAATGGGAGGCTCAACCCTATCCTTATTATGGCTGGCCATAAAGGTGGTTTTTTCCTATTAAGAAAAGTCCAAAAGCCCCTTTTTCTAGTCTATTTACTAATACATTGGTAAGGGGTTAAGTCGGGGGTAGTTTGGTCAATCCTAAAACACTAATCCATATTAATACTAACCAAAATAATTAGTCTAGTCAGTAACTAAAATTAATATCATGTGGACTAAAATTAATATTATGTGGGCTATGACTAACTAGTGTGTGGGCCCGCTAGAGTCAAAACTACTCCGGATCCCCGATACAAGTCGAAATGAGTTGATTTTTCGAACCCGACTCAAATAACCCAAAATATTACAATAAATAAATAAATAATTTCAAAATAATTTTAAAATGAAAAATGACAAAAATACCCCTATTTCTGGAAACTGGGGGTGACACAAATAATTTTGGCCTCCACTCGCAGCGAGCTTTCTTTGTGCGGGTTCGCTTCTGGACCGGGCCAGCACTTCCTTCAGAGAGCATTTCTTCAAACACCTGTTGGTCGAAGCGGACGACCATCTTCTGTTGCGTGGAGCCAAGTTTGGCTGCATCCGCTTGCGTCACCAACTCCTCAGCCGTGGAGAAGTTTTTCCCCAGTAAAGTCGCCATCGTGTTTGCCATGAAATATAAAAGAACAGAACAATTATCGGAGGACTGGACTTTTACTTCACAATACAAACTCGCTTGTACAAAGAAAGTCTAGGGACGAAAACCTAGGTACAACAATCTAAGTATAATTGTTTATTTTAGATTCTGGGGGTGACGATAGAGGCTCGGGAAAGCGACGGCCGCTCTGCCTTACTCCTTGGATGATCAGGTGCAGCTTTTTGGCTTCTGTGGAAGAACTGCTTGGCGTTGATGAAGAAATGCTCTCTCTTCAGGATCTATGGCTCTATATGTCTCTATGTGCGTCTGTCTCTGTCTTTATATATCTCTTTATCTCTCCGTGTGTGTGTCTTTGCAAGGGAATGACACCCTGCTATTTATAAGAGTGGAGGGGCTCATTAGGGTTTACAATGATTGCCTATTCCTGAAAGTCGACGGCTAAGGATCATTGGATCTGGGCCGTTCATCGAGATTTGAGCAATAAATATGATTACATCAAATCATTTGTGGGTAATTAATGCTGATTGACATAAATCCTCCTGATTTGTCATGCCAACCTCGGATTCTTCGACACGTGTCTTTAATTGGCTTATTTGCAAATGATCTGATTTGATCCCAATATTTCATTGGGATTTGCTGAGAGATTTCGATCAATCAGATGCCACGTGCTCTGCTATCACGCCACGTGTCAAAATAGCCAAAATCTGAGCCGCAGGAAAGTTGGGCCGCATAAGGCTGGCCACGTGTCAAGGCTGCCTAAGAGTGGTCCCGTGACTATTTGGACCGCATGGTAATGATTTGAGCCGCATGAGTGTGGATGACCGCATGAGTGAACCACATGGAGATAGACCTCATGAGCCGCATGGGAATGCTCTTCGTGAGCCGCATGGAGTTATTCTTCATGAGCCGCATGGAGCTAGTCTTCGTGAGCCACATGGGGCTAGTCTTCATGAGCCGTATGGAGCTAGTCTTTGTGAGCCGCATGGGGCTGTCCACGTGTCAAGGCCGTATGACAGTTTCTGACTCTTGGAGGATCGTGTCAGAGATTTTCTTCGCTTCCCAAGGAGTCTGAGGGAGTCATAATGATATCTTCGTGTCAGAACTGTCACTTCGTCAAAGCTGTCAGCCGTCAAAGCATTTAATGCAGAACGAGAGAGCTGTTTATAGGCCATGTGGCTCCTCTCTGAGCCGCATAGGACTTGTTTGAGCCGCATAGATACGTGAGCCGCAGGAATACTTGAGCCGCATGAACTCTCTGGGCCGCATGGGGCTCTCTGGCCGCATGGATCTTTCTTTATTTTTTTCCATGCTTCTACAATAAGTCGTGCTCCTAGCAAAATGTCTCAAACCGTGTAGTATGAGTGTCATAGCCCAAGGAGATATAAGGATATCCTCCAACAAGAAGGCAGTCCGCTAAAACTAAGTTAACATACATAAAATAAAGTAACGACTAATAGAGTCGCTTGTACCCAAGTATGGCTTGGACGCACAGTTTATAACAAAGGTAACTAACAAAGTAAATAAATGTTGAAAATAAATAATATGATAGTAAATATAGCAAGGTATACTTGCCTGGGTCCTGAGCACTGTGGTGGCGAAGGTCAGACAGAAAAGTAGGTGGAACAACGGCTGTCGAGGAACTAAGGTCCCAACAAACATCTCCGGATGCTGAAAATAGTCTATTATCTAATTATAATAAATATTATACCTATTAATTTTATTTAATAAATTCTGAAATTAGATATGCATAGGTTTTCGTATCAGCTTTCCGAAAAACTAAACGGATCGCATTTTCGTTTCTGAAATCTTTCGAAAACGCAAAAATACTGAAACACGTTTATTTTTGGGACACTAGATACTCAAACAGTTTTGCAGAAATCTAATAAACGAATTTTATGTATTAAAATATGTTTCTGGAAAGCTTACCTCGATATGCTTCTTTTAGAAAAAATTGGAGGCAAAACGGAGTTCGAAGCTAGGAGATATCTCCGTTCCAAGTTGCTCTTGCTGCTAAAAAGCGGGGCTAAATTCTAATGTCAAATTTTATAGTTTCTATTGGACTAAAAATAATTTCTAATTATGGCTGATAGAAGGGGGATGTATTGGGTTTATATAGGTATTTATTTCAGATTTATCTCCTAAATTAGATAGGATTTGATTTAAATACATTGGAGTTTGCTTTGTTAGGATAGTATATAGATAGAGAAGTTTTTCTAGTAGAAGTAGGATTAGTATTTATTTAAAATATTATTTATATTTATCTAAATTATCTATAACATTATTTAAAATTACTATAGATAATAAATAGAGTTAATATTTATTTAAACAACCTTCATCAAATCTCATTTATACAAGCTGAAATATTTAATACTAATTTGACATTTATTATATATTATGTAAATAGTGTACAATATAAGTAACATGTAAAAAGTAATAAAATTTATGAAATAAATCCTAAAATTTGAGAAAAATTGTATAATATAGTTTAGATCCTTAATGTACTAGAAAAATAGTTTTATATATTTTTATACTAAATTCACTAATGAGCACTATACTAAATATATGTAAAATAATACAAATTATATAATAAGTCAATAAATAGTTATTTAAAATCCAAAAATTCCATAAATATTTATTTTTAAAAATTAGGAGATTTACAAAAGTCTTATCTAGATAAGGACTAAGAAGAGTTTTAATTCCCCTTGGATTTTTCAGTATTTAATTCAAATTGATTTAAAAGTAACTCAATCAAATATAATCCAATGTAGATAGATTTTACCTCTAATTTAAACTGTATTTAAATAACTTAATATTTTTTCCAACTTAAATCACCATAATTAATTACATATTAAATCAACCCATATTTAATATATATTTTTTTGAAATAATATATTAGTGATAATAATTAATTTCGAAAATATAAATATATATACACTCGCATGCAAAAATAATACTTACATAAAACACAATTTTTCTAAATTACTAGTTATACTTGTACCATAAAATAAAATTGCCTTTCTTAAATAAAAATAAAGTTTGACAATCCTCGGCACGACACATTTACAACTTCAAGCAATATAAAATATTTATCATCTATTATTTTAAAATATTTTTTACATCTATATAATTAAAATATTTTTTAAAAATATGTACTTCGCACTTAACGAGAAATTTACGAAACGCAAACTCGTACGCGACGTACAAATACGAAGCACAAAAATTAATAGCATATTTATTAAAAAATTATAGTAGAAATTTAGGGATTTTACATCCTACCCAACTTATAAGAATTTCGTCCTCGAAATTTAGGAATAGCTAGGGTAGGGAAGATAGAAAGAGTTCATCAATACCGAAATACGATTAAATTTTTGGATGAGACGAAGAAACGACGTTCGACATAAACATGCATTGGAAGATCGTGATTTTGATATCTACAAAAATACATCATGGTTATAGAATTGAAGAAGGGTCACTAGTTATGGTGATAAAATTATGATAGCATGAATTAGAGAATAGAAAGGAATTGAGTAGGTCAAAGAGAATAATTCAGACATTTAGGAGAGATGGTTTCTTGAGCGAATATAGTCGTCTAGGTTTAAGATATGGTTAAGGAAATAATTTGAATCATTTCAAGTTTCAAGAACGATTAGAAGATTGCGATAATGAATCTAGGGTAGAGGAAAAAGGTAACTCAAGACGGGGATATAGTCACATTGGTTGGTCAGTGGTTAACTATTTTGGCAATAGATAGTGGACAACTAAGGGGATATCAAGTACGAGTGTTCGTCTTTCTAATATGGGTGAAAGACGAAAATAATAAAGAGTTCGAAGAAGATATTATCGAATACGAATAAGTGTTTCAAAGACGATTGAAATTTTTCAAAAAGAATTGCCAAGACAGTCGCGGTTGGAATTCTAGAGGCCAAGTTTAACTATGTCTCCATCCACGTCAAACAATATATGAAAAGCGAACCAAAGTGCACTAGGTTGATCAGACCATCATGCATCGGTTCTGATTATAAAATGTATTAGTGGACGTCCCCAATAACACATATGTCGTGAACAAGCTCGATAAAAGAATAAGCTTACAAAACTAAGGCTAAATTAGCATCATAAGATAGTCAAAATATAAGTAAGGAATACTAATGAAGAAAATTAAATAGTCGAAGATCCATTAAAATCTAAGTCTTGCACAAAGTTTGGGCTTATGCAGTCGTCCTAGTATTTTCTTATCTATGGTTTGGTTGACTAGATAAGTTAGGGTCCTCTGAATTCTATAGTCTAAGTAAACTTATCAATATGGGTAACAAGGACAAAGGTTTGTTAGGTCATGAGGTATTCTACCCAACTTACAAGAGTTAAACTAGTAGTGTGATGGGACAATGGGTCAAGAAATCAAGATAAAATACAAAGTTAAGCATTTAAGGAATTAAGTATAACAAAATCACATATCGGATCGAAAGAATTGAGTCGAGGTTGAATCCCTATCCTTGGTCAAAAATATATCGGTATCATGGTAAAGATTACAGTTTAGTCTTTTTGGCCCAAAAGTCATATCATGAAAATAGAGTACAAGAAGACGTGTTTTAGTGGCACGTGATATACCTACATAAAGGTGAGCTCGTCTAGGTATTACATATAAAATTTGTTGGAAGGTAACATCTAGTATTACACTCCAAATATCAAAGTCACGGTAAAGGACACAAAAGATCTAAAATAGAAAGTGGGAGTTCATGAAGTGACAATTAATGCACAAACAGTAAAGAAGATCAAGTTGAAGCATGAAATAAAATTAATTAAGCAATCTAGTAAAATAATTTAGGGACACAGTTTTCAGAGAGAAGATAGTCTCGTAGGTGGATACAGTCAAGGAACGATTAAATCATTTCTCAAATTTTAAACAATTAGAAGGTCACAATAAAAGATCTGGATTTGGGAAAAGGTCGAGTAAGTCAAAATTGAGATATAATCACATGGTTTGGTAGATGACTAACTTCAGTTGTGTATGTGCAATGATCATGGATGATATGGCAATTAATGGGGTATATTCCATCTCATTAAGGTGACCCCATGTCTATCTTGTTTTCTTATCAATACAAGTCTAAACTTCTAATTTTTCAAGCTTCCTTAACAATTCTCAATGGGATTATCAAATTAATTTACCAAAAATTATTTTATGTGCCAAGTATAATCGTACTTTAAAATTTTAATTCCTTCAATAAATCTCGAGGTATCCCTTTAGATTATTGTCAACACCTTTCCTCTCCTCATTTTTTTTACCAACATTTAATACACAAATCGAAACCTTAAACTCAAAAATCTAAATAACTTTATTTTTAAATCACATGACACAAAAAACTTAAGATATTTTTTTCTCTTTCACATCCCCATATATCATAAGTATTTCTAAAACCTTTAAATAAAATTTTGTTTTCTCCATCTTATAGGATTTATCGGTCCTTTCGTGAATACCTTCCAACAGTCTCAAATTAACCTTTATCATAACACCAATAAATTGTTCATCAAGTTTTTAATGTTATCAATCCAACTTTAAACTCAAAATAATCTTATCAATCAATTATCAAATATAAATTTGAAATTTGAAATTTACTTCAATCAATTTCCTATCTTTCAAAATATTTTAAACCAAATTTTTTTTACTATCATCCTTCAAAAATAAACTTGTAAATCGTACCACTAAATTTAAAAATCTTAAGCTATTTTTTATATCGATTTCATACTCAAATAAATCGTAACTATTTCACAAAAATCAACATTTTGTTTTCTCAATTTATCAATCCTTTAGTAGTATCAAGATAAAATCCATCTCTACTACCCAACTTAGAATTTACTAACTCTTAAGATCATACTTTTAGGAAACATAAATGCTTTTATACACAAATAAGACCTCAAGACCTCAATGCATACTAATTGTCAATGTAATCCTTCTAGCCATGTGTTTAACCTATGAGCATATACTAGTGTAGTCATCTTCCTAGTTGTCACTAAGCACAAAATTAAGAATTTACGATAGAAGGAGTCAAGCAAGATGCAAATCAAGAAGGTCGAACGAGAGTTCGGAATTTGAAGTCAAGAAAGGATGTCAAGTAGATGGATGAGATTCTAGACTCTAATCCTATATGCAGGCTCACATCGGTACAATAACGTAACCGAAGTGATAAACTTGACCTGCATGGGCTACCACAAAAAATGTAACGCTCCAGTCCCAAAATATTTAGGACTAAGTACGTAGACATGCCAGCTGTATACATACGAAGTACTGGGACCTTGTATGTATACATAAGCTGTAAAATACAGTAAACCATAACTAACTAATCTCATCCACAAAATAAGAGAACAAAAGATATCATATAATGAATTGTTCTGATACAATATGTTGGGTGGAGACACATGCACTACCAACCAAAATAAAAAGGAAGAAGTACATGATATATAAAAGGACTAAGTGGAAGTAGCAAGGAGGAACCAAGTCACGTCATCTTCGAATAAATGGAGAAGACCACGATCCCGGCTAGGACACATGCGGAAGACATGAACACACACACCTGGGGAATAACCAGGTCCTCAGAGGGACGTAACAAGATACAGGAAGAACAAGCTAATATGAACTGTCAAAATAATAATAATATGCAAGACTCTACTAGACACCAGTATGCAAAAGGGAATGCTAACTATCTATTGTGCAATTTAGAGGACAACTTTCATATGCATGGGTGGGATTTAGGCTACATGTACGTAACTGGCATCCAGTCATCCGTATCCGTCCGTAACGTCCAAAACGTCAGAGGGCATCTGCAAATATATATCGCCATAGTTCCTTTCGAAAACTATGGTTTACCTGTTTGGCTTCCCATACGCACTACCGACTGTCCTCTCCCAATATTTTCCACACTGACCATGTCATGTCCATGACCCGTCCAGTTTTGTAACTGCTCGAGTCTCTATACCTTAATCATAGCAGTAACGATCTATCCGTCACACGACAATAGAGATGGCCAGTCCATAAGTCATGCCCCTAGCAAAATATCTCAAACCATGTAGTGTGAGTGTCATGGCCCAAGGAGATATAAGGATATCCCCCAACAAGAAGGCAATCCGCTAAAACTAAGTCAACATGCATAAAATAAAGTAACGACTAATAGAGTCGCTTGCACCCAAATATGGCTTAGACGCACAGTTTATAACAAAGAAATCTAACAAAGTAAATAAATGCTGAAAATAATAATATGATAGTAAATATAGCAAGGTATACTTGCCTGGGTCCTGAGCATTGTGGTGGCGAAGATCAGACAGGAAAGTAGGTGGAATAACGGCTGCCGAGGAACTAAGGTCCAAACAAACATCTCCGGATGCTGAAAATAGTCTATTATCTAATTATAATTAATAATGTACCTATTAGGTTTATTTATTAAATTTTGAAATTAGGATATGGCATAGGTTTTCGTATTAGCTTTCCGAAAAAACTAAACGGATCGCATTTTCGTTTCCGAAATCTTCCTAAATCGCAAAAATACTGAAACACGTTTATTTTTGGGACACTAGATACTCAAACAGTTTTGCAGAAATCTACAGAACGAATTTTATCTATTAAAATATGTTTCTAGAAAGCTTATCTCGATATGCTTCTTTTAAAAAACTGGAGACAAAACGGAGTTCGGAGCTAGGAGATATCTTCGTTCCAAGTTGCTCTTGCTGCTAAAAAGCGGGGCTGAATTCTAATGACGAATTTCATAGTTTCTATTGGACTAAAAATAATTTCAAATTATGGCTGATAGAAGGGGATGTATTGGGTTTATATAGGTATTTATTTCAGATTTATCTCCTAAATTAGATAGGATTTGATTTAAATAAATTGGAATTTGCTTTGTTAGGATAGGACATAGATAGAGGTGTTTTCCTAGTAGAAGTAGGATTAGTATTTATTTAAACTATTATTTATATTTATCTAAATTATCTATAACATTATTTAAAATTACTATAGATAATAAATAGAGTTATATTTATTTAAACAACCTTCATCTAATCTCATTTATACAAGCTGAAATATTTAATACTAATTTAACATTTATTCTATTTTATGTAAATAGTGTACAATATAAGTAACATGTAAAAAATAATAAAATTTAAGAAATAAATCCTAAAATTTTGAGAAAAATTGTATAATATACTTTAGATCCTTAATGTACTAGAAAAATAGCTTTATATATTTTTATACTAAATTCACTAGTGAGCACTATACTAAATATATGTAAAATAATACAAATTATATAATAAGTCAATAAATAGTTATTTAAAAATCCAAAAATTACACAAATATTTATTTTGAAAAATTAGGGGGTTTACAAAAGTCTTATCTAGATAAGGACTAAGAAGAGTTTTAATTTTACTTGGATTTTTCACTATTTAATTCAAATTGTTTTAAAAATAACTTAATCAAATATAATCCAATGTAGATAGATTTTACCTCTAGTTTAAACAGTATTTAAATAACTTAATATTTTTTTTCAACTTAAATTACCATAATTAATTACATATTAAATCAACCCATATTTAATATACTTTTTTTCGAAATAATATATTACTAATAATAATTAATTTTGAAAATACAAATATATATACACTCGCATGCAAAAATAATACTTACATAAAATACAGTTTTTCTAAACTACTAGTTATACTTGTACCATAAAATAAAATGGCCTTTCTTAAATAAAAATAAAGTTTGGCAATCTCGGCGCGACGCATTTACAACTTCAAGCAATATAAAATATTTATCGTCTATTATTTTGAAATATTTTTTACATCTATATAATTAAAATATTTTATAAAAATATGTACTTCGTACTTAACGAAAAATTTACGAAACGTAAACTCGTACGCGACGTACAAATACGAAGAACAAAAATCAATACCATATTTATAAAAAAAATCGTAGTAGAAATTTAGGGGTTTTACACGACGCATTATGAGAATTGCGGAAGGTTTGTCAGCAACGGACGGAAGAGTACCGAGACTTGATTGAAAATTTATAAGACGGTATGTTGATGCAAGTGTTCTTCAATAATTGGTTAGAACGATAGGGCGGGGACTCGTATCAATGTTTGATACGTCAGACAAAAATTTGTAAGTCGGTCGAATGATCGAGAGTAACGAAACGATTATGCTTTGATGCAATAATCAGATCGACGGGATAAGAAACTTGAACTTATAAACTAGTCGTATGACTTGCAATCTCGATAGAAATATTGGGCGAGGCGAATCGTAATCGAATAGCACGACTTGCGATCTTGATAGAAATGTTGGGCGATGCAAATTATAATCGGATCACACGATGTGCGACTTCGGTGAATAGTTCGTTGATGCGGGTAAATAGCGCCTAATAGATAGTTGGTTACGTTGGGGCGAAACTCATTTGAGTATGACTGAAACACGTAAAACTTAGAGGGTGTGACCGTATAACTCGAGGGTTCGATATTGGATAATCGGTTACTCGATTACGCAATCAAAGTATAGCGGGATACGGCGAATCAGAAAACTAGTTGATGCGTATGGAAAAGTTTGTAGTGAACATGGAGGTGTGCAATACGAACTAAAGGCAACGTTGATGCAGATTCAAAGTTGACATTCGTGCTATCTAAATTGATATGACCTACAAAATGGGACAGGCCTACAATATTGAAATTTTTGAAAATAGCAATACGGAAGTGTCGAACTGGTTGATCGTAAACTTGGTGATTGATCAGGGCGAGACTATAAAGTCATCGACGATTGTTTCGATGCGTATAGCATGTCAGGTGTCGACCGTGGATAGATAGACTCGAACTCAATACGAGTAGATGTTTTGTGAATTTCGGAATCATCGACGGTAGTGCATGACTTTACTCGGAGAATAGTTATCCCTCAGTTGCACAAATAGAAATAGTTTTGTCCGAATTTGGGTAGTCGCATAGAAATCGTCGGAACGTGATTTGGCTTCGAAATAATAGAGCATGGTTCGTAGTAACTGTCCTTCGTTAATAATCTACAATTATCGAGCGTAGCTTCGGGGCAGCTGACCCTAGAAGACTTGACCGCCAAATCGAAAAGAATATTGCAGACTCGTAAGACGACCCACGTGAAGTCGTATAGAATTGCATCAATAACAAATATAATGTAGTGCATGTTGATGATAAGTCTAGGTGATTTTTGAGAATCGTGCTATGCAAGAAAGTGAGCGGTAAGAGAATGACTTATGAGTTATTTCATTAGATTTGGATTCACCTTGCAATTGAGCTTGCATGAATCGAACTTATATTCGATGTTGCGCGACGGACAAGTTAAAAATTTGGCTAGTAAATTTTTACTCGATAGGAATCGAACATAAGACGCGTCGTAAAGACCTTTATGTCGGAACGATTGTAGCCTTTGAGCACTGTCGACTTAAGTTAAACTTTCTGGTTGGAAAGACCGTACCTATGAACATTGTTAAACGATTGTGTCAGAAGGACCATTGCCTTTGTGCAACGTTAATTTAAAGTTGTGCCGGAAGAATTTAAGCACGATATCTAGGTAAGTGACCTAGCAGGCGTAGCCCTAAATGTTGATGCATTTGCAAGTCAACAAAGGAAATCGTATCGAGATGAGTTGCATAGCCAGATTTCAGAAATAGTTGGACAACAACTTCGAACACGAGACATTGCAAAGGATCGTTGCGATCGGATGCGTGACAGCTCGACGCGACGCATAGAATATGGCAGAACTGTCGAATGTGGCATGGTGCCTTCGAAATGTTTATGGCCCTTGGGGCGTTCATTGATGAACATTGAGTTGGAGCATTATGCCAATGGAAATAGAGATATGTGAATTACTTGGTTGTATGACTTTGATGCGTTGTATGGTCACGGACAACTTGTGCACAAGTTTTTATCCCTCGAACGTGGTAGACGGTTACCGAAACCAGTTCGATCTAGAAAAAGAATTTGAGATAGGTATTATGTGGGGTATTTTAACATGTTAGGCTTGCGACCTACCATTGAAATAGAGCGTCACAAATATCGATATTGTTCGGGAGGAGTACTTTAGGGCATAGAATTAGCACCCTCGGCTGAAGTAGTCACCGTTCGTACCTTGATGTCTATTATGGTGTTAAAGCCAATGACCTTCATATAGTTAAGGAACGATGGATTGAAAGTGCAGGAACACAGAGATCATGCACAGAGAACTTATAACATGACAGGGAAGGAATAAGGTATATTCACCTTGTATCGGTGCAAGTGTGGGTGTGTCAGTGTTTGGTAAGAAGTCACGAAACAATACGAGATTGTTATTAGTTGCCTGCTTGCTTATACGAATCGAAATAACATGCTTTCCATGATAACATGCTTTACTACTTTCAAATATGCCATGAAACCAATCCTAAGGAGAACATAGAAAGATAACTAAACTGTATGTTGTATGAATCAATATATTACCACATGTCAGTTTAGTTAAGTGGGTCTTTGATCAGTACAGTGAGGACAAAAGTACTAATCTCCTACTAGTTTGCTAGCAGGTTCAGGGAATGGTCTGCTCGCGGCGGAGCTTCGCTTGATCGCATTGAGGCATGAAATGTCGTAGCATTTGAAGCGTGCGATCGCATTAACGCTCGGACTTGTAATCTAATTGATACGGCCGAGATATAGAAGGCATGATGTATGGAACGGTGAAATCCTTTATAGGCAAGAAAGAACTTGAGTGTTGTAGCCAATCTGGCAAATTCAAGTGGGCTATTGAAAGCCTTTGTAACCTCAGTTCATTGATTGAAATAAAGAGTACTGTTTCGTATACTATGTTTTCTTCTGTTGCTAATATCAAATCAAAGATAACCAATTGAGAACTTGTCATCTTGCCTTGTACGAGTGCAACTCCAGACTCGTATGGCATCACGTCCCAGCGAGGATGATGATTCAGATAAAGCAATGCGAGGACGAGTGATTTTCTGGGTCAGAACGTGACAACGGTGATTCAGAAACCTTCCGGACTGGTCTAACTACCCGTCGCTGAAGGGGAGACGTCTAACCTTAAGTCCGAGATAACATATAGTCAGTGACCCACATATAGATAGGTCGCATGCTAATGATGTCTTATGTAGGCAGAGTAAGTTATTGATCATATACATGGAAGGATGTCGGTTGTTCGTAAGAATCACCTGAACGGTGATGAATATGATAAATATGATATTGTTTCTAACAATGTCTTATGCAGGCAGAGTAAGTATTATAAATGTATATGGATGGTTACATGACCGTGGATAAGAATCACCAGAACGGTGATAATATATATGTTTTACATTATACCGCTATGAGAACTGCATGCTTTATTTTTTGTTGGATATAAACTGGAATTGATCCTAAGGCAACAAGAAAGACCACACTAATAATGTTTCTATCACATGATTACTTATTGTTGTCTTCTTAGGTGAGTTGGGCCTGTACCGTTCACCAGTACACGATAATGTACTGACCCACATTTGTGGGCATCATTACAGGTGCTCGTGCATGAAGGAAATTGTTGATCATGTTTGACATCGATAAATTGGATGGATGCGCAGAAACTCTTCTCGCAAGACGATGTCTTCTTCTATACGGGACATAATATATGAAATAGTAAAACTCAGTTGTACTAGTGAGGTTGTACGCCAAATCGGCAAGTTCATTGTAAGCCAAGTCGGCAAGTTCGGTTGTAAGCCTAAAGGGCAAGTAATTCAGTTGGCTATTCAAAAGTCCTTGTAATCTGTTGTAAACTGTATATTCAGTTGCAAGTCTTGTAATCTGTTGTAATTATCAATGAAGAGACATATTTTTTATATCTTGTTGTACTTTAATTTATCTGTTTGGTTTTACTGCGATGTCGTTGTTTTCTGAGAAATATCAGGAACTATAATAGTTTTGCCTTGTACAAGTGCAATCTATACTTGTATGGCATCACGTCTAGTGGCTATTTTTCGATCATCTGGGATCGGAACGTGATAGTGCATCATCATAGCCACTACATGTTAACAAAAGATAGTAGTGGGGTGCCACATATATACTTTTCTCATGCGATAGTACTCCCGAAAGTTCCCATATGTCCTAGACTTTATGCGGTAGTACTACTGAAAGTCCTTATGCGACAGGATCCATGCGGCTAAATCTTTATCTCCATAAGACAGATTCCCTCAAATCTTAGTATGTACCACATGTCCAATCAATAGTGTGTGTTGTTAACCACCCTATTAAACAAAGAGATTCTCTTAAATCTCAAAATATGCCACGTGTTTGTTACGACCCGCACCCGCTTTTCGGACGCGAGCACATGAGCAAGCCAGCTACGCATCAAGTGGACTCCAGCCTGACTCGAATACGTAAACGCTGTCAAGGCCACGGTATACTGCCAAATCATGGCAAACAAATCTATATCTCAATCCACAATAAGAATACGAAACATGAATGAACACTATGGGTCTGCAGCCCACTAGCATACATGTCTGATTAGACTCCAAGGAATAACATGAGACTATAAACTGAATCAAGAAATACGATATATCATGATAATGAAAGTAAAGCACGAGCTGGATAATAAACATGGTATCAATACCTGAATCTCGTAAGCAATATCGTAAACATCTGGACCCCACAAGTGTCATAATCATCTGCTATCCAGAGCTGCTAACTAACTCCACGCAATAACTAACCTGAAGAGATCATCAGGTCCTCAAAGGACATAGCAAGAGAAATAATATACATGCCTATCTAACAGTTTTATCATGCGTAAGAGGATAAACAAGAAAAAACAGGAACACGACAAATGACTGCGAATACGAACACGACAAATGACTACGAACACAAACACGAACACAAACACAAATACTAGAACAACTACACGTAAATAAACTGCCGGATGAACGATACACGAGATCAATGGAAGAACCAAACCATCATCCCGAGTGTGGACGCACTGGTTTGAACTAAGCACTAACCCTCGTTCCGAGTGTGGACTCTCTGGTTAGCTCACGGCAAGACACCCTCATCCCGTATGTGGACTCTCTGGTGTAATTGGTCAACCCTCGTCCCGAGTGTGGACTCTCTGGTGCCAATGATCATGATAACACCCTCGTCCCGTGTGTGGACTCTCCGGTGCACCAGACAACCCTCGTCCCGAGTGTGGACTCTCTGGTTGTGTAAACGATAATCAAGGCTATGGCAGTTCACTATACATACTAGTTCTATGACACGACTCAAGCAAGGTACGGACGAGAAACTCCAAGTGGGAACCACAAGACCAAACATGAACACGGCTATAAACAATAAAACAACTCCACAAAAATAACGCAAAAAGCACATGTCATAAACAATTAAATGACTAAAAATGAAAAAAAATACATGTAATTAAAACTGTAGAGGGAGGCAAGGTATACTTGCCTGGAGGTTGCACGCAGATCCAACAATTATATAATCATCTGATAAGCCATTAAGTTCAAGTCATCACAGCTGTCTCCGAAAGCTGAAACAAACATTGCCAACATTCTCAGAATAGTCAAATTAGCTAGGATTGCCTATCCTTAAGTCCAATTTTGGACACAGGGACAAAAGGATAATTTTGGACAAAAACGATGTCCACCGTTGAACCCGCTTTGTACCGAAAAATATGCCAGAGTCAATGGTCTCTAAAGTCATCAAACTACATGTCTATAGATTTGTTTTGATGATACGAACCCAATGGTATGTCCAATTTTGGATTCTGGTGGGCCGTGCACAAAATTGTCCGTTGAATCGGATCGTGGGGCCCACGAAACGGCGATCCGATCAACTGTCTCAGAATCGGACCAAACTTGGCATACAGGATCAGAAAAATGATACGGTCCTGTTGGCATAAGTTTCGTCTCGATCTGACAAACGTGTATAAAGTAATTGAGAAATTTGCACGAGGTCGATACGGTGAATTTCGACGGATACACATCAATTTTGTCGCGCACAACGCGACCAATTTGAATTCCGCCAAAGCCCACACGTCCACGAAGCCATACGCACCTTTTGATCTTTCGGTTCGCGACCACTCGCCCGGATTTGCGGGACGCACGTCGTATCGAAGAATTTTTCAATATTTCTACTATTTTGAAAACAGGTTTTTGCTAAACTTTGGAATCGAATACTTTGAACCTACTCAATGAATCAGGATCTATAAGAAGGGTTCTGTCCTCGATATGTTGTCTTCCACAGTTTGAAGTTAGTTTTTGAAACCCGATTATTTAGTTCAAAAAATGCCTCTCAAGTCAGGATTTTTGGGTTTGTTCTTGAGTCCTGTTTGGTAATTTATCGTCACTTTGTGTCGAATTTGCTGGTCAATGCTTCTCGAATTTAACCAACTTAACTGTAGGATTCCGAGGGGGTCATGCCAGCTCTACGTAGGGTTTTGCAGATCGAGATTCGATCGAAGAAGATAATAGAGGGTGAACAGGGGTACCTGTTGTGCGAACGCTGTGGTCTGCTGCTCTGCTCGCACGTGCGCAGCCGGCCGTCGGCGGTCCTCCGTGCGATGCGCGCTGTCAGGGTGGCCGCCCAAGGTGGCGCGTGGTGGCAGCATGGGTTTCCTTTAGGGTTTTCATGAGAAACTCCCTGATCTCTCGATCTTCTAAGTGTATATATACCCTGCGTTATAACACGCTCGGTCGGTTTGGTTTCACTCGGTTGTGGAACCATACGCGGGTGGGGTGGTTTTTCTACTGCTCGGGTGCAATTATTGGGGGGCTGGGTTTCTTGTGGTGTTTTGTTTTATTTCTTTGCATTTCTTTTTATATTTAAATAATTTACATATATATATATTAGATATTATATATATATATATATATATATATCTATATATATAATATATTATATATATCATATATATATAATATATAATATATATATATA
>JANAVB010014797.1:13646953-14044606 GCA_029216955.1 Iris pallida
GAAATTGGAGGAGGGGATTAGCACACTTGCTAAGTGGACGAGACGAACCAACTCGTCTAAACCGAATCTGATTGTTAGGGTAGTCATGCTTTAGAATTGTCTTTCTATTAGAACTAAATGAATTCAGTTCATATTCGATAGCCGTCTTTGAGTAATAAAGCATACAGTATAGCATCGCATGCAGTTTATCATATTTCTTACCACAGTCGTGCTCGTCCCTGCATGAAAACAGAGATAATATTTACACCTGTATAAGACAATAGGTGAGCATGCAACTATCTTATAAGCGGTCATTGGTGCTACGCACCACTAAGAACTTAATCAAAATTGGCATGCGACGCTACCCTTTTAGCCTAGGTTGTAAGCCTTACTAAAGGTCCCGCATGCCTCGTGCCGAAGCACGATAAATTATTTCCCCTAGGACGAATCGGTTCCGATGCCTTGGATACCGTTTCGAGGAAAACGAACTTGTGCACAAGCTGTCCATGACCATGCCTATGTGCGAACAGTTTAATATATGCAACAGTTTTGTATAAGTTTGTAGGACATAGTAGAAAAGAAGGGTCGAATCACCCACCGATTACTTTGCTTTGTGCCGGTCGTCGAAGCGCTACGCAACGTCAAGCTTTAGTTACGCGAGCTCCTGCAATGGCACCAACACTTTGTTAGATTTTCTTTTTTTTCTATTGTATCGAAATTTGTAATTGCATCCATAAAAATGACGCAAAAGAACTTCATCAAAACCCAGTGGCAAAAGCTCCAAGAAAATAATAGAACGGTCTGGCCCCATCGAATGGACTCTTATATAGAGCTCATTTGCCGAGATACAGCCCGCTGCATCTAGGACTTATTCCAACAGAAGTCGTTCTATTAGTTGGATCGATTCTCGTATCGTCCGTCCAAATCGATTTGATCGATGTTGCAAGGTGTTATCGTTACCATGCCTAGAAATCGAATCGGATGGCCATCTAGGTTCCCGGCCGATCCGACTCGGCGCAAGCATATTTTGAAGTCCGTCGCCTATCGAAAGCGGGGCGCTACATAATATGCTACTAAGAAAATGTTTCGTCCCGAAACTTAAGAACAAGGGTATGACCTTTATTTAGACAAACAATGCAGGATATTTCTCTTTCATCTCCGTCTCCATCTTCCACGTCGAATCTTCAACGGAATGGTTCCGCCAAAGCCCGCGGACCAAAGACATCGACCGATTTTATAGCACCTTCTTCTTGCGGTCCAAAATTTGAATAGTCTCCTCCGAGTAAGACAAGTCAGTACGTAGCTCCAACTGATCGAAGCTAACCTCCTGACTTGGATCGTGCACGTATTTTCAAAGTTGTGAAACGTGAAAAACATCATGCACATCGTCCAAGGCAGGAGGGAGTACGATCCGATAAGCAACCGTTACAACTCGCTCGATGATCTCGAAGGGCCTATAAATCTCGGGCTCAACTTGCCTTTAACGCCGAACCGCATCACCCTGCGCATGGGCGTTACTTTCAAAAACATATGGTCCCCGACCAAGAACTCTAGCGATCGTCGACAAAGATCTACGTAGCTCTTTTGTCGACTTTGCGCGATACGGAGTCTATCTCGAATCAAGCGAACCATTTCGACGGCCTGCTCCACCAGTTCCGGTCCAAGCACTTGTCTCTCTCTGACTTTGTCCCAGCATATTGACGAACGACACTTCATCCCATAGAGCGCCTCATATGGAGCCATCTGAATGCTCGACTAATAATTGTTGTCATACGCAAACTCCGCAAGCGGCAAATGCGTATCCCAACTATTTTTTAGGTCGATCGCACACAGACGCAACATATCTTCTAAGATCTGATTTACCCTCTCCGTCTGACCGTCTATTTGGGGATGGTACGCATAACTAAAGTTCAGTTTGGTCCCTATCGCCGCTTGTTGGCTCGTCCAGAAATACGATAGGAATCGCCCGTCTCTGTTCGAAATTATTGAGGCCGGTACCCCGTACAGTCGAACAATCTCGTCGATGTAGATCTGCGCTAATCGATCGACGCTCCATCCTACTTTAATTGCGATAAAGTGAGCCGATTTGGTCAATCTATCAACAATGACCCAAATCGCGTCATTCTCCCGCGGCGTCTTCGGAAATCCCATAATAAAATACATCGAGATATTGTCCCACTTCTACTTGGAAATGGCGATGTTCTGCAGCTCTCCGCCTGGCCTTTGATGTTCCGCCTTCACTTGTTGACACGCCATGCATTACGATACGAACGTAGCCACGTCTTTCTTTATGCCGTGCCACCAAAAGTTTATGCGCAAGTCCTTGTACATCTTGGTACTTCCAGGATGTAACGAGTACTTCACATAATGCGCTTCCGTCATAATTTTTTTCTGAGTTCGGCAGTTTCAGGAATGCAGAGCCTTCCCTTTAGTCGCATCGTTCCGTCTCCGTCTTTCGTAAAGTCTGTCGCCCTTCCCGTTGAAATCAGCTCGCACGTTTTCTTCAGGAATGAGTCGTCCTCCTATGCGGTCTTTATCTTGCTAAGCAGGCTCGATCCTAACTGCAGCTGAGCTAGGTGCAGGTGTCGATACTCAATTCCGGGTTCGATACCCATCGCTTCAAGATCTCGCCGTATCTCCTTATTTATGGCCAGTGTTCTCATAAACATTCTGCTAAGTGCGTCGGCCACCATGTTTCCCTTGTCCGGCGTATACTCGATCGTTAGCTCGTAATCTTTTATGAGTTCGAGCCATCGTCGTTGTCGTAGGTTGAGTTCTCGTTGCGTAAACAAGTATTTCAGGCTTTTATGATATGTGTAGATTCTGCACGCCACACCATAGAGGTAGTGCCGCCATAGATTCAACACAAACACGATCGCCACCAATTCCAGGTCGTGCGTCGGGTAGTTTTTCTCATGCTACTTCAACTGCCTTGAAGAGTAGGAGATGACTTTGTCTCTCTGCATGAGTACGCACCCGAGGCCAGTTCTCGATGCGTTGTTGAATATCTGAAAGCCTTTTGTACCGTCTGAAAGTGCAAGAATTGGAGCTGAGACGAGCCGTTGCTTCAACTCTTGAAAGCTGGATTCACAGTCGTCACTCCATTCAAATACTACCCCTTTCTGGGTGAGGCGAGTCAGAGGCGACGCTAGTTTTGAGAAGCTTCGTACGAATCTATGGTAGTAGCCCGCTAAGCCCAGGAAACTCCGAATGTTGCTAGTCGAGGCAGGTCGTTTCCACTCCACCACCACGTCAATCTTCTTTGGGTCTATCGCGACACCTTCGGCAGCGATTATGTGCCCGAGGAATGTCATGCTTCTCATCCAGAACTCGCACTTACTCTGCTTGGCGTATAATTTATTTTTACGCAGAATCTGCAGTACCGTCTTCAAATGTTTCGCATGCTCTTCTCGATTCTTTGAGTAGACAAGGACATCGTTGATGAATACGACTACAAATTTATTTATTTGAGGTCGGAAGACTCGGTTCATCAAATCCATGAAAGCGGCTGGGGCATTCGTCAAACCGAACGGCATGACTATGAATTCATAATGACCATATCGAGTGCGAAAGGCAGACTTCGATACGTCGTCGGACTTGATCTTCAATTGATGATAGCCTGAACGAAGATCGATTTTTGAAAATATTGTCGCACCTTGCAGTTGGTCAAATAAGTCGTCGATTTGCGGCAAGGGATACTTGTTTCACATGGTCGCCTTGTTGAGTTCCCGATAGTTGATGCATAGCCGCAACGACCCATCCATCTTCTTCATGAACAGTACGGAAGATCCCCACGGAGAGATGCTAGGACAAATAAATCTGTGGTCTACCAACTCTTGTAATTGTACCTTCAGCTCCTTCAGTTCTGCTGGAGCCATTCGATAAGGCGCCTTTAATATCGGCCGTGTATTCGAAAAGGTGTCGATGCTGAATTTAATTTCTCGATCCGGCGACATCCCGGGCATCTCGTCAGGAAAAACGTCAGGAAAATCTGCCACAACATCAGTCTGCATTGTGTTTTATTATCCTTCTGCGTGTCTCGAACTGTTGTCATGTATCCCGCGCAGCCGGAACGCAGCATACGCCTCGTCGAGATTGCCGATACCATCATAGCCGTCTTCAAGACCGTACCGCACGAATATGAGAACTCTGTCTCTCCAGGAAGATGAAACACCACTCTCTTCTCCGTGCACTCGATCGTTGCATGACCAGCGCCCAACCAATCCATGCCCAAGATTATGTCGTACTCTTTGATGTCTAGCACGACGGTATCCAAGGATAGATATCTTCCCCCGATGCAAATGTGGCCATCCCTACAAATAAAGTTCGCAGGCGTATCGACTCCCGACGGAGTTCTAACGCTAATATTCATATCTAGTGATTGCATGGTTATTTTATTTTCTTTCATAAAATCAGCAGATATAAAGCTATGCGTCGCACCCGAATCGAATAATACTCGAGCAGGTATATCTTTGTAGAGTAATATACCTGTTACAACCGTATCGGACGTAAATACCTCATCCCGAGTTAAGGCATAAACTCGGCCTTGAGCTCTGTGGCGTTGATTTTACGGGTTCACAGGCACCGTATTTGTGCCATGTAGTATAGGCGCTTTATATGGATTCGGAATGTTCCTTGGTGGGTTGTGTTGATTTGGCTTCCCCGCCTAACAGAATTGACTGAAGTGGCCTAGCTCGCCACACTTGAAGCATGTTCTCAATCTACAATTGGGTGCTCGGTGCCCACGCTTGCCGCATCTGTTACAATTTACTGCGGCAAAGTGACTACGATTCTCAGACGTGTTTGGACGCTTTTGTACTCCAGATCCTCCAGCGTCATTAGGGCGCTTGCTGAAGTTGTTGCGAACGACAGGCACGGCCCTTTGTGACATACGGCCAAAGATCCGCTCACTATCAAGTGCGACTTCGTAGGATTCACGATAAGTTTGGCATCACTGGTTCATGACGTCCCTACGTAATTCGTCGTTGAGGCCTTGCTGAAAACGCTCGCACCATTCTTCTTGGTTGGGCAGGAAGGCGCCGGTAAATTTTGCAAACTTTGATAAGCTTGTATCATAATCTTCAACAGTCATATTCTCCTGCCTCAATATCATGAACTCATTCCCCTTCTGTCGACGGATGGCGCGAGGAACGTACTGTTCAAGGAAGGCTATCTTGAATATTTCCTAAGAAATTTTTTTGTTGGAATCGGTTTCACAGATCTCTTATTTCTTTGCCGCTCACCAGTTGTGTGCTCTTAGTTGTAACTGCAGCACCGCACAGGCCACCCTCTGGGACCCTTCGATGCAGAGGAGATCGAATAAGACCTCCATCTCTGCGAGCCATCTAACTATCACGTCGGGCTCTGCTCGGCCGTTGAACTTCGGCGGGTTCATTTTGCGAAACTCCTTCACTTTGAGCATGGAAGAAGAGTTTATCATTTCCGTGGGACTTCTTCCTCCTCGTCTTCTTCTTGATCATCGTGCTTTCCCTCGGGTACCACATCCATTGCCTTGGTATCGCCCGCCATCCTGCTCACTATCTGAGTTAGGGCGGTCATCTGCTTCTGCTGCGCATCAAATTAGGCTTTGAATTGCATCTGAAGCTGTTGCTGCTGCAGTTCCATCAACTGTAGCATCTTCTCCATAGTCGTCTCGCTAGGGCCAGTGCTTTTTGTCCTCGACATACTATTCACGGTTTGGGTTGTTGTGCCGGGATTTTTCTTATCTCGCTTAGTCATTTCTACAAAACAGTGTAAACCCGTTAGTATTTTTTAAAAATATCTACGGGCTTACCTGTATGGAACTTGTATTTCACGCAGCATGTCGACATGCATTCAATCGAGCCATCGCAATGGACATTCCAACAATGAAATATCTTTCAAAAATTTGAGGAAACATAACTGTGCTTTGATACCAATTTGTCACTACCCGAGTCGGCAACGTTCGTCCCCGATATTATTTTGCCGATTCGATCGTCCTCGCTAAGGCGTGATGCCGTACGAGTCTGGAGTTGCACTCGTACAAGGCAAGAACGTTACGTTGAATTGTATATTAATACGCCAAGCTGAAACTTCACAAATCACATCAGAATATAAGACACAGTATAGGAATATAGAAATGCTTTTCATTCATAGCTTGCAACGAAGTACAGGTCGTAATTATATTAGATACCGTTGCGGCTACATTGATTGAAAATAGAAAAAAATACACTCGACAAGTTGCCTGAACTACGCTTGCCATCCCATACATTCGCCCCTTTATACATAAGCCATCGATTGAATTGGCTTCAAAATACTTCAGCATAGGAAGAGCTTCAAAATGCCTCTCCGCACTTCAGCTTCAGTTTAGGTTGGATCGCCCACCGCACCTGGGGAAAATGGGAGAGGGGATTAGCACACTTGCTAAGTGGACGAGACGAACCAACTCGTCTAAACCGACTCTGATTGTTAGGGTAGGCATGCTTTAGAGTTTTCTTTCTATTAGAACTAAATAAATTCAGTTCATATTCGATAGCCGTCTTTGAGTAGTAAAGCATACAGTATAACATCGCAGTTATCATATTTCTTACCATGGCCGTGCTCGTCCCTACATGGAAACAGAGATAATATTTATACCTACATAAGATAATAGGTGAGCATGCAACTATCTAATATATGGTCATTGGTGCTACGCACCACTAGGGACTTAATCGAAATTGGCATGCGATGCTACCCTTTCAGTCTAGGTTGCAAGCCTTACTGAAGGTCCCGCATGCCTCGCGCCGAAGCACGATAAATTATTCCCCTAGGACGAATCGGTTCCGATGCCCCGGATACCGTTTTGAAGAAAATGAACTTGTGCACAAGCTGTCCATCACCATGCCTATGTGCGAACAGTTTAATATATGCAAATAGTTTTGTATAGTACGGATAGTATCGAACGACATTATCATTTCTCGCAACTCATACAACGATTCATTTTTCCCAAAGCCGTACACCGATTTAGCGTCCCGTGGGCACCAAATTGTCCGAGGCATCATAACCCATGATCAAAGTTTTACATTATTTTGCAGCACGTGAAATAGTCTATTTTTTTACTAGAACCTTAAGATAAACTTGTATTTTTCAGAGTAGATTACTCAAAATCGATACGTTTTTCTCGAGTTCTTGACCTTAGTGGATTGGCATGCAATTAAATTGGCATCGCTCGATTTGAATGAATTCGAGGCAAAGAATAAGTTTGCGGGACAGAGTAGAAAAGAAGGGTCGAATCATCCACCGATTACTTTTCTTCATGTCGGTCGTCGAAGCGCTACGCAATGTCAAGCTTTAGTTACGCGAGCTCCTGTAATGGCACCAGCACTTTGTTAGATTTCTTTCTTTTCCCTTTGCATCAAAATTTGTAATTACATCCATAAAAACGACACGAAAGCACTTCATCAAAACCCAGCGGCAAAAGCTCTAAGAAAATCATACAGTGGACTAGCCCCGTCGAAGGGACTCTTATATAGAGCTCACTCTCCGAGACGTAGCCCACTATATCTAGGACTTATTCCAACAGAAGTCATTCCATTAGTTGGATCGATTCTCGTATCGTCCGTCCAGATCGATTTGATCGATGCCGCAAGGTGTTATCGTTTACCAAGCCTAGCGATCGAGTCAGATGGCCATCTAGGTTCCCGGCCGATCCGACTCGATGCAAGCATATTATGAAGTCCGTCGCCTATCGAAAGTGGGGCGCTACACGCATAGTACTGTTTTGGGCACATAGGGTGAAGGCACATACAGGCTGCATGGCCGTGGGTTGGTCGTGGTGCTGACATGGCCGCATGCTTTGGTGCACGACTGCTCGTGGAGACTGACGTGGCCATATGCTTCGGTGCACATTTTGATCGTGGCTTTCACCGAGTCAGGGGCTGTTCTGGCTTGGGCGTATAGCCTAAAACAGGGCTATGTGCCCCCTTCTGGAGGAGCTTGTCTTGGGCGCATGGGCATATGACCTCACTGGAAGCTTTGGACACATATGACCTCATTGGTGGCATGGGCGCATAACGCTCATTGGTGACTTGGGCGCATAAGGCTTATTAGTGACTTGGGCGCATATCACTACCAAAATAAGTCATATCAGCGACGTATTTAGCGACTCCAAGAAAGTACGTCGCTAATTTTTGGGGGTTTAGCGACGTTTATATAAGACATCGCTGTTTGTCGCCAACAGCGACTAATAGCGACGTCTAGCGGCTACAATTTGTTAAATGGGAACCTGCGTCGCAAGTTCGTCGGTACCCGTCGCTGATATAGCGACGTGTAGCGACGCATTTTAAGCAGCATCGCCGTTTATTAAATATCAGTGACGTTAAGTAACGTCCTTATAGGACGTCGCTAATCGTTTCATATAGCCAGCGAGGGTTTCCTTTTCGATCATTCACAAATTTTTTCTTCCAATTTTTTGTGCGCTCCTCCTCCGCGACGCTCCTCCGACGATCTCCTTCCTCCGGCCTCCTCCTTCTCCTCCTCCTCCTTCCTCAGGTAGCTCCTCCTTCTCCTTCTTCTCCTCCTCCTCCTTCCTCGGGTAGCTCCTCTACAGTTTCTCCTCGTCTTCTAGCTCTCTCTCTCACTTCTAGTTCGTGTCTACGAGAGCGTGGACTCGCTGCGGGGGACACGAGACTGACAGTGGACTCGCTGCGGGGGACACGAGAGCGTGGACTCGCTTCTAATTCGTGTGACACCTATTTTGTTGGTTTGGACACGTCGTGTCCCACTGTGTGGATACGAGACTCACAGTGTGACACCTATATACTGATACTGGGAGTTTTTTTGGGCATATCAACTGTCAATTTGATGTTTTGCTTGGATTCGAATTCTAATTTAGGGTTCGAGCCCTATTTACTGATATTGGGAGTTTTTTGGGCATTTTTTGGATTTTGAAATGATGAATAAATTGACTAATAATTATTATCGAGCCCTATAAAATTTCAGCTATGTCACGAAGGATGGATACTAATCCTGTGAATGAGTTTACTCCTAAGTATTCTCGACAGTTGAGTATGATTTAGCTCACTGACATTACTGAAATATGGAATGATTAGTATAGGGTATGTTGGTCAGGTTTTGGTAGAGTTAGATATGATAGTATGCATGTTACAATTAACAAAGAATGTTGTTGACACCAAATGTTGCACGACAGGTTACTTGAGTAACCTGGAATGTTTTACCTACTGAAACAAATGGTTTGGGCAAGGGTGTGTATAGGTTTGTCATTAGATGGTATGGGATTTTGCTGGCCAAGTTCTGAACAGCAGTCCAGGCTGCCTGCTTAGTTGAAAGTCTTAATTAGACTTTCTGTTCAGTACCCTTTGACTGAATTAAGTTGACCAGAATACCATATTTTAAATCCTAAATCTACGGTACGACATCATGATCAGGACATAGTCCCTGCAGCCATTCGACTGGCGAGGCAGAAACTATGTAGCCATAGATAAAGTTGACTGTCCTCCGACCCTCATCCCTCGGCAATGATGATACGACAACCTATCACTATATCTTATATAGTAGTAGATGATGTCTTAGTATTACATTATGTGAGTTCATCTTGATTCTGTTACATTCTTCAGATACTAGATACGATAAGAACATATACTACACCATATGTACAGAACATAGATGATTCATACTAATGTATGCTAGAATGAATCTTGGGTTGTGTTCTGAGCCATCTGTTCTCACACTTGGCAAAGTATTAAATTTTTTGTACTTTATCTGCTTTCGAAAATGTACTCAAATTACATGATGGTTCCTTTAGTTAGCTTGCTTATGTTATAATTATATTATTTGTGAATATCGATCTTACCAGATGGCACCCATGACCCGTGGAGTGGCACGTCGTTTGAGGGAAACAGTGAATGCTGAGGTGGCTCCTCCTACAGTTAAGGAGGAAGTGGCACCGGTTGCTAGTGAGACCGGGAGTTCTATTCATCCAGTACCGGTAGCTAGTGAGACCGGGAGTTCTATTCATACAACACTTGCAAGGGACGGCATCTCTGCTCACGCTAAAGATCTCGCTTTTTTGAGGTGGTTACGTGATCGTATCACTGAGCGTTTGCGTGAGCTGCGTGGTTCTCATTAGGTATTAGTACTTATTTGTATTGGACTATTTGTATTGGGTTGTTTTTATATTAGACTATTTGTATTGGACTACATATATGAATTAGTACTGTGTCAATCTCTGGATTGTATTAGTACTATGACCCTCATCCCTCGGCAATGATGATACGACAACCAACCAGAGAGGATACTCTGAGAGATCCATCTGAGTAGGACGTATACTCTGATTATAAGTATGATATCAGTAGTGGGATTGAGTGTGTACGTCCTACTCAGATGGGTCTCTCACCGTTACTATTTTTTCTGACAGCATAGTGGATGTGCTCCGTCAACAGATTCTTGCTCCGAGCCAAAACTTTGCCCCGGAGCTCAAGTGGACATCCTTCGTGTAGAGCTCGAGTGAGAGGTTCCTGTAGCGACGTAGAAAAGTCGCAGAACGTCGCCATATGGCTCTCAAGACAGGTCAGCATCGATGCATGTAAAGTCGCTCAACGTCGCTAGGATACGTCGGTAAATGATGACGTTTTACGTCGCTGGTAGTCGCTGAATTAGCGACGTGTACGCGTCGCTAAGGCTCGTCGCAATAGCGACGTATTGCGACGTTTTCTTGTTTAGCGACTAGGTTAATCGTGACTACGTACAAACGTCGCTAAATACGTCGCTAATCGAAATTAGCGACGTATTTTCCCTATTTAGCGACGTCTTGAGGCATCGCTGATTTGACAGATTTTAGTAGTGTATATGTCCAGTCTGCTAAAATTTTCATGCTTCTACAAGACCCCCTTCAAAGTTTTCGATACTTGAATGAGTTCAAAATACTTTGAAAGAAGCATGGACCATTTTCTCGTGATATAGTAGACGGATAGCACGGCTCTCTCTTTGGGCGCATAGAGTTTGGCCAGATTGTCAGAGATGGCTGTTGAGATCTTCCTCGAAAATCTGAACTGACAGATTCATCCGGGAGGAATTTAAAGAGGTCCATCCATTATACGTTGTCCATGTCAGTAAATGTCAGTAGCGTAGTGTGTAAGAGGCTGGGTCTTCACGTGGGCGCGTAAGCCATGGTGGGCGCATAGTGCGCAATGGGCGCATAGGAATAGTAGGCGCATAGGGAATGGCCCATGCCTATAAATAGGCTTTGAAAGAGAGATAAAGTTCATTATTCTTATTTCTCTTAGAACTTTCAAAAGAATCTTCATCTCCTTTCTTTACGAACCATGTCTTCCAAGGTCGCCAAGAGATCTGCGGAGGGCAAGGGGGCTGCACCGAGTGGCTCTCCTCCTACGGCAACGTCCTCACCAGTCCAGGACCCGATTCTGGGTGAGGCTATGCCTCAAAAACAAAGTCTCGACCATTAATTTGCGATGCTCAAACTTTTCTTCTGCCTGGACGCATGCTCCTAAGGCCACATGCTTCTGTGAGCATTCTTATGCGCTCACAGAAGTATGCGCCAACACTGTAGTGTGCTCATGCGCCCACATGTTGCTATGTTATGCGTCCGTATGCTGTTGTATATTTATGCGCCCACATACTGCTGTACGTTATGCGCCTACATATTATTTTGGGTGTATGGCCCTTTGGGCGCATAGCCTTTTGGGCGCATAGTTCTTTGGGCGCATAGCCCTTTGGGCGCATAAGATTCCTTCAGCACTTAGTTTTTTCTTTGGATTCTGAGTCTGACTTTCTCTTTTGTCCTTGCAGTAAACATGTTTGTCCCGGAACTTGGCGGTATCCCTTTCGGCTCTGCTTGCCACATCCTTGGCACAAGCCTCATAACCAACATGGTCAGCAATGTTCAGGCCAAGATCAGTCATGACCAACCTACGGAACGGACGATCGCCATAATTAAACAGGACAAGACCTTTCTGAAGCAGATGATTAATGATGAGGAACTCTTGCTCGGAGGGACACGCCGTTTGTACAGGACAAGACCTTTCTAAAGCAGATGATTAATGATGAGGAACTCTTGCTCGGAGGGATACGCCGTTTGAAGAAGCCATACTTCATGTTCGGTGACAGTGTAGGATTTGAAAATGACAAGATGATATGTCTAGAGGACCCTCTGGTAGTTAAGTTAAATGACCAAAGAATAGGGTTGCCATCGATGAAGCGCCAATACCCTCTGTTGGCATTTGCTGATCTGGCTGTGCAGAGGCAGATAAAATATGATCTGACCCCTGAACTGCATGGGGTTGTTTCTGGCAGGATCCAATTCAACTCTGGTGACCAGAAGAAGGACACATTCAAGTGTGTCAAGGGTTCCACGTCCTACTCCATGAGGGGGCGGCACCCTGGTGTCATAATGAACGATGTCCCGACTGAACTTCACCCCTATGCGGCTGAGACTCTCTCCAACTTGATGCTGTCAAAGAAGGAGTCGTACCCGGAAGGGAAGCTACGGATGGAAGGTTGGAGGCATTCTGTCCCATTATGGAGTGACCTTAATGGATAGGTACTTTCGACTTACGAGGCCACCCTAAAAGCTGCCGATCTTCTTTATGTCGTTAGAGCCATCCAATATGGCATTAAGGTTAATTGGCCAGTGTTTATCTCCTTGGCAGAGTTATACAACTATCACACATGCACCTTCTTTACTCCGGGTGGGAAGATGGGTTTGGCTCTTCACGAGATACAGACGATATCCAAACTTTCCTGGGGGACAGAGCTATATGCAGAATACGTCCTCAGTGATGCAGAGATCTTGGATTTGGAGAAGGAGAACTCCGAGATGATGGAGGTGTACAAAGAGTTGCTCTGTCACTTTTTTATTTATCACCAGATTATGAAGAAGGGTAAGATTGAGGGGTCCCTTCCGCATACGAGGGCCTGGACTAACTATATTTTCACCAGAGTAGAGGGGGACGGCCCAGTCTCCTTCTCGTCTCGCAAGCCCTTGACAAGCTCTGAGATAGAGCAGTTGATGGCAGATCACGGAGCTGTGGATGCCGAAGATAGTGATGATCGTGAGGGAAACTCCTCGATTTATCATTTCTTCAGGCAGGCCGAGTTCAAGATGACAGAAAAGGCGGTGCTAGCCGCTTTTCTGATGATATGGCTTCGTGACTGCATAGTCCCTCGAGTTTCAGGGTCTATTAAGAGAATAAGCCAGGGTATGATATTTTCGGCTGTAAAGCTAGCCTTTGGACGCCAACTTGCTCTGCTTCCAGCGATGGTCTGTGCCATCCAACGGGGTTTACGATATTTTGTCGTGAACGCGATAACGTTCGATGGCAGAAAGGACTTTGCTAGGACTGAGTTTTCCTTTCACTATCTGATGGGATGGCTAGTGCTGCATTGTCCCAGACTGATGAACGCCAGGCTGATGGCAGACTCTTTGGCGGGGGATGTCTTACTTTGGAGATTCAGAGACACAGATTGGACCGTTACATGGGTGCCTGTTTGCAGGAAGGCTTTGAGTTTTCTGTAGAACTATGAATTCTTCAGAGTATCGCCTCCGTCTGATAGTGTTCATGCAGGACACACCCTAGTAGATGAGAGGCACTCGCTATTAGCCTTCCTATTGGGGCATTTCGTTGGCTCCAATCCATTAGGCCTTCCTATTTTGTGTTCAAGAATAGGAACCACACTTTTCTAGAACCTTATTTGTCGAGCCGCTTTGTATGGCAATTCGGCTACAGCCAGCTTCTCTTGGGCAATCCCAGTCCTCATCTCCAATCGATGGGGAGTCTGATTGACGGGGCACGTGCATGGTGCTACTACAATGCTGGGTGTACGGGGCCAGTTTTTACCTTGCTAGAAGATAAACCTGACACCCACATGCTCTTTGCTGCTGCTAAGTTCTATATTCAGGTCAATACCCTTCATTCTCGGTATGACCGTGATCAGAGTTTTATATCGGGGAGTAAGTTTGCCCCTACTATTGCTGAGATAGGACGAGTGCACGCCATGGGGGTAACAGAAAGGGAGGTGCCGCTCCCACAGTTGAACCAGCTGCAGCACCGCAGCAGAGAGTTGTTGTTGAGGAGCCTATCATTGCAGTGCCTCAGAGAGAGGATACTGAAGAACCTCTTCCTGACATTCCTCATAAGAAAAAGGCTTCCACCGAGCTGGTTCCATGGCCCAAAAGAAAAAAGGTGGTTGTTTCCCGGGGGATGAAGAAGGTCGCAGACGTGGGTGCCGGCTCGCCTCCTTCCAGAAGGTTTTTTCGACAGACGGCATTGCAAGCCATTACCATTCGGGAGGTAGATCCCTTACCAGACTCCATAGCCGTTCTAGTCAAGCCTTTAGAAGCTTTCTCACCCTTGCGTTTGTCTTTTGCACAGTACCCTGAAGTTGTAGCTGAGGTAGATGCCTCCTTGTCTGAGGAGGTAGACGTGGCGACAGTGTCCCCTGCTCGTCCTCGACCAATGGATGAGGGTGGATCTTCTTCAGCTGTAAGGTTTGAACGATGGGATGAACAGGGCGAAGGCCCAGACCATGACGCTAATCAAAAGATCAGTCTCTCCTATGACATTTCTTTGGGGGATATGTCTGCAATAGGAGCTGTAATGAGGGACTTAGATGAAAATCATGTCCAATCGGCTCATCCTCCTGTAGGTACGTTATCTTTGCGGCTCTCTTCGGATAAGATTTTTCGACTTTGATTTTGCGTGCTCCTCGTGAGGCTGACCACGACTGTGTGTTCTCTTGTAGACAAGGAGAAAGAACCCCTCGTGAAGATAGCCCCATGCATTGGGGAAGGGACAGAGGTTGTCCCCGGTTTCTCTAAATTTGCTGGTATGAATGGAGCTGTTAGTGAGCCGGTATCAGCTACAGAAGGAGAGGTTGAATAGCCTACTGAGGGGGCTATTACTGAATCTGCTTCCATTCCAGCTGGGTTTGTGGAAGAAACCAGGCCTGATGCCGCTTGGGGCTTTGATATTGTTCTCCGAGAACAGTCTGGGCCTGCTCCCGGTTTTCCTGAAGCTAAGACTAATGGCGTAGCCCAGGCTGGCGCTGAGCAAGCCGAAGGTACGAAATTAAAACTATTTTGCATTTCCCCCTCTTTTTTTGGTTACTGATGTATATATCGTTTTCTTGTCAGGTTCGACTTCTTGTCAGGTATCCCTTCCTAGAGCGAAAGAAACTCTCCAAGCCTCCTCCCTGACGACCTCCACTGAAGACGACGAGATGGCCCAGGAAGTCGTCAAAGTTTTCTACTCTGTACTGAAAGTAAAGCTTCATGGAGTCCTGAATCAGAATGCTGTCTTTGGCCCTGTGAAGGCTGTTGCCGAATGCCAAGTGACGGCCCTTGAGAGCATTGCCGGCTATGAGAATCGGGCTAATACTCTGAGGAAAGTCCTGAATGATCTGGAGGGTGGTCAGGTGGCCAGATTCTGGGATGCCAAGCATCAGAGCCCGACATCACTGTTCCGTACAGAAGATGAGGCTTTGATCATGGCTCTTACAGAGGAGAAAGCTACTTTCCAAGTGAGGATGGATGCCCTTGTTCGAGAGATCAGCAAATTAGCTGATCAGTATGGTCAGTTCAACGATGCAAGTGAGGCACGTGCTGCCTCGAAGAATAAACTGGCTGTACAGATTATCGAGAAGTATAATCACATCATACATATCCTAAACGAGATCGCTCAACTGGAAGCCAACGTGTGGACAGCAACGTCTGAGCAGGAGGACTACTTGGCTCAGGCTGCCATGACTGCCACCACTGTAGCACCCAGTTTTCTGAAATTTGGGATATTTTGAAAATTTATTATTTTTATTATTAAATAATGGTGATTTAGTCATGTTATGAATTTTGGTGATTTTTAGATAGATTTAAAACTATTTTCTAAGTCACGACTTATGACTTTGTGATTTTACTAGTATAACCCTAGTGAAAACTCTAGAGATTTCTTAACCTAGAGACTAACCATGATCATGTGAGCCTAGCCATAGGTTTAGAACATCAAATTAGGACTTTTTAGCCTAAAGGATATTTTGGTAATTTTCTAGGATTTATTTGAAATTATTTGTATTATGTGTTTTTAATATTATTTTAATTATTGTTAAGTACCATGTTAGTCCCTAACCTAGTTTACCCTAATCTAGAGGTTAGCTACTAACCTAGAAGCTTGAGGATAGATTTAGTCATTGGTTAAAGTAGTGTAATATCTAGATATTTACATATTAGATATTTTCCTTAAACCCCTCAAAATATCATTCCTTACCTAGAAGTCCAAACCTTAACCAAGAAGAAAGACACAAAAGTCTTCATGGACACCCCCTCCCCTACCTCCATGGCAGCCAAGGGCACCCCCTACACTACCCCCTTCCTATATTAACCCATCAAAATCATTCATGAATAATTTACATGAATTTTAATCTCACAAAAATCCTATTTCTTCACAAGGCCACAACTTGATCAATTTTGATCCAAATCACCTCTAGTTTCTTGCATTGGACTCCCCTACACTAGAGGGTACTAGTTAGGGCCTGCTATCAAGGAAATTGGAAGCTTTTGGCATCACCAAGTGGAAGGAATCACACCCCTCTTTATTGATTTTTCATTGGATTTGCACAAATAGGTAAATACCCTCAAACCATGTTAATTTTGTGTTTTCTCTTCATATTTGCATGCATCTAGGTATAAGGGAACTGTGGGTCAAGTTTGGTAGGATTTAGAGTTGGTTTGGTGTCCGTATCGGACACGTATCCTAGGCTATAAAACTGTATTTGTCGAAATGCCACAAAGAAATGAATTTCATTATTTTGTAAAACAAATTTCATAATCTTGTAGCCCTAGACTTGTTGTTTACACCCACACTTGACTGAGCACAAATTAGAACCGTGTCCGTGTCGAAAATCGACACGAACCCACTGCCAGGACACCGCACTGAGACATACAGCCTCCCCTGCTACCCGACACCTAGTACGGACACTGTAGGACACGTGGACACGTGCAAATTGACATAGAGGAGGGGGCAACCTCTGACATGCCCCCCTCGAGTTTGAGACACGTGTGTGTCGTATAGAGGACACACGGACACGTGCACTGGTCGTGCACTGTCAGCACACACACGCACGGGCACGACTTTGAGCGTGTCGTGTCGCATGGACACGACACTAGAGTGTCTCGTAGTGACACGGGCGTGTAGCCTTATACGTGGCGTACATGTGGATACGAGCACGTGGTGCATCGTGTCCTGTGTCGCGAGCACGACGCGTGCAACCGCGTGCACGACGCGGTCTGAACTCGCGTGTATCAGTCGTGTTTTCACGACTGATACGGAGTTCGTTTTGTGTCCACGAGTGTCGTGGACACGTGTCAGGGTATACAACGTGTAGCCCTATGTGTGGACTACACATGTGCTCGACCACGAGACGTGTCGTGTCTCGTGGTGTGTCCTAGAGTGGACTGCACGCATGCACGACGCTGTGGTTTCGTGCGCGTGTCAGGACTTATCCGTGTAGTGTTTTTGCGTGTTTGGACACGTAAAACTGTGTCGTGGTGTCGTGTCAGGCACCTAGGATACTAGTGTATGTATGGGGTGTCAGTTACCAACCCATGGTTGCGAGCCATAGCTCGGTTTAGTGCACGAAAATCAAGTTACCCTGTTTCGAAATACACAGTCCACTGTTCTCAGGTTTTAGGATTTTCCAATTTTTGCAAAAGTGGATTTCAAAACCTATTTTGTTAAGATTAATACATTGTATGAGTGTATTTTAGTACATATATGTGTAGTATATATGTATATATGAGTGTGGGTGAGTTTTGGGGAAAATTGGTTGGGTATTTGTGAAGTTATGTATATATATACATATGTATGTATATATGTTATTGTGTGTGTGTTGGGGAGCCAACTTTGGTCCCAGAATTTCTGGAACCACTCCCCCCCCCTGTCCAGCCTTCACTGTTCCTCCCTCTCTCACTATCCTTTTCACTCTCTCTCTCACTCTAAGTCTCTCTCTCTCTCTCTTATCTCTATATATATGTAATATATATATATATATATATATATATATATATATATATATATATATATATATATATATATATATATATATATATATATATATATATATATGTATGTATAAATGTATATATATATTTTAGTACATATATGTATATATATAGACATATATATATATGTATATATATATAGATATATATATATATATATATATCTATATATATATATATATATATATATATATATATATATATATATATATATATATATATATATATATATATATATATATATATATATATATATATATTTTTAATATATATATATATATATATATATATATATATATATATATATATATATATATATTTTTTAATATATATATATATATATATATATATATATATATATATATATATATATATATATATATGTATATATATATATATATATATATATATATATATATGTATATATAAATGATTTATATACATTTTGTATTAGGTCTCTTTATGTCATTATATAGATATATGTGAGTGTAGGCTTGTATTATGTTTAGTACTCATATATTGATTTTGGGTAGTATATATATATATATATATATATATATATATATATATATATATATATATATATATATATATATATATATATATGTATGACTTCTAGGTATAGGTTGTATGGAAACCTATAAGACTAGCCTATGGCCAAGATTATTAGCCTATGGCTTGGGGCTAACCCTAATGGCCCAAAACCCAACTTGTTGACCCTTGTTGACTAAGGGTTGACCAAAGTCAACCTTTGGTCAAAGTTGACCTAGTTAACCTAGAATTGACTAGGAATGACCTAAAACAACTAGTTTAGCTAGTTTGACTAAAATCCTAACTTGTAGACGTAGTTTGACCTAGACTTGATCCAGATTGATCATGTTGACTAGTATTTGACTAGTTTGATTAGAAAGTTGACCAAGAGTTGACTTTTGACCAGATTGACCTAGAATCATGTAGTATGCATTATATACTCTATTTTTTACCATTGTGGATATGTTGTGACCTGTTTTACTCTAAATAGGACTCTGTGACACCAGTTCGGACATCTATTCATATCAGTCATACAGGGTGACAGGCGAGTACATTCTCTGATCTTTTCATACTTGTTAGGACTTATATTCTTGCTTTAGATTACTTTACATGATGCTGTCACGTCATTATCACGGATTGGTACTATATGGATCTTGTTATGCGATGTTATCTCCCTCGGGGTGCATCAGATACAGTTGTCATGTGCTTTTCACGAACATCTTGTATTTTTTGTACACCGCTTTCATGTATACTCTTGTGCAATCTTGTACTCTCATGATCACGTGAGCAACCATGATAAAAACTTCTTGTGCAAGGTAACGTAACTTGACTGGATCCTTGTGTATTGATTGGGGAGGGTGAGTAGGAAATGGTTATGTGATCAAAATCCCATCTTGTACAAATTCTTGTGAAATCTTGTGAAATCTTGTATATGTCCTAAGCCCGTTTATATAACCATCTCATGCTCTAAATCACAGGTTACCTACAGTTCTTACTTATCGTATATATATAGATATTTCCAGTTATCAAATCTCTCTCGTTTTTATATATATTTCTTTACAGTCCATGTATCTTACTCTATGCATGCTTTACATTTCCCAACATGATATGAACTGCGTGAGATGTATTGTGCTCGTTCCTGTCCTGACTGGGCCTGTTGAAAATATTACAGATGATGATGGTGACTGTCCTACCTTCTATGGGACACATGAGGGTGACCTTCAGGAGCCTGAGGAGCATCTAGCTCAGTAGAGGGTGCCTAGTCTAGTCTAGTGTTTACAGTTTTCATTTTGTATCGGACTGTTCCGATTGTTAGTTGTGACTTAGTTATATTTCAGGTCTTGTACTTATTTGTGTTGGACATCTACTTTGTGTGGTGTGATAACTCTATATATATTCAGTTCTTTCTTTCGTCTGATTCCATATCATGTTCTATCTTTATCTTTCCTAGACTTGTGTTTGAGATATAGAGTTGAGATGTTATGTTATACCTCAGTGCGGAGATGACAGGTTTATGTCTTATTGTTAGATGTTAGTTGTTATAGATGACCTATACAGCGTTCTACCGCCGACACTGCGGCATAGGCTGGACGTACCCACGTTCTCGTGCCCCTAATCAGGGTGCGGGTCGTGACACGTTTTTGTGGTGGCCCATGCAGGTCTGTGTCGCAGTTAGTGCGATCTCGTAATGGTGCTCAACTTAGAGTACTAATTACGAGCCTGCAATTAGGACGTGGGACCTAGGACATGATAGGAGTTTCTCAATCACACCTAGGAAATTTCCGATCTTTTGATTTTCATTATTTCTTCCCATGTATTAAATTAACTGTCCTTCTTTGATAATCTACTCATGTGCCATATTGATCTCTTTGTTTCAATTCGTCTCCAGGATGACGAAGATGCACCCGCAGGCCACTGGATCGAGTAGCTTGCCTGAGAGATCTGATCAGGCAGAGGAGGAGGTTCAAGAGACTGCCCCCAGTGATTCTACTATTCTGGAGACCCAGGCAGTTGCACAGGGAGGTCTACCACCTCCACCCCAGAGGGTTACGGCCGTTGTTCCGGAGATACTGCCGCCACTACCTCCGATACCGACGGATACACACCACATATTTCTTCTCCTTCAGCAGATGATGGAGACGCAGCGAGCCCAGGCAGAGGCGTCGCAGCGCCAGACGGAGGCGTCACACCGTCAGATTGAGATGCTGAGGCAGAGTATGGAGAACTCGCATCAGCTTGCCCTAGCAGCAGTAGAGAGAGTGGCACCGGGTACGGTGCAGGGCCCTACTGGCCAGCAGCCGTACCAGCAGCAGTCCAGGCCGGGGACAGTATTGGACTTCAGAAAGATGAGCTCCAGGGACTTCACAGGCACGGAGGGCATCCTCTATGCAGACGACTGGCTAGAGGATGTACAGCGGAGCATGGAGCTGACAGAGCTTCCTAGAGCGCTTTGGGTTTCGGCCGCAGCCAGCCGATTCTTCGACATTGCGCTGACATAGTACCGTACGGATCCTCATACGTCGGTGAGAGGGCTGACATGGGAGAACTTCCGGAGGCTCTTCAAGGAGAAGTTCTTCCCGGACGTGGCTCTTACAGCATTGGAGGGCCAGTTCGTGGGTCTAGTGCAGGAGAACTCGTCGGTGGACGAGTATGCAGCTGAGTTCTTCCGCCTTAGCAGGTTCGCTCCTGATATGATCCAGGATGAGGGGCAGAAGGCTCGTAAGTTCCGTAGGGGACTTATTCATGCAGTGCGCACCCGCACCTCGGGACGCCGTGACGCGACGTTCGATCAGATATTGATGGACGCACAGATTGCAGAGGAGGACTTCGGCCTCAAGCCGAAGAGGGGCAGTGATACCTTAGGGGCTAGTTCTAGTGCAGGGCCAGCCAAGCGCCCTCACATACAGCAGCAGAGGGCAGTTCAGCAGCCGTTTCAGGGCCAGGGGCATGTACTTCACCAGCAGGCACCCAGGCAGCAACAGCACCCTATGTGTAACTTTTGCAAGAAGCAAGGTCACGGATGGGACGACTGCAGGAAGAGGCAGGGCCTGTGTTTGCTTTGTGGTTCAGCAGAGCATCAGTTGAAGGAGTGTCCCAAGAGCTTGGCACGATTGGCTCAGGCAGCAGCAGGAGCTAGGGCTCCGACAGGGCAGCAGACGGGACCACCATTGCAGACTCAGCAGCAGAGGTTTGTCCAGCATCAGCAGCAGGCCAAGGGAGGCCAGCCGGGGTGAGCTTTTGCCTTGGCAGTCGATGATGCACAGGCAGAGGGAGAGCTGATTGCAGGTTCCAACCTTTTCGATTCTATTTCCGCATTTGCCTCCTTATAACTGTCTTGAAATTCGATTCTATCTGTTCTTTATAGTTGATAAATTTTGTTCGGATATTTTATTGTGAATTATTTTCTTCTGAGATAAGTCGTATGGGCTAGGTCGTCTCGATCATGGGATCTAGAGTCTTCTATAGTCATGTTAGCTGGCATAGTGAGGACATGTAGTCGAATTTTGGACATATTTCTCGGATGTAGGAATTTAAGGTTTTTGCGGCCAGGCATGCGGCAATGCAAAAATTTTAAATACCATGATTCTAGAGGTATGTACCTTAGTCGAGGACTCTGTGAATATCGTAGCCTTGCTCACTAGCATGACGAAGATTCCGAATATCATGATTTTGGACAGACGCATATGATTATCGGACTGTGTGTTTGAGACTGTGATTGTTGGGGTGTTTGACCTAGAAGGAGTATGACCATTCTAATTTCGAGGACGAAATTTTTCTAAGGAGGGTAGACTTGTAGCACCCAGTTTTCTGAAATTTGGGATATTTTGAAAATTTATTATTTTTATTATTAAATAATGGTGATTTAGTCATGTTATGAATTTTGGTGATTTTTAGATAGATTTAAAACTATTTTCTAAGTCACGACTTATGACTTTGTGATTTTACTAGTATAACCCTAGTGAAAACTCTAGAGATTTCTTAACCTAGAGACTAACCATGATCATGTGAGCCTAGCCATAGGTTTAGAACATCAAATTAGGACTTTTTAGCCTAAAGGGTATTTTGGTAATTTTCTAGGATTTATTTGAATTTATTTGTATTATGTGTTTTTAATATTATTTTAATTATTGTTAAGTACCATGTTAGTCCCTAACCTAGTTTACCCTAATCTAGAGGTTAGCTACTAACCTAGAAGCTTGAGGATAGATTTAGTCATTGGTTAAAGTAGTGTAATATCTAGATATTTACATATTAGATATTTTCCTTAAACCCCTCAAAATATTATTCCTTACCTAGAAGTCCAAACCTTAACCAAGAAGAAAGACACAAAAGTCTTCATGGACACCCCCTCCCCTACCTCCATGGCAGCCAAGGGCACCCCCTACACTACCCCCTTCCTATATTAACCCATCAAAATCATTCATGAATAATTTACATGAATTTTAATCTCACAAAAATCTCATTTCTTCACAAGGCCACAACTTGATCAATTTTGATCCAAATCACCTCTAGTTTCTTGCATTGGACTCCCCTACACTAGAGGGTACTAGTTAGGGCCTGCTATCAAGGAAATTGGAAGCTTTTGGCATCACCAAGTGGAAGGAATCACACCCCTCTTTATTGATTTTTCATTGGATTTGCACAAATAGGTAAATACCCTCAAACCATGTTAATTTTGTGTTTTCTCTTCATATTTGCATGCATCTAGGTATAAGGGAACTGTGGGTCAAGTTTGGTAGGATTTAGAGTTGGTTTGGTGTCCGTATCGGACACGTATTCTAGGCTATAAAACTGTGTTTGTCGAAATGCCACAAAGAAATGAATTTCATTATTTTGTAAAACAAATTTCATAATCTTGTAGCCCTAGACTTGTTGTTTACACCCACACTTGACTGAGCACAAATTAGAACCGTGTCCGTGTCGAAAATCGATACGAACCCACTGCCAGGACACCGCACTGAGGCATACAGCCTCCCCTGCTACCCGACACCTAGTACGGACACTGTAGGACACGTGGACACGTGCAAATTGACACAGAGGAGGGGGCAATCTCTGACATGCCCCCCCTCGAGTTTGAGACACGTGTGTGTCGTATAGAGGACACACGGACACGTGCACTGGTCGTGCACTGTCAGCACACACACGCACGGGCACGACTTTGAGCGTGTCGTGTCGCATGGACACGACACTAGAGTGTCTCGTAGTGACACGGGCGTGTAGCCCTATACGTGGCGTACACGTGGACACGAGCACGTGGTACGTCGTGTCCTGTGTCGCGAGCACGACGCGTGCAACCGCGTGCACGACGCGGTCTGAACTCGCGTGTATCAGTCGTGTTTTCACGACTGATACGGAGTTCGTTTTGTGCCCACGAGTGTCGGAGACACGTGTCAGGGTGTGCAACGTGTAGCCCTATGTGTGGACTACACATGTGCTCGACCACGAGACGTGTCGTGTCTCGTGGTGTGTCCTAGAGTGGACTGCACGCATGCACGATGCTGTGGTTTCGTGCGCGTGTCAGGACTTACCCGTGTAGTGTTTTTGCGTGTTTGGACACGTGAAACTGTGTCGTGGTGTCGTGTCAGGCACCTAGGATACTAGTATATGTATGGGGTGTCAGTTACCAACCCATGGTTGCGAGCCATAGCTCGGTTTAGTGCACGAAAATCAAGTTACCCTGTTTCGAAATACACAGTCCACTGTTCTCAGGTTTTAGGATTTTCCAGTTTTTGCAAAAGTGGATTTCAAAACCTATTTTGTTAAGATTAATACATTGTATGAGTGTATTTTAGTACATATATGTGTAGTATATATGTATATGTGAGTGTGGGTGAGTTTTGGGGAAAATTGGTTGGGTATTTGTGAAATTATGTATATATATACATATTTATGTATATATGTTATTGTGTGTGTGTTGGGGAGCCAACTTTGGTCCCAGAATTTCTGGAACCACTCCCCCCCTGTCCAGCCTTCACTGTTCCTCCCTCTCTCACTATCCTTTTCACTCTCCCTCTCACTCTAAGTCTCTCTCTCTCTCTCTCTCTTATCTCTATATATATGTAATATATATATATATAGGTTGATATATATATATATATATATATATATATATATATATATATATATATATATATATATATATATATATATATATGTATGTATATATATACATTTTGTATTAGGTCTCTTTATGTCATTATATAGATATATGTGAGTGTAGGCTTGTATTATGTTTAGTACTCATATATTGATTTTGGGTAGTATATATATATATATATATATATATATATATATATATATATATATATATATATATATATATATATATATATATATATATATATATATATGTATGACTTCTAGGTATAGGTTGTATGGAAACCTATAAGACTAGCATATGGCCAAGATTATTAGCCTATGGCTTGGGGCTAACCCTAATGGCCCAAAACCCAACTTGTTGACCCTTGTTGACTAAGGGTTGACCAAAGTCAACCTTTGGTCAAAGTTGACCTAGTTAACCTAGAATTGACTAGGAATGACCTAAAACAACTAGTTTAGCTAGTTTGACTAAAATCCTAACTAGTAGACGTAGTTTGACCTAGACTTGACCCAGATTGATCATGTTGACTAGTATTTGACTAGTTTGATTAGAAAGTTGACCAAGAGTTGACTTTTGACCAGATTGATCTAGAATCATATAGTATGCATTGTATACTCTATTTTTACCATTGTGGATATGTTGTGACCTGTTTTACTCTAAATAGGACTCTGTGACACCAGTTCGGACATCTATTCATATCAGTCATACAGGGTGATAGGCGAGTACATTCTCTGATCTTTTCATACTTGTTAGGACTTATATTCTTGCTTTAGATTACTTTACATGATGCTGTCACGTCATTATCACGGATTGGTACTATATGGATCTTGTTATGCGATGTTATCTCCCTCGGGGTGCATCAGATACAGTTGTCATGTGCTTTTCACGAACATCTTGTATTTCTTGTACACCACTTTCATGTATACTCTTGTGCAATCTTGTACTCTCATGATCACGTGAGCAACCATGATAAAAACCACTTGTGCAAGGTAACGTAACTTGACTGGATCCTTGTGTATTGATTGGGGAGGGTGAGTAGGAAATGGTTATGTGATCAAAATCCCATCTTGTACAAATTCTTGTGAAATCTTGTAAAATCTTGTATATGTCCTAAGCCCGTTTATATAACCATCTCATGCTCTAAATCACAGGTTACCTACAGTTCTTACTTATCGTATATATATAGATATTTCCAGTTATCAAATCTCTCTCGTTTTTATATATATTTCTTTACAGTCCATGTATCTTACTCTATGCATGCTTTATATTTCCCAACATGATATGAACTGCATGAGATGTATTGTGCTCGTTCCTGTCCTGACTGGGCCTGTTGAAAATATTACAGATGATGATGGTGACTGTCCTACCTTCTATGGGACACATGAGGGTGACCTTCAGGAGCCTGAGGAGCATCTAGCTCAGTAGAGGGTGCCTAGTCTAGTCTAGTGTTTACAGTTTTCATTTTGTATCGGACTGTTCTGATTGTTAGTTGTGACTTAGTTATATTTCAGGTCTTGTACTTATTTGTGTTGGACATCTACTTTGTGTGGTGTGATAACTCTATATATATTCAGTTCTTTCTTTCGTCTGATTCCATATCATGTTCTATCTTTATCTTTCCTAGACTTGTGTTTGAGATATAGAGTTGAGATGTTATGTTATACCTCCGTGCGGAGATGACAGGTTTATATGTCTTATTGTTAGATGTTAGTTGTTATAGATGACCTATACAGCATTCTACCGCCGACACTGCGGCGTAGGCTGGACGTACCCACGTTCTCGTGCCCCTAATCAGGGTGCGGGTCGTGACACGTTTTTGTGGTGGCCCATGCAGGTCTGTGTCGCAGTTAGTGCGATCTCGTAATGGTGCTCAACTTAGAGTACTAATTACGAGCCTGCAATTAGGACGTAGGACCTAGGACATGATAGGAGTTTCTCAATCACACCTAGGAAATTTTCGATCTTTTGATTTTCATTATTTCTCCCCTTGTATTAAATTAACTGTCCATCTTTGATAATCTACTCATGTGCCATATTGATCTCTTTGTTTCAATTCGTCTCCAGGATGACGAAGATGCACCCGCAGGCCACTGGATCGAGTAGCTTGCCTGAGAGATCTGATCAGGCAGAGGAGGAGGTTCACGAGACTGCCCCCAGTGATTCTACTATTCTGGAGACCCAGGCAGTTGCACAGGGAGGTCTACCACCTCCACCCCAGAGGGTTACGGTCGTTGTTCTGGAGATACTGCCGCCACTACCTCCGATACCGACGGATACACACCACATGTTCCTTCTCCTTCAGCAGATGATGGAGACGCAGCGAGTCCAGGCAGAGGCGTCACAGCGCCAGATGGAGGCGTCACACCGTCAGATTGAGATGCTGATGCAGAGTATCGAGAACTCGCATCAGCTTGCTCTAGCAGCAGTAGAGAGAGTGGCACCGGGTACGGTATAGGGCCCTACTGGCCAGCAGCCGTACCAGCAGCAGTCCAGGCCGGGGACAGTATTGGACTTCAGGAAGATGAGCTCCAGGGACTTCACAGGCACGGAGGGCATCCTCTATGCAGACGACTGGCTAGAGGATGTACAGCGGAGCATGGAGCTGGCAGAGCTTCCTAGAGCGCTTTGGGTTTCGGCCGCAGCCAGCCGATTCTTCGACATTGCGCTGACATGGTACCACACGGATCCTCATGCGTCGGTGAGAGGGCTGACATGGGAGAACTTCCAGAGGCTCTTCAAGGAGAAGTTCTTCCCGGACGTGGCTCTTACAGCATTGGAGGGCCAGTTCGTGGGTCTAGTGTAAGGGAACTCGTCGGTGGACGAGTATGCAGCTGAGTTCTTCCGCCTTAGCAGGTTCTCTCCCGATATGATCCAGGATGAGGGGCAGAAGGCTCGTAAGTTCCGTAGGGGACTTATTCATGCAGTGCGCACCCGCACCTCGGGACGCCGTGACGCGACGTTCGATCAGATATTGATGGACGCACAGATTGCAGAGGAGGACTTCGGCATGGAACTGACAAGCTCTACACTTTTTTGCATATTCAACAGCATCTGCTATCATCGTGGGCCAATAATAATCCATTCGTTTGAGGCGATCTTGTAATTTGGGGCCTGGTTGATGTGCACCACAAACTCCGTTGTGAGCCTCCCAGAGTGCATGTTTGGCATATGTGTCTGATAAACATCGTAACAGTAGCCCATCATAAGAGCATCAGTACAGCATCTTGGTAGCTGTGTCGTAATAAAATATGAGAGATCGCCTTTGGATAGACACTGCTTCCTTCGGGTCCTCGGGGAGGATTCCATAGACGGCATAGTCTATGAAAGGAAATCTTCAGTCTTTAACATCGACGTTTGTTTCCGTTGTATAACTGTGATGAATATGCAAGGCATCTTTCACACAGAATAGTTTTCGACCAGACACTGTGATTGACTGCTGAGTATTGGCAGGGACGATCAAGGAAGCAGCGAGACCGGCTAGAGCATCTGCTTCTATATTCTGTAGTCGAGGCACGTGCTCGATGAAGAATCCAGCAAAAGTAGACGCCAACTCGATTGTCACTTTATAATAAGAGATAAGATCTTCGTGACAAACTTCATAATCCCCTCGGACCTGACTAACTATTAGCTTAGAATCACCGTAAGCTTCTAGAGAGTCAACTCCCAGTTGTTTTGCCAGTTGTAGGCCAATCAATAAGGCATTATATTCGGCCACGTTATTGGTACAGGATTCCACGAGAGAATATGCACGATGTATAACCAGATGGTCGGGTGATACGAGCACGACGCCTACTCCGGCCATAATATTTTCTTTAGGTCATGTTCTTGATGCACCATCAAAGAACATTCGCCAAATAGGAATTTCTTCAGTTGCGGTGTTAGACTCCACTACTTTATTGGGGATTTCGTCGTTGATCTTGAAAGATTCTGGCACCGGATGAGCTGCTAGGAAATCAGCTAATGCTTGGCCCTTTTAATCCCTTCTGAGGAACGAACAGCATATCGTATGGAGTCAACAGCATTGCCCATGTAGCTAACGGGAATTGAGAGAACCTGGTTTAGTCATGAGTATTCTGAGAGGATTAACTTTAGATATGATGTGGATAGTCTGCCTAGACACATAGTGGCGTGTCTTCTGGATAGCAAATACCAGTACAAGGTATTCCTTTTTCACAGGTGTGTATCTGTGCTCGACACCCACCATTGTGCGGCTGTCACGACCCGTACCCTTTTTTTCAACGGATACGAGACGTGTCCAAGCCAGCCTACGCTGCAGTGTCGGCGGTAGAACGCTGTCACGGCCATGAAGATCAAAATCACAAACAATGCTCATTCACAACATTAATTTAATTTACAAAGATCACAAGTTTTACATTTGTAGAAAAATATAAACTTGTACAAATATGGAAAGACTACAATTCATCTATCTAGCTAGTTTCTAGGCCTTTGTCTGCAAGTATTTCCGTTACTCCCCAAGCTAAGTGAATCCACGGCTAACCTGAAAATGTTGGTTTCCAGTCAGGAATGGACCGAGCACAATTCACTGAATGCAATTTCAAATAAAGAAGATGACTATAAAACAAAGGTTAGACATCAATTATGAGTTTTGAAAATAAACAAAAAATACAGAAAAACTAATAGTAAATAAATAGACACAACAAACTTTCTCCAACTGCTAGAAGTACCTTTGATATGTGATCGGTCTCGGGACAATTATGTGACATTGTCTACACTGTCTAAAGTTACACTGTCTACACTGTCTAAGTTACACTGTCTACACTGTCTAAGTTACACTGTCTACACTATCTAAGTTACACTGTCTACATTGTATAAAGCTACACTGTCTACAGAAAATATTGCAATAAAGAAACACTGTCTACAAAATAATAATCACGATCTACACAATTTAAATACAGTACATGGTCTACACTGTCTACTTTGCAATAAATAAATCACCGTCTACACTGTCTACAAGAAATAAATAGATCACTATCTACACTGTCTACAAGAAATAATGAATCACTGTCTACACTGTCTAAGGTCAGATCACACATCGTTGGTACTTTCCATTTTCGACTCAACAATTTTAATAGAAAATAATCACATAACCAATGGCCAATCAATGAAATATAGTGAAAATCAATATCAAAATGCAGACAATAAACTGTACTCGCCTGTGGTCCTGTGCTGGTGAAACCGATGATCCAAATCACTCAAAATGCCATAATAGTCAAAATCCACACAACAGTCCCCGAAAGCTGAAATAGATAATACCAATGATCTCAGAATAGTCCAATTAGCTAGGATTGTCTGTCCTTAAGTCCAATTCTGGACACAGGGGCAAAACGGTAATTTTGGGCCAAAACGATGTCTGCCGTTGGACCCGCTTTGTACCGAAAAGTGTGCCAGAGTCAACGGTCTCTAAAGTCGTCAACCTACATGTCTACGGATCCAGTTTTCCGATACGAACCCAACCGTATGTCCAAAGTTAGATTCCGACGGGCCGTGCACAAAATCGCCCGTTGATTGGGACCGTGGGGCCCGCAAAACGACGATTTTATCAATGGTTTCAGAATCGGACCAAATTTGGCATGCAGGACCAAAAAAATGATACGGTTCTGTTGGCGCAAGTTTCGTCTCGATCTGACAAGCATGCACAAAGTAATTGGAGAATTTGTAACGTGTACGATACGGTGAATTTCGACGGATACGCATCAAATTCGTCGCGCACACGCGACCAATTTGAATTCTGTCAAAGCCCACACGACCACGAAGCCGTTACACAGCTTTTGATGCTTTCGGTTCGCAACCACGTCGCCCGGAATAGCGGGACGCACGTCGTGTGGAGAATTTTTCAAGTTTTCAAAACAGGTTTTTCTCTAACTTCGAAATCTATTTTCGGATCGATCATTTGATGATTTCAAATTCTACAAGATGGGTTATAATCTCCTATAAGTCGTCTATAAGTCTCTTCAAATACAAATTCAAAACGGTTGATGGTTTGGCGGGAAATTCACCGCCAAGTTGGGTATTTGGAACGGGTTTCTGTCCTGTTTTGGACAGATTTTTCTGCCGACTTCACGTCAATTTATCGGACAATCTGGTTCGTGCAACCTAAAACTAATTAGAGGGAGTTGAAGGTGGTTATATCAGGATCATACCTGAAGAATCGAAACTCGAATCGGTGGAGGAACAAGGGAGATACGGAGTCTCGAAGATGGCCGCACGCCTGCCATTGCTGCTGTGCGTACACTGTGCCGCACGCGCGTGGTGGCTTTTCCGGCCGGCGGCGGTGGTCCCTCGACCGCGCGTAGGGTCAGGACGGCCGCCCAGGGCAGGGGGAGGCGTGCCATGGTGGAGGCGTGTTAGGGTTCGAGGGTTTTTGCTATTTGTCTCAATCCCTCGATATCGAGAGGGTTATAAACAAACGCTCGGGTTCAGCGGTTCGTTCGGGAAGCAGAGCTTAGCTTGGCTGTGAATTGCTGGCCTGGGCTTCTGCTCTGTGGGCTGGGCTATGTGGGCTTGGCCCATTTTACTTTGGCTGGGTAGCTAAGAGCTCGGTCTGTTGATGTCCCGTTTATAGGGAGATCGGCCTGTGGTATGTTGGGCTTAGGATCGGGATGGTGAGTTGTTCGAGCCCACTGCTGCTGGGCTGCTCCTTATTCCTTTTCCTATTTTCTTCAACAAATTATATTAATATATATATATCTATTCATATATAAATACATAAGTATACATAAATACCATTGCACTATATATATACATATATATACTCACATATACATATGTATAATATATTTATATATAGATACACATACACACACATATTATATATATATATTTATATATACACAACATACACATCTATATATATTTATACATATATATATCTAAGTTAGAGAATAAATAATATTAACTATTAATAATAAATAATTCCTATTTAATAGCAACCATCAATATTACTAACAATAATATCAAATAGTACAAAATGCAATACCAACTAATAGGAGCAGTATTGGTGATCCATAATACCCTTACTCAAAATGGGGTCCACAGGAAAATGGTGGTACTATTTTAGAAATGGCATTCTAATATATAAATGCCATTTTATTATGCATAAAAATATCTGAAATATTGACAATATCAAAATAAAATACCAATTACTTGCATCTACCCAGAACAAGTCTACATGGGTGTTCTTGGATGCATTATACGTCTACACGGGCTTAGGCTCAGTTCGGGTCCAAATTTGCACTAGTTTGGTACAACCGGGTTCCCTAAAACTAAATATTATATTTAATAAATAAATAATCTTCGATAAGGGTTATGTCGCAACTTGGCCTGGTTTTTCTAGTTAGGACATCTCTATGGCTCGATCTTCCTTGGCATGGCTAAATCACTAGGCAAAGCACGCCACTGCACTATCCGTGCCATGATTCATAGTCACCTTGTACTCCAAAACTCATCTGTGGCTAAAGTCATCTATCGTAATAATTATCTAATAATTATTTATAAAAATCGTAAAATCCCCATTTAAATCAAATAAAAATTTTAAAAATATTTCAAAAAATTTCGGGAAGGAAGGCTACAGCGGCTAAGGTAGTAGATTGTCTGTTCATGGCCACCTTCATTCTTCTGAGCTAATAGGGTGCCAAAAGAATGGTCCATAGCACGGACATATAGTAAGAAGGGATTCCCTATTATTGGAGCTACCAATACTGGGGGGCTTATGAGATATTTCTTGATGTCGTCGAATGAGCGTTGATATTGTTCAGTCCAGATGAAAGATACGCCTTTCTTTATAAGCTGAGTGAACGGTTGACATCTTCCAGAAAGGTTCGAAATAAATCGTCTGATGTAGGCTAGCCTTCCTTGCAGTTCGCATAGCTCTTTGAGGTTTTTTGGAGGATGCATATCAAGGATAGCCTTCACTTTCTTCGGGTCAAGATGTATACCCTTTGAAGTGATGACGAAACCAAGGAACTTGCCGCTGGAGACTCCCAGAAAAGACTTGGTTGGATTCATCTTGAGTTGGTGTGCACGCATTAGTTCGAACACCGTTCTCAAGTATTGGAGGTGGTTGCCCTTGAGATGACTTTTAACTGCGATATCGTCTACGTAGCACTCCACTGTTTTGCACAAATGATCGCAAAAAATTGTGTTCATAGCTCGCTGGTATGTCGCCCCTACATTTTTCAATCCGAAGGGCATCACCGTATAGCAGTATACCCCTAACGATGTTCGAAAAGATGTGTGCTTCTCATCGTCGGAGAACATCTTGATCTGGTTGTAGCCTGAGAACCCATCCATGAAGGACATCCGCTCGAAGATGCAAGTATTGTCGATCATTACGTCGGTGATCGATAGAGAAAACTCATCTTTTGGACATGTTGAGTTCAAATCACGGTAATCGATACAGACTCGAACTTTACCGTTCTTTTTTATGACTGGAACAATGTTAGCAACCCAGTCAGGGTGTTGTTCTTCGCAAATGAATCCACTGGAAATGAGCTTCTTGACTTTATTTTTGATGTCCTCCATGACATCTGGTCGAAATCGTCATTGCTACTGCTTTACTGGCTTAGCTTTAGACAAAATATTTAGGCGGTGCATGGCGACTTTAGGGTCCTGGCCTGGCATGTCTTCATAGATCCATGCAAAGACGTTGATGTATTCTCTTGTAAGCTGTATAAGAGATTGTCGTTCATCGCCGGATAGACTTTTGCTGATGATGATCGGTTTAAAAGATGATTCATCTCCTAAATTGACCTGGACGACTTCATCTTCGATAGGTGGTTCACGTTGTTCGAAACGCAGCTCCCTCCTAGTATCCAGCTTTTAAGCCTATTGTTCAAGTTCGATCGATTGGACATCGTCTGCAATTTGGTCAACTGAAACCATGTTGAAGGACTGAGTTGCTTTGAACATGTCGCCAATGCTGGAGTCTGAGTCCCAGAGGCAGGAATCAGAAGAATGAGAACAACGATCTGCTTCATCATCTAATCTTTCGGGAGTTGTTGGAGGAGTGACATAACCCAAACCAGCACTGTTTTGTTGATAATAGTTCTCGGGTTTGCCGAAAGGAGCAAAGTGACGTATTGGCAACCGTCGTCCCCGGCCGTAGTTTATCTCTTGTTCGCTTTTTATGTCATATCCTATGTTCTGGATGATATTATTGGCCTGCCACTTATATCGGAAAAGTTGCATTTTCCCAGAGTCATAGTCAGCTTCCGTGTTGTGCTTGGGAGAAGTAGAGTCCGGAACGAACTTTATTTCGCCAATTATTCGACCGGAGATGATTAGTTCTTCACCCTTCTTTCTGGCTGGAACGATGAAGTAGTGGATATCTTCTGGGTAAACTTTTTTCCGCAGGTGAGGCATCGTGACTGGCATGCAGAGGTGTGATCCTATGCCATGCTCTAGAGCGTATATCGTATCTATGTAGTAGTTTACAGGTTGATAGACATCGGAGTAATTCAAAGATAAACCTTTACTAAGAAAATACGCAAGTTTTTCTTTAGGGATGACGTCATCTGTTGAAGGTATATTCTTATGAGTATTGACATACTCATTGAGAGGATCATCATCTGGAAGAGGAGCCACAGTCTTGGCCAAGTTCACCACGTAGGGTAATTCTTCAGGATTAGGAGGACGGAATTCAACAGGTTCCACCCAAGGTGTCTTGCGGAGAGTGATGGTCAATGGTTTGACCTTATCAGGGTTCTTCTTTTTTACCTAGATTGTGAAAGGCTTCAGAGTACTTTCTGGAGTAGTACGTCCTTTGACTCGGATAATCAAGGGACCATCATTGGAGGATGAACTTGCTTCAGCTTCATCGTCAGCTTCGCTGCCGTCATTCTTGGGGGGCTGAGATTGGTAAAGTATCGAATCTCCATAGTAGGCTTCGATGCCCTTAAAAGAATCGATATCGGCAAACTCTGTCTTCACGACGCCGTCGCTGTTGACGTACTTAAAGCACTGGTGAAGTGTGGAAGGAACGATCATATTCTCGTGTATCCATGGACGTCCCAACAAGACGTTGTAGGATACATTGGCATCGATCACATAGCAAGAAACCTCCGTTCGGAGATCATCGATCTGGCACTTGAGACGGATCTTGCCCAGCAGGTGACTTCTTCCAGCATTGAAAGCCATGATAGTTGTATTGGTTGCAGATAGCTTGTGCAAAGGGATTCCTATAATTTGAAGCAAACTTCTAGGAATGATGCTGAGGGAGGAACCTGGATCGATGTGCATCCGATCCACCTTAATCGCCCTGATATACCCTGTATAGTACAGAGGTCTATCATAACGATTATTTTTGAGTAGCATGTCCTCCTGCGAAAAGGTGATGTTGGGTACCACTTCTATAGTACTGTGGCAGTGGGGACAGGAGACAGGGTCTTCAACGGAGACTTTGACTTCAGCGAGATAAGAGTCGGCATGTAGTAATGCCTCACTTAAGGCCTTTCGTATTTCTTTGGAGAGTCGCAATAGATCGAACAGAGATAACCTGGCAGGTGTATTGGCCAGCTGTGCCAGTATGTTAAAGTTGTAGGGCCGATCCATGCCTTCAGGAGCTGGCATCTTCAGAGACTTGTCAAATCGCGTCTCCTTCTACATGGCTTTGTCGGTAGTTGAAGGCTTAGACGGGCCGACTTCTGAGTTTATGGAGGCAGTAGGAGATTGAGAAGGTACTGCTTCTTCTTCCGTGGGGTCCTAAGTCCGTAAGTAAGCCTTCTCCAATCGCGTCTCGCTAGATAGAATTTCGTAGATGGGATAAGAAACCATATGGCATGACTTATATTTCTTGTCCTTTTTTTTGCTTTGGGAGATACCACCCCCTGCGTCATTTCTTGCACAAGGTCCAGATGTACCTACATGATCTCACCACGTTCAGTCGTAAGTGGCACCAAGGTTGAGTTGCGAGCTGGCGGCAGGTTGACGACTTCCATTATTGCCTTGGGGATCGGGACCATGCCGTCTGGGACTACTGTGGGAGGAAAGTCACCAAACTGAAGAGAGATTACGTTAGAAGATACGACCTTGTTTTCAGCTTCGAGGTTGATCACTTGGCTGTCGATAAGCTGTTGTATTTTCTTCTTCAGGATGATGTAATCCTTGCTAGAGTAATGCACGTACTGATGATAAAGACAGTACTTGGGATCGTTGAGTTGGTTTGCCTCTGTAGGACGTCATGGTGGAGGCAATATCAGTTTATTACCCTTCGTCAATGTGTAGAAAATGGTAATGCCATCGTCTTCGTCAAAGGAGAAGGTCTCCTTAGGCTTGTCAGAGGTACCCTGAGAATTGGAAGATCCCTTGGAAGTGTCGACCTTTAGGACTTCTTTTCCTTTAACCCCCACAGACAGGGATAGTTTGAGGATGCTTGCCTTTGTCTTCAGATTTGGGTGTTTTCAACCCCAATAATTCCAAATTTGGGACGTCGTTTTCAGCAGCATCAGCGACCCCAATAAAAGCGGGCCATGTATCATACTTATGTATACCCAGATAGAACTTCACTGTTGGAAGGAAGTTATGTCGACAAGTATATATAAGTTCCGAGTCTGGTATGCCGAAGGGCATCTTCAACGCTAGCCACCTGAAGCGTTCGATAAAAGCAATGACAGACTCAGTACTCCTTTGCTTGGTCTCGATGAGGGTGGACATACTAATATGCATGCCCCTCTCGTAAAACCTGTTAAGGAACAACCTCTCCAAGTCTTTAAAAGAATTGATACAACCGTCAGGCAGACTGCAGAACCATTCAAAAGCTACCCCCTGTAAGGTACTAATAAACAGCTATGACAAGAACGGATCATCCCTGGGTAAGTGTAGAGTCTACGTGTTGAAGTATGTCATGTGTTGACGAAGAGAAGTCATCCCGTCAAATAAATTTAGCGTCAGCGGCTTGTAGTTAGGAGGGCAGGTAGCATTCTCCCATTCAGGAGGATAAGGCTGAGATATCCCTATCTTTGTGTGAGATGGTGTCGAGACGGGCAACCAGAGAATCGATTGCATCCTGTTGATTGAGCAGGTGTTGGGAAACGGCTGTTGTACGGTTGCCAGGCATCGTTGGCGAAGGACCACCCCCAGTATTTAAAAGATTTGGAGGAGGCACAACGGAATGATACTCCTTTTGTAGTGAAGGAGGGTTGTTGCTATGAGCCGGACTAGCGTAAGCTGAGACATTTTGTTGAGGTGGAGGAACAGTCCCAGTAGCTTGGACCGCCATGATACTAGTAAGCATGTCAGTGATCTTGGCAAATGCTGTTTCAAGACCCTCTAGCCGTTTGTTGGTTTTATCACTGGCTTTATCGGGTCTTTCTTCGTCCGACATGTATGTAGATAACATGCGAGGACGAACCGAGAAAATAGTAAAACTGGTGCTGATACTGTCTGTCTCTGAGTTGACAAGTTCCTCATCCTCAGGTAGGATGGGTAGATAGTCGCCGTCAGACTCGGAGAGATCGTCGTCCTCTGGAAGGCTACCCCCAGTATGAAGGTAATCTGCTTCAGACTCTGAGGGAATACTACCCCCAGCTTGGGAGTCCTCGTCATCTATACGGAATCTCGCCTTTAACCGAGTACCCATATAGACTCCTTCAGATGTGATACCCTGCTGGCCATCTGTTGGTAGACTTCTTCTTCTTCTTCTCGCGGAACTGAGAGAGAAAGTTGGGTTCATAGTCCGCCGTATTTGATTGGGGCTTCTATAAGGGAGAACCCATGAAGCCATGTTGAAGGAAATATACAGCGGCTTTTCATCGTCCGAGAAATACAGTCATCGAAACACGGACTGTCTTTGAGGCACTCTCGTTGCTTTGGAGCAGCAACAGTTGATGACAATGCTGGTACATGGCTGTCACCATAAATTGTTGTGTCCTCTCTCGCTTTACGCTTATGATTTATCATGTTGCGTAAGTCAGCGGAAGGGAGTTTTGCCTTAAAACCCTTGTCACATGCATCGGCGAGCTTTGCACGTAGGTTTGTAAGGAGAGTTGGCGCATCCAGACTTAGTTCACGTGCAGGGGCAACCCCCACACCTAAGTTCTGTGACGACCTTGAAGACAGCCCCGTGTTATAGGCGTTGGGGCATGTCTTTTTGTTGTGGGCGCATAGGCCCTGGAGTCTACCTTTGGACGCATGCTTCTTAGCAGCATGTCTGAGCTTTCTCGATGTGGGCGTATAGTATGGATTAGTTGAGCTTGAGCGCATAGCCTTGGGCGCATAACCCTGGATGCCCAATCTGTCAAAGACAGAAGCCTTCGGATTAGAGTTATGCGCCCACATACCCCCTTGGACGTATAGCTTTAGGCGCATGCTTGGTGGAGCAGCACTATTTTCTTCCAGCTTCGCCTCCTTCGTTTGTGAGCCTCGCTGGGTTTGTCCAGAGTATCGCACACTCCGATTCTTGGCAACGTAGTATTTTTTTTGCCAAGTCTCGGACGTTGAACACTCTGTTGTTGGTTGCACAGGAGAGAAGTCGTTGGGCTAGTAGAGCCCAGAACGGTGTGAGCCTTCTTCATTCGTGGAGCTTCTGTATCAGAGCCATGCGCCCATATGACAGAGTCCTTCAGTTGCATATCTGCTATGACACTGGCAGGATATGCACTGCGAGCCTTCGGAAGCCAAGTCTTGCTAGACTTGTTTGGCTTCGCTGATTTTAAGGGAGTAGAGCCGTCCCACGAGAGCATCTCTTCGGACACCTGCTGATCGAACTTCACGATCAGCATCTTCTGAGTGCTCCCCACTTTGTCGGTATCGGATTACTTCACCACCTTCTCATCAGAGGAAAAGTTAGTCCCCAGCAGAGTAGCCATTTTTGTGAACACACACAAAAAGAAGAAGAAACGATATCTTTTCTTTATTGGCACAAGGCACCACAAATCGAGTACGCCTGAGATATACTACGCTGAGGATCCCCGGGTACAAAAAAGAATTCTGGGGAATGGGATGATGGAGATCGAGCGACAGTTGCTCCTTTACTCCGTTGACACTCCGATTATAAAAATGGAAGAAAACCTAAAAAAATTGCTAACTCTCGGCTCACTGGCAAGAGGTGCAGCAATTTGGCTCTTGAAAATGCTCTTCGTTCTGTGTTTTGAAGAGGGATGAGGCCCCTTTTTATGGTCGTTCTTGAGCTGGAATGATGTTATGTGCCCACATGAGGAAACACATTAGTTTTCATATGGGCGCATGGTCCTGCTTTGGGTGCATAGGGTATAGGTGCATGCAGGCTGCGTGGTCGTGGGTTGATCGTGGTGCTGACGGGGCCGCATGCTTCGGTGCTGCTCGTAGAGACTGACGTGGCCGTATGCTTTGATGTACGTTTTGATCGTGGCTTTGACCGAGTCAGGGGCTGTTCTGGCTTGGGCGCATAGCCTAAAACAGGGCTATGTGCCCCCTTCTGGAGGAGCTTGTCTTGGGCGCATGGACATATGACATCACTGGAAGCTTTGGGCGCATATGACCTCATTGGTGGCTTGGGCGCATAAGGCTCATTGGTGACTTGGGCGCATATGTCCAGTCTGCTGAAATTTTCATGCTTCTACAATATATATATATATATATATATATATATATATATATATATATATATATATGTATATATATATATATATATATAATCTAAATATATATAAAAATATATATATATATATATATATATATAATCTAAATATATATAAAAATATATATATATATATATAATCTAAATATATAAATCTCCTATATATATATAAATGAATATATAATAGATACAATTGGTGTGGGAATTGGGTAGTTTAAATATTTTGTCAACTAGGATGACCCATATATGCTGCACTTTATATATATATATATATATATATATATATATATATATATATATATATATATATATATATATATATATATATATATATATATATATAAATACATATATATATATATATATATATATATATATATATATATATATATATATATATATATATATATATATATATATATTGATTTCCATATATGGAATCACATATTATTTACCCTAACCTATCAACTAACCACCTTTCCTAACAACCCAAAACCGACCCTCATATTATTTACCCTAATCTATCGACTAACCACCTTTCCTAACAACCCAAAACCGACCCTAATATGAAACCCCCATGCGTGGCCGGCCACCTAAGAGCATCTCCTATGTGGTAGAACCCATCTATACAAGGAAATACCCTTCTATTGCATGTAAACCCATCAAAAACTCATATATATCATCTGTACTCAAAACCCTAACCATAAAACATAACCAAATCCTTTCTCCCTCTCTTCGATGACTCCACACCCTCTTTCAACCAAAATTAGCATTCCCTACCCATCTATCCCCTTCCTTACAACTTTTCCATCCATCTACATCGTCCAAAAACCTTATTTTCTCCATTGTCCATCCAAGCACCACTAAGCCTCCAAAAAAACCACCATATCCTCCATCAAACCAATCAAAACTCAATTTCCATCACCCTAAATCCATCAAGTAAGGAGAAGGAAGCCAAGCACAAGCGAGGAGTTGTGTTCTTTGACAAAAAGAACCACCGTCATCCAATCTTTCAAAGGCTTTCGATAAAGATTCTAATTTTTCTTATCAAACACCGGGGCCTAATTCTTTTAGAATTATGAGAATTTATTTTTCTAGAACCCATATCTTTCTATTCTTTTTGCTATATTATCATTCATATAGATTGCATGTTAGGTGGTTGATAGATTGACTTACAATATGACTAATTTGAAACTTTTTTCGATGTGATTCTTTAAGAGTTTGTTATTATTTTTTAAAACTAAATTTATATGTTTTATACTGCTATAAAAAAATTATTTTAAAATTATTTTTATAGTATTTTTATCTCAAATCTGAACCCTAAAAATATGTGCCGTTAGACTAGGTTTTCGACTAAGTTGTCGACATAGTTGGCTCATAAAAGGAGGCTGATTTTCGTATATACAAATTTTTTTGAGTTTTTAATCATGTTTTAATATTTTTATATGATATTTGATATTTATAGGTCATAGTCATATTTTGGTAGTATTCCGAACAAGTTTAGGACAAGACTAGTAGGCATAATCTACACATAACCACGAAATATACCTAAAATTCTAAATCTGGAATTCAAAGGTTAAAATCAGTATAAACCATGTTTAAATTATATTTTTATGATTTTTATATGATTTATATGCATGCCATTGAGTTGGGGACTTAACCTTGAATTTCGGATGTCAAAAACCATAAACTAGGTCTAGGTATTCTCTAGAAGCATGTAGACTTGTTTTGATAGGAAACACATGTCATATGTATAATTAGAATATTAGTAATAAAACTTTTATTATATTTGAACTCTTTGTAGGCTTGGGTATTGAGGACTCAGCGGGGACTTGGACGACAGGCAAGTATACCTTATCAACTTGTACCGTATTATGAATTTTATTTTTTACTCATTCTTGTTCATATATATTTCTTTATGTAATATCACATGATTTCTTATACATGCTTCATGATGTTTTCTTATATGCTACATGTCTTTCTTTTTCTTGTCACATATTGGATCTATGCTACACTATACTTGCTAGATTCTCGTATTCTTGTACGCTTGACTTGACTTGGACTTGACTTGATTCGGTTACCAAACCTTGATCGGTACTATATTGGCTAGGTGACCACTCTCGACTCGGTAGTCTCATGCAGGGCTACGATAGAGATACTATTGTCAGTGAGTACCACGTAGGACTACTTTCTATAGGACCGGGAGCACCACACAGGACTACGATCATTCGATTTATTTGTAGCCACGCTTGGTACCATTTTCTCTGTGGCATGTCACTTTCAGCGTAGTACTCTTGGTTATGATCTGTCTTCGTGTTATTATGTTCCCTTAGTCCATTTTTTAGGCTTTTACATGCATGCTATTTATATTGTACAGTAGGCTTGTATATTAAATATCTTGCTATGTCCAATGAGAACCTGGTGATCTCTTCAGGTTATTGTTGGGTTCCTTCGAGGTTACTACTGAGATCTGACATAGACGTGTTGGCGTTATTTCATCGTGATCATTAGGTATCATAGTTGATGCATCTATTCTTTTTTTCCTTAGTTATATCTTTTCATAGTTCACAGTGTAGTTACTATTGTGGATATTACATGGACACTTGTTCTGATTTACACAACTTATACGTATTTGAGTCGGACTAGAGTATGTTTAAATACATAGACGGTATATTTACGTATCCTAGTCCTATATAATTTGGGACTGGGCGTGACACAACCTCTTGGGCATGGTATGGACTCCATGTACTATCTGCAATGAGCGTTGGTCTAAAGAAGTCTAGGACAATACGAGCTGGATGCGCTCCGGCAACTATCCTCCTTATGGATCGCTACCACATGTCTTTGGCAGTAACGCGTGATCCTGATGGAAAGCTGTAAATGGCTGACCCATGCCGTCGATCTGGTCGTACGCATAAGATGGGCCAGGCCCAAAAAACTGCATGTGTGCCCATGCGCTCGGCCCGCCCACCCGCATGCGGAAGACATAAAGGTAAAATTTTCCTCAACTGGCCTACACAACGTGATAACCCATAAACGCAATTCAAAGAGAACATATATATACCGCGTATAAAGAGCCCTCTATAGGGCCCTGCCATCATCATCATCAACTGCCACTGTAGCCAGGTGGCAGTCAACACAGAAAGATGGTCCGTGTTTCTGCGGCTACAATGGAGGACAAACAAGGAACGAACCTCCGCTTTATGCTACTCCATCCAAAAGATTCCTTCCCACAAGATGAAGGCTGGGTCATCGAACCAAATGGTCTCGACCAGCGCATCAAGACCCTAAACTTGAGCATTTCACTTGGCTATGCCCACAGAAAGGGTGTTCCTGGGAACCCAGTCAAAAATAAAGGCTTCATCATAAGAAGCCTTGTTGCATTCTGGGGGTACCATCCCCTCCACACCTTTGCAAACTGGGGGTGGCAATCCTCCAGAACTCTCTGCCTACCCCCGTGAAGCTGGGGGTGGTTTCGAACATGCTTATACTATTGTTGCGGCTAAGGGTAGCCATTTCCTCGAGTCCGAGCATGATGCGGCAATGCACGCCTAACCGACACTACAACTTAAGGATCCGAGTCGAAAAGTGAGGGGTCCACAAGCCCATCAATATTTCCATGTTAAGACGGTCTATATGACCGGTAATGATGGCGCAGGTCCTAGTGACCGACATCGCCTCAAGACTCTAAAGGCAATAATGCAATCAATGAGTGCATCAATACAAGCCCTAACATAAACGATGTTGGGCATCTGGGTGAACATGGTACCACCGCGACCAGCGACCCCAGGCTAGGTGAGTCAGGGTTTTGCGACCAACAGGGAATCTAGTGTTCCTCAACAGCCGGCGACCGCTCATGCCTCGATCAGCGGATCCAGCACCGACGAACGACACCCAGGAGGCTATTCAGAAGTTTTGAACCCGTCTCGAGACCATGAATAACTGGGACAAGATACAGAAGCTTGGAATAAGGCAGTCTTATTCTTCTGATTGGAATATGGTGATATTCCCATCCAAATACAAGCCTCAATCATTGATCCCCTTCGATGGGAAGATGTCGCCCCTAGTACTTGAATTACTTCGAGTCCATGACGAGACATCTACCTAGGGATGATGCCCTACTTACCAAGGTGTTCATTAGGGCTTTAACCAATCTTGCTTATGAATGGTTCTGCAGCCTTCCTGACAATTGCATCACGCCTTTTGACAACCTTTAGTGGTTCTTTTTGGCTCGATTCCATAATGGTGGGATGGACATGACGATGTCCTCTCTCATCGACACATTCCAAAGGAAGAAGGAAACTACGCGTGACTTTCTAAAGCGCTTCAAATAGATGGCTTTGAAGATGCCTCCAGGCACTCCCGAGTCTGTATTCATGGACACTTGTCGGCAGAATTTGTTGCATGTAGTTAGGCTCTGTAGCAGCACAGCCCAGGACCTGGACTGGACAGCGTTGTAAGCTTTAACCAAGCCGAGAAGAATGTGAAGGACATCTACTTTCTTGGACTCCAGATCTCGGGCCCAGACAACAGAGGGAAACACCCTCAAAACAACAATAAAAGAGGGGAATAGTCCTTCACCGTCAACTTAGCCAAAGGTTCAGTACCGCAGCAGATGCCAGTGCCACCAAGACAAAATGAGACCTACTCTTTCGACGATGATCAAGTCGTCGACATCTTCCAAATACTTGTGAAGAACAACACACTCCGACTGCCTAATCCCAAGCGTCCGAAGGAAACAAATTCTTATTCATCTGAGGAAGAGTCCAAGCTGTGATGCATGGTGTCTCCCTCAACACCTCTCCCGGTCACCAACAACTAGAGGAAGAGTCCAAGCCATGATGCATGGTGTCTCCCTCGAATAATGAAATGTACAAACATTCTTTGCCCCAACGGATTCCTCATCTTTGAAGAGCTATATATTCCAAGTTCAAAAAAGAGAGAATAAATTTACAGAGGCCATGCCATTCGAAGATGTAGAATGATTTTTTTAATACTCATGAATAAATAGTACCTCGATGATATAGTTCTCGTATACAATGAAAGTCAACTCTCTACCTGTGGAACCCTATAGAATATTTTCTACTACGTCCATATTATATCTAGTCAAAAGTATGTCCACATCCACAAGGAGAAGACATTTGTTAAGAAGAGATCTACTACATTGTACATGTTTAGACTTTTTCTGATTACATGGAAGTCTACTGCATCCAGATCTTCAACGTCTTCGAGATCAACTTATTCTGGTATCCTTCCTACAGTGAAGTGCTCAATAAGGAAATAACGAGAAGTTGCAAGAGTGGAGGACGGTTATGAAATAGGACCTGCCTTCATTTCAAAACAGACGTTGGAAGGAAAGCCACCTAGGAATTGTAATCAATCCAAATCCTATATCCAGCATCCTCCTCTTCCGACGCAGTAGCTCCCTTCTCGAGAAAAGGTGATGCGCCCGACCACCTCTGCGGACAAGACATATCCGCTTATTTGGGAGATACTTCATTTTTTGGCATGTTCTCACATCAGGAGGAAGACCTTTTTGAACAAGATGATCCATGAAATCCTTCTCTAATCTATCATGGATGACAGAGCCTGGAGGAAGATCTACATAGCTGACCACCAAGAAGTAGCGTCGTCCCTTAGCCTCCACACCATCGATGACTTAGCGCATGCAGTTGTTTCAAACCCCGTTTGACTCATCGTAGTAGAAAAGCAATGCAACCTGCAAGAAGTAGGAGAACCCTTCAGCATGAAAAGGGAAAAGGAGAAAAACTGTGAAGAAATATTTCTCTTCCTAAAGCCTTATTTATAGGTGCCAATCGGCTATCCATGGTTGAACCACATTCAATGTGTTGGTAGGTGGAAAGTCATATCCTCCTTAAATATGATGAACCTCATATTAACAGTGATGAACCTATCTCCTCAGCTTTCAGCCAGTTGGCAGTCAGATAATACTCTTCGACTCCCATGCCCCTGACAGCGACAATAAATATGGAGTTGACCCAAGCAGCAGAAGCCAACCCATGGGGAGATCCATGTCGTAGAACTTAGGATGGCGTCATCCACAAGCATGCGAAGGTGACTTAGTTCCCAGCATGCGTCAGAAGCCCGATCCTCGATCTGATTGGCAACATCCGCATGTAGTTCTTGCACCTTCCAAAGGCGAAAAAAGTTTTTTTTTTTCATCTCATAAAACTCGTCTCCATGGCCCAATAGCCTCGAAGACCTCCCATCTTCGATCCCAGTCGGATTGAAGAGACTCTTACTACAAACCTTTCTTCCCAGCAAGGGACGAACTACAATTCACGTCCATAAGCACCTCTGAACTACTTTTCAGACATTCCATTCCTGCAAACGAACCCATTCAAAAAAGCCCAATTTCTTTTTGGAATTCCTTCTTTCTTATCTCTATCCATACCTGAGATAATCTATTCGCCATGTCCATATTGCCTCTGAGCGAATACCTTTCACCACTGATACGTCCACATGACCCTGGATGATGCTAATCCAATGCTTTGCCATGTCTATATTACCTCTGCACAAGGCCTTGTTGATTTAGCTTTCCATAATATCTCGAACAGTCAAACACCTCACCATCATCCATAAAGCATTTCTAAAAGTCACTTTTGTACTTAATCATCAAGTATGCCATAGAAAGTGGCTCTATAACAAAATTCCTCAGTAAAATATCCCCAATATACTTAAATGTCACACTACGTCCAGTATATTACTCGTAGTAATAGATGAGGATACATGAGAAGGAAATTACTTCCTCTTGAGAAAAAATATATATACAATGAAGCTCAGGAAAATAAAAGAGTAAAATCAATTGTCCGGACAGAACCCTCCAAGCGTTAGGTCAAAGCGGCAAGGAGCTTCCCTTTCTTCTCTTGCACCAGGCGTCTCGCCTCTTGCTCGGTAGCGGCTGGGAATTCGAAGCGAGCAAAGTATTTTTCTTTCTACTCCCTCAAGGCAGCTTCTAATGGAGCTCAATTTTTTAATGTCCTTCGTCGCCTAATGGATAGCCTTCCGCTCCATGGTGACCGCTTCGAGTTGGGAGTTCAGCTTTTGGTACCTATTCTGGAGCATCTTAATCCAAAGAATGACTTTGGTCGTCACTTGGGAAACAGAGTCTTATTCATCTGAGCGACTGATCCCATTACCGACAAGTCGCATATGGCGAATGGACAACTATTGAAGCTCGCAGTTTATGGCCTCTATGCCCTTATCGCGGAAAGCTCTCCCTTTTTTGGCCTTATCAAGCAAGTGATTGTTGGCCCATTGGTCATAGTCACACATGATTTTGATAATCAACGTAAACTTTGGTCGATACGAAAATAATATGCAACTATAGGTACAAAAACAGAACGTCTACTTCTACACTGCTACCACTCATCGTCTTCTTCATACAAAGACTTTAGATCCTGATTAAGACATGTTCTATATACTTTATTCTGTATTTTTCGTATTATTGAGTCTTAGAAAAATGTGAGGTCGATCGGATTGGCAACTGACTTTTCTACTAAAATCTACTTTTAAAATAGCCTACATATCTACTCCACATTCCATACTAACCAATACCTAATATCCAATACCTATACTAGCGCAATACTAAATATACCAAAAAATAATATTCATTGAAATACCAATAACTGGTCAGAGAACTCAACCTAAGAGTTTGGCAATAGTTCGGCCCGAACTCTGCCCGAGTTCGACCTGAACTCTGCCTGAGTTCGGCTAAGTTAGTTCCTGATTGTTAGTGGTCTTCCTAAATATCTGAAACAAAATTTTAAATTATGAAAAATATGGACCACCCATTCATTCTTGTCTTCTCTATCTATTGAAAAGCATTCGAGAGCTTTACACTTTCACATCTAGCCTTTAAACAACTCCTAGCCAAGCCAAGTGCCTTTTCGGTTCGATCTAGAGCTTGGTTCGAGTTTGTAAAGAAGTCTGTTTGAAAATGTACCAGTTTTTAAAGTTCGCCTTATTTGGTCGGATAAAAACTTGTGGTTGTAAGGAGCTATAAGCACTTCGGATTTAAAGCTTGTGCCATAGTGGATTAACATCGAACAAGAGTACTCGAGAATGGGCTAGTCCCCTCATAGGGATACCAGTATACATCATTGTGTCATGAGTTTGCTTTTCTGATGCTCTTTACTTTATGTATTTAATTTTTTATAGTTTTTTATCATTTGCCTAGCACTTATCACCTGTGACACTGCTTATAATTTTTTAATTTGTTGATTATCTTTCTGCTGCACAAATGCACTCTATTCACCCTCCCCCTCCAAAGGTGCTCAACGTTCCTACAATTGGTATCAGAGCAGGTTGTATTCAAATATAATACCCTAGATAGTATATATGGCAGCCGTAAAATCTATATTCTTGAGTGAAGGGCAATCCACAAATAGAACACCACTATTTGATGGAAGAAACTATAGTTGTTGAAAAACATAAATGAGTTTCTTCCTAAAATATCTTGACTTTGACCTCTGGTCTATAGTCATAGACGGCTACAAAAAGTCACCTAGGACAGTGATTGATGGTAGTATTATAGATAAGCCACATGATAGATACACGAATCTAGAAAAGACACTAGCCAATCTTTACGCAAGAGCAATCAACGCACTATTATGTTCAATTAGCAAGACTGAGCTTAACAAAGTATCTACATGTGTCACATCACATAACATTTGAAAACTTATTGAGGTAACTCATAAGGTACTTCACAAGTGAAGGGATCCAAGATAAGTAGATTGACACAAGGATATGAGGCTTTTAAGATGAAGTCAAATGAATCAATCACTCAGATGTTTACACGTTTTCTTGATATTACTAATCCTTTATCATCTTTGGCAATGATTACTCAAATCACGAAAAGATTCACAAAGTGCTCATGTGACTAACAAAGAACTGGAACACAAAAGCCACTACGGTCATATAAGGAAATGATTTTACCATAATGTCGCTAGAAACACTCATGGACAAAATGATGACTCATGAGCTAGACTTACAAGACTCGGAAGAATCAACTACAAAAGAAAATTTTATCGCTTTCAAAGCTCATGCTAAAAGAGTTCCAAGCGAAGACACGGATGATGAAAATTCAGATGGTGAGGAACAAGTTCTTCTTATAAAAAAATTCAAAAAAAATTTGAGATTTGAGAAATCAAACCGAAAGAAAAAAGACGTCCAAGAAAGCAATGAAGAAGAAACTATATGTTATGGTTGCAAGAAGAATGGACACATCAAAAAAGACTGTCCGACAACCAAAAAAAGCAGTTGATACGATCGATCTAGCAGAAAATCAATAACTGGTTAAAAGTATGCAAATACCAGCATCTGGCACGAGAATGAGGCCAGTGAATCCGAAGAAGAGGAAACTGTAGTGCCCCGCTCCTCGCGGTCCACTATGTAATACCTGCGGCTTGTTGACTCAGTCATGAACTGACTATTTGGTGAAACCTTTGCCGGTATCGATTGATCACGGATGAAATACAATGAACCTTTCCAATTGATGGATTGGCTTCTATTGAAATGAATCCAAGAGTTTTGCTGAATGTTTTCTCTCGCTGCTTGGTTTTGATGAATGCGATTTTGTGTTGGTTTTCGATGATTGGTTTTCATTGTTCGCTTTCATCGCATTTCGCATTCATTCTGAATCTTGAGAGAAAGAGATGAAGTATGCTAATCAATTGTTGGTGCCAATGTAGGACGCGTGAATTGCTCGTGAACGGCGCGTGAAGTCCCTCCTTCTCTCAACTAAGATTCATCTTGGTGAGTTGCTTCAACCGAACAAACATTGATCTGTACATCTAATAAAAATAATCTCTAGTCCACTCTGTTGTCTTGTCTCGATGATTAACAATACCCCATCAATAAAAGATAAGAGAAATAATTGAATTGAATCAAATGCAAGAATATGTATTGCTACTCTATCTGCTCGATAAGAATGACCATCTGTTCGGTTACCAAGTATGCTTGAAAAATGTAGACATGTACAGACGAACTTGTACATGTTGAGATGAACTTGAAGGCACAAAATGAACGTGTCGTATATCTGTGCATAAGTCGAAATGTGTCTCATCTGATAGAACGGCTAGAACATGCATTTGGTCTCGGACAACTTGTATACAAAAAACATTTGTCTCTCGGGTGGTATCTGGGGGCACCTGGAACCGCTCGGCCTAGGAGAGATTAGGGCCTCCATGTAAAACTGGGAGTCGATCTGAGTCCTTAGCGACGAGCTGAACCAAAGAGTCACATCGGCTAATCATGGGGATAACCCATGGACCAACATGTAGAATAGTCCACCTGCATGACCCGAATGACAACTTCAATATCTGCAAGAATGTATCATGAATTACTCGTTATGCAAATTGTGCTAACATGTTTTGTGCAGGGATGACTATCGGCGTTGGTAAGTTGCTATGAAATATTTCTACTATCATGTTCTTATGAATTGTTAAAAAGAACCTAGACAAGTAGAAAGATCACTAGTAAATGTTAGCTTCACATATTAATTTAGTGCAGAGATTTGCGAGTTCGGCCAAAAGCCGCTCGCCAGTACATGATGTATGCTGACCCACGTTGTGGGCATCCTTTTCAGAAAGCAAAAGAAGACAAGAGGATTTCAAGTGAGGCACCGAAGCTCGTCTAGCCCAGTAGAGCTGTGGATTGCCTAGAAGCTTCATTTTCTTTCCAGTCAAGTTTCAAGTTGTCATTTCCTTTGAAAGTGTCTTTCAATTCCAGCTTGTAATAAAGGGATATCATGTATGGGCATTGTGACTATTTTCGAAGAGAGTTTCAAAGAGAATCATGTAGCCAATATAAGGCAAAATTTGAGTTCGTAAAGCTTTGTACTTATATTCCTATCAAGTTATCAATAAAAGAAGTATTTCCATTTCAAATCTCTGTGTCCAATATTTAGTTTTCTGCAATGAATGGGTGCGTGCGTGTGTTTTTGCTTGACTAGTTATTTTGTGCAGGTACATGGCCTTGTGCAAGCACAACTTAGGCTTGCACGGCATCACACCTTAGCGAGGACGATCGATCCCGTAGGGATCCAGGCAAGACGGACGACCCTAGCGGGATCGGGGCGTGACAGAAACACACAACAGTTCAGTAAATGTTTGCTTAATGGCATTTGATCAGGTACCAAACAATCCTCCGTATGATGATTTTACTTTCGATGAACTCTCTGATGCATGCTTTTAGCGACCTACTTGAGGAACACAATGTAGGACTGATTGTAGGAACGAGTTGTAAAGCACAATACTCTAGAGGGGGTGAATAGAGTAGGCAGCGGAAATTAACTATTTAAAAATGTTAGTAACAAGATCACAGATAATATATCACAGATATGTAAGTAAAAAGTAGAGAGTAGAGAGCAAACGCAAACACAAGGATGTATACTGGTTTCCCTCTGTTGAGGACTAGTCCAGTCGGAAGAACTCTAGCTTCCAGTTGAATCCACTATGGAAAATCACAAGTTTTCATCCGAAGTTCTTGCAACTTCTACAACGCGAGCTTTGATCCGAAGTACTCGACCAACTTCAATTGTGAAGTGTCTTTCTTCAATCAAGCCTCTGATTACAACCACTCTGAAACTTCTAGACCGTACCGCACTGGCAAATCGACTAGAGGATTGTAACTGGCTTGGGATATGAAAATGAATAGCTCAGAATACTTTGGAAGAAGTAGTAGGCTTATAGAGAAGAGATATGAAAGTGAATGAGTGTGTTGAAATGATCGAAATCCTTCTCTATTTATAGTTTTTCCAAAGACAGAATTCTGACAGAATTCGGGCAGAATTCGGACAGAACTCTATGAGAAAATCTCGGTGGGATCCGTAACTGCAGGGAGACCAAGTTTAAAAAGCAACGTTCACTAACCGAACTCTGGCCGAACTCTGGCCGAATTCTCCTAGAGTTCTGTTGGAGTTCTGTCAGGGTTTTTGCAAATTAGTTTTTGGGCTTTTTGAAAAGTCAAACAGTTAGGAAGTAGTTTGGGCTTTTGTAAGTGGGCTTGTTTTCAAAATAAAAGAATATTTTGAAAACGTTTCTTGGGTAGCCTATTTGCCAGTACGATGCAGTGTACATCGTATTCCTAGACTCAATAAATGTGAAAAATACATTGATGAAATAGAAAAACCAAGAGCCCTTTGATGACGCCTTTCTTCAAATATTTGAGCAGACTTGAAGACGCCTTTTTCACTTGACGACGGTCGTCCAAAGATAAACAGATCTGGAAATCTGAATACCTTTCGGGGGCCCCGGATAGGTCGTTAGGCGGTTCAGAGAAAGCTTCTTGTATGACGCCGTCTTTGGCCCATCAATAATTCTCTATTGCATATGTCCTGGTTTGACAAAGCTTGATCATGCTTACTGCATGTCTACAAATACATGTTAGACAAACAAAACCAATATGATACAAGCATAGCTATATGTTATAGAATATTTAGGACAATGCTAAGTTTAAGTAGCAACATGATAGTAATTATATGAATATTAGTGATGTCATTATGTTAAACTTAATTGATTAGCCATATTCAAAAACATGATATAATCATTGGGCTAACAATCTCCCCCTTTTTGATTATGGCAAATCCTTTAAGTTTAATATATATACAATAGATGCATGTATCACTAATAAACACATAATACTAAAAGATTGTATGCAGACTTAAACTTATTTCTCACTTAAACTTATTTCTCCCCCTTTGACATGATCAAAAAATAAGCTCCCCCGTAATTAGAGCTAAAATGAACTTAAGCATAAGTAAAGGAGGAAAGCAAAAATAATCATGATCAAGGATTAGGAGAACTGTGTAACGACAAGTTCAGAAAATTACATAAAAATAGTAGAAAAACTTGTCAAAAATACAACATAGTTGGTTGAACTTGAAAACATTGAAATCACGCAATACATAGTTTACCAACTAGAAATCCAAAAATGAAATATATTTTGAATGTCTTTTGACCAAAAAAAAAAATCAATATAAAAATCAATCATTAGTCATAAATAAATCATGAGGAATAGAAATTCGCAGATCCAGTATGTATAAAAGAATCAAAAATATAATGAAACTTTTAACAAGGATCACAAAAAAAAAATGATTCATAATTCGCCCATACAAATTAGTGAATCAATTCCATAAAGAGTATAATCATTGAAAAAGAAATCAAAATAAGTATACTAGAATCTATACAAAATCTATACCAAATTTCATGCATTTGAATTTAATAACCTTAGCATGATATATGTATATCCATTAGATAAACATGAAGGTAATGAAGACAAAATACTTGAGAAGGAGAAATTCAGTCAACTTGAATGCTCCCCCGCAAAGTATGATCAATCTAAATATAGATAATCATGAACTTTGAGATAAAATCTCAATAAGAAATGCCAAATCAGTTTAAAAACTCAATCAAATAAGGATAATTAAATATATTTGGTAAGATAACTTTTAGAAACTCGAATGAGAGAAAAAATAAATAATAATAATCATATATTCTCTCATAAAATACAAATCCAAATATGAACAACTCAACAAGATATTTTAAATAAAATAATATATGTCCATGATGAACTAGGTATACCACATATTAAGGGCATAAAAGAATTGAAACAATTAATTTGCTCCCCCTTAAAACATGCGTATATAGTTCAAAAATAATTTATATGCATAAAATAGATAAAATAAATAAACACAAGATCTAAGGGATATCCATTTGAACAAATAAACATAACTAGATAAATGTCCAAAGAAAAGTGTATTCTAGATATATGGCATGTCAAGGGGATAATTTATTTGAAACAATTAACTGCTCCACCTTTACATGGCTATATCCAAAATAATAATAAAGATAAAATTTAAGAATTTCAGAGACATATTTTCGGAAGTAGGAAACTAATTCAAAAAAATATTAGGTCTTCTTATCAAAGTTCATTTCTTCCCTTTTAAAGCCTTAGCACGGTGTCCACCGACAACCATAGGGTTAAAGAAAAGAAATGCTTTGAGAGAGAGATTCAATTTGCATGACTTCTCTCCGCAAAGAATTACTGTTATAGACAGTAAGTAACTTGAATAAGAAGATAATAATATAAAGCTCAAAATCATGAATATTACGAATATTACAAAAGCTAAGGATGAAATCACAATACCATAATATTCAATGAGTTGTTACAAATACGAAAAACAATCATCTTTAGACAAAAGAAGAAATATCCATTAAATGAACATTTAAAAATAAAACAATCAAAAGATATTTCAAATTAGCATGTTGAATAATCGTATAAGTCAAAAGATGACATAAATTGATCTATGCTATAGAATCTCACAATCGACAAGATAGATCAACATATGCTACCTTTTGTGAAAATATAAAGAGAGAATATTATCCATCAAATCTAAAATTCAAAATCTATCATATAATAATTGCAACTAGATCTCAATAAATCTTTAGTTTATAAAGCGTTGATCAATCTTTGGTTAGTTGTAGAGGTACTGTCCCAGCTAACGGAGGTTCACCGGGAAACACTTAAGTACCGCTTCACTTCGACCGTAGTCGTGGTGACAGACAGACCCTTTGTAGGCTTGTACCCAAAACAAATCTCTTCTTTAATAACCAAGGATTTAAGAAGAATTAGTGCAATATGAAATCAATTATATTCTATGGACTTAAAAAAAATCTTAGAACAATGTAGCATACGGCATAAGATGTATCAATTTACATTTATCCATATGTGCTACAAAATCATTGGGTAACAATAAAATATAAAAACATTAGTAAATCAAAATGTAAGACCTAGATACGTTGATGTATTCTGGAACCTAGGAGATTTGACAGCACCTTGGATCCAGAACTAGATAATAGTTGCAAGTACACCTTAATAAATCTTAAGTATATAAAGTATTGATCACTTCGGGTTAGCTGTAGGGGCCGGTTTTCAGCTAGCGGTAGTCCGAAGACTAGTGCACCGTGTCGCCTCAGGCTATTTACACCTGTATGACAGAAGGACCCTTTCAGCTTGTTCCCAAAATGATTTCTACTCTTAAGAACTTAGATTCAAATGAATATATGCAGTATCATCGAACATCATCGAAATCCAGAATCCCTAAAAGTAAATAATAAAATACCCAAAGAATGGTTTATCAAGATCAAAATATTTAAAATATTATGTATCCAAACTGTCAACCAAAAAGCCAAGGGAAACATACATCATTAAAAGAGGCTTTGAGGAAAAAGCTAATAAAAAGAAGTACATAAATTTGTTCAAAGTAATCAATAGCTGATGTATGAGATAAGCACAAGTTTGAAACTACTTTTCAAAATAATATAATATAGAACATGAACTTAACACATATATCCCATAAAGATATTTATACAAAAATATAAGAAAAATGAGCAATATATAAATAAAAATAAATTACTCATGTATCCTTAATAAGCAAAAAAAATATCACAAAATCAAAAACATGCATAAATAAACTTTGTCAGACAAAGATGTAATTGATTCATAAAAAGAAAATCAAAATAAAATATGCGAATCAATAGTGAAGTATATTATGCAAGCACAAGGTTAACATAAAAATATATGTATATACTTTTCAAGTAAATAGCAGACTTGTGCTAAACATACATACTCACAAAATACTGATCAAAGTAAATATGACATGTTAAAGACAAATCGGTAAGAAGTGACCATTAAAAAATATTAAAGGCGAAGAGACAAAACATATTCACCAAAGCAAAATTAAGCTCCTATGCATGCTTCAAGAATAAAGATTAAAACTAAATAGCATACATAGACAAATGTGTCACACTAGTGGAAAGTGAGTAAAAGACTATTTAGTGTGAAATAATCATTTAAGCTAGACAATAGTCATGCTAAGATTATATCTCACATTGATTCAAATAATAAACAATTTAAAAGATATCAATGAAATCTAATAGCAGGACATCAGTAAGAACATGCTAAATATTAAAAACTATTTAGAAAGCATGTTACCGAAGTAGTTCTAGTGACCACACTTATGTTGGTACAATTGCTTGGAAGATGACCTTTGTAGCTTTGCAATCACCAACATGTTCCATGGTTCTATTTGATATGAGAAGCTTCACCTGCAATATTAGGTGAAGACTTCGGTATCCAATACTTGGATCCATATTTGTTAGCTTTGGGAACCCATTTGCACAAGTTCATATCAACTAGTTTTCTAATCTGACAATGATTAGAAACATGTCCATTAATACCACAATAATGACAGAAAGAATTAATATTAGTACTATGTGTAGTAGTATGAGAATGTGCAGTAGTGTGATATGATGTGCGTGGATACTTGTAATAGAAAGCATGGTTATGTGAAGCTTTAGCTTTACTTGCTTCCTTAGTAAAAGATCTAACGTGTGTGACTTTGTGATGTGCTAACTTATGTTAGACTGAGTCGTAGGTTGTACTACCTGCTTTCCCAGTCTAATCTCTAACTTTTTAGAGTTAGCACAGATCTCATCATACTTAGCAGAGAGAGCATCAATTCTACATGAAGCAATAGAATACTTCTTCTTTTCTGATTCTAATTCCTCCTTAAGTTTAGCATTTTCTTGAGTGCTTTTCTCAATGCAATCAAGTGCCTCATGCAATCTAAACTCAAGTGTGGAAATCTCAGTATAATTATCAGAAGTAGAAGTATCTCTAGTATCATTCAATAAGCAAGTAAGCTTTTTAATCTCACGCTTATAGGATAGAATATCCTTTCTAGCTTGCTTATATTTATCTAATACTTTCTTGTGTTCTTCTAACAGATCACTGAAAGCATCAGATAAATTATCATAAGAAAATTCACTCTCTTCAGAAAAATAATTATTTTGTACCTCGTTAGATAATGCCATTGTGCATAAATTTGCAGCTTGATGAGGTTTTTCTTCTTCTTCTTCTTCTTCTTCTTCTTCTTCTTCTTCTTCTTCTTCTTCTTCTTCTTCAGAATCTGTTGCTTCGCTTTCACACCATATGCCCGATGATCTTCCTTCATTTGATTGTTCGTAGTGACTCTCCTTTTTGTAGTAGTACAATCTTCTTGGATGTGGTCTATCTTCTTATAATTGTCACATACAAGCTCTTCTTCGTATAAGGGATTATGCTGTACCTTAAATTCCAATTTCGTCATGTACATATTTGCATCATTATGAAGACTATCCTTCTCTCTGGAGTTGCTAGCTTTGCTTTCATACCTGCACTTATAAGTAGCTTCAAGAACTTTCCAAATTTTATGAGATATTGTGCAAGTAGAAATAAGATTGAATACATTTGTGTCTACAGCACAATAAAACATATGCATAGCTTTTGCATCAAGGCTAGCTAACTTCTTCTCTTCATCCGTATAACTATAATAAGGCTTATTGATTATAGAGGATGTAAGAATAGAAGTGATAGTAGGCTTTTTGTAGCTGGTGACAACAATTGACCATAAGTCAAAATCTAGAGACTTCAAGTAGAAGCTCATCCGTGTCTTCCAATAGCTATAGTTTGTTCCATCAAATAGTGGGAGTCTATTTGAGGATTGCTCTTCAGTTGTGAAGTACATACTTGCTATATGTGATACTGTGATCTATGTAACAGCTATAATAAATAAGAATATAAAAGCAATGTTACCTCGCTTTACCTGTATAACCCGCTCTGATACCAATTATAGGAACAATTGGGATCAGAATATATTACCTCTAGTTGCAGTACCCGCTTTGATACCAATTGTAGGACCGGTTGTAGGAACGAGTTGTAAAGCACAATACTCTAGAGGAGGGTGAATAGAGTAGGCAGCGGAAATTAACTATTTAAAAATGTTAGTAACAAGATCACAGATAATATATCACAGATATGTAAGTAAAAAGTAGAGAGTAGAGAGCAAACGCAAATACAAGGATGTATACTGGTTTTTCTCTGTTGAGGACTAGTCCAGTCGGAAGAACTCCAGCTTCCAGTTGAATCCACTATGGAAAATCACCACAAGTTTTCATCCGAAGTTCTTGTAACTTCTACAACGCGAGCTTTGATCCGAAGTACTCGACCAACTTCAATTGTGAAGAGTCTTTCTTCAATCAAGCCTCTGATTACAACCACTCTGAAACTTCTAGACCGTACCGCACTGGCAAATCGACTAGAGGATTGTAACTGGCTTGGGATATGAAAATGAATAGCTCAGAATACTTTGGAAGAAGTAGTAGGCTTATAGAGAAGAGATATGAAAGTGAATGAGTGTGTTTAAATGATCAAAATCCTTCTCTATTTATAGTTTTTCCAAAGGCAGAATTCTGACAGAATTAGGGCAGAATTCGGATAGAACTCTATGAGAAAATCTCGGTGGGATCCGTAACTGCAGGGAGACCAAGTTCAAAAAGCAACGTTCACTAACCGAACTCTGGCCGAACTCTGGCCGAATTCGGGCCGAACTCTGGCCGAATTCTCCTGGAGTTCTGTTGGAGTTCTGTCAGGGTTTTTGCAAATTGGTTTTTGGGCTTTTTGAAAAGTCAAACAGTTAGGAAGTAGTTTGGGCTTTTGTAAGTGGGCTTGTTTTCAAAATGAAAGGATATTTTGAAAACGTTTCTTGGGTAGCCTATTTGCCAGTACGATGCAGTGTACATCGTATTCCTAGACTCAATAAATGTGAAAAATACATTGATGAAATAGAAAAACCATGAGCCCTTTGATGACGCCTTTCTTCAAATATTTGAGCAGACTTGAAGACGCCTTTTTCACTTGACGACGGTCGTCCAAAGATAAACAGATCTGGAAATCTGAATACATTTCGGGGGCCCCGGATAGGTCGTTAGGCGGTTCAGAGAAAGCTTCTTGTATGACGCCGTCTTTGGCCCATCAATAATTCTCTATTGCATATGTCCTGGTTTGACAAAGCTTGATCATGCTTACTGCATGTCTACAAATACATGTTAGACAAACAAAACCAATATGATACAAGCATAGCAATATGTTATAGAACATTTAGGACAATGCTAAGTTTAAGTAGCAACATGATAGTAATTATATGAATATTAGTGATGTCATTATGTTAAACTTAATTGATTAGCCATATTCAAAAACATGATATAATCATTGGGCTAACACACAAAAATGTGTTATACAAGTACAAGCCATCTTGAAAAGTGATAAAAGCATACATAGCCGAAGTAGCTAGATTGTCTAGCTTATTGTAAGAAATAAATGAGACATCTATCGCAAGTAACACAAAAAAAATAGTTAACATTAAGCTAAGTCTTCATGAGGCTCAATACACGACTAATCAGAGAGAGAAGGACTATGCAAAAGTGCTTGCTCTATATAACTCTGAGAAGAGATTATGAGTCGACACTGAACAAAAGCTGAAAGACATGACTGAAAAAATATGTAGTAGCTAGTTCAATCTCCAAAAAGTTAGAGATAAAGTTAGGCAAATAGGTTGTTCCTGTTATACTGCCTAAGATATGTCCTACTACACATATACTAAATAGGACACGATCAAAGAAAGTACGCAAGCAACATGTTCCACATAATCATGCTTTTACATATACAAGTATCCGCGCAAGACACAAAGGACTCATGTCTGCACTGAAACAAAGGACACTCACTCTAGAATTATATATACATATTATGGTCAACATGGGCACATATCACAGTACTTTAGAATTAGAAAGTTGGTAGACATGAATAGATACACATGGATACCCAAAACTAACAATGCTGGACCCTCAAAGAAATAGGTACCAAAGGTCACATCTACTCGTCTTGTTGGTGGGACAACCCTCTCATGCTAAAAGTAAATGGATCCTCGATAGTGGATGTTCGCGGCACATGACAGGTGAAGCATCTCTATTCGCAACGCTATCAATAAAAAGAGAAGGATATGTCTCCTTCGGTAATAATCTGATATAATAGGTAATGATACTGTTGTTATTTCTCTTTATCTAGCAATAAAAGATATTTGTTTTGTAACTGAATTAAAACATAACCTTCTAAACATTATTGAGAATACTGAGTTTTTGAAGCGAAGGCATAAGATAAACAGAGAAATCGGATTTGCTGGCTCTGTAACAGAAGACGGTCGATCTGGGTGAATGGACGAAGACTCATTTTCTGATTCGCTTTCGTCTAATAAGAATCTAATTTTTTGAATGAATGTTATTGCTAATAACAAGATGGTAATTATTGAGAATGCTAATACAAATCAGTATTCTTTTAAGAGAATTCACATGTTGCTATGCTAAGAACAAGAAATGATAATCTACATGCCAAGAATAAGATTGTTGCCTGATAATAAGAATTAAAATGTTTCCATGTTAAATCAAACGAGATGATGCCATGCTAAAGATAGATTTGTTCTGAATATGACTCATTACCGTGTTTAATAAGAAAATAGAGAAGTTGTTGGCTATATGATCCGAAAAATAAGAAAGATACGAAATAAACGTGCTGTACATATGCTAAGACACGAAATGAACGTGTCGTACATCTGCCAAGGCACTAAATGAACGTGCATCGTATATCTGCTTAGGCACAAAATGAATGTGTCGTATATCTGGAAGATCTGATCAAAATCTGTTTCATCTGATAGAAATGCTAGAGCATATGCATTAGTCTCGGACAACATGTGCACAAGCTATCGTCGCTCGGGTGGATTCTTGGAGCGCCTTGAACCACTCGGCCTAGGAGAGATTAGGGCACCCTGAGGTAAAAGAGACCTCACGATCATGGGCTTAGCGATGAGCTAAACCAAAGAGTCACAGCGGCTAATTATGGAAATACCCATGGACCATTATATAGATAAGTGTTGATTGGTGCAGAGCTGAAACGGAGAGTCACAGCTGCCAATCAAGTATGCATATGTCACTAATGGTTTTGCTAAGAGCTAACAATGTAGAGACGAACATGGATCACTGTATACATAGATCATGTTTATGCTAATCCTTGTCTTGTACTGGGATGGACCGTCGGCTATAGGTAAGAATCACTGAATAAGTGATGTCCGCTAATGCTTATGTTTTCATAATGAAATGCTTCTATGAATAATATGATGCAATAAAATATTATTGTTCCAAGAGTTTCTAAAGATGTTTTGATGCCTAGAATGCTGCTATTGTCCTATGAGAAGAAAATATCTGATATTGTGCTTGTAATCTGACCCTGAGAATGTCTTGAATAAGAGAAAAAAATGTTAATGCTATTATCCCAGAGAATAGAGTATGAGTCATAAAACACGTTGCATATTTCACATGAAATGAATAGTCCCTTGTATGCTTAAAATGAATAGAGATATGAATCGTTGACTTTCGAAAGTATTTTCATAAGATGTAAACTGACTCTGAATTACATGAAATAAACATAGGTAAAAGTAGCAAGATTACATCACAAGAAATATTTTCTCACTAATTGAATTATTGATCATTTCAGACGATGTAACATTTGTTCACAATCACCAATATATTGATACACTACAAGAATAAGGGCTTTTCTTGACGGTGATTTCCCGTCAAGAAAGGGGTATCTTGACGGTTGCGTATCCGTCAAGTAGGCCGGAGTCAAGAAAAGTCCCCCCTTTTCTTGACGGTCGCTGGCAGGGCTTTTCTTGACAGTTTTTTGCCGTCATATTAAGTAGTTTTCTTGACTATTTTTAGCCGTCAAGATAGCAGTTTTTTAAACCATCAATGTAGGCAAAAAAATTTATTAACTCCGGTCTATATGACGGTTATTAGCCGTCAAGAAAAACATTTATTCACAGGCTATTATGCAGCATGATTTGAATTAAAATTGACGTTTGACAACCGTCAAGAGAAGCTATCCAAAGTACCGTCAAGAGAAGCTTGCCAAAATTCTATCAAGAATTATATATAATATTAATCAAACACACATAATATCAATCCAGAAGCTACACACATCAAATTACTATAAAATCCAAATTTTATATTAACAAACTGTATTGTTCATACTACAAAAACTTCCAATACATAATATCATCCCACCACATGTATTCTTCATTTGTCCAACCATAACATAATCCAACCACAAAGTACACATATCTCACATCTGTTGTTTCCATACCACTTAAACATCCAAACCACTGACATCCATCACTTGTCACCACAAAACATAATCCAACCATACAAAATGAAACCAAAAAAATAGCAAACCAGATCGGAGCACATCTCTCATATCCACAGCATTCTCCTATTCACAGCATGCATGCACCTTCATTTTTCAGCAAGTTCCTGAGAGAACAAGAACACAAATTGTCAATATATTGAACTGCATTCTAACAATATCTTTTCAAGTATTATGGCCAGTTATATGGAAGGAAAATTACAGCAAGATAATCCATTCAACAATTTTAACATAGAATTCTAATATCTATTCATTTCAGATCAACCTTTTAAATCGGTGTCATCTCTCTGAAATAAGGAATAACTTAGCAGGTAAATTAGGCAATGAATTATGGAATTGTGGATTCTCTTCCATAAATACGGGGAAAAAACTAGTCGATAGTAAGCATTTGGATAAAAATAGCCAGTCATTAACAACAAATAAAATAGGTTTTCAATTAGCATAACTATGCAATAAAAACAAACTTTACCAAATTATGGACTTCTACTTATGGCATCTACCTTTTAATTCACCTTAGTCAAAAGCACTTACCCTAGCCATTTCCAAAATTCTACTCTTAGGCCTAGGCCACATACCGATGTTCATATTCCATTTCATATATGCATATACATATATATAAATTCCTAACTGTCTACCTACTAATCTATCTCTATAATATTATTCCTATTTAGGTAATATCCTATTATCTAGGTTAGGCATCACCTACCTTCATCACAGGTATTTACCTATTCTTAAACACTAGGTACTTATCCTTCTCATTTCCTTTGCCCATACCCACTCACATATTGGCCAAACATGGCCTGTATAGAGGGTTTAACCCTTTTTCTAACCTGTGCAACCCTCAGGGCCCATGGCCCTCACCCCTGCTGTCAAGAGCAGGTTAAGGTACGGCCTCAACTGTCCATTGGCCACCAAGGCCTGCACAAGCCTAGGCCTTCACATTTTCCCCTTTTACTCCTCCATCTAACTGTTACATAGATATAAAGTAACTGTTATAGGCTATTATTTTCCCTTCATACTGATACCATATATCAAACATGCCAGTTATCCTTACTCTTATATGTAACAGTATTCCCTTTTTCCTTTCCACATATATGATAGAAAGGATACAGAACTGATACAAAAATAGGCTCATATATATGATACATGATTCAGGACATTAACTAGTGATGCTCTGATTTCTCACTAACTCTCACTCTCATATCAGAGATACAACTCACATGCACTCATAATTCCTTCCTAACTTGCTACACTATTTCACTCTAAAATTCACTCCCTCACTAGCTGTCCTGCCTCTTCCCCCATCTAAACCCCTTGCCTATCCATCCACCTATATAGCCCTATCTAGCTCGCATAAGCCTACTGCTAACATTCATATATATATATATAGGATACATGCAATCTATATATATATATATATATATACATATACATACATTACATTCCCCTCACATCTCTGATACACTACACTAAGTATCTCAACTGATACTTATTCACTCACGTTGGCCAATGGCCAAGGCTCCAATCTGGAACTGACTTCTACTGGACTATGGCCAATCCCAGGCCACAATGGCTGCCAAACCATACCCCATACCTGCCCCATTGTTCAAGCAAGGCAAAACACTGCCTGCTGTCCACCTATTCTTCAAATCCTCCCTCTCTAAACTCTCATCCTCATATAGACTCATTCACACCTATTACTTGGTTAGACATAGGACTGAACTAAGTTTTCTGATACATGGTCAAGTGGCTCAACTGATACAAGTGAGACACTAACACACTTCGTAACACTCTTAACACTCACATTGTTAACACCATCACCCATAGGCCTATGGCCTGCCCATCTGTCCTGCTGCTAAGGTCTAAGCCCTCCTCAACACACGCCTAAGGCCTCTCCACATCTGCTGCACATGGTGGCCTCCTTTTCCTGCAGTGCAGGACAGGGTCTCTAAGTCCTCTGCCTAACTAAACCAAGCCATGGCATCTGCTGCAAAGCCCCAAGCCTTGATCACTTATACATACAAACCCTCTCCACTTACTGCTACTACATTGGCAGCAAGCATGCTGCCACTCTAACTCTTTGTCCTTACTTTCCCCTCATATAAACTGTCAACCTGAAAAAGAACACACCCTAACATTCAGAGCCTATATGTCTTTTACATACATACATATCCATACATATATATATCAACAACTACAAATGTCCACACATGAACCTATGCATATACTTACCACACTCCCACATACATATAATTCCTTAATTTATGCCAATTACCTGCACCCGACCACTGCTCACCTGCAGGAAGCCCCCTCTATGCTGAGGGAGAGGCAGGCTTGTCTGCCACCTACAATGCAGGCCACAAGGCTTATTGCCAAGGGTCCTTTCCTGCTGCAGAACAAGGAAACGCCTTCTCTAACACTCATCACCTATCTGATAAAGACACTCACATATACACTATCACTCAAGGCACTCATGCTAGGACTGAAATAATATCTTAACATCTGGACTTAGGAATTAAAGGCTAGACTAATACCATAGGACAGGACATATGAGTCTTGTGACTGAAATGAAGGAAATGGGGCTGTTACACTGAAATGGGGGACAGAGACTACCATACCTGAGCCTATTCCTCAATCTACATATGACTGATACCAACTCTCCTCTCACCCTCTAAACCTGACATTAGGATCTTTCCACACGCCTACATGACTTACATACCTACACTCTTATACTACATACAATTGCATACCATTCACTCCCTTTCTCTTAAACCAAAGCATTGATACTAACACATAGCTAACTGTAACTGAAGAAAAAAGAATGCCCAAATACTAGGACACTCAAATGGGCACTCTTCTAACATTAAACACTAGTTAATTACCATTAATGAAGGGGCTCCTAACGTTTACTCAAAAGAGAGAAGGGGATGCACTTCATACATGAACCCTTTGGATAGTGTAGTTATGTAATAGTGAATTAGCCTTGATTCACATAGGGCTCAAATGCAATCTCCTAAACTTGCTTAGAAAAACTAATTCCTATGATTCATATATTCTTTTTCTGGCAACTAAGTTCCACCTATTGTTATTTCCATGCATGTTGATGTGCTAACATCATCAATTAACAAGCCTAAGTGACAACATAGCAATAGTTCTTCAGCTATATATATATATATATATTTTTTTCAGCTATATATATATATATATATATATATATATATATATATATATATATATATATATATATATATATATATACATATATAACATTTATATATATATATATATATATAGCTAATTATAAAAAATAGTAAATAGAAAAAAAATGAGAAAATATAAGTGAGGACTGGTTAAAAGAACCTGTGACAATGACAGTGAGATGGCTGGCATCAACCCCTTGGGTGACATCTTCTACAGTAGAAGAAAAGCCAAAATCAGATGTCCTCCTACTCTCCATAGACAAAGACATTGAGAATACATATTGCAATAGATATTGTAGGTTAAAGGAACTAGTGTTGCAATAAAAATTAACACAAGAAAAGGAACTAGTGTTGCAATAATTTATATTTCTCATCAGACAGCTCGCAATAGCCAACAAGGCCAGGAATCTCACTCCATAATTTGTTCTATTTAACAAATTAAAATAAGAATGATAGATTTGGAATGTAAAAGTCTTGAAGACTGACATAGAGGATTGTTATTTTAAATAATACCCAGCTCCAGCAGAAGAAAAATTAGCTCCTACCAGAAGGTTCTTCTCACCGGCTCTGGACTCGGATATATAGACACAAAACTGGTACATAGTCTCAGCTGCAATTACCAACTTAAATAATAATATATTAAAAAAACTAGAACCAGAATAATTTCAAATTTTTGAGTTAGGAATACCAAGTCGGAAGAGAAGGCGGTGGCGGAGATCAGATTGAGCGCGGTGTCGAACACCGCGCCACCGACGTCCACCGCCCGGCCCGTCCGTCCCCTCATGTGCGATACCAGCTCCCGGACCTTCTTCCGCACGGTTGCCGCCACCATCGACAATCCTCGAGGAAAGACTTTGATCTAGGGTTAGGGTTTGGGGATAACATCGGATGGATATGGGAATTAGGGTTATATAAGAGAGAAAGGAGGAGGAAGAGAAAGAAGAGGAGGAAAAGGATGAAGAAGGGCTTTCCTTCTCCATCTACTGCGAATGAGAGAAGGAAGAGAGGAAGGGAGAGCAGAGAGAGAGAGAGAGAGGGGAAGGGAGAGCAGTGAGTTATTGAGTAGGAAGAGTTTACGAGAGATAGGGAAAAAGTTGTTGTGCTCTCCAATAAAAAAAAGAATCACAACCGTCAATAGATGTAAAAATTTGAAATAATTACAATAATAGCAGCAAAAAAAATAGCGGCAATTTTTTCGTACATGTATTACTTGACGGTTATCAACAAAACGTCAATATAAAAGATGCTCTTTCTTGAAGGATCCCTCGAAACCGTCAACATACATGCTATAGATGAGCTAAAGTAACAAAAAAGGTCGTCTCTTGACGTAAGCCTAAAACTGTCAAGACAAACCCTATTGTTGACGATTTCCGACGACCGTCAACTTATAAACCGTCAAGAATCGTCATTTTTCTTGTAGTGATATACTGACCCACCATCAGTCTGCACGCAGGTGCAAGATGAATTGAGACAGATAGACCAAAGTGATAGCCTGAGCCTCATCCTCAGGAGCCACAAATCAGAAGAGATGCCAAGAGATGGTCATCCGTTGCAAAGAGTTTATTTTGTACATAAAGGGATGTAATGTATGGAACGGGATCATTATAATATGTAAAGTTTATGAGAGATTGTAAGCTAATGCCATGTATCAGAAAGAAATGAGACTTGTAATCTGTTCAAAAGAATATCAATAAAGAGATTTGTTCATGTTACCATTTTGTTCAATATTATTCTGTAATATGTTCGCTGCTGTTTCAATTTCTGCTATTAAAGTTCCACTGCGTTATTGTCTATTTTATCTAAATTGTCATTATACAGGTCTTGGTCTTGTGCAAGCGCAATTTAGGTTTGTACGACATCACGCCCAAACGAGGACGATTGGTTCCACAAAATTCAAAGCGAGGACGAAAGGACTCTATGGGATCGGGGAGTGACACATACTGTGGTCAAAATGGGCACATATCACAATACTGTAGAATTAAAAAGTTAGTAGACATGAATAAATACACATGGATACCTAAAACTAACAATGCTGGACCCTCAAAGAAATAGGTACCATATGTCACATCTACTCGTCTTGTAGGCGGGCCAACTCTCTCATGCTAAAAGTAAATGGATCATCGATAGCGGATGTTCGCGACACATGATAAGTGAGGCATCTCTATTCGCAACGTTATCGATGAAAAGAGAAGGATATGTCTCCTTCGGTAATAATCTGATAGGTAATATAATAGGTAATGGTACTGTTGGTATTTCTTCTTATCTAGTAATAAAAGATATTTGTCTTGTAACTGAATTAAAATATAACCTTCTAAGCATTAGCCATCTTGCCGACATTGGTTATGGTATTAATTTTGTTAAAGACAAATATTCTATATATGATATGTCACCTGGTAATCCTGTCTATGAAGGAATCTGGGAGGATAATATTTATGTTTTCTTTTTAGAAAGTACTAACAGTGTAGGTAAGTGCCTAGTAGTCAACCATGATGAAAGTTGGCTATGGTATATGAGACTAGGACACGCAAACATGGATACCATTTCAAGGCTATCAACGAAGAAATTGGTAAAAGGACTACCGGAGATATCATTTAAGAGAGACATGCATGGTATATGTTGATTGCGAGAAAAAAAACAACTAAATCCTCATTTAAATACATCAAAGTTATCAGTACGTCTAGACCTTTGCAGTTGATACATATGGATTTGTTTGGATCTAGTAGAGTCGCCAGCCTTGGTGGTAAGCTCTATGCTTTTGTTATTGTTGATCACATATATATATATATATATATATATATATATATATATATATATATATATGGGTTTTTTTTTTATCAAACAAAAATGATGCACTTTTTGAGTTTGAGATTTTCTGTAAAAACGTTCAAAACGAAAAATATTTCATTATTACTCGTATCCATGGAGGCAAATTCGTAAATTCTAATTTTAAAAAGTTTTACGAAACAAATGGTTTTTCTTATGAATTTTTATGTCCTAGAACTTCTTAATAGAATGGTATTGTGGAGCGGAAGAATAAAACTCTAAGCGATATAGCTAGAGTCCTGCTAAACCCTCACAATCTTTCAAAATATTTTTGGGCTGAAGTTGTAAGTACAGCTTGTCATATTTTGAATAGGGTTCTGTTCGGCCTATATCAAAGAAGACACCTTATGAATTATGGTTTAACTGTATTCCTAATGTTTCGTATTTCAAAGTTTATTGATGCCGTTGCTTTATCCTGAACACCAAGGATAACTTAGATAAGTTCGACCCGAAAGCAGACGAATAGATATTCCTTGGTTATGATGCCAAAAGTAAGTATAAAGTTTTTAATAAAAGATCTATAATTGTTGAAGAATCGATTAACGCTTCATTTGATGAGCTCGACATCTATATAGCAATTGATAACTATGACGAAGACGTAAGAAACACTTTTAAAGCACCTGAAGATACTACCGCCGACAAAGACTATCTGGAGTCTACCTAAGGAGATGAAATTCATGCCAGACCATCCAGAGTCTCTTGCCATAGGTGATGTATCGAAGGGAGTAGGTACACATTCTTCTACTAGGAATATAGCTGCTAATATCGCATTCATTTTTCAAGTAGAACCTAAATCAGTAGTTGATGCATTTTTAGATAAATTTTGGATTTATGCCATGCAAGAGGAACTAAAATAGTTCGAGAGAAACCAAGTTTAGGAACTTGTTTCTAAACCTATTGGTCAATCTGTAATTGGTACCAAATGGGTGTTCCGAAATAAACTAAGTGAGAATGGACAAGTTCTACGCAACAAAACACGTCTAGTGGCTCAAGGTTATAATCAAGAAAAGGAATTGATTATGACGATACTTATGCTCTTGTTGCTAGACTATAATCCATTCGCATGCTTTGTGCATTTGCATATTTTCATGATTTTAAACTTTTTCAAATGGACGTAAAAAGTGCATGTTTAAACAGTTTTATAAAAGAATATGTTTTTATGAAACAACCCTTTTGGTTTGAAGATTTTTAATTTCTAGATTATGTTTTAAGTAACGTAAGGCACTTCATGGACTCAAACAAGAGCTTGGTATGATCGGATAAGTTCTTTCCTACTTCAAAATGGGTTTTCAAAAGGGAGAGTTGATACTACTTTGTTTATCAAATCTTCGAATGATTACATTTCACTTGTGCAAATTTATGTGGATAATGTTATATTTGGTTCTACTAACGAACATCTAAGTCAAGAATTTTTTAAATGTATGTAGGGTGATTTTGAGATGAGTATAATGGAAGAGATGAACTACTTCCTCGGACTACAAAGCAAACAAAACACTCAGGGAACCTTCATCAATCAAGCTAAGCATCCGAAGGACTTGCTGAAGAAGTTTGACTTCGACAACGCAAATCCTATCTGGACTCCTATGGCTACATCAATTGTAACCCCACTTTCCCGAATTTTAGTATGTCTTCTGATATTTTATCATTTTAGAAATAATTATTTTTAGTTTAATTTTGGGGAATATTAATTTCCTGATTAATAAAAACCTCTTTATAATTTTATGAAGAAGATAATTTGTTAATTATTTAAAGGGTTTAGAGAAGGAAGACTCTAGCAACTAAATTGGAGTGTTTTCCAAGAATCCTAACAACTTTCTAACAAACTCTCTAACTAACTTTTGGGCCTATTTTGTACTACAAACCAATGATTAGTAATAAAAAATTCTTTTGAAACTCTTTAATTTTCCCTCAGCATTATATAAGCCCTTTGTCTCCACCTCTTATTTTTGTAGTTGATAGAATCGGAGAGCAGAGCTCAATCCCTAAAATTTCCTCCTCCCTTCATCCCCCAAATTCTTCAAACCCTAACCCTAATCTCCTGAGATCGACCATGGCTCCGACGTCGACCATCCCCACTGACAGCGACGACGGCTAGTTGTCATCTCCTAGGCAATCTTCTCCGGCGACATCTTCTCTTCGAAGATTCGAACCTCGGCGTGCGAGGAGTCTCTTCCTCGATGACCCTTCATCGAGAGCTCTCCGTCCTCCTTCGGTGATGAAACCCATAGCGGCGCACCACTGCTGATGGCGACCAGGCATTTCTTTCGACAGCGACGCGCGCAGCCCCTCCGATGATTCTTCTTTCCGCGACGACGAGGAGAGTGTCGATCTTAATTTTCATTTTGATATGGAAATATTTACTGAGTTTTTGAGGAATCTCTCATTGTTTGGATTTTTTTTTTTTTTTCTGGTTTGGAAATTTTGATCGGGTGGCAGATCGTAAGGACATTTTGTTCAATCCGAGAGAGTTACAGAGGAACTGAGATTGAAATCCTTTATAAGTTTTTAGATCTGGACTCTTTGATTTTTTTTGGAAATTCCCTTTCGAATTCAAGAATAATTGTGAAACAATTTTTGGGATGCATTCCATCTGTTTGTGCAAATGTCCAGATCGAATCTCGTTCGTATTCGGGGACGCGAAAGACTGAATCTGATACAAACATTCTTTGTTTCACCCATCAGATCAAATCGATTTCCTTCGGGTAATGTTTTACTTTTTTTATTATTGAATTCATATCATTATATATCTAGAAGTAACGGGGTGTTGGGCAGATCGATGATCGGGATTGGGGGAAAGCTTATTTGTTCGTGTATAGCCATATAATCGTGTCCCGTAGATAGTTCGTGTCTAGCATGACGGGTGACCAGTGTCGGGATCGTGTACAGGAGGCAGGCGGGGACTGAAGTAGTTTTGTTGGCTTTGAATAAATGTTTTGCTAAGTTCAAATCGTATATTATTTTGGTGTTGTAAAAAAATTTACTAAGATTTTAAATGATGATTTGGGTGGGAGAGTGCAGTACTCAGCATGGACTATGCAAACGATTGGTTTGGCAAGAGGTCGGTTGTATTTTGGGTCAAGCCAAGGAAATGAGCTTGACGTTGGGCTTTTGTGTCTCTAATTTTCTGAACTTATGCATCTATTCTTGTTGAGTTCTAAATGTATACTATGTGTATAATTTAGTCGGACTTGGAGTTGTAGTTGGATGTAGCAGAGGTGAACTGGATTATAGGCCTGAAGGCTTCGGATGGGTTAGACTTTAATTGATTTGTAATTTAGACTGTAATATTTTGGTTGGATTATAACCACTGGGCATGGGTATGTTTAGCCCAAGGGGTTAGTAACAGAATAGAAGGAAATATAGATGGGCCTAGATCGGTTATTGTTATTAACAATTATCTTTAGTTTTAGTTTTGCCAAGTACTGTTTAAGTTAAGTGAAATATTTCTATCATTTAATTAATTTTAGATATTTTGATTGATGTCACTCAAAAAGGGTTGTGTAGTTATAAACATTTTACTGCTAGGGATATTTCTAAGTTATAATAATAGTTCTAGTTAGTATTTATAACCTAATTGATATTATTTTGCTATGGCATCATACTATTGACTATAAATCATCTTGCTAGTAATTTGTTAAGACTATAAAACTATTTTAGTCCCTATATATATATATATGTATATAGGTAGTAATATCCTTAGCTAGTTTATACTTATATTTAGCTTAGTATGAGAAATGGCTAATTAGCTAGTTATGCAACATTTGACTAGCATCTATAATTAGTTGGTTAATTAGAAATTGCTCAGTTAGTTGCCATTATTTAGATTTGGATCCATTCCTAATCATTTCTAGGTGGACATAGAGGCTACTACATTCTGATATCGATCTTCCAGAGCAAGGCAAGTACTTCTATGATTTTGACTCATTACTTCATGTCATGTTCTTTTTATATTGGACACATTGTTACACGACATGGTCTTGTACTCTAGTTCATGATCTTTACTTGTATCTGGGGATAGAGAAATGTTACGGATATGTGACCAAAGCCAAACGCTAGTTAGGCAATGCATGATAGTTTAGGTCTCACATTGTGCATGTAGAATTATAAGTCGTACCATTGTGCTTACATGATCGTGTCCAGCCGGTCGCATACTCTAGTAGCTATTTCAAATCACATGTCAGTTTCTTTTATACATGTTTCATATTCAGTCTGGTGGATTATGCATTTACAGTTTCATGTTCATCATGTTTCATTATCTCTTTTCTTGTTCACCATGTTGTACTTTATTGTAGAATGTACTTTGCTCCGCTCCTGACTGGATATGTTGAAGGTGAACTTGAGGATCTTGTCCAATCTATTATGGGCCAGAGCCCGAAGTCTTAGCTGAGCAGGATGGAGCCATGACTCAGGACTTAGATGCTACAGTTTTAGTTTCATTGCTTAGACTTGTTTAGAGTTTTACTTTAGATATTTGTATTGTGAGTTGTATCTTTATTCTTACTACCAGATTTGTCTCCGGTATTTTTATAAAGTTGTAATAATGACTAGTAGTATAGTGATTCTCTGAGACGTATAGATGTTGTGATGTTTTATTTTATCTTGTTACTTGCATTTTTCCTTAGACTTGTACAGCTTACTTCGTTTTGTCTACCAACGAAGGCTGGACATGTCAGACTCGTATCTGATTATTCGGGAGCAGATCGTGACATATTTTTAGTGGTGGCCCATGCAGGTCTCTTTATAATGGTACTTAAGCTATAGAGTACTATTGGGGAACCTGCTAGACTAAGGAAAACTCATCACAGCATAGGAAATCGGGGAAAATGGTTATGGTTATTATTACTAAGTTTGGTTATACTTATTAGTTACTAGGTTTACTTATTATTTTCTAGGACATAGCAATCAACCGTTTATTTTTCTATTACATGATGATCATGACACGGAACACCGGGACCACTGAACCCACTACACCCGAGGTGCTAGAGCTTCCACCGTCTCCTCCACTTCCTCAGACGATCACCATGGACGGCACGCAGCTGATGGAGATCTTTCAAAGATTCATTGATTCTCAAGGTGACCAGGCTGCCCAGATCAGAGCTACAGTTGCAGATGCACTCCGATCGAGGGAGGTTCCACCAGCTCCACCAGTACCACTGAGGCCAGGGACTGCTAGATATTTCAAGAATCTCCATCCCATGGAATTTTACGGCACCGAGGGGATTCTCTACGTCGACGAGTGGCTAGAGAACGCAGAGGGGCTGCTTCAGATCGCCCGAGTTCCCGCAGATCTACAGGTCGAGACAGCTAGTATGCAGTTGTACGACGTCGCCAGAGCATGGTTCAGAAAGGAGCCCCAGCTAGTTGCTGTCCAACTTCTCTGGGCAGACTTTAAGAATCTGTTCAATGAGAAGTTTTTCTCGGAGGCTGCCCAAATCGAGCTCAGGAACCAGATCGAGGCGCTACAACATGGCAACATAACTGTGGACGAGTACACCTCAGAGTTTGGCTGCCTCAGCCGCTTTGCAGAGAATCTAGTGAGCACTCCAAAGGAGAGAGGCCAGAGGTTCAAGAAAGAATTTACTCGAGAGATTCGCTAGGCGGTCACCATTAGCATGGTAACGACTTATGCAAACATCTTAAAAGTTGCCCAATAAGTCGAAAAGGACATGAAGCCAGAGAAGGACGAAAAGCCGCAGACCAAGTGGGACAGAAATGTTGGTGCCAGCAGTAGCCAGGACCCACCGAAGCGATACCACCAGGCGAAGACGCTAACACCTCATCCACCGAAGCAAACCCAAACGGCGACCATTTACGCTTACTATCATCACCCAGGACATCACTTCGATGAGTGCCGCAAGAGACTTGTTATATGGATCGTCTGCCCACCGGATGAAGGATTGCCAGCAGGCCATTGATCGTATTGCCTACGGACAAGCACAAGGAGCATCAGGACCGCAGCAGAGGGACCCATCTTTCCAGACTCCGCAGCCACAGGAAGCACTGTCGTATAGACGGGCCTATCTCATGACAGCTGAAGAAGTGGAGACTATTCCAATTCTGAATGAGTATTGAATACCGCGGGCATTTCTCGCATGGTTGGAGAAGACCATGGATCGCTACTTTTTTTAGATTTTCTTTTAGCATCTGGACTTTCCTAAAACTTGTTTCCTATCGGAGACTTGTTTCTAAAATCTCCTTATCTTACTGTTGTTCTTTAGTACCTAATAACTCATTATTGGATCTTTTGTTGTTTCTTAGTACCTAATAAAACTTTTTGTTTTCTAAAGAACAGATAACATCACTTTCTATCATGATTTGGACTATTAGAACTTATTTTTGAATTTTTCATAAACTCTTTAGAATTCCTATGGATAAAGTTAAAAAAATATTTGGCAACCTACTATGACGTGGTAGAGGCGCACTGCAGTTGTTTACCTAGATTATGGAGACTGTGGGTTCATTGCAGCTAGCTGTGCACTGGCAAGTCATGATCTAAGTTGAAGTAATTACAGGTATTCATAGGTTCTCGGATATTATTGAGGCTAAGTCCTAAATTCGTAATATTTTCTTGGGTTACTCCAACAATATTTGACAAAGTTGATAGAATAGTTTGGTAACTATTATTATCAGAGCCATGGAACCAAAGGTTCAATGCAGCTAGATGCATACTAGCAGAGCATGAACTCTAGGGAAAGTGACTTAAGATATGTATGATTTTCTGATACTATTGAGACTATATCCATATTTTTTCTCTTATCGCCATTGACAAACTTTACCGAAGTTATCTTAATTTGTTTAATTTTGGCTTTATTGAAAATCCTACCAACTAATTCAAATTTTCAGAAATTATTTCTATTGCCATAAGATTTATATAGAAATTTCACTTAATTTCTTAAACTTATTATCACTGTTTTCGAACACCGGCCCAATCTCTTTCATGGTTATATCATAAATCATTATTAAACCTTAACCCTGACTAGGCCTTTTGATTAATTTTGATCGTGTCCAAGAAATTTTTGTCATGCATAGGTTACCATTCTATCCTTGATCATGTTTTCGCGACTATATCGCCTTGGTACTACTCTAATCGTGTCATTTTCAATTTCTGTATCTGATTATTCTTGGGCGTGTCTAATCATGCCATCTGAAATTTCGAGGACGAAATTTTCTAAGGGGGAGATTTGTAACCCCACTTTTCCAAATTTTAGTATTTCTCCTGATATTTTAGAATTTTAGAAATAATCATTTTCAGTTTAATTTTGGGGAATATTAATTTTCTAATTAATAAAAACCTCTTTATAATTTTATAAAGAAGATAATTTGTTAATTATTTAAAGGATTTAGAGAAGGAAGACTCTAGCAACTAAATTGGAGTGTTCTCCAAGAATCCTAACAAACCCTCTAACTAACTCTTGGGCCTATTTTGTAATAAAAACCAATGTTTAGTAACAAAATTATTTTTTTTTCTTTTGAAACTCTTTAATTTTTCCTCGGCATTATATAAGCCCTTTCTCTCTCCTCATCTCATTTTTGCTGTTGATAGAATCGGAGAGCAGAGCTCAATCCCTAAATTTTCCTCCTCTTTTCGTCCCCCAAATTCTTCAAACCCTACCCTAATCTCTTGAGAACGGCCATGGCTCCGACGTCGACCATCCCCACCGACAGCGGCGGCGGCTAGTTGTCATCTCCCAGGCGATCTTCTCCGGTGACATCTTCTCTTCGAAGAGTCGAACCTTGGCGCGCAAGGAGTTTCTTCCTCGAAGACCCTTCATCGGGAGCTCTTCGTATTCCTCCGACGATGAAACCTATGACGGCACACTACTGCTGATGGCGACCATGCGTTTCTTCCAAAGGCGATGCACGCAGCCCCTCTGGTGATTCCTTCTTCCCGCAATGATGAGGTGAGTGTCGATCTTAATTTTCATTTAGATCTGGAAATATTTACTGAGTTTTTGAGGAATCGCTCAGTGTTTGGATTTCTTTTTCTGGTTTAGAAATTTTGATCGGGTGGCAGATCAAAAGGACATTCTCATTAACTCGAGGAAGTTATAGAGGAACTGAGATTGAAATCCTTTGTAGGTGTCTAGATATGGACTCTTTGATTTTTGTTTTGGAAATTCCCTTTCGAATTCAAGAATAATTATGAAACAATTTTTAGGATGCATTCCATCTGTTTGTGCAAATGTCCAGATTGAATCTCGTTCGTGTCTGGGGATGCGAAGGACTGAATCGGATACAAACGTTCTTTGTTTCACCCATCAAATCAAATCGATTTCCCTCAGGTAGTGTTCTACTTTTTTTTGATTGTTTAATGCATATCGTTATATATCTAGAAGTAACGGGGTGTTGGGCAGATGGGTGATCGGGATCGGAGGAAAGCTCATTTGTTCGTGTCCAGTAGATATTTTGTGTCCAGCATGACGGGTGACCAGTGTCGGGATAGTGTACAGGAGGCATGCGGGGACTGAAGTAGTCAGTCGAATATGGCGCGAATGAGAGTTTGAATTTAGTATTATAGGGTTGGATTTTGCTGGCTTTGTATAAATTTTTTGCTAAGTTCAAATCATATATTATTTTGGTGTTGTAAATAATTTTTACTAAGATTTTAAATGATGATTTGGGTGGGAGAGTGCAATACTCAGCATGGACTGTGCAAACGATTGGTTCGACAAAGAGGCTGGTTGCATTTTGGTCAAGCCAAGGAAATGAGCTTGACGTTGGGCTTTTGTGTCTCTAATTTTCTGAACTTATGCATCTATGCTTGTTGAGTTCTATGTGTATAATTTAGTCAGACTTGGAGTTGTAGTTGGATGTTGTAACGCCCCAATCCCAAAATTCGTAGGACTAGGAATATGTACATGCTAGTTGTATGTATACGCAGATTACTCTAATATATGGAATCTACGTATGCACACATAAGCTGTAATAAAAGAGCTCCAGCTCATTACAATATAACAAGGTCACAGGCAACAACTATATCTCATCCACAACGACAAATAAAAGAAATAACTAACCAAATGTCTCAACTGAATATAAAATAAAAATATCTGCCGGGCGGAGACAAATCCACTACCGAGCGACTGTATGAAATCAACGAAAAGAACGAGATAAAAATGGCAACTACATAAGTCCATCAACTAAGAGGAAAAATCAAATAGGCTTCGAATATGAGACCTCCTCGGCTGGAAATGAAGAGTCTAGTCCGGAATCTTACTCCTCAGGATACTGCTCGTCGTCTATACCTGGAGAGATCACCAGGTACTCAACGGGACGTAACAAGAGACATAAAACCATGTTATATGAACTGTCAGAATAGATAAATAATATGCAAAAGACCATCCTAGACAACAAATATGAAAAAGGGGATCCTAACCGTCTATCGTGCAATTAGAGGACAACTTTCACACACATGGGTGGAATTTAGGCTATGTGTACATGTACTGTTATCCAGTCATATGTATCAAGCCGTAACGTCCAAACTTCAGAGGGTAACTGCAAATGTATCTCGCCATAGTTCTATCCAGAGACTATGGTTTACCTGTTTGGCTTCCCATACGCACTAATGATTGTCCTCCTCTAAGTTTTTCCACACTGACCAAGTCATGTCCATGACCTGTCCAGTTTTGTAACTGCTTGAGTCTCTATATTCTAATCATAGCAGTTACGATTATCTAACCATCATACGACACTTACGTACCGATGATCAATCAAATACGCAGGTCATGCCCTTAGCAAACTATTTCAAACCGTGACATGTGAGTGTCATGGCTAAAGGAGATGTAATTATATCCCACAACAAGAAGGTAGTCCGCTAAAACTAAGTCAACATGCATACAATAAAAGAAAGCAACAGAAAACGACTAATAGAGTCATTTGCACCTAAGTATGACTTGGACGCGCAATTTATAACTGTCACGACCCGCTCCAGAATAATCGGACACGAGTCGGACACACCCAGCCTTTATCGTTGGACATGATGAAGTAACTTGTATCAATCTCTAGAAAAACTACAAGTCCAGATAAGAATGAATATAAACCACAGCATCTATAATATCGAATCCCAGAATCAAAGTACATGTCTAAGAGTTATTAGATTCATCCAGCTAAAAAAAAAGAAGTAAAGTCTGATAGTCTCAGGTACAATAGAACATAAACTGCTAAGGGTAAGATACTAGGCTTCCTCAGCCTCTAAGTCCAGAGCAACTCCAACTGGCTCTACTGCATCTATAGGCTCACAGCCATATTATGTGTCACACAATGCCTCCATCTCACCTGCAACATATCCTAGTCAGGAGCGGAGCAAAGTACAGTTCTAGGTAATGAACAAGAATATCATGATATGGAAATGAGTACAGGAGAACATGAAATATGAAATACAGGAAATGAACATGAAAGTACAGGAATGTAAGTACAGAAAATAAAGTACAGGAATGTAACCATGAACCTGAAGTACAAGACATGACAAGTGCACAATATTTGAAATACAACTAGCCTATGTGACCGGCTGGGGTGAGTACAAGAATATGTACAGGAGTACATGAATATCGGTACAGCTTAGGACCCGCGTGCACGTTGCGAGGCCTAAGCTATGTACATGAATATTATAACCGGGGTTTGGTCACATAGCTAGTGTATTTCCCCTCCCCGATACAAGTAAGTACAAGAACAGAAAATACAAGGGTACAAAATATCGTGTCACGTCGTGTCATCAAGAGAAGTACAAGATATGTAAATGAACAAAAACCATAGAAATGTACTTGCCTTGCTCTGGGAAATCAAGTGTACTAGATGGAGCTGGATGTCATCCTGTTATATGATTATAAGTTGGTTAAGGTTATACATAAAGGTATAGCTATCCTATTATTTCTAAATAGTTTGGCTAATATGAATTAATACAAGAAGTTCACTAATCTACATTAATCCTCAAAGTACTCCTATAATTAATATTCACTTATTTTTATAGAAACATATGTTAATAAAATGACTTAGGTACATACACAAAAATTTACATGCAACTGAACGTATATAGAAGAATTCTTGTACCAATTGTCATTATAGAATATTATTATAATACCTCAAGGAGTACTGGTACCACCTAATACCACATATGGCCACCCATGCTTCTTGTTTAGTCTAGACTAGGACTCATCAAACTTCAGTCGAAACAAGGTAATACCAGAACCTGGAGAAAAGAGTAAAAATGACACTCCATCTCTTCCAAAACCTGACCAACATTATCCACACTAATACTCTCTATTCCAGTAAGGTCAGTGAGTTAAATTAGAACTCAACTGTCGAACAATCATCAGTCTTCAGGATACTTTAGGAGAAATCTTATTCACAAAATTACTGATCTGCAGGGAAACACTTGTTACTGCTAAGGCTAAACTAAACATGCCTACAGTATCTTGCTCAGGATGCATACATCTACACCAAAGCAAAACAATCTCAGGTTGTAGTAGACTTCGATACCAATAGCTAACAGGGCTACCAAGCACTTATTCAAAAAAAACACAACTCACTACTAACAGTCATAAGCAAGGCAAAATCCACCCTTGACAGTCATCTGATAACTCAACTGACCCACAGAGATTGACAGAACCAAAAGCAAGGTTATAACAAAACTTCACAAGTTCATGACAGTCAAGTAATAAGCAAAGCTTGTCGGATTTAGGAAAACTTAATTAGGAAGGCTCAGTAGTGATACTCTCAGCATGGTTAATCAGAAGGATACATTCTATGGTCAGAGAACAAATGATTGATCTAAAATGGAAAAATCCTTAGTTCTCACAGTTAGGGAGAATTGGTTCATTCCTCATTCCTGTCTGTAGCAGAGAAAACCAAAAGCAACACTTGAATCATGCCAATTTAGCTCAATCATTTGAATGACAAAATTCAACCTGCCTTAAAACCAATAACTCAAACTCGATTAGCCGAGCACCCCTACCTCAGTGATTCACAGATCACACCAAAGACATAAAACAGATGCTAACTGGCACACAAACTAAGCAATCAAGCTGAAAAATCTTTAAAGGCCAAAAAGGAACTTAATGTTCAAATAACAGTTATCATCTACTGATAACTTAAATAGGCTTCAGTAATTACTCAAAACCAAAGTTCTTAGAAATAGAACATCATAATAAATCAAGATTCAAAACAAAATGAAATCCTATGACTAATCTACCAAGTTCCTGATACAATCCCTCTCTAACATTCAAAATAAATGGGCGACAACCTTAATGAAAGAAGTTAGAGATTTACCTGATGGAGATATGATCTGATTGCACCTGGGGTCACAATTTGACACCCAGCTACTTCAACTTGATCCGGTCCAAAATTTTTTGAAATAAAGGATCGAACAGTTGCAAGATAAAGCAGGGAAGATTAATTCCAGATTATTCAAGTTTACACTTAGGCAAGATACAAGGATTGAATCGAAAAGTATAGGATCGGATACTCACTCTTGTATCCAACTTAAGTTCTCGATCGACTCAATCGTGTCCAATCGATTAGATCCAGAGAGTCTAATGAGTTGGTACCAGAATAGTGATGAAAAAAATCAAAAAGGAAAGATCCCAGAAATAATTCATCAAATACATCAAAGGCTCAATATGAAAATATGATTGATACTTACTTTCGACGAGGATTTGGATTGAGGCGACGAATACAACTTGACAATGGATCTCCACGAAGATGAGAAATCTTGGTTGAGCTATTCTCACTTAATAGGATCTCTACGAGAATTGATAAGGAACAGTGGATCAAGGCTTGCTCAACCAATCAGAAATTGAGTTCATACGAGTTGTTGATAACTTACTAGGATCGAATTTGGTACGAATTGGAATTGAAGACGAAAGATATCCACTCCTTCGTTCCAGCAAGGATCTACGGAAGGACAACTCAGCAGTGGTTCACTACTGCTTCTAAGAAGAACTCCATGGCCAACTCCAAGCCTCGTTGAGAAGAAGAGGAAACAAACGAGGGATCGGCAGCACTACTTTGCAACTGTGACGAATGGATTGAAGAGGCTTCGTATATAAAGAGTTGGGGAAAAATGAATTGAAGTTTGGAGAATGAAATTGGTAGGAAAATTGGCAAGATTCTCCACTACTAAAACGGTTGCAACCGAGTTTTGAATTTTATTCTCTCCTAAGTTAGTTCAGATGAAGAAGAAGGGAAATCAAAACTAAAGGATGACAGTAAACAAAAGGGCCTTTGGACCAGGAAGCCCAAAAGCTAAAGTCAGCCCAAAAAGAAAAAAAATGTTAAAACAAAATAATTAATCAATACCATATGATATCTATAAATTAATTGATTTACAACTTAAAAACTTCTAATTTCGAGGAGGTGGGGTTACAATAACATAAGGAACTAACAAGTATGAAACAAAATAAATAAATGCTAAAAATAAATAATATGACAGTAATATAGCAAGGTATACTTGTCTGGTGGTTGTTGGGTGTTTTGATGACGTCCAGTAGAGAAAATCAACAAGTCGGAAGAGGCTGCAAGGATGGAACTTTCGCAAACATCTCCGGATGCTGAAACAAACATCACCAAAGTTTTTGGAATTTAAAAAGTCTAAAAATGCCTATCCAAAAGTCTAATTTTGGACACGTACAAAATTATAATTTCGGATCAAAATGATGTCCACCGTTGGATCCGCTTTGCACCGAAAAGTGTACCAAACCCTATGGTCTCTAAAGTCGTCAAACTATATGTCTATGCGTCCGGTTTTTCGATACGAACTCAACGGTATGTCCCTTTTTGGACTCCGATGAGGCGTGCACAAAATCGTCCGTTGAATCGGATCGTGGGCCCGCAAAACGTCGATTCGGTCAACTGTCTCAAATTCGGACCAAACTTGGCTCACAGGACCAGAAAAATAATTCGAGTCCAATGGCACAAGTTTCATCGCGATGTGACGAGTGTGAACAAAGTAATTGAAAATTTTCTGAAAAGGTTGATACGGCATTCTTCGACGGATACGGGTCGAATTCATCGCGCACACGCAACCAATTCGAATTCCGTCAAAGTCCACACATCCACAAAGTTCGTACGCGCCTTTCGATGCCCTCGGTTTGCGACGGAGTCATCCAGTTTGTCGGGACGGACCCCGTATCGAGAATTTTCAAAGTTTTTAAAACAGATTTTTCTCTATATTGGAACTAGAATTAAACATAAATTACATGACTAGAATTAGAACTGTTTGAAGGGTCTTAAACCTGGTCAGGTTGTCCACAACTCCTTTCAGTTAGATTTTGAGACTCTAATATGCTGATTGAAATTTGGCTTCCAAAATAGGTCGCTGAACTATCTATGAACTGTTCATGAAACACAATTTTTTTTGATTTCTACAGAGAATTTCCGAGGATTCTAATGAATCCAAACTAAAAATACTTGCTAGGGTTCCAAACTGGTCATGTTGGCGTTCTACTTAAGTTTACGGAACTGAAATTTATGGAGTAGACATGAAGAAATCGATCTTTAAATAGGGGTACCTGGTCGGTGGTGCTGTTGTTGCACAACAGCCAAGGCCCTCGGATGGCGGAGCTCCGGCGGTTCTAGGCAGCACACGACAGTCAGGAAGGGTCGTCGGGGGTCAGGGTCGTGGCTCGCAGCAGGAGCACGAAAGTTTGAGTCTTTGGTGATCGGATGAGGCAGATGGGATGGGTTTTGTGTTTCGCTAAGTACATCTATATATATATATATATATATATATATATATATATATATGAGATTTTAAACCGATTTCTAATAGGATTTGGACAGACTTTAGATTAAATTTTTGATCTAATCTGAAAAGAATCACATGGGGATTTGAATGGAACATATTTGAAAAGATTTGGTGAAGAATTTAGGGAGTTTGAATTTTGAGAACCGGGTTGGTTTCTCCTATCTACGCTCGCACGAGCTCGGGACAGGGGTGGGTGAACATTGAACAGTGTCCGCGGGCACTGTTCACCCGAGTTTTTTTTTTTTCTTTCTTTCCTTTTTCTTTTTTCTTTAATCTTATATGTGTGTGTGTGTGTGTGTGTGTGTGTGTGTGTGTGTATGTGTGTGTGTGTGAAACTACAACTAAATATCAAATTAAGTCCAGAAAAATAAAATCTAAATCTAAAAAATATTTAAACATATTGTATGGATATTTTACCTATATATATATATATATATATATATATATATATATATATATATATATATATATATATATATATATATATATATATCAAGCATGTGTGGTGTGATGGGTACACCCATGCTTGTGTACGGGGAGGGCCGGGTTCGAGACCCCGCGGGCGTGAGGGTTGTTGGGGTTTGGGGAACTCGGCCGGGGGAGGGGGGCGGGTAGGCGGGGCCGGGGGGCCAATAGCCTATAAAATATATATATATATATATATATATATATATATATATATATATATATATATATATATATAATGATAATAATAGTAAATATAAATATAATAGTAAATAATAATAATAATAAATGAAAATAATAATTATAGTTATAGTGACAATAACAAAATAATTGGGGTAGCTAGGTGGGTACAACTACAATCACTATTATTATATTATAAATAATATTTAGTTCAAAACCTTTCAAAACTAAACAAATAAATAATAAGTAAATAATAAATAGATATTAAAACATTGAAAGATAACAATAGTATGGTTCAATAATTTGGGACCAACTAACTACTAAAATAAATAAATTTAGAGATATCTATAGCTAATATACTAGTCATGGCACACGACCGCACAAGCCGTGCCATACTTTCGAGTCAACCTACACAACAAAACTTAACCATGACTAAGGCTATATTTAAATAAAGATATTTTTTTAATATAAAAATATAAAATATTTTATTTAAGCAAAATATAAAAGAAAAAAATTCTATGAAAATTTAGGGGTTTACAGATGTAGCAGAGGTGAACTGGATTATAGGCCTGAAGGCTTCAAATGGGTTAGACTTTAATTGATTATAATTTGGACTGTAATGTTTTGGTTGGATTATAACCACTGGGCCTGGGTATGGTTAGCCCAAGGGGTTAATAATAGAATAGAAGGAAATATAGATGGGCCTATATCGGTTACTGTTATTAACAATTGATCTTTAGTTTAAGTTTTGCCAAGTACTGTTTAAGTTAAGTGAAATATTTCTATCATTTAATTAAATTTAAATATTTTGATTGATGTCACTCAAAAAGGGTTGTGTAGTTATAAACATTTTACTGCTAGGGATATTTCTAAATAATAATAATAGTTCTAGTTAGTATTTATAACATAATTGATATTATTTTGCTATGGCATTATACTAGTGACTATAAATCATCTTGCTAGTAATTTGCTAAGACTAGAAAACTATTTTAGTCCCCATATATGTATGTAGTTAGTAATATCCTTAGCTAGTTTATACCTATATTTAGCTTAGTTTGAGAAATGGCGAATTAGCTAGTTAGGCAACATTTGACTAGTATCTATAATTAGTTGGTTAATTAGAAATTGCTCAACTAGTTACCATTATTTAAATTTTGATCCATTCCTGTAAACCCCCAAAATTTTGGAGAATTATTTTATATATATATAACTGGTTATACATGTTGTGGTGAATTATTTTATATTTTATAACAAGTTTGGTATTTAATTGTGTAATTTTTTATAGCAAATTAGCAACAAAAATGCTACTATTAGTTTTTCTTGCACAATCTCACTCAAAATATATTTTCAAGTGATTACTGAATTTTTAGAAAAATTTTAGATTTTATTCTAAATATTTTATGATATATTGCACTAATCAAATTATTTAGTAAATAGCAAGATATAGAAAGTTTCGATTATTTAAATCAAAAGCCAGTGTAAATATCTTTCTATGGATCTACTTGCCAAATAATTTCTTTAAAATATTTTATAAGTTTTAGTTAAATTATTAGGATTTTGTATATCTTATTTGGTCATATAATTATTAAATGCTACATATATATATATATATATATATATATATATATATATATATATATATATATATATATATATATATATATATATATATATATATACACACACACACACAAATGTATTTACTTTTAAAAAAAGAAAAAAAAAGAAAAGAAAAATAAAAATATAACTCAGTCCACTGTTCCCCAAAGGGAACAGTAGCTAATGCAAGCCCGCAGGGCTCGGCCCACCATTCCCCCTAAACAGCCCGGCTAAGCCCACAAAATCCCTCCCAAGCCCGACTGTAGCACAGCCGCTACCTATATGTACAGCGCGTGAGACATCACCCCGAAACCCTAGCAACTACCTCGTCGACCTCGAGGAGCGACTCCAGCGTGACCCGCATACTCCGGCGCCGCCATCCCGCCGCCGACGACCGGCCGCCGTCGCCTGAACACCACCGGGCCGACCCAAAAACAGAGTAGCTCTGTTTTACTCGACCACATGTACGCCAACTTGCCCCTCATCGTTCTTCCATCATACTCGACTACTTTCGATTTCGTCGAATCCTACATAGAGCCAATCTAACCCACTCTAAACCCCTCCAGATAGAATCTAGTAAATCCTAATATCTTGCTCTGGAAATTGAACGAAACTTCCCGAGAAAACTGTCGAAACATGACAGTTTTAGGTTGCCCAAAACATCGATTTGGAAGCCGATTTTTGCCCCATACGCTGAGGATTTCAGCAAACCAACTAAAAATAGTGAAACACAACATATACGGGATTAAAAAGCACCTCTTAGACTTATATTTTTAGTTATTATACAGGAAGATAATAGATATTAAAGATTCAAAAAAATCTATTTTTGAAACTAAAAAATTTAGAAAACTTTTCTCGATACGGCGTGCGTCCCGACAAACCGGGCGACGTGGTCACACGCTATACGCATCGAAAGGCGCGTATGGACGTTGCCGACGTGTGGAAACTGATGGAACTCAGTTTCGTCGTGTGTACGCAATAAAATCAGTCCGTATCCGTCGAGATACCCCCGTATCGTCAATTTACAAACTTTGCCCTAACTTCGTGTATAGTCGTCGATTCGAGACGAAATTTGTGCCAACAGGTCCGAATCGAAATTCTGGTCCTGTGTGCCAAGTTTGGTTCGATTCTAAGAAGGTCGAATCGGAACCCCTTTTTGGCGGGCCCGCGACCCACTCAAACGGGCGATTTTGTACGCGGCTCCTCGGAATCCAAAACTGAATATACCATTGAGTTCCTCTCCTCAAACCGAATTCATAGACATATAGTTTGACGACTTTAGAGACCATAGATACTGGCACGCATTTCGGTACAAAATAGGTCCAACGGCGGACATCGTTTTAACCCGAAATTACGATTTTGCCTATGTTCCAGAATTTAACTTTTGGACAGGCATTTTCTAGACATATCTTTTATACCGAACACGTTCGTGATGTTTTTTCAGCATCCGGAGCTCCTTATGGATTTTGACTTTCGTGCTGACGATACTGATTGTTGGATTTTGCTGCTTCTCGCACCATCCTCAGGCAAGATACCTTGCCTTATTTACTGTTCATAATTAGATATATCTTTATTTATTTATTTACTGCATATTTATTATTTGTTCTCAGTTGGATCCATTACTTGCTATTTTTAGTTCACTTTATTTTACTTTCGGTATTTTTTTTCCTTCTTGCCTTTTTTGTATGCATATGGACCTAGTCATAGCGAACTACCTTCTGTTAGTGACCTTGGGAGGGAGAAGACAGTTAAATGTATGGGCTACCCCAAATCCAAAAGCTGTAGTAACTGCGTACTACGGTAGTCGAGTCGCGAAAGTCACTAGCCTCGAGCTATGTGGACTGATGGGTCACGTGGGCCGCTAGCCTCGAGTTATGCCGGCTGATAGTATTGGTACTTGACGTGTGCATGTCGTGAGTTATTACCTTGTCCTGGGGGAGTCAGCCTTCACTTGTCCATACATCGATATGTCTTCTAAATTGCCTACTAGAAAGGATAGGAGACCTTAGCAAATTTTATGTTCCAGTCATGGCATGGAAAAATGTCACATCGCGGAATAGTAAGTTATCTCTTGTCCTTGTTTGGTTGTAGGGGTAGCCTACTATTTCGATAATAGGATATTGAGTCGTGTTATGGTTTGGACACTTTTACTTTATCTTTATTTTATGGTGCATTTATATTCAGTTCATATGGCATGTTCTTTCTGTATCTTGTTACGTCCCTCTGAGGACCTGGTGATCTCTCCAGGTATAGACAATTTTCCGCAGGAGTATGGCTCTGTACTGGATCCTTCATACCTTGATGACGAGGCGTCTTCTGCTGATACCTAGATTCATGTTGTTCCTTGAGACTCATAGTGGACATCTATTTTGAGAATATTTTTATAGTTGTTTGGTGTGGGCATGTGCACCCGGCTATATTTTGACTCACTCATTTATTCTATTTGGACTTCTTATAACTTCTGTATTTGCTATGGATGAGATATAGTTTATTGATTTATTTGGCCTATGATTTATATTATTACAGCTTATGTATATATACGGGAATTATATATATTGGAGTGTTCATCGTATATGCAGCTGACATGTCTACGTACTTGGTCCTAAGTATTCTGGGACTGGGGCTTTACATGTTTTTGTAATGGCCCATGCAGGTCAGAAAATATTATTGGGTTACATGACTGTGCCCAACAAGCCTGCATATAGGAATAGGAATAGTATCTCATCCACGATTATTGCCTCCTTGACCGCCAAACTTTTCGAACTCTCTCTGATTACCTGTACTGCCTAATATCTAACCCTTCATAATATCAGTCAAATTCATGCTTGGTAGAGGTTAGGACGACGATTCGTACTAGGTAGACATGTTCCATCGTTACTAGCTTAACTCTTATAAGTTGGGTAGAATGCCCCACGATCTAACCCTTCCTTTACCGTAACCATGGCCTCAGACAAGACGACAGTAGGACGTCTATATGGGCACGAAACCCAAACAAAACTTCGATATTTAAAAGACCAAAAAAATTATATTCTTTTATCATTATCTCGCGTACTTATGTTTTACCATCTTGACCAATGCTGCTTTTATAGCCGAGATTTGCAAGCCTAATCATTTTTCAAGCTTCTTCATGACATATATGTTATTGGAGATACCCCACTAACATATTGTTTATCAGAATCGGTACATGATGGTCTGATCAACCTAATGCACTTGGTTCTCTCTTCATAAATTTATTCAATGAGATATAGTTAACTTGTTTCCCCAAAATCTCATCCGCAACTGCGTTGACAACTCTCCTTCAACTGCTTGACCTGTAACTTGTTTGAATCTATTCTAAGGTTATCCTATTTTTGTGCCAGCAGTATGGATCTACGAAGCGAACGCAGCTCTACCTTGGCCCTCACCTCTGATGATGCGTCCACCCAGGAGGAGTAGAATCCTCCAATGACCCCGATGACTCCGTATCAGCCAGGACAGCCGCAGATTACCATAACCCCATCAATGGTACAACAGGAAACCTAAGTGCCACCAGTAATCCAGACTGGACAGGCTACAGTAGTACCACCCGAGGAGAATGTACCATCACCTCTACCACTCACTCGGCAGTATCCACCTCAGTGCGGGCCACAGATGCCTCCACCACCAGAGGATGGAAACCCTACTACACAGTTCATGTATGCCATGATACATACTCAGTGGCAACAAGCTGAACTGATGAGGCAGAGCATGACGGAAGCACTAACTAGGCCCCCACCTCCATCTCCGACACCGGTACCAGAACCAGCTCTACATCCATATGAGGGTTCTATCAAGGACTTCATGGATATGAACCCCAAGCCCTTCCGAGGTACCGAAAAACCACTAGGGGTCACCGCGTAGCTTATCAGCACAGAGAAGTTACTGAGGGCGTCCCAGTTGCCAACAAATGATTGGATGACAGCAGTAGACTTGCTCTTAGAAGATAATGCCCATCATTGGTGGGAAGCCGAAGAAAGACGCTTGGGAGCCAATCAGACTTGGGAAGAGTTCTACAAACTCTTCAATAAGAGGTTCTTTCCTATCCATGTATGTGATGTCCTCTATGATCAGTTCCTACACCTCAAGCAAGGAAACATGACCGTAGATGAGTACGATGCAGAATTCAGCCGACTGAGTAGATTCAGTGAGACACTGATTCCTACTGATCAGGAAAGGGCCAAGAGATTTCACCAAGGATTGACACCAGAGCTCAAGAAGCATACCACAGTACAATCTAGAGTTTCTCATGCTGCAGTATTAGAAGAAGCTAGAAGCCAGGAACTCCTTAACAAGGAAGTACAACAGGCTCATAGACACCATATTCCAGCAATTGGGCCAAGTAACCTTATCCATGGTAGACCAATCAGACATTCTATGACACCACAACCACCAAGAGCATCACCCTATCCAATTGATGAGCTTCTTACATGCCGCTTCTGTCATAGAAAAGGTCATGTCATCAAGGATTGTCGTCGCGGATTAGGACAATGCATGATTTGTGGCTCCAATCATAACAAAGCCCGAGACTGTACAGAACAACTAAAAGCAGCACAACAGTGGATGCAAGGACCCATAGTACCAAGACCAATAGCAGAGACCAGTCAGCTATCACATGGAGTTTATCCTAGAGGATCACACTTAGCGGACCAATCTATGAACAAAGGCATGGACAAGCATTTAGCATAGCCATGATAGAAACCCATCATGAGGTGGAAGATTTAGTAGGTATTACTCTAGTTACACCATTTATTAGTTTTAGACATGGCTTAGCATTAGATCAACATATTCATTAGCTTGGTCAACATGCATAGCATAATACTTGTCGTAATATGAATTACTAGTTGCCAACGATAATGCATATGCAGTACCTTCGACACTATTAGAAATCTATTGACTATAGTCTAGCAATCTTATTACAGATATTTATGACTTAGTAGCTAGAGATCCTTGCATGATTTACCTTATAATTTGTTACCCCATCAGTAATCGTCTGGTTCTATAGAAGAGTGAATCATCCAACAACCTCGGTACATGTATCATCCTGGCAACCCTCACTAACGCAGAAGCGTAAAGATGACATGGATAATCATTTCACTATTGTCCGAAATTCGAAGAACAATCTTTGACTTACACAGTTCCTCCAACCGAGCAAATAACCTAGTAGTTCACAACGTCCACTTCTATCTGCAACACTATGGATACTCATATTGTGACTTTAAAATTTGGAGCACAACATTAGTCTTTTTATTCCAACAAATTTTATACGCAAGACCTAGACGATCCCAACTTTATTTAGGCATATCATATGCCACACAAACATGTCCCCTTGTACTCTATTTTTGGATGCGACTTTGAGTCAAAAGGCTAAGTATAACCCTTACCGTAATACCGGTGTACTTTCCAACTTCAATTCGAAATCCAACCTTGACTCAATTCTTCCAACCCAGTAGATGTGGTGATCTACTCGAAATCCACTACGCACATGCCACTAGCGTGCCACTCAATCGAGGCCCCATGTGCTACTTATACTCAAAAGTCACAGAAGGCATATTTTTGGACTTAAGGAACCTAATAACCATCCGACTGACAATTAGCTCAACCACTCGAGTTGAAACTTATTCTAGGCAAACCTCAGTTAATAGGAATGGTTTAGACTAATTTTTAGGGATCTTGCCCAGCCCATATAGTTTAAAATCCAAGGCGTGAATTAATCAAAATCGGTTCCAACGGAACTAATAAAATATTGGTTTAAAACGTTTAACCCTATTCATATCACTTGATACCTCTACCGTGATTTTAATATTAGGAGCATAATATTAGCCATTTTCTTTCCGACCAATTTTACCCCCATGAAATAATCAAGCCACTCTATACACCTGACATACATGTCCCACACAAACACACCATCATGTGCTCCGTTTTAATTACACCTCGTGCACGAATTATTAACCCTTAGAACAACCACGGATGAAATTCCCATCCCACTTGACTTTTTCCATACAAGACCAAACCAATCCCTAACAACTAGATACCCATGATCCATATACCCTATCTTGTAGAAAATGGTGGCAATTCAAATTTTATTATGACTATCTCCACCCTCTTTCCAGAGACCAAGTTACGAAATGACTACCTGCTCTCCCTTCGTATTCAGCCTCACTATATTCTTCCACTAAGATTTATTGATATATTTTTATATTAAGTTTTATTTTAATATCGAGGACAAAATTTTTATAAGTTTGGTAGGATGTAGCCCCCAAAATTTTGGAAAATTATTTTTTTATATATAACTGGTTATACATGTTGTGTTGAATTATTTTATATTTTATAACAAGTTTGGTATTTAATTGTGTAATTTTTATAGCAAATTAGCAACACAAATGCTACTATTAGTATTTCTTGCACAATCTCACTCAAAATATATTTTCAAGTGATTACTGAATTTTTAGAAAAAAATTAGATTTTATTCTAAATATTTTATGATATATTGCACTAATCAAATTATTTAGTAAATAGCTAGATATAGAAAGTTTTGATTATTTAAAACAAAAGCCAGTGTAAATATCTTTCTATGGATCTACTTGCCAAATAATTTCTTTAAAATATTTTATAAGGTTTAGTTAAATTATTAGGATTTTGTATATCTTATTTGGTCATATAATTATTAAATGTTGTATATATATATATATATATATATATATATATATATATATATATATATATATATATATATATATATATATATATATATATATATATATATATATATATGTATTTACTTTTAAAAAAAGAAAATAAAAGAAAATAAAAATAAAAATAAAAATATAACTCAGTCCACTATTCCCCGAAGAGAACAATAGCTGATGCCAGCCCGCAGGGCTCGGCCCACCATTCCCCTTAAACAGCCCGGCTAAGCCCACGAAATTCCCCCCCCCAAGCCCAACTGTAGCACAGCCGCTACCTATATGTACAACGCGTGAGACATCACCCCGAAACCCTAGCAACTACCTCGTCGACCTCGAGGAGCAACTCCAGCGTGACCCGCACACTCCGGCGCCGCCATCCCGCCGCCGTCGCCTGAACACCACCGGGCCGACCCAAAAACAGAGTAGCTCTGTTTTACTCGACCACAGGTACGCCAACTTCCCCCTCGTCGTTCTTCCATCATACTCGACTACTTTCGATTTCGTCGAATCCTACATAGAGCCAATCTAACCCTCTCAAAACCCCTCCAGATAGAATCTAGTAAATCCTAATATCTTGCTCGGGAAATCGAACAAAACTTCCCGAGAAAACTGTCGAAATAGGACAGTTTTAGGTTGCCCAAAACATCAATTTGGAAGCCGATTTTTGCCCCATATGCTGAGGGTTTCAGCAAACAAACTAAAAATAGTGAAACACAACATATACGGGATTAAAACGCACCTGTTAGACTTATATTTTAGTTATTATACAGGAAGATAATGGTTGTTAAAGATTCAAAAAAAATCTATTTTTGAAACTAAAAAATTTAGAAAACTTTTTCCGATACGGCATGCTCCCCGACAAACCGGGCGACGTAGTCGTGTGCTATACGCATCGAAAGGCACGTATGGACGTTGCCGACGTGTGGGAACTGACGGAACTCAGTTTCGTCGTGTGTACGCGACAAAATCAGTCCGTATCCGTCGAGATACCCATGTATCGCCAATTTACAAACTTTGCTCTAACTTCGTGTACAGTCGTCGATTCGAGACGAAACTTGCACCAACAGGTTCAAATTAAAATTCTGGTCTTGTATGCCAAGTTTGGTTCAATTCTGAGAAGGTCGAATCGAAACCTCTTTTTGGCGGGCCTACGACCCACTCAAACGGGCGATTTTGTACGTGGCTCCTCGGAATCCAAAACTGGACATACCGTTGAGTTCCTCTCCTTAAATTGAATCCGTAGACATATAGTTTGACGACTTTAGAGACCATAGTTACTGGCACGCATTTTGATGCAAAACGGGTCCAACGGCGGACATCGTTTTGACCCGAAATTACGATTTTGCCCTGTTCCAAAATTTAACTTTTGGACAGGCATTTCCTAGACATATCTTTTATATCGAACACGTTCGTGATGTTTGTTTCAGCATCCAGAGCTCCTTGTGGATTTTGACTTTCGTGCTGACGATACTGATTGTTGGATTTTGCTGCTTCTCGCACCACCCTCGGGCAAGATACCTTGCCTTATTTATTGTTCATAATTAGATACATCTTTATTTATTTATTTACTACATATTTATTATTTGTTCTCAGTTGGATCCATTACTTGCTATTTTTAGTTCACTTTATTTTACTTTCGGTATTTTTTTCCTTCTTGTCTTTTTTGTATGCATATGGACCTAGTCATAGCGAACTACCTTCTGTTAGTGACATTGGGAGGGAGAAGACAGTTAAATGTATGGGCTACCCCAAATCCAAAAGCTGTAGTAACTGCGTACTGCGGTAGTCAAGTCGCGAGGGTCACTAGCCTCGACCTATGTAGACTGATGGGTCACGTGGGCCGCTAGCCTCGAGTTATGCCGGCTGATAGTATTGGTACTTGACGTGTGTGTGTGTTGTGAGTTATTACCTTATCCTGGGGGAGTCAGCCTTCACCTGCTCATACATCGATATGTCTTCTAAATTGCCTACTAGAAATGATAGGAGACCTTAGCAAATTTCATGTTCCAATCATGGCATGGAAAAATATTACATCACGGAATAGTAAGTTACCCCTTGTCCTTGTTTGGTTGTAGGGGTAGCCTACTGTTTCGATGATGGAATATTGAGCCGTGTTATGGTTTGGACACTTTTACTTTATCTTTATTTTATGGTACATTTATATTCAGTTCATATGGCATGTTCTTCCTGTATCTTGTTACGTCCCTCTGAGGACCTGGTGATCTCTCCACGTATAGACAATTTCCCGCAGGAGTATGGCTCTCAACTGGATCCTTCATACCTTGATGACGAGGCGTCTTCCGCTGATACCTAGATTCATGTTGTTCCTTGAGACTCATAGTGGACATCTACTCTATTTTGAGAATAATTTTATAGCTGTTTGGTGTGGGCATGTCCACCCGGCTATCTTTTGACTCACTCATTTATTCTATTTAGAATTCTTATAACTTCTGTATTTGCTGTGGATGAGATATAGTTTATTGATTTATTTGGCCTGCGATTTATATTATTACAGCTTATGTATATATACGGGAATTTCATATATTGGAGTGTTTAACGTATATATGCAGCTGGCATGTCTACGTACTTGGTCCTAAGTATTCTGGGACTGGGGCATTTCAATTTCTATTCATTTCTAGGTGGACAAAGAGACTACTACATTCTGATACCGACCTTCCAGAACAAGGCAAGTACTTCTATGATTTTGACTTATTTACTTTATGTCATGTTATTTTCATATTAGACACATTGTTATACGACATGGTCTTGTACTCTAGTTCATGATCTTTACTTGTATCTGGGATGAAAAAATACTACGAATATGTGACCAAAGCCAAACGCTAGTTAGGCAATGCATGATAGCTTAGGTCTCACATCGTGCACGTGGGATTCTAAGCCGTACCGTTGCTTGTGCTTACATGATCTTACCCAGCCGGTCATATACTCTAGTAGCTATTTCAAATCACATGTTAGGATCTTTTGCACATGTTTCATATTCAGTCTGGTAGATTATGCATTTACCTTTTAAGTTCATCCTGTTTCATTGTCTCTTTTTATGTTCACCATGTTGTACTTTATTGTAGAATGTACTTTGCACTGCTTCTGACTGGATATATTGCAGGTGAACTTGAAGATCTTGTCCAACCTATTATGGGCCAGAGCCTGAAGTATTAGCTGGTCAGGATGGAGCCATGACTCAGGACTTAGAGGCTATAGTTTTAGTTTCATTGCTTAGACTTGTTTAGAGTTTTATTTTGGATCGATATTTGTATTGTGAGTTGTATCTTTATTCTTAATACCAGATTTGTCTCCGATATTATTTCTTTTTAAAGTTAGAATAATGACTAGTAGTGTAGTGATTCTCTGGGACGTATAGATGTTGTGATATTTTATTTTATCTTGTCACTTGGAGTTTTTCTTAGACTTGTACAGCTTACTTCGTTGTGTCTACCAACGAAAGTTGGGCGTATCCGATCGTATCTGATTATCTGAGAGGGGGTTATGACATCAACTAAATTTAATCTTGATGAAAGTGGAAAACCAGTCGACCAACATAAGAATCAAAGAATGATTGGTAGTCTATTATATTTAACTGCTAGTCGACATGATATTATGTTTAGCGTTTGCATATATGCAAGATATCAAGCTAACCCTAAGAAATCATACTTATGTGCAGTTAAGCATATCTTTCGATACCTTGAAGGTACTTCTACTGTCGGTTTATGCTATCCCAAAACTACATTATTTGACCTAATTGAGCATTTTGATGTTGATTTTGTTGGATGCAAATTAGACCGTAAAAGTACCAGCGGTACGTGTCATTTTCTAGAAAAAGCTCTAGTCTCTTGGTTTAGCAAGAAGCAAAATTTTGTTGCATTGTCAACGACTGAAGCCGAGTATATCGCTGCAGGTCATTGTTTTGTACAGATTTTATGGATGAAGCAAACCCTAGAAGACTATAATCTGCACTACACTAAGATTCCTATGTATTGTGACAACACTCGCACTATAAATCTGACTAATAAGAACCATGTATGCCACTCACTCACTAAACACATTGAAATATGTCATCACTTTTTACGTGATCTCCAACAACATGGGGATATATGTTTATAATTTATTGACACAAATCATCAGCTGGCAGATATATTCACAAAACTATTAGCTGAAGACCGATTCAACTATATACGTCGCGAGTTAGGTATTCTTGAATTTTTGAAAACATAGTACTTTATGTTCAGGAAAATACATAGACTTTACTCAATGATGTTTTAAGTCAAAGTTATTTTGGATACAAGCCGAAAGGGCCCTTATGTCATACGGGTGTAAATAGCCTGAAGCGACACAGTGTACTAGTCTTCGGACTACCGCTAGCTGGGATTCGCCTCCTATAACTAACCCAAAGTAATATAGATTTATTAGATCAATGAATAATAGTTGTTAGCTATTTTTTTAAAACATAAAACAAATCATGTTTCACAGAATTCAGGCGTACAGAACTCGAACCAAACTCTGTCTTAGTTTGGTGACCCATGTTCCAGAACCGACCCGGTTGCTGGCCCACACCTATTTAAGTTACATCTTCTCATTATTCTCTATCTTCTTTCCAACAACAGCCGACCACACCCAACTCCAAACCTAATTTTTAAACCCTAGCATTGATTTTCTCCCAAATCTTAGGGTCTTTTCTCTCCGAAGTTTAGATCTAAGGTTCTCTCGATGTTCTCTTTCAATCTACATCATTCTTTTGAGTTAATTTTCTTATTTTATTTCTTCAATTTCAATGGCTCCTAGATTTGCTAAGAAGAAGAGAGGATATGGTGCTTCAACTTCAATCCTATAGTATGGTCCTCTAGAGTGTCTTTTTAGTCCTCGATATGGATGATTTTGATGCTACTCTATTTGTAGACTTAGATACATTTATAGCTTGGTTAGATGACTACCAAAAACGAGCTATTTGTCCTAAAAATTATATTAACTTTAATATATTTCTAGAATACTGTTTGACTTTTCAAAACATTGACCTACGTAAATTTCTGGAAGTTGCTAACCCGATATATGGAAATACAGTTCGCATGTTCTATTGTAACTTGCAATATTCACAAGGCATCATGTATTCATCTGTCTGTCGTATCGAAATGGAATTTGATGATGATGACTTGAGTGAATGGCTCTAAGTTCCCAATACTGGAGATGCACTAGTTGACATCACCAAAGTCCAATTCGGTCCTGACTTAAACTTAGAAACCTTCAAGTATGCGATGTGTGCTCCGAACCCCTTACCTCTGGGACATCTCATGTCACGGTACTTGAACCAACACTTCTATAAACTCCGTCGGATCATTATGGTATCTATCTAGCCCAAAACAGGATCTACCAATGAGATCATGTATTTGAAATTGTCTACTATGTATCACATTTATTTTGGAATTCCTTTCAGTCTTTCCAAAACTATGATGGCAGCTATGCTCAACTGTAGGAAGGTCGATCGAAACCTTATCTATCCGATGATTCTTTCTATCATATTTCGTAGACACGACATTCCTTTGGATTTTGTGTCCTATTGATGACACTCCATCAGAACAGGTTTCCTCCCCCTCCTCCTCCTCCTGCAGTTGGTGCCGGAGGTGTTCCACCTATTCCTCAGGCCCCTCAGCCTGAACTAGCCCCTGCTGATGTCCCTCTTGCTCACATATAGGTCAGCTTTATGCCTTGATGACTCTTCAAAGCGATCGGTTTGAGGCTCATTGTACTCTTGCGGATGAGCGTTATCAGGCAGAGCGCATCCGTCAGAGAGACACAGACTACCTTCTCACTTACCATTTCCAGACTCTATAGAATGGTATTGCTGATCTCCAGTGGACTATGACTCATCATCCCGCTGGTCCCACTCCTATGCTACATCATCCAGACTTTGTTGGACCCAGATTTGATGATCGTCAGGCTTAGAGATACTTTGATCCCACTGCAGCTTATATTGATCTGACCGGATCTGCTGACACTAGTGACGATGAAAGTTGACGAAGTGTTTATGTTTTTGGATATTTATTACTCATTCTGCTGATGATTATGATTTTTTTATTAGACTTTGGTTATGCAGTAGTTTGTATTAGTTATGGTTAAGTCTCTTTTAGACTTCCATATTATATTAGTGAGTTTTATGTACTTGCATGCTAGTGCTATTTCTGCTTAGTGAGATCTACTTGTTTATTTTAGTTCTACTTATGCAGTTTGATTATTGGCCATGTCTATTTTATTACTATATTATTTGGTATTACTATGTCTATTTATAATTTGTGCTCACTATTTGCGGGAGAGAATCCATTTTGTACAAATGACAAAGAGGAAGAAGAGTATACCAAATACGATACATAATCGAGAGAAATTGCATGGTTATACAAGAATAAAATTTCAAGTTATTATTTTTTATATTATTTGGTATAAACTCAAAGTTTGTCAATTATCAAAATGGGGGAGATTGTTGGTCCATTGGTCATAGTTACACCTGGTTTTGATAATCAACGTAAACTTTGGTCGATACACAAATAATACGTAGCTACATGTACAAAAACAGAACGTCTACTTCCACACTGCTACCACTCATCGTCTTCTTCATACAAAGACTTCAGATGTTGATCAAGACATGTTCTTTATATTTTATTATGTATTTTTATTTTATTGAGTCTAGTAAAAATGTGAGGCCGATCGGATTGACAACTAGCTTTTCTACTAAACTCCACTTTTAAAATAGCCTACCTATCTACTCCATATTCCATACTAGCTAATACTCAATATCCAATACCCATACTAGCCTAATACCAAATATACTAAAAAACAATCTTCATTGAAATACCAATAACTGGTCAGAGAACTCAACCTAAGAGTTTGGCCCGAACTCTGTCCGAGTTCGGCTAAGTTAGTTCCTGATTGCTAGTGGTCTTCCTGAAGATCTAAAACCAATTTTTTAATTACAAAAAATATGGACCCGAACTCATGCCGAGTTATGCCCACAAAAATGCTATAAATAGATGAGAAGTTACCATTCCAAATCACTCATTCATTTTTCTCTTCTCTATCTATTCAGAAGCATTTTAGAGCTTTACATTTTCACATCTAGCCTTTAAACAACTCATAGCCAAGCCAAGTGCCTTTTCGGTTCGATCTAGAGTTTGGTTCGAGTTTGTAAAGAAAAAATGTACCCGTTTTCAAAGTTTACCTTATTTGAAGTTTCGAGTCATTCGGATAAAAACTCGTAGTTGTAAGGAGCTGCAAGCGCTTCAGATTAAAATCTTGTGCCATAGTAGATTAACATCGAGCAAGAGTACTCGAGACTGGACTAGTCCTCTCAGAGGGATACCAGTATATATCCTTGTGTCATGAGTTTACTTTTCTGATGCTCTATACATTACGCATTTAATTTTTTATAGTTTGTTTTTATCTGTCTAGCACTTATCACCTGTGACACTGCTTATAATTTGTTAATTTGGTGATTATCTTTCCGCTGCACACACGCACTCTATTCACCCCCTCTACAGATGCTCAACGTTTCTACTGTGATCACGCTCCTGGGAGACCAACAAGTCCTCATCCATCCTTCGAGCTTGTTGAAGGGTGTCATGCTCTGATCCTGCAGGATCGTTCATCCTCGTTTTGATCTCTGCGGAATCGTTTCTCCTCGCTTGGGCGTGATGTCGTACAAGTCTAAGTTACACTAGCACAAGGCCAGTACCTACACAATACAACTAGACAAACAAAACACAACACAAGTAGAACATTTAAATACAGAAAACCAAATATTTGACACAGAAATTTGAAACAACAATACTTCTTTTATTGATTACTTGGTAGGAATATAAGTACATTACTTGTGACTCAAAATGCTATAGCTTGGCTTACATCTTTCTCTTTGAAACTCTCTTAAAAATAGCCACAATGCCAATCTCTTTATTTCATAAAGCTAAAAACACCTTCAAAAAGAAAACGGGCTGATCTGAAAGTAGAGAGCTTCGAGGCGATCGAACAATATTCCACAGGATTGGACAAGCTTCCAGTGCCTCTCACAATCCCTATGTCTGCTTGCTAACTGAAATGATGCCCATGACATGTGTCAGTACGCAACATGTACTAGTGAGCGGCTATATCCGAACTCACATAAATCTGCACTAAATCAACATGTGAAGCTAACGGTTCTTTACTAGTGATCTTTCTACTTGTCTAGGTTCTTTTTAAGTAATTCATAATAAGCAACATAAACAAGAGATCGTCACGTATATAGCGATTCTTACCCATGGTCGTCATTCTATCCCTACAAAAGATAAGGATTAGCACAATTTGCATATCTATAAAGCATAATTTCTCTCTTTTATAATTAGTGTTAGGTTTTGCAACAAAATCTGATCATATGCATGCACCTAACTACATGGTGATCCATGGGTCATTTCTATGATTAACCGTTGTGACTTTTGGTTCAACTCATCGCTAATAGACACAACACCCATGTTCACGAGGTCTAACATTCACCTCAGGGTACTATTAAAATCTTTCCTAGGTCGATCGATTCCCAGTACCCCAGGAACCGTCGAAAGACTATTACCTTGTACATAAGTTTTCCAAGACCAATGCATGAACTATTCTTTCTATTAAATAAAATCTTATCCAGTGTAACATGTAACGATACGTTCATTTCGTGCCTCATTCATTCGGTCATTCACTAAGCATCCAGTTCTCTTTCAATTCAACATGTATAAATGCTTCTATATATGTCTAACAGATAAGCATTATTGTAAGAGAACATGTAACCATTCATAGTGAAATAGATAAAGCAGCAATCATAAGATCAAGCATGCAATTTATTTCTTATTCTCAACTTTTGTTGTTTTCGGTATCATTGATCGGAGAGACGCAACGAAAGAGTGGACTAGATATCATTTTTATTAGGGCGTGGAGATAAATGGTAGTTCGATCAAAGAAAATCACCAAGATTTAATCTTATTCGAAAGAATGAGGGACTTCACGCACCGATCATGCTCCGCCTAGGCGTGCTACATTGGCACCAACATTTGATTATCATATTTTGATCTTTTTCTCTCAATAGTCAGAATGAATGTGAAATGCGATGAAAGCGAACAGTGAAAAACAATCATCGAAAACCAACACAAAAACACATTCATCAAAATCAAGCAGCGAAAGAAAATATCCAACAAAAAATCTTGGACTCATTTCAATAGAAGTTGATCCATCAGTTGGAAAGGTTCATTGCATTTCATCCGTGATCAATCAATGCCGGCAAAAGGTTTCCTCAATACTCAGCCAAGATCGAGTTAGCAAGCCATGGATATTACATAGTGGACTGTCACTTCCCGTTCCCAGAATACGTATTCTTAATACATGTACTGCTTTAATATATTTAATATTTATCATGTATTGTTCTGTAATTAAACCCCTTTAATTTCATATTAATTAATTTCCTATAATTTTATTTCTGCATTTTATTTTCTGCTTTCATGCTCTGCTTTAGTACTATTTTGGGTTCGGCTTGGATTGGTTTAGTTAAGTTGGTTCACCATGAACCGAAACAAACCCCCACCTACCACCACCCCTTCCATTTAAAGCCATCTCCTTTCTCTCTCTTCATTACTTCACCATTAATCTTCTTCTTCCTCATAACTCCTCCACCACCTACCAACCGCCAAGGCAAGTGCCAACTTGCTTCATGATGGAATCCCAGTTTTATTGTTCCATCATCTTTCTTACTTGATCTTAAGCCTCTTTAGTACTTAGCATTTTCATTTTTCATGGCTCATTTCATGCAGATCTAAGTTTAATGCATTTTCGGTTTTCTTAGGTTTTGATCTAGTAAACTTTATTATCTTCAAGTTTTGATGGTTCCATGTTGTAGAGAATTTCATTCTACCCCATTTTGACCTATGGAAGTTCAGATTTGGTCTTGGAATGAAGGATTTAGAGAGCTTGGAAGCAACGGTTTCCATGGTTCTGTCCTTAGAAAATTCGGAGAAGAAGAACAGATCCCGGCCGCATGACAGTGCTTGACCGCATGAGTTTTCATGCGGCAAGTCTCCCTTGGCCGCATGGGCTTAGTCAGCCACATGGGCTTAGTCAGCCGCATAAAACTTGATCGGCCGCTTACCGCATAAAGATCAGCCCGAGCCGCATAGAGTTATCTGACCGCATGAGACTTATCTGCCGCATATAGGCTTGCACCCATTTCAGCCGCATGGCGCTGATCATTCTCAGCCGCATGGCACCGCGTGACTTCGTAGCCGTATATAGGCTTGCACCTATTCGACCGCATAGAATTCCTCCTGGCCGTATGGGCGTGTGTTGTCCGTAGCCGCATGAGACCCCTTTGGTTTCTAGCTGCATAGGGCTTTGCTAATTGGCCGCATGAGACTATTCTGTTCCGGCCGTATGGAATCACCCTTGCCAGCAGCATGTAATCCATTCATTTCCGGCCGTATAAATTAATAGTTTCCCAGCCGCATGAATGCTGGCCATAATGCCTTTTTGGCTGCTTCTTGTTTCAAATTGACATTGATTGACATTGATTGACATTTATTACCATTGATTGATTGACTTGGCATTTATTAACATTAATTGTTGTCTTGACATTAATAAACGAGGATTGTCATCTTAATTTAATAATAATTGATCATGCGTTCTTAGTTGGAACTAAGAGACTGGCTAGTCGTCTTATTGAATTGAATGAATGAGACACGTTCATATTAACTATGAACTATTATAATCGACTGGCTGATCCCGAATATTGGCATACAGATACATGCAGGCTTCAATTTATTTATTTATTTATTTATTTTCTACAAACAGCAGCATGTGCACTTTATGGTCAAGGCATGATTATTCTGTGGTTAATTTTGATTGTTGTATTACGCTATGTAAGACCTACAACCTAACCACACGGGTATCGTTATAGAGTTGTGCATATCGTACGCCGTACACAAGTACTCATTCTGAATGACCATGATCTACGGCATGGGATTTCACTCAACATAGAGACGATTAAGTTAAATAAAATAATGATTGCATGGAGAGAATGGATTCCCGAGTTCTTACATGGCAGCTCTCTTGGGACTATTAAGTACCCGACAGGCCGGCTGGTTCCTACAGATACTGCAAATCTGCCACACGGGCAGGGAGCGGCATCTGCTTATATTATTTATTGTATATTGACGACGGGCGTCCCGCTGGGACTCGTCTAATTCATGATTGGCGCAATTGATTGACTGGATAGACTAGCCTTGCTTGCACATAGTAAGAACTGAGGAATCCTTTATTGCATAATTCCAGGATAACTTGGAACTCACAGTAGCAAGCCGTAGTAGTTGCATGGCCGTTTAAGTGGATTTGTTTGTGTACTGTACCTACTATGTTACCTAACTGAGATGATCAGAATGTCAGAACATGATGGGCCAATTTCTGTCCTTGTTTGGTTGGGAGGTTGGTTCGAAGTATCGTGATGTTATGTGAATCCTAGTAGATAGCAGAGATCTATTATCATATTCTCTTATTACTGGCTTCATTCCTCATATCGTGCTCCCTTGCGGTACTTGCTATTAGAGGTCTAATCTCTCTGGTTTTGCATGGCCAGATTTAGAGCCGGTCCCCGAGGATCCAGCTTACTTCTACCTCCAAGATGGTCAATACTAGAGGGATGATCGCAGGAGGACTCGAGTGGGTTTCTTACTTCCCCGCTCGTTTTGTTAAATACTTTATACTTTATCGTTTGGCACCGACATGTTAGTCGGATTGTCTTGTACCTACTTTTGCATAATTGTAACTAAGTCAGTCTGCAGCTGATAACAATTGTGTATACTTACTACATTGTCTGGCTGTGTTTTGTAAAGCCAGATATCAAGAACATTTTGACTGAGTGTTGGGGACGCCTTACTGCTTTATCTCATATGTTCTCTATTTCGGTTTCTTGTTTGAATGATTGAGACAATAAATGTGAAGGGACCATAGTGAGACTTTTATGTAGTATGCACCCCCTCGTCTTATTAGACAGCATTGATCGTATTATTTGGTATTCATCTACCCGTAGTACGTAGTTGGCTGATTCATTCCCCCGCTCTCCGGTATTCTGGTTTTGGGGCGTGACAAGGTTTTAGTGGTGGCCCATGCAGGTCTGATTTCAGACTTGTGGGGTGTTTTAATAGGATGTCTCAATCACATATGTTCTCCCTTGATCTCATGATTCGTCGATTCTCAACTCCAGCTTGACATTCCAGTATCCCTTGACTTCATTGATCCTTCGAGTCCGGTCGTTTGATTGTTCTCTTGTCCCTTTTTTTAGGGGCACTTCGTTCGCACCTGTCAGAGCTGGACAGCAACAACATGGACAACATGGACAACATGACCAGGTTGATCAGCATCAAGGGCCAGTACTACCTCAAGAGACTATCCTGGAAGAAGTAATAGTTGAAGCAGCAGCTGGATCGCAGTTTCCGGAGGTTCCACCACCACCAACAGTTCCACCTACCCCCGTGGAAGTGGACACACCGGCTCTTCTGGAGATCATGAGAGGGATGATGGCTACTCAGCAACACCAGATGTTAGCCCAGCAGCGCATGCATACTCAGTTACAAGAGCAGAACGTACTACTCAACCAAGGATTATAGACGGCATTGGAAAGAGGGGCGAGGCCAGATTCAGGAGCATCAACCAGGTTTTGCAAGTACAACCCCCGCCGTTTCGAGGGCACGGAGGATGCTATTTCGGTAGATGCATGGCTTAAGGATATTGAGGCTATTTTGACAGCAACTAAGGTGCCGGCAGAAGAACGTGTGGATCAGGTGAAGTTGTTACTTCAGGATCTCGCACGAGATTGGTGGGAATCAGAGGAAGTAGGTATCAGACGTCCTGTTGCTTGGGACGATTTTACAGTAAGATTCAAGACGAAGTACTATAGAGTTGTGGCACAGTTTGAGCTACAACAGAAGTTTATTAACCTTAAGCAGGCCGGCAAGACGGTATATGCTTATGCAGCGGAGTTCTGCAGATTGAGTAGGTTTGCCCCAGAGATGGTAGCAACGGAGGGCCAGAGGGCTATGAGATTTCAGCAAGGGTTTCACCTTGAGCTCTTGCAATTGATAGAAGGACACAACTACTAAACTTTTGATGAAGTATTGACGGTAACTCGAAGGCATGAGATCACCATTCAGAGGATCACGGCAAGGACTGGGGGTCAGAAGAGATCCCACAGTCATATTGAAGGAGGAGGGGGAGCAGCGCCCCGAACAACAGCACCGTCTCGTGGCATTCGCATCTACGATGTGGCGATACGAGGGCCAGCACCACCATCCAGGCAGCAGCAGCAACAACCAAAGAAGAACCAGCAACCCCCAGCGGGCTGTACTTATTGTGGATAGATAGGGCACACTAGAGATGTGTGTCGGGTATTGAACGGACTGTATTTGATATGTGGAAATCCAGATCATCGGGTTACCACCTGTCCCATGAATTCGAGGTCAGGAGGACCAGTACAGCAGTTTTCTGCTCTGCCAGTACCAGGGGCAGGCCAGTACCGAGGACCAGCAATGGCAGTGAGACCATTGGCCCAATGTTCGTTGATGCCACAGGCTCCGATATTTCGGCAGCAGGGACCGCCGATGCAGTAACACCAGCATGGACCACCCCAGCATCATCAAGACAGGGGCCAGCAGCAGCACCAGGCAAGGCCACAGCATGGGAACCAGCAAGGAGGTCGAGGGCAGGCATTCATACTGTCCTTGGAAGAGGCATTAGCATCGGGAGATGTTATGGCCGGTAACATTCTCGTCGCCTCATATCCTGCAGTAGCATTGTTTGATTAGTGAGCATCACATTCATTTATATCTGCATAATTTGCGACACAGCTAGGAATGGAGTTCGAGGCATTGCCAGGGAGGTTGAATATACTCACTGGCAATGGGCTCGAAGGAGTTAGTAGAGTTATTCTAGCATGTAGCGTTGTAGTTTGCGGGCATTTCTTACCCGCCCGGTTGATAGAATTTCCTGTTGGAAATTTCGACGTTATCTTAGGCATAGACTGGCTAAAAGACAGTCATGCGACAATAAATTGTCGTAGTAGGAGTGTATCTTTTGATATTCCATGCATGAAGAGATTCACTTAGTCAGATCAGAGGCAACTCGACAAGAGTATGGAGTAGTAACGACAATGGAAGATGTTCAAGTTCCGAAGGTAGTTAAAGAATTTCTAAACGTATTTCCCGAAGAACTTCCAGGTCTACCACCGGTTAGAGACATTGAGTTCCGCATAGAATTGGCACCTGGAACTAAACCGATATCAGATCGAGTTTACAGAATGGCGGATTCGGAACAGGCCAAGGTATATCAGCACATAGAGGAACTGAAGGAGAAGAAGTTTATCCAAGCTAGCATATCGTCGTGGGCAGCACCAGTGGTACTTGTGGAGAAGAAGGATGGATCATCCAGATTGTGCATTGACTACAGGAAGCTTAACGTGACAACAGTAAAGAACAAGTACCCACTACCAAGGATCGATGACTTATTTGATCAGTTGAGCAGAGCTAGAGTTTTCTCCAAGATAGATCTTCGGTCAGGCTATCATCAAGTGAGGGTTAGGAAGGAGGATATTCCCAAGACAGCATTCAGGTCGAAGTATGGGCATTATGAATTCTTGGTAATGCCGTTTGGTTTGACCAATGCTCCAGCAATATTTATGGATTTGATGAACCGCATCTTTATGCCATACTTAGATCAGTTTGTCGTTGTGTTTCTTGACGACATTCTCGTATACTCTGCTAGTGAAGAGGAGCATAAAGACCACCTCAGGAAAGTATTGCAGGTTCTGAGAGAGAACCAGTTGTATGCCAAGCTCAGCAAGTGTGAGTTCTGGATGGACCATATTTCATTTTTGGGTCACATCATATCAGGAGCTGGAGTAGCAGTGGATCCCAAGAAGGTAGAAGCAGTAGAGAGTTGGCCAATACCCAAGACCGTAGCTGATGTACGGAGTTTCTTGGGATTGGCAGGGTATTACAGAAGGTTCGTGTCAGACTTTGCAAGACTTTCAGCACCCATGACCCGCTTGACACGGAAGGATGTGCCATTCATTTGGTCGGCAGAATGCCAGGCATCATTTGAGAATTTGAAACAGAAGTTGATATTAGTGCCTATTCTTACATTACTAATCGGACCCGGAGGTTTTGCGGTATATTGCGATGCATCAGGCAAATGACTTGGGTGCGTCCTCATACAGCACGGAAAGGTGATAGCATATGCATCTAGGCAGCTTCGGGACCACGAGAAGAATTACCCAACTCATGATTTGGAGTTGGCGGCAGTAGTATTTGCTTTGAAGCTATGGAGGCATTACTTATATGGTGATCGAGTAGACATGTACAAAGACCATAAAAGTCTGAAGTACATCTTTACTCAGAAGGAGCTGAACATGAGGTAGAGAAGATGGTTAGAACTGATCAAGGATTACGACGTTGAGCTTCAGTATCATCCAGGCAAGGCTAATGTGGTAGCAGACGCTTTCAGCAGAAGAGGCGGTACATTTATGTTGACAACATAGAAGCACATTTTAGAAGACCTTCAGGAGATGGGCATATAAGTTATACTTCCTAGTGATATAGGAATTTTGGCAAGTCTACAAGTCCAATCTGACTTGGTAGATAGGATTAAGGCAGCTCAGGCACATGACCCAAGGATTCAGAAGCTTAGGGCAGAGTGTGAGTCAGGGCTCAGGAAGGAGATGCAAATCCACGAAGACGGTACACTTAGGTTTGGATCACGTCTATGTGTGCCTAGTGGAGATATCAGACAGAAAGTTATGGCAGAAGCTCACAGTTCCCAGTATTCTATAAATCCTGGAGGGACCAAGATGTACCAAGATATCAAGCAACACTTCTGGTGGAATAGAATCAAGAGAGAGATAGCGAGAATTGTTTCCCGTTGCTTGATATGTCAGCAAGTGAAGGCAGAGCAGCAGAGGCCAGCTGGATTATTGCAACCGCTTTCTATCCCGGAATGGAAGTAGGAGCACATCATAATGGACTTTGTGACCGATTTACCGAGATCGCCAAGTGGTAAAGATGCTATTTGGGTGATAGTGGACCGGCTTACAAAGGTAGCACACTTTCTTTCTTTCAGAGTAGGACAATCTACATAAAAGTTGGCGGAATTGTATATGCAACAGATAGTCAGGTAGCATGGAATCCCTGTCAGTATTGTGTCCGATAGAGATACCTGTTTTACGTCACATTTCTGGAAGAGCTTACATCATAGTCTGGACACCAAGTTAAGATTTAGCACGGCTTACCATCCACAGACGGACGGGCAATCAGAAAGGACAATTCAGACTTTGGAAGATATGTGCGAGCTTGTATCCTAGATTTTGGAGGATCTTGGGAGAGCCACCTGCACTTAGTCGAATTCTCATATAACAACATTTATCAAGCCAGTATCCAGTTGGCGCCATTTGAGGCACTATATGGTAAGAAGTGTAGGTCGCCACTAGCATGGGATAATATCGGAGAGAGGAAGATGTTAGGTCCAGAGATGATTGTTCAAACAGTTGAAGTGGTTAAGGGAATTAGGGAGCGACTTCGAGTTGCTCAAGATCGGCATCGTCATTGGGCAGACCAGCATCATAGCCGTTAGAGTTTTCTGTTGGGGACCACGTGTTCCTACGGATCTCACCTACCCGTGGGGTCATTAGATTTGGCGTTTACGGGAAGTTGAGTTCGTGGTACGTAGGACCATTCGTTATCCTTGATAGGGTAGGCGATGTTGCTTATCGTTTGTCCCTTCCACCTTCGTTACGAGAGGTACATGACGTATTTCATGTATCTCAGCTGCGAAGGTATATATCGGACCCAAGCCATATCCTTGATCATTCTGAGCTGGTTGTTGGTACCAACCTGTCTTACGAGGAGCAGCCTATGTCCATCTTGGACCGAAGAAAGAAGATACTCAAGAACCGAACAATTAGCCTTGTCCGGGTTGCTTGGGGTCATCACTCATTAGGAGAGTCAACGTGGGAACGTGAGGATGATATCCGATCACGGTATCCACATCTGTTTGACTCACAAGGTATATTTCTTCCCGTGTACCTTGATTGTCTTAACCCCTCATGCTTGTCACCCTATGGATAGAACTACTTGATATCGTAGATTGTTAATATAAATATGTTATCTGCTAGTTAATATTGAAGAATGATTGCTTGCTCAAGTTTCTTGTACCTAGATTAGCTTAGTTTTGATATTCCTATCCTGCTTGGATTTGAAATTCCGAGGACGAAATTTTTCTAAGGAGGGTAGAGATGTCACTTCCCGTTCCCAGAATACGTATTCTTAATACATGTACTACTTTAATATATTTAATATTTATCATGTATTATTCTGTAATTAAACCCCTTTAATTTTATATTAATTAATTTCCTGCAATTTTATTTCTGCATTTTATTTTCTGCTTTCATGCTCTGCTTTAGCTCTACTTTGGGTTCGGCTTGGATTGGCTTAGTTAAGTTGGTTCACCATGAACCGAAACAAACCTCCACCTACCACCACCCCTTTCATTTAAAGCCATCCCTTTTCTCTCTCTTTATTACTTTACCACTAATCTTCTTCTTCCTCATAACTCCTCCCCCACCTACCAGCCGCCAAGGCAAGTGCCAACTTGCTTCATGATGGAATCCTAGTTTTATTGTTCCATCATCTTCCTTACTTGATCTTAAGCCTCTTTAGTACTTAGCATTTTTATTTTTCATGGCTCATTTCATATAGATCTAAGTTTAATACATTTTTGATTTTCTTAGGTTTTGATCTAGTAAACTTTATTATCTTCAAGTTTTGATGGTTCCATGTTGTAGAGAATTTCGTTCTACCCCATTTTGACCTATGGAAGTTCAGATTGGGCTTGGAATGAAGGATTTAGAGAGCTTGGAAGCAACGGTTTCCATGGTTATGTCCTTAGAAAATTCGGAGAAGAAGAACAGATCCTGGCCGCATGACAGTGCTTTACCACATGAGTTTTCAAGCGGCAAGTCTCCCTTGGCCGCATGGGCTTAGTCAGCCGCATGGGCTTAGTCAGCCGCATAGGCTTAGTCAGCCGCATAAAGCTTGATCGGACGCTTACCGCACAAAGATCAGCCCGAGCCGCATAGAGTTATCTGACCGCATGAGACTTATCTGCCGCATATTGCACCCATTTCAGCCGTATGGCGCTGATCATTCTCAGCCGCATGGCGCCGCGTGACTTCGTAGCCGCATATAGGCTTGCACCTATTCGGCCGCATAGAATTCCCCCTGGCCGCATGGGCGTGTGTTCCCCGTAGCCGCATGAGACCCCTTTGGTTTCTAGCTGCATAGGGCTTTGCTAATTGGCCGCATGAGACTATTCTGTTCCGGCCGCATGGAATCACCCTTGCCAGCTGCATGTAACCCATTCATTCCCGGCCGCATGAATTAATAGTTTTCCAGCCGCATGAATGCTGGCCATAATGCCTTTTTGGCTGCTTCTTGTTTCAAATTGACATTGTTTGACATTGATTGATATTTATTACCATTGATTGATTGACTTAGCATTTATTAACATTAATTGTTGTCTTGACATTAATAAACGAGGATTGTCATCTTAATTTAATAATAATTGATCATGCGTTCCTAGTTGGAACTAAGAGACTGGTTAGTCGTCTTATTGAATTGAATGAATGAGACACGTTCATATTAACTATTGTTTTCCATAAATAAATTCACTTTATTTATTTTGATTCTGGGAAAATACAACTGTAGGAATCCGATCTAGAAGACGATCGCTTTATCCCTTGGACGATGCGAAGAAGAAAAGCTCTCAAGAATTCGACAGCAATTTAGATATTCTGTATATCTGTACAATGAATGAGAAAAGAACTCTATTTATAGAGTAAAAAATAACTAAAAAGATAACTGTCTTCATAACCTATGCATAGTTGATAATCACGCAGGACTCAATCGTACGCAAGGTTGATGAGCAGTTACTGGACGTGGCCCATAACTGTTGGACACATGGCAATCATGCATGAGTCGTGTGCAAGTTACTGGGGCACGCATACGAGAGATCCGTGGCATGTCTGCCATATACTCCAATTTGATAATTTGAGATGATAATCTGCTAACTGGTTGAGGATGAAATCCCTGTTGAGATGAAAAATCCACGCTGACTTAGAGCAGAAACACTTAGGCTCAAAATATACGCGAACTTGAGGCAGAGGGCTCAGAATACACGCAAACTTGAGGCAGAAGGCTCAGAATACACGCAAACTTGGGGCAGGAACACTGAAGTTCAAAATGCACGCAGACTTGAGTCAGAAGGCCCAGAATACACGCAAACTTGAGGCAGGAACACTGAAGTTCAAAATGCACGCAGACTTGAGTCAGAAGGCCAGCTGTCTTGATTCGACGTGCCTCGTCTGACACAAAATCTCTGACATTGATTGCTTTGTCAGTCACATTAAATGATGATAAGCCCTTTTTTTGGTACGCCAACTTGATGAAGACCAAATCTTGTTGAAGAAGATTTCAAAAATCACGCAATAGTCGGCCGAAGTCTCTTGAATCTCGTACATACGTGGCATACGAGGAGACGTTTATTGACTGTCGTGCTGTCAGTCATAATTACAATCTAACAAATGGTGAGCTGTCTTTGAGTACTATTTTGAACTTTGCGTACTTTTGAGGAAATGATTTGATAGAACTCAGCGTATCTTTTAGACATTTTCTTGATAGGCTGTATTAACTCAGCGTGACTATATTTTTGAGGCCTACAAAACCCCCTTCAAAGTTTTCGAAAAATGATAAATTGTTTCGAAATACTTTGAAATCGAGACGAAAAAAATGAATTTAGTCACGCTCAAATGATATAGAGAGAGATTTTTTCCGAAATGATTGGGCCGTTAGGATTCTGTGCGGTTTAGGATCCCGTGAAAAACCCTATATCGAGGCAAATGATTAAGGATTTTGCCGTTTGGACTTCTTTGTGAGCCTATAAAAAGGCCATACACCATCATTATTTCTTTTACTCGCTTTTAGAGAAAGAACTCCTCAGAACTCTTCATCGTCTTCCCCGTCTTCTCCTTCTTCTTTCTTAACCATGGCTCCCAAGAACGATGCTCAAGCTAAGGGCAAGGCCCCTGCAACGTCCTCGTGTGCCACTTTCGATCGACTTCCTCGTCGTGAAGCCACTCATCCCCCCATGCAACTTAAGCATGCTGATGATGGGGGATATGAATTCAAGAAGATGAACTCCACGTAGAAATCTCTTTAGGATTTTAAGAAAAATGATGCTGAACTTTCGAAATATATCCCCCCTTTTTAGGGCAAAGGATATTTAATAAAGTATGCCCCCCTTTTTAGGGTCGACTATACTTCACATCTTCGTATTTACGAAGCTCTGTGTTTTACGCAAATGAGCATGGCTTTCATGACTCTACGTGATTTTTCATATGTTGGTAGAGATGTCGATGTTTGAATTATTCACGCAGACTTCTGAGAATCATCCTCCAGATAGATTAGTCTTAATCTGTCAGCGTATTTTTGTCATTTTTACTTCAGTGTGATTCTGGCAATGATGCGTGACTTTCATTCTAATCTGTCTAGACTTTGCGTAAATTAATCACATGTGTGATTATTTGATCTTTGCGTAATTCTGGCAGCGTATCTGTCTGATTTATGCGTGCCTTATGAAATTTTCTTTGAACACTGCTAAGCACGTATAAGGCTCATAGACGTAGATTTTTCTGAAGTCTGCATGACAAAACATATCTGATCTTTTCTTTTCTTTTCTGTAGTGGACATCCGAAGTGAAGAGGCTGAATATGAAGGATACATGAGCTTTTCATTCAAACATGACTTGTCTCATGTAAAGTTTCCTCAATTTGACACTCCTGAAACCAGATTGGTTTTATTGAAGAATCAAGACCACATAACTCTGCTCTGTCTGATAAATGGTGAACCACTCCAGAGTTCTGATTTGGTGTTTCATAAGAAACCGGCCTTTCTGTTTGGGGACGCCATAGCACACAAATCACAACCCAAAGGAATCAGGGAGAAAGTTTGTTTTTATTTTGAAGGTTATACGAAGAAAGCCATGTACTGGCCGAAAGTGTCTAGGGGTTTATCCATAATGCGATTCATGCATGCTAGTTACCCGAGAAGAATGTCATGGCATCTAACAGAAAATCAACAAGCAAAGGCGAGCCGAATTATCTATAAGAAAGACGGATTTTATAGTGCTCTAGAGAATCATGTATCTTTATTTCGTGGTTTAAAGCCGGGATGTGTGCCACCAGATGACTCGACTCTGTTGATACCATTCAGAACACCTATCTTCATAAATGAATTCATGGCGAATGATAAGGCATTTTATCCTACTGACTCAACGCCGAGGATGATAGGCTTGATGAATCAGGAGAACATGAGGTGGAAGACTCTAGTCCACTGGATTCTGGATAAATATGAGAATGATTTGAAGCAGATAAATCTTTATGACGCAATCGTCAATTCTTCTTACGGCTTCAAACCCAATCCATTTTTATTCCTGGCCTTGGTTGAGAGATATAATCACCGGACAGGAACCTTTATGACTCCCAAAGGGGAGATGGGTTTTGCTCTTCACGAGATGGAATACATCTCTCATCTACCCACAGGCACATTGCCATATGAAGAATATGTACCTACAACAGAGGAGCTAAATTTTCTGTCGCAGAAAAACTCAGAAATGGTTTATCTATTCGAAGAAATGATGTGCCATTTCGGCACATGTACTCTTTATTATAAAAATAATAAGGATGAAGCCGGCTGCCATATCCAGAAGTGGATGTCTTATCTGTTCATGAATCGTGACAAAGACGAGAAGAAGATAAATGAAAAGAGGAAGTATCAGATCAATTCCTTCAAACCCCTTTCTGAAAGTGAGATTACCAATCTGCTAGAGAAGTATGATTGTAAAGATTTTACAATCAATGAAGATTGGTATGAATTTAAAGCTGGAACCACTTTAAGTCATATGTTAGACAAAGTGGAAAACCTTTATCGAAGAAAGGTCATTTAGCTGGATTCCTCTCGATCTGGCTAAGAAGATTTATTGTTCCTGGCTCTTGCTCTTTGGATAGGATACATAGAGGCGTCATTTTTGCAGCAGTGTGCCTCATGTACGGTTACAAGATAGATTTGTTATCAGCGATGACTTGCAGGCTGAATGCAGGTCTTCGAAACTTTGTAACCACCATGATGTCTGATCAAAGGAATATGACCGATCCTTTCCCGAGAATAGAGATGCCATATACTTATTTGTATGGTTGGCTTCTTCTTCATCATGACGGTTTGATACCTCCGGGAGCGGGAGGGAGCAGCAGTCTCTTTTTAGAGAAATATGCTGGAAAAACTTTCTGAAAAGTTCATACACTTCCAGAATGCAGAAACATTTTGAACCGAGCGTCATATTGGTCAATTCAATGTGTTCCTCCGCCACCAGGTTATGAGAGTATGTCTATGAATATGATAGATGGAGAGAAAGGTCACATGCTAAGTGATGTAGCTTTTCAGTGGTTGCAACGAATTCGACCATCTCATTTGGTATATCGTCATGAGGAAATGACATTTTTAGAACCATATTTGCCGAGTCGATTTGCTCGACAGTTTGGATATGATCAACTTCATGTTGGGAATGCCACTACTTGCCTCTCTGCTCGTAGAGGACTTATCGATGGTGCTCGGGCATGGAGATATTTCACAGCTAGATATACAGAGGCTGAATTCTCTATGCCGAATCCTTTATCCAAGACGGGAACAAAAATGCTCTACACATATGCCCGTTTTTATGTTTCATCAAGCACTTTTATGCCAAATTTCCATTTGAAGACTTTCGTTGCAGAGGACGACCCCGCTCCGTTAAAGAGGTGGAAGAAGAAAATCATCACTTCACAATTTACCCTGGACCCTGAGGATGAGACTACGGAGGTCGAGCCTTTATATGAAGTATCCAAAGAGCAAATATTTTCTGATGAAGTTCTTCCTCCGATATTTGTGTCCATCTCCAAGAGAAAACAGAGTGATGAATCTGAGACGGTCTCTAAAAAGAGCACTAAATCTCAGACTTCTAAGAAGAAAGGGATTTCAATAACTGCCACTTCATCTCTAGGTGGTCTCTCAGTTGATAAAGATGATGCTGCTGATAAAGATGAAGAGACGGACAAAAATGATGCTCCTTTAATAAAAAAAGGAAATCGAGAGCCAGACTCGTCAAGAGGACTGTCGGAAAACTGAAGGGTAATGAACTTTTGGAAACCATTATGAGCGGAGGTATATTGCCAGAAATCGAAGAAGCAGTTTCTACTGAAAGAACAGAATCTGATCACGCTCATATTCCAGTAACTTCCGCTGAACCAATTGAGGTAGAATCAACTCGATTTTAGGAAACGACTGTCCCAACGACTAGTGGAGTAGCTGCAGAACCCTCATTCGATCTTGGGTTAGGTACCACTCCAGAGATAAGGAGAGAAGATATTAACATCCCCTTTGAGCACGGGAAAGAGGGTGTCATTCAGGCGTTGGATGATCAAATTGAAGATTCGGAAGAGGAATCAGCAGCCAAGACAGAAGTCAGGGAACAACCAGAAGCTCCATCTTTTCAACCTGTAGAGAAAACTAATCCAGTTGAAGAAACTCAGGTTGAAGAGAACATTCCTTCGGCCAGAGGCGATGAAGATGTGCAAACGTCTGCTGATGAATTACTGAAGAATGTTTGTAAAGACATCATTCTTCAAACTAGTATTCCAAAAGAGATTGAATCTACCCAAGCTGCGATGGAAGAAGAAACTGTTGTTGAAACTCAGCCTCTATACATTTCTGCAGTCAATGCTGAGTCTATGGAGATTGAAGCTCAAGAACATGAGCTTACTAATACTGTTGCTGCTGTTCCTGAGATTCATCCCTCTCAAGGAGTTGATGAAAACATCTTAGATTCTGGATCAGAGACTCATCACGAAGCTGAGGATCAAGGAGAATCTGAAGAAAGAAATGAATCTGACAAAAGGAGTTCTGAAGAAGAACATTTTGAGGAAGAAGAAGAAGTTGAAGAGGAACCCTGATACTTCTACTCATTACGATGAAGCGAGATCAGAGGGAATAGAATGGAGCTTAATCATGAACCTGTTCGATCTCCTGACAATGCTCCAGTACCCAGTAATTCTGAAGCTGGAAGTAGTCATATAAAGCAGGTGTCAGACACCGTTATGGACCGACTGCGAGAAGATGCGAGACTTCCCAAGCATATAGAATATGAACCTCAACCGGGTAGAGTTTTGTTTCAATTTTATTTTTTTACTGTTTCTTTTTCTTTATATGCTGATTATTTTTCCTTTGACTAGTAGGAACTGCTGCAGCGATGAGCTCGACTCATGCTCCGCCTGTTCAGACTGATGTTGATGAAGGAAATTCGTATCTAGCGACTTCTCCGAAAGCACATACTTCTATTCCCAGAACAGAGAATATCCAGGCTTCTTCCTCAATAATGACAGCAACTCCCGGTTTTGAAACGGGATTGGCAAGGACCCTGGCAATGTATTCAGATATTATTTATTCATATCTGGATACGTTCTCCAGGCGATTCATGAAAGACGAAACTATGCCTTTCTCCGAACTCCGAACGGTAATTAATTTCCCGCTTCTGGCACTGCGACATGATGGCTGTGAGACTCAATGTATCGTCTTTGAATATCTCCTAGATGAATTGGAGACAACTATCCGAAAATACTGGGAGATCAAGAAGGAAGATATTAAATCTTTGACTGTGGCTGAGATCGCTCAATTGGAACATGAAGCCCAGCTCAGCAAGCTGCTTTAAAAGAATTTCTTGCTTCTTCATCTGAGAAGTTAATAGAGAAGGATGAAGAAATATTAACAACTCGTCAGAGAGTAGAACATCTGGAGAAAGATGAAACATCTAAAGCTGAAGAACTTCAGAAGTTGAAAGAGGAATTGGCTCGTCTTCAGGAGCGTATTGCATCCATGGAAAAGGAGCAATCTGAGATTATTACTGCTCGTACAACCGAAGCTGCACGCTATCAAACTCTTCAACAAGAGCGGGAACAGATGCAGGCCGAGCAGATAGAAGAAGCTAACCGTCGCCATTTTGCTATTGCTATTTTTGATCAACAAGTAGTCGCAGTTGAGGCAGCAGAACGAGTCCGTAAAACTCATGAGGAGAAGATGAACACTGTACTTGATCATATTCAGGAGTTAATAACTCCTACTACTCAATAAAATTTTCAAGCTTCTCATATTTTGAATTTTTTTGGCATTCTCTTGTAGTCAGCACTTTGATCTTGAATGAAGAAAATGAGAACTTTGATCTAATTTTGACTTTGTAGTTTTGATAATGATGTATCTATAGAAAATATGTTCAGAGGTAAATAATACATGACATATTTCAATAGAATAGAATATACAAATGAACTTTGTAATTCTATCAGATGATATTAAACCAAAGATAATTTTAGTTTAATACTGATTAGAAAAAATAGAATTCAGACATAAAAATATCTTTGAACTCGATTTTCCATGATCTTTGGACTCGGAAATCAAAAGACTAGATATCATTTTCATCAAATAGAAAATATGATACTGAGATAGAAAATTCAGAGGTAATATGGACGTAATTTTCTAGATATCAAATTTACTAAGAAAATGATACAAATTAGAATATCTATTTCCACTGGGGATAAAAGATATCGAAATATTATACATAATATTTTTTCAAGAATTTGCTATTAATGGGCATCATAGTAACTTTACCATCCATGGTGGTAAGCTGATATGCCCCATTAGAAAATACTTTATTCACAATGAATGGACCTTCCCATTTTGCATCGAACTTGCCTTTACTCATATGTGTCATAGTCATCGGACGTCTGACTGCAAGAACAAGTTCCCCTTTTCGATATGCTCGAACTCTGACTTTCTTGTTAAAAGCTCTTGAGATTCTAGCTTGATAGAATTCGATATTTTGTTGAGCATATAACCGCTTTTCATCTAGAGCTTCTAATTCCTGAAGTCGAAGACGATCATTATTCTCAGTGGTAAGTTTATTAGCGATTGCTATCCTTAAAGAAGGAATTTGAATCTCTAATAGGAGAACAGCTTCGCATCCATATAGCAGAGAGAAAGGTGTACATCTGGTGGCATTACGAACTGTAGTGCGGTAAGCCCACAAACATTCACCGAGTTTCTCACTCCAATTACGTTTGTTGGCAGAAACAAACTTCTTTAAGAGTTTGATGATGGTTTTGTTGAAAGCTTCTGTTAATCCGTTAGCTGCTGGATTATATGCGGTAGAAGCCAAATTGTTGATCCGATGATCGTCACAGAATCGAGTAAACTTCTGGCTGACGAACTGTGGTCCATTATCATGAATAATGCGTCGGGGAATACCAAATCTGTAGATGACATGATGCTTGATAAAGTTGATGACGTTGGAAGTTTTGACTTCAGATAAAGGAATAGCTTCAGCCCATTTAGAGAAATAATCAGTTATTGCGAGAATAAACCGATGACCTTTTGATGACGACGGATTGATTGGGCCGATAATATCCATGCCCCAAGCTTCGAAGGGCCATGATGCTGCTGTTGGGTGTAGAAATTCTGAAGATTGATGGATAAAATCCACATGGATTTGACAAGCTTTACACTTACGGGCATATTGAATAGCATCATTTACCATAGTAGGCCAATAATAACCCATGCGTCGAATACGGTCTTGAAGTTTAGGCCCAGGCTGATGTGCTCCACAAATTCCATCATGTGCTTCGCGGATAATTTGTTGGGCCTCATCACCGGCAATACATCGAAGAAGTAAACCATCATAAGCTCGACGATATAAGGTTTTTGTAGTATGATTGTAATAAAATCTGAGTGATTGTCGTCTGATTGATGCTGCCTCACTCGGATTATCTGGAAGGATATCATACAATACGAAATCTAAGAAAGGATGTCTCCAATCTTTACCCGTATTCTGAGTCTCAGCTGAATTACTGAAGATGAATTCCATACTAGAATCAGATGAAGATGAAGATGATTTACGATTTAATCTGTCGAACTCTAAATTAATACCGAATCCTCTTGTTGTGTTGACATCATGAGATGTTGATTCTTCAGTATCAACTAGAAGTCCTAGAGTTAGATTGTTCTCAAGATGAAATAATTCTCGATTTTAAACAACAATCATTCGTTGACGTCTAACCGGAATAGCTAACACTGCCGCAAGATTAGCAAGAGCATCAGCTTCTGTGTTACATGCTCGCCTAACATGCTCGATGAAGAATCCTTCAAATGAAGAAGCCATAGATATGGCCAATCTATGATAAGGAACCAGATCTTGATGGCAAACTTCATAAGTACCTCTTATTTGATTGACGATGAGTTTAGAATCTCCATAAGCTTCTAAATGTTGAATATTTAGATGTTTAGCGAGTTGAAGACCAATAAGCAATGTATTGTACTCAGCTACGTTGTTCGAACATGGTTGATCGAGAGAGTAAACTTTTTGGATAGCAAGACCTTCTGGCGATACAAGAATGATTCCAACCCCAGCGATAATGTCACCATTAGGACCTATTCTTGAAGCTCCGTCAAAGAATAGACGCCAAGTAGGATCTTCTTCAGCAATTTGGTTTGAGTCTAGGACTTCATCTGGGATTTCATCGTAGAGTTTTGAATTTTCTGGAATTGAATGAGCAGCTAGAAAATCAGCTAAAGCTTGTCCTTTGACCGATTTCTGAGGGATATAGTGCATATCATACTGAGCAAGTAAAATTCCCCAGTTAGCCAATCGAGAATTTAAAACACTTGGTTTCTTCATCATGACTCGTATAGGATTGATCCTGGAAATGACATGAATGGTCTGGCCAATGATATAATGTCGTGTCTTTTGGACAGCGAACATAAGGGCTAGACATTCTTTTTCGACCGGTGAATATCGAGGTTCAGCTCCGGTCATGGTACGACTGAGATAGTAAATGGCTTGTTCATGACCATTTTTATTCTTTTGAGCGAGCAGCGCACCCAATGAATGACTCATTGCTCGGGTATATAGAAGGAACTGTATTCCTGAGATAGGAGGTACCAATACTGGGGGGCTCATCAGATATTGTTTTATGTCATCAAATGCTTTCTGACATTCATCAGTCCAGACGAAAGAAACACCTTTTTTCAAAAGTTTATTGAATGATCTGCAGCGTCCTGAAAGATTAGAGATGAATCTCCTGATATAAGCGATCCTTCCTTGAAATCCTCGTAGCTCTTTTAAGGTGCGTGGAGGATGCATCTCTTGGATGGCTTTGATCTTCTCGGGATCTACGTATATACCTTTCGAGGTAATGACGAAGCCGAGAAATTTGCCACTAGAGACGCCCAAGAAGGACTTAGTAGGGTTCATCCTTAATTGATGTTGACGCATTAGATCAAATATAGTTTTCAAATCTTGGATGTGATCCTCCTTCTGTCGACTTTTGACTACAATATCATCAACGTAGCATTCGACTGTTTTTTGCAAATGTTCACAGAATATAGTGCTCATGGCTCGTTGATAGGTTGCTCCTGCATTCTTGAGACCGATGGCATCACTGTATAACAGTATGTACCGATCGGCGTTCTGAAGGAAGTGTGTTTCTCGTCATCTGGAAACATTTTAATTTGATTGTATCCAGAATACCCATCCGTGAATGACATCCGTTCAAAACCACAAGTATTATCAATCATAACATCAGTAATTGGTAGAGGGAACTCGTCTTTAGGACATGCCGTATTGAGATCACGATAATCTATGCATACTCTGATCTTGCCAGTCTTTTTAAGGACAGGAACTATATTAGCCACCCAATCAGGATGTTGTTCCTCTCTGATAAACCCAGAAGCCATGAGTTTATTAACTTCGGCTTCAATTGCATCCATAATATATGGACGGAATCGTCGCTGTTGTTGCTTGACTGGTTTTGCATTTGGCATGATATTGAGTTTGTGAGTTGCAATCTGTGGATCAAGTCCTGGCATATCTTCATAGCTCCAAACGAAGACGTCGATGTATTCGCGAATAAGTTTGATCATGTCTTGCTTATCAGTTTCTGAAAGACTTTCACTAATGAATATTGGTTTGGGGGATCCCTCTTCACCAACATCTATTTGAACGAGTTTATCTTCAGTTGGAGGTTCTCTTTGCTCGAATCTAAACTCCCATTGATTATCTAACCTTTGGGCCTATTGTTCTGATTCGGATGAGATTTCAAATTCGTCTTCGTCATTTTCTTCAGGACCGTCAACGGAAACCATGTTGGAAAACAGAATGTTACGGTGGAAGTCACCGATACTTGTATCAGAATCCCAAGAGGAGGAACTAGAAGAATCAGATCTTTTATCTTCGTCAGATTCGGGATCTTCATGGATGATATTGATGAAGGAAGTAGGAGCAATATAACCCAATCCGCATTTTGTCCTTCCATATTTTAGAGAAGGAATCCGAACAGGCATTCTTCTTCCTTTCCCACTATTGAGGCCAGTTCTGAAGTCATAGCCCATATTTTTGATAATATCTTTAGATTGCTGGCTGTAACGACACAACTGTAATCTTCCAGAATCATCATTTCTATCATCATCTTCAAGGTTGATAGGGTTTTTTGGTCCTTTGTAGAAGAATATTGGAATGTCCCCTGGTTTTCTGCTAGGTACTAGAAAGCATGAATCTTGTACTGATTCTAAGGATACTTCTGTATGAAAAGTCTGTACAACTCCTATGGTTATTGTTTTCAAGTCATCTAACAAATGCAAATAACTATGAACATGATTACAAACATCGATATACTGCAAAGACGAAGATATTTCATTAAATTCAAAAGTAGTAGTATTTACATTAGAAGAAGGTTGAACCTTAGAAATCTTAGCCAAATCAATGACTAAAGGGGGAGAAGAAGAACGAGAAGGAGTTTTGTTTCGATTAAGATCGATCACAAATGGCTCAGAAAAGGTGAGCTCCCTTGAAGCTTGGGATGGAAAAGTAGTTCGCCCACCAACAGGGATTACCAGAGTGTCCTGTTTTATAGGTGAAAATACAAGAAATGTAGTACGTCCACTGACAGGAATGATCAGTGTATCTTGGGTAGATGATTGAAGTAATGGAGAGATACGTCCGCTCACTGGAATAATGAAAGGACCTTCTCCAAAGGGTTTAGGAGACTGTTGCTGAGTAGTTCGACCTTTAACAGGAATTATCAAGGTCTCACTTTGCGGATCTTCTTTTTCTATAGCTTGTACTATTTTTGTATACTCCTATTTGTACATCCGGGAATCACTGAAATAAGCTTCAACCCCACGGAAAGGATTTATATCAGCAACTTTTTTTTGTACCTTTCCATCGCTGTCAATGTATTTGAAGCACTGATGAAGAGTAGAAGGCACCATATTATTTTCATGAAGGAAGGGTCTTCCCAGAAGAAGATTATAAGATCCCACGATCTCGATACATAGAAAGTGACTTTGGATCTGAAATCGCCTATTTGAATTTTCAGATGAATCTTTCCCAACGGCTCGCTTCGGCTTTGATTGAATCCCAATATAGTAGTAACCGTCTTGGAAAGTTTGTGAAGAGGGATTTTTAATTCATCCAGCAGACTCTTTGGCATTATGCTTAAAGCAGACCCTGGATCAATAAGAATACGATCTATCTTCATCGTATCGATATAACCGGTATAGTAGAGAGGCCGATCATGTCGATTATTCTCCAATAACATGTCATCTTGTGTAAAGGTGATATTCGGGATGATCTCCAATACATTATTGCAATGTAAGCAAGTAACAGGTTCTTCATCTGGCTTTTTTAATTGTGCGAGACAAGAGTCAGCCTGAAGAAGTGCTTCACTTAATGTCTCCCGAGTCTCTTTAGAAAGACGTAGAAGTTCAAAGAGGGACATTCTAGCTGGAATACTAGCGAGTTGAGCTAAAATGTCAAAGTTATAAGGCTTCTGAAGTCCAAGGGGAGGGGACTTCCTGATTGGTTTATCGAAGCGAGCTTGTTGTTTGCCTTTCTCAAGTGCTGTGGGCTTGGAAGGAATAGGTACAACCGGTGTAGTTGAAGGAACAGGTGCAGTGGATGATTCTTCCTCACGAGAAACATCAGGAGTATCTTTGTCAGCTGGAGAGATATCAGGAGTATCTTCAGGACTCTTGGAATAATCCTTTAGATAATGTTTCCCTGTTCTAGTAGCACCAGCAAGTGCTTCTACTTTATGTTTTGGTTCTGTGTCAGAAGTAGATCCGAAAGAAGTCATATGACATGACTTAGTTTTTTCAGCCTTCTTAGATTTTAGGGAAGTAGTCTTTTGAAGGGGAGAAGATTCAAAATCTGCCACTAGATCGGGATGAATCCATATGATTTCTCCTGTTTCAATAGTGATCGGTACTAATCCTTCAGACAGTGGGGGGGAATATTCACGATTTCAAGAGTTGTCTTGGGAATAGGAACAATCCCGCTTTCGAGGAGTTGAGGAGGAAAATCTCCGAATTGCATAGAGACAACGTTGGAGGTGACGGTCTTTTCTTTCGGAGTGAGAGTGACAGCTCCAGATTTGATCATTTCTTGGATTTTTTCTTTCAGTACAAAACATGTACGAGCTGTGTGACCCAACATTCTATGGTACGGGCAGTATTTAGGATGATCTGTCTTACCAGCTTCATCGGGTTTCTTGATGTCAGGTAATTGTATTTTATTACCTTTAAGTAGACATTCAAAGATACCAAGGACGTCATCGTCGTCAAAAGAGTATTCTTCTTTGGGGCGAGGTGCTCTTGGTTGTTGATTTGTTGGAGCTGGGGTAGCTTGGGCAGATATTACCTCTTGATTTTTGCTCTGGAGATTAACTTCAAGGGTTTCTTTTCCTTTGCGAGTATTGGATCTAGCACTATTGCTAGTACTTTGACCTGTTTCTTTGGGAGTCATGTGTACTCCTAAACCTTTGAACGTTTCAGCACTAATTTCTGTGGCTTTAGCACTAACTATGAAGGAAGGCCAATCTTGAAATTGAGTAGATACTGTCCACATGCTGATGATTGGTAACAGATTCGATTTACATGTGTCAATGGTGACAGTATCAGGAGTTCCAAGAGGCATCTTCAGAGCTTCTCTTCGAAACCGTTCAATGAAATCCTTAGTAGTTTTATTATTTTTCTGTTTGATTCTTATAAGAGCAGACATAGTCATGTCATTGAGCCCTTCATAGAACCGTTCAAGAAATATTTGTTTGAAGCCGGCAAATGAGGTAATACACCCATCAGGGAGACTTCTATACCATTCATAAGCCGTTCCCTTGAGACATCCGGCAAACACCCGAGTAAGGAGGGCGTCACTTGGTTGTAGCTGGTCAGTCATCACTTCAAAATGATTGATGAACTGACTTGGGGAGGTGGTCCCATCAAAGAATGAGATAGTAGGAGGCTTGTATTTAGGAGGATATGATACTTGCTTCCATTCTATTGGATAAGGTTACTTGATACCTAACCTTTGTAAACCGTCTTTCTGTTTGAATGCCTCAAATTGGGTTCGGAGATTCCTCAATTCTTCAGTAACGACTCCGGAAGATTGTGGAGTTGTAGCTTGTAGAGAATAGTTAAGAGGAGGGACATCATTATAAGCGCTACCCCCAACTCCCGAATGGCTAGGAATTGGTTGAGCTTGCCCAGGGATATGGGATTGTACTGCTGGAGGAACGTGCACTGGATTTACACCAGTGTCAATTGGTATGCCGTCAGGTACAGTCTGTTGATTTTGCAGCTGGGTTGCCATAAGTTCATACATTGACTTCATAGTATCAGCCATAGATTTCATCTGTTGTTCCAAAGAAGCAATTCTTTGGTCTTGGGGAGTCATCGAAGAAGAAGGTTCATTGTTTAATTCAGTATTCCCATCCACCATATAAGTTGTGACTATACGAGGGATTGTTGATGATACTGTTTGTTCTGAATCATTGCTTTGTGTATCAAAATCAGTCGTAGGAGAACTACCCCCAATAGAAAGAGGTGGGAAGTTGGATTCTCCAAGGAATTCAGAATTGTCTTCAGAAATCGAAATTCTTTGATTAGAAGCCAGGACTCTTGATCTGGTGCCTCTATATACCCTATCTTGACTATCAGTTCTACCCCAGTATCCCGAGAGGCCATGTTGATAGAGGCGAAAAGAGGTTCATCTTCATCAGACATAGGTTCACACTGGATCCGATTAAAGACAGACTGTCGTTTAGTTTGACATCTGTATTGAATTATGACCCTAGGTTGGAAGTCACAATCATGACCAGTATGGTCATGATCCCTTGACAGAGAATTATTCCTCCTCTTTTATTGAAGATGTTCTCGCAAATCTGTATGTGAAGATTGAGGTATATTTGAGAATAATCTTTGTTTATTAGGAATGTATTTCTTGTCCTTGGATTTTGCCGGCTCTTGATTATACAAAGAGTGATTAATCTGAGCAACATAATTTTTGGCATATTCTGCATCCGGATCTCTTACTTTCATTCCCGATTGGTATGGTTTCTTAACACCAGAAGTGCTTCCCAAACGGGATTGATTAAGTTTCGTTCTTAGATCTGTTGGAGGTAAAACATTGGTCTTTGATACTTGAAGTTTTCCTTCCATCGATCTGGATATTTGCAGAGAAGGAAGAGTTGAACCATCCCCTTGATTAGGAGTTGGTAACAAACCATTTTGTAGAGACAAATTCTGTGTCCAATTTGAAGAAGTCATAGAAGAAGACATTAAGAAATGTTTCTCTTTAGACTTGTTCAAGTTTTGAGACATAGAATGTCTAGAAGGAAGAGTAGTCAAAAGACTATTTCCTTTTCTTTGACTAACAAAACTGTCAGCCAAAGCTGTTCCTGAAATAAACACTACAGGAGCAGAAGAAACAACCAAAGAGTTGTTCCTATTCGAAGGGAATTTGTGAGCCATTTGTGGAGGAGCCATAGCAAGACTACCCCCAGTTCTAGCAGAACTTGGCAAGGAGGAAGAAATAGCTAAAGAGCTATTCTTCTTAGAATATGCTGGTGACAATTTGGCTAAGGAGCCAGTGCTGTCAGCATATGAAGTTTTGGCTAAAAAGCCAAATTTCAGTACGCATGCTGAGTCAGGGAGAACTAACTTGGTGGATGATGCGTACGAAATACACGCTGAGACAGGCTTGGTTAAAGAACCAGTGCTGTTAGCATGATTTTTGGGTTTGGAAATGCACGCTAGAACAGGTTTGGCTAAAGAGCCAGTGCTGTCAGCGTGACTTTTGGACTGTGTGACTACGAAAACAGATGTGGCTAAGGAGCCATCACTGTTAGCGTGTCTTTTGGATGCTGTCGTCTTCGAGCACACAGGAGTATGCGTGCCTGCAGTGGAGTTCTTGCCAGTGTTAGTAATGGACATTGTGGCAAACACACTTCAGCCTCTATCATCACTGCCAAATCAAAGGGGCGATCTATCTACGTCCCTAAGAATCTGTTGGTTTGTTTTCCATAAATAAATTCACTTTATTTATTTTGATTCTGGGAAAATACAACTGTAGAAATCCGATCTAGAAGACGATCGCTTTATCCCTTGGACGATACGAAGAAGAAAAGCTCTCAAGAATTCGACAGCAATTTAGATATTCTGTATATCTGTACAATGAATGAGAAAAGAACTCTATTTATAGAGTAAAAAATAACTAAAAAGATAACTGTCTTCATAACCTATGAATAGTTGATAATCACGCAGGACTCAATCGTACGCAAGGTTGATGAGCAGTTACTGGACGTGGCCCATAACTGTTGGACACATGGCAATCATGCATGAGTCGTGTGCAAGTTACTGGGGCACGCATACGAGAGATCCGTGGCATGTCTGCCATATACTCCAATTTGATAATTTGAGATGATAATCTGCTAACTGATTGAGGATGAAATCCCTGTTGAGATAAAAAATCCACGCTGACTTACAGCAGAAACACTTAGGCTCAAAATATATGCGAACTTGAGGCAGAGGGCTCAGAATACACGCAAACTTGATGCAGAAGGCTCAGAATACACGTAAAATTGGGGCAGGAACACTGAAGTTCAAAATGCACGCAGACTTGAGTCAGAAGGCCCAGAATACACGCAAACTTGAGGCAGGAACACTGAAGTTCAAAATGCACGCAGACTTGAGTCAGAAGGCCAGCTGTCTTGATTCGATGTGCCTCGTCTGACACAAAATATCTGACATTGATTGCTTTGTCAGTCACATTAAATGATGATAAGCCCTTTTTTTGGTACGCCAACTTGATGAAGACCAAATCTTGTTGAAGAAGATTTCAAAAATCATGCAATAGTCGGCTGAAGTCTCTTGAATCTCGTACATACGTGGCATACGAGGAGACGTTTATTGACTATCGTGCTGTCAGTCATAATTACAATCTGACAAATAGTGAGCTGTCTTTGAGTACTATTTTGAACTTTGCGTACTTTTGAGGAAATGATTTGATAGAACTCAGCGTGTCTTTTAGACATTTTCTTGATAGGCTGTATTAACTCAGCGTGACTATATTTTTGAGGCCTACAACTATGAACTATTGCAATCGACTGGCTGATCCCGAATATTGGCATACATATACATGCAGGCTTCAATTTATTTATTTTCTACAAACAGCAGCATGTGCACTTTATGGTCAAGGCATGATTATTCCGTGGTTAGTTTTGATTGTTGCATTACGCTATGTAATACTTACAACCTAATCGCACGGGTATCGTTGTAGAGTTGTGCATATCGTACCCCGTACACAAGTACTCATTCTGAATGACCATGAACCACGGCATGAGATTTCACTCAACATAGAGACTAGTAAGTTAAATAAAATAATGATTGCATGGAGAGAATGGATTTTCGAGTTCTTACGTGGCAGCTCTCTTGGGACTATTAAGTACCCGACAGGCCGGCTGGTTTCCACAGATACTGCAAATCTGCCACAAGGGCAGGGAGCGGTATCTGCTTATATTATTTATTGTATATTGACGATGGGCGTCCTGCTGGGACTCGTTAATTCATGATTGGCGCAATTGATTGATTGGATAGACTAGCCTTGCTTGCACATAGTAAGAAATGAGGAATCCTTTATTGCATAATTCCAGGATAACTTAGAACTCACAGTAGCAAGCCGTAGTAGTTGCATGGTCATTTAAGTGGATTTGTTTGTGTACTGTACCTACTATGTTACCTAACTGAGATGATCAGAATGTCAGGACATGACGGGCCAATTTCTGTCCTTGTTTGGTTGGGAGGTTGGTTCGAAGTGTCGTAATATTATATGAATCCTAGTAGATAGCAGAGATCTATTATCATATTCTCTTATTACTGGCTTCATTTCTCATATCGTGCTCCCTTGCGGTACTTGCTATTAGAGGTCTAACCTCTCTGGTTTTGCATGGCCAGATTTAGAGCCGGTCCCCGAGGATCCAGCTTACTTCTACCTCCAAGATGGTCAATACTAGAGGGATGATCGCAGGAGGACTCGAGTGGGTTTCTTACTTCCCCGCTCATTTTGTTAAATACTTTATACTTTGTCGTTTGGTACCGACATGTTAGTCGGATTATCTTGTACCTACTTTTGCATAATTGTAACTAAGTCAGTCTGCAGCTGATAACAATTGTGTATACTAACTACATCGTCTGGCTGTGTTTTGTAAAGCCAGATATCAAGAACATTTTGACTGAGCGATGGGGAAGCCTTACTGCTTTATTTCACATGTTCTCTATTTCTGTTTCTTGTTTGAATGATTGAGACAATAGATGTGAAGGGACCATAGTGAGACTTTTATGTAGTATGTACCCCCTCGTCTTATTAGACAGCATTGATCGTATTATACAGTATTCATCTACCCGTAATACGTAGCTCGCTGAGTCATTCCTCCGCTCTCCAGTATTCTGGTTCTGGGGCGTGACATGGACCACGATGAGCGGAGAACTACAAAAGGTGCTCACATGTTCTTTCGTCTCAGTAAGTTTCTAAATGAGCAGATCGGTCGTCTGCTCGGAGCAAGGGTAGGCTTAGAGGATATGAATCATGCCCATGACACCTATCCTCATCCAGTAAAAAGGTCGATCGTTCTCCAGAGTGTTTTGCACTCCCTTTTTCAGAAAAGCGTAGAAATCCTGAATTATGATCCTAGTTGCTTGGTCTACAACAGCAAGGGTAGTTGGCGTCATCAAAACAGAAGACGCCCCCATATTGCTGAGGCCTGGAGCAGCATCCCTTATAGAAAACAAGCTTGGAGTGGTAACAACCTCAGCCTGACAGGTGACGTCAAAGCCGTAAAGCGTAAAGATTTCGATAAGATGGCCCTAAACCTCGATAGTTTGCCAAATATGGACCCTATGTTGGGTACTCCTGTAGACCCAATATTTAAGGTCCCAGAACCAGAGTTGGACTGTTGAACCCTGACTTGAGAAGACGGCAGGATGTTCTTCGCTACAACCAGGGAGGCCGGTACGACAGCTATAGTCTCTGCAACCTATGGAGGTACAGGGGTGGTCACATCTTCACCGCTCACAGGTTCCTTAGTAGTAACCAACGAAGGATCCTTAATGGTCTCTTTGACTCCAGCAACAAGGGAAGAAAGTTCAGACATCTTTCTGACCAAGCTTTATTCTTCTTCCACAACCTCCTCATCTTCGATCATATTCATGAACGAAGAAGGACCTGAAGAAGTAAGACAAATCAGGGTTAGCTTCACTAACCAAACAAATGATTAAAAACAAAAAAACTATCATCTGTTGTGATGCCGAGGAGTAACACACCCGGAAAGACTATAGGAGCATACGGCTCAGTCAAAAAAATATCTTGGGAAATGTTAGACTCCACTGGCTCTTCAGGAGATGATATTCACTCGATGTCTCAATGACATACTCTTTAGCTGTCACGACCCTCACCCGCTTTTCGGACGCGAGCTCGTGAGCAAGCCAGCTACGTATCGAGCGGAATCCAGCCCGACTCGAGTACGTATAAGCTGTCAAGGTCATGGGTAGCATGTCTAATCTAAACTATATCTCAATCCACAGGAATCATATAAACAAGAATGAACAAGTATGGGTCATGGTCTGCAGCCCATTATCATATTGTTCGATTAAACTCCAAGAATGTTATGAGTCTATAAAATAAGCAGAGTAAATCATGGTACTGAATATAAAGCACAAGCGAATAATAAAGAAATATCACAAGCAAATACCTGTATCATGTATCGTAATCCTCTGCCATCCCGCTCTACTAACTAACTCCACGCAGTCGCTAAACCTGAAGAGATCATCAGGTCCTCAGAGGACTAGCAAGATACATAATATACAAGCCAACATGTAACAGTACATATGTACAAAGAAGTAAAAAACAATCAAGGATATCCAACGAGACAAAATGAACCAAGACACAAGATCTAAACACAGGGATCCTAAGACACTGGCATGACATACTAGAAATGGCTAATAGGTCCAAGCTATAGACTGCAGTCAAGGCAAGTACTCACAATCTATAGTGTCTCAATCGTAGTCAAGGCAAGTACTCACAACCAAGACGGTAGCCAATCCTAGTATAAAAATCCTATAGACCGTAGTCAAGGTAAGTACTCATAATCTATAGAATGTCAAAGTCAAGTCCTACTCAAGTCATGTCAAGTCAAGTCAAGTTATAATCAAGTCGAGGGAATCGTGGTGTAGGACTAGACGACTCTATCAAGGAATACATATGAAACTAACACAGTGTAACAGATAGAATAGCATAACAGGAAGGAACAAGAATGTACAGGCAACTAAAAACATGTAAAGTAAAACTATAACAGGATGAGTGTACTGGACATGGAATAAAGCAATCACGAACGTAAGGAAAAGAACAGTAGCGAGATAGTGAACATGCATATAAATTATACTGTACAAGCTGGCAAGGTATACTTGCGTGGGGGTTGTACGGAGAACCAGCAATGTATCGCCAATCAACAAGTCAGAAAGTCCAAGTCATCACAACTGTCTCCGAAAGCTAAAATAAACGTCGCTAACATTCTCAAAATAGTCAAATTAGCTAGGATTGCTTGTCCTTAAGTCCAATTCTTGATACAGGGGCAAAACGGTAATTTCGGACAAAAATGGTATCCGTCGTTGGACCCGCTTTGTACCAAAAAGTGTGCCAGAGTCAACGGTCTCTAAAGTCATCAAACTATATGTTAATAGGTCCAGTTTTCCGATACGAACCCAACCGTATGTCCAAAGTTGGATTTCGACGGGCCGTGCACAAAATTACCCGTTGAGTCGAACCGTGGGGCCTGTAAAACGGCGTTCCGATTCGACTATCTCAGAATTGGACCAAACTTGGCATACAGGACCAGAAAAACGATACAGTCCTTTGGGTACAAGTTTCGTCTCGATCTGACAAACGTGCACAAAGTAATTGGAAAATTTGCACAGAGGTCGATACGGTGAATTTCGACGGATACGCATCAAATTCGTCGCGCACGCGCGACTAATTTGAATTCTGCCAAAGCCCACACGTCCACGAAGCCGATACGCACCTTTCAATGCTTTCGGTTCGCGACCATGTCGCCCGGATTGGCGGAACACACGTCGTATCGAAGATTTTCTAAATTTTTGAAATCAGTTTTTATGTAGTTTTTCTGGATCTTCAAACAGAAATTACTTATTGTACAAAATGCTAGAAATAGTTCCAATTATAGGATTCTAATCCTCTATATGTTGTCTAGAAGTCCCTTTAAATGTTTTTCCTAAACTGTGGTTGGATTGGCAAATATCTGCCTTCTAAAAAGGTGGTTTGGACTGGTTTTATGTCCTGTTTCGACAGGTTTTTCGGCAAATTTGGGTTCGACTTACGAAGCGTGCAGTGCAAATTGAATCAAGGTAAATGAATCAAAACGAAGTTGGTTAGGTTGTGCTTGTACCTGAACAATCGGAACACAAATTGGTGGAGAAACGAGGGAGATACAGCGTCCCGAACATTGTCGCGGCTCATGCCATTGCTGCTGTGTGCTCTTCTGTCCCCGCGCGCGCGCGCGCGCATGTCTGTCGGCCGTGGCCGCGCACGACGGTGGCTCCGACGGCGGGTGGCCTCCCATGACCAGGGGACGGCGTGGGGTCGAGTATTCATCTAGGGTTTTCGGTTTTTGCCGACTTCTCTCCTTTCTCTCGCTCATTTCTTTATATATATAACCGTATATGTAGTCTCCTCCTTGCTCTCGGGTTGGACTCGAATTATACTACTGCTGCTGGTTTTGTGCTGTAGGGGGATGCCCGGGCTAGGCTCAACTGGGCTGGACCGGGCTCCTCATTTGGTTGGGCTCGGCTTATGGGCTGCTGTTGCTCTTGTTATTGTTTTATACAAAAATCCTTATAGATAAATCCTTATATATATATCTATACACACACACACACACACACATATATATGCAAATACACACCTATACATGACTATAAAAACATCCATATATATATCTACAATAGATATATACAATACCTATATAATATATATTATTGGACCCTTAAAATATATAGTTACTTATTTGTATATATTTACCACAAAAATTATATATTAGTATATATATTCTAACTTATAAAAATATTGCAATCATAAAATATTTTCTATGTAAATTACTCATGTGCATATATTAATCCCGTGCTTGTTAATCCTATTTGTCCGCAGAAAATATACATTTATTCTAATATCAAATATGAAATTATCAAATGCGTAGTGAGTATCATATACTATATAACAATTCTTTATAACAAGAAATAATACCTATGTGGACAATTTAACTAGATTACGAAATATGTATCTACATGGACACCATTGCACACACTACATGACTACATGGGCTTAGGCTCTGTTTGGGCCCAGTCCGGGCTAGTTCGGTCTCACCGAGTCTCCTAAAAGTCATAATTATAAAAACTAATTAAATCATTTAATGGGTGTCAAGTCGCAACTAGGCCTTGTTTTTCTAGTTAGAACATCACTATGGCTCGGCCTACTTTGGCATGGCTAATACACTAGTCAAGGCACGTCACTGCACTATCCGTGCCATGATTCCTGGTCGTCTGATACTTCCAAACTCAACTATGGCTAAAGTCATCTACCATAATAATTAACTAAATAATTATTTACAAAAAAAAATAAAAATCACCATTCTAATAAAAATAATTAAAAATAAAATATTTTTAAATTTTTGGGAAGGGGAGCTACAAATCTACCTACCTTAAATTAATTTCGTCCTCGAAATTCTAATTCATAACTATGCCTTAAAAATCAAAGTCTACTATTACCTTAATCTCCTCAAATTTAATTTCTCCAAAAATATTTTATGGCCTTCTCTAGTCATTTGGTATTTACGAAATCTCGAGAACTTCTACCCACCTTTGGTCACACTACTCCCTTGAAACACAGGTCACTAAAATCATATAATCTTCTAACTAGTGACTAATAATTCTACCAAAAATATCTAGGACATATGGTATCTATAATCTCTCATATCTGTAAACAACCAAAACTCCATAATCATGCAATATTATACTATAATTTAAGAGTTTCTGGTAAATCCTAGTCAGCACGATCATTTGTCACCCCGAAATAAAAGGGACGAGAATCAATGGCACAGAAAGCAAGGAAGTATAATCGAGAGCAAATATGGAGTTTTCAAGGACGTAGTAAATTTCTAGGAGAATTTTCAAGGCAGTGTGGATTGAGATATCTAGGGGTTTAGTCAGTTGCGCAGGCTCGCATCAGTACAGTTACGTAACCGATACGATATGCTCTGACCTGCATGGGTCACCACAAAAACTTGTCACGACCCGCACCCGCTTTTTGGACGCGAGCTCGTGAGCAAGCCAGCTACGTATCGAGCAAAATCCAGCCCGACTCGAGTACGTATAAGCTATCAAGGTCATGGGTATCATGTCTAATCTAAACTATATCTCAATCCACATGAATCATATAAACAAGAATGAACAAGTATGGGTCATGGTCTGCAGCCCATTATCATATTGTCCGATTAGACTCCAAGAATGTTATGAGTCTATAAAATAAGTAGAGTAAATCATGGTACTGAATATAAAGCACGAGAGGATAATAAAGAAATATCACAAGCAAATACCTGTATTATGTATCGCAATCCTCTGCCATCCCGCTCTACTAACTAACTCCACGCAGTCGCTAAACCTGAAAAGATCATCAGGTCCTCAGAGGACTAGCAAGATACATAATATACAAGCCAACATGTAACAGTACACATGTACAAAGAAGTAAAAAACAATCAAGGATATCCAACGAGACAAAATGAACCAAGACACAAGATCTAAATATAGGGATCCTAAGACACTGGCATGCCATACTAGAAATGGCTAATAGGTCCAAGCTATAGACTGCAGTCAAGGCAAGTACTCACAATCTATAGCGTCTCAATCGTAGTCAAGGCAAGTACTCACAACCAAGACGGTAGCCAATCATAGTATAAAAATCCTATAGACCGTAGTCAAGGTAAGTACTCACAATCTATAGAATGTCAAAGTCAAGTCCTACTCAAGTCATGTCAAGTCAAGTCAAGTTATAATCAAGTCGAGGGAATCGTGGTGTAGGACTAGATGACTCTATCAAGGAATACATATGAAACTAACACAGTGTAACAGATAGAACATCATAACAGGAAGGAACAAGAATGTACAGGCAACTAGAAACATATAAAGTAAAACTATAACAGATGAGTGTACTGGACATAGAATAAAGCAATCACGAACGTAAGAAAAAGAATAGCAGCGAGATAGTGAACATGCATATAAATTATACTGTACAAGCTGGCATGGTATACTTGCCTGGGGGTTGCACGAAGAACCAGCAATGTATCACCAATCAACAAGTCAGAAAGTCCAAGTCATCACAACTGTCTCTGAAAGCTGAAATAAATGTCGCCAACATTCTCAGAATAGTCAAATTATCTAGAATTGCTTGTCCTTAAGTCCAATTCTAGACACAGGGGCAAAACGATAATTTCGGACAAAAACGGTGTCCGCTGTTGGACCCACTTTGCACCGAAAAGTGTACCAGAGTCAACGATCTCTAAAGTCATCAAACTATATGTCAATAGGTCCGGTTTTTCGATTCGAACCCAACCGTATGTCCAAAGTTGGATTTCGACGGGCCGTGCACAAAATCACCCGTTGAGTCGGACCGTGGGGCCCGCAAAACGGCGTTCCGATTCGACTGTCTCAGAATTGGATCAAACTTGGCATACAGGACCAGAAAAATGATACGGTCCTGTTGGCACAAGTTTTGTCTCGATCTGACGAACATGCACAAAGTAATTGAAAAATTTGCACAGAGGTCGATACGGTGAATTTTGACGAATACGCATCAAATTCGTCGTGCACACGCAACCAATTTGAATTCCGCCAAAGCCCACACGTCCACGAAGCCGATACGCACCTTTCGGTTCTTTCAGTTCATGACCACATCGCCCGGATTGGCGGGACGCACGTCGTATCGAAGGTTTTCTAAATTTTTGAAATCAGTTTTTATGTGGTTTTTCTAGATCTTCAAACAGAAATTACTTATTGTAAAAAATGCTAGAAATAGTTCCAATTATAGGGTTTTAATCCTCTACATGTTGTCTAGAAGTTCCTTTAAATGTTTTTCCTAAACTGTGGTTGGATTGGCAAATATCTGCCTTCTAAAAAGGTGGTTTGGACTGGTTTCGTGTCCTGTTTCGACAGGTTTTTCAGCAAATTTGGGTTCGACTTACGAAGCGTGCAGTGCAAAGTGAATCGAGATAAATGAATCGAAACGAAGGTGGTTAGGTTGTGGTTGTACCTGAACAATCGGAACACAAATCGGTAGAGAAACGAGGAAGATACGGCGTCCCGAACATTGCCGCGGCTCATGCCATTGATGATGTGCGCTCTTCTGTCCCCGTGCGCGTGCTTGTCTGTCGGCGGTGGCTGCGCGCGGCGATGGCTCCGACGGCGGGTGGCCGTCGATGACCAGGGGACGGCGTGGGGTCGAGTATTCATCTAAGATTTTCGGTTTTTGCCGACTTCTCTCCTTTCTCTCGCTTATTTCTTTATATATATAACCGTATATGTAGCCTCCTCCTTGCTCTCGGGTTGGACTCGAATTATACTACTGCTGCTAGTTTTGTGCTGTGGGGGGATGCCCGGGCTAGGCTCAACTGGGCTGGGCTGGGTCGGGCTCCTCTTTTGGTTGGGCTCGGCCTATGGGCTGCTGTTGCTCTTGTTATTATTTTATACAAAAATCCTTATACATAAATCCTTATATATATATATATATATATATATATATATATATATATATATATATATATATATATATATATATATATATATATATATATATATATATATATATATATGCAAATACACACCTATACATGACTATAAAAATATCCCTATATACATCTACAATAGATATATACAATACCTATATAATATATATTATTGGACCCTTAAAATATATAGGTACTTATTTGTATATATTTACCACAAAAATTATATATTAATATATATATTCTAACTTCTAAAAATATTGCAATCATAAAATATTTTCTATGTAAATTACTCATGTGCACATATTAATCCCGTGCTTGTTATCCTATTTGTCCGCAGAAAATATACATTTATTCTAATATCAAATATGAAATTATCAAATGTGTAGTAAGTATCATATACTATATAACAATTCTTTATAACAAGCAATAATACCTATTTGGACGATTTAACTAGATTATGAAATATGTATCTACATGGACACCATTGCACACACTACATGACTACATGGGCTTAGGCTCTGTTTGGGCCCAGTCCGGGCTAGTTCGGTCTCACCGAGTCTCCTAAAAAATCATAATTATAGAAAACTAATTAAATCATTTAATGGGTGTCAAGTCGCAACTAGGCCTGGTTTTTCTAGTTAGAACATCACTATGGCTCGGCCTGCTTTGGCATGGCTAATACACTAGTCAAGGCACGTCACTGCACTATATGTGCCATGATTCCTAGTTGTCTGATACTTCCAAACTCAACCATAGCTAAAGTCATCTACCGTAATAATTAACTAAATAATTATTTACAAAAAAACTAAAAATCACCATTTGAATAAAAATAATTAAAAATAAAATATTTTTAAATTTTCGGGAAGGGGAGCTACATCAGCATCACTTTCCCACACCTTGCAAGGTGTTATAATCACCACTCTACAAGGGGGACCACTCGTTCTTGGCACATGCATAGAACTAGAGAGGAAAATAAAAATAAAAAAAAGGTTGGGTCAAAAAGAAGACACGCGGTTAACCACCTCTCAGTGCTTAGAATCCCCTGCATGGAGTTTTCAAATGACTACCTTCTTCTTGTTACTCACGTCTTTTCTCACAGACATTTCTGCTGGTCTCTTCCTCAAACGACGAGGACTTTCCACCTTCGAAGCCATATGCTGCGATGGGCTACCTCTAGGAGTGGAAGGACTGATAGGAGCAACCTTCTTCTTCGATGATGATTCCCTTGCACTATATCAACTGGACCTCGTAGATTTTCGAAGCGAAACGAGTAAGGGCATCAGTTATGTTCCCTCAATAAAACTTGTATCCCGGTCGAAATTGGCGAGAGCCATCTTGGCCTGACCATGGAAGGTAGCCGTCGCATAGATTATGGACGGCTCATCTCTGACCACTGGCAAAACAGACTTCGTCCCAATACCAAAGGCAATGTAGTAATTCCACGCTCGTACCCTGTCCCGTATGCCACCAATAAAACCAAGACATGGGTTTGGGTTCTCCAACAAAAATTGCATGTACCCGAACAGCCTAGAAAATCTACTCGGCAGATATGGTTCCAAGAAGACAATATTCATGCTCCGATATACCAAGTGGGTTGGTCGGATGGATAAGAGCCAGCAAAAAACTCGAGTAAAGTGGGTACCAGCATTCGCTTTGACATATACCTAAGGCTGTTCTACCCTATCAAATAGTGATAAGATGGTTCAACCCGGTTGAAATTACTGGTCCCCTTATGATGTAGGACCTGTTTAATGAAGTCTCGGAGACCACGACCGATGCATCAGACCATTGTCGGGAAAAGAGCAAGCTTGTGTCCAGACACCAGATTCACCACCGAAAGTATCAGGTTACTATTAGCCCGGTTTATCGACCTTGAACCTGCAGGGACCACGCAGACCCGTATCCATATCATAAAAATCGGCCAAGATTGTCTCGTCGGACAGCGGCTGCGTCCTGGTAAAAGTAGTCCATGATCTCCACAGGGCGGCTAGTCCCACCTTTGTTGGCTCATTCGATCTCAATCAACTTGATTTTGATAACTAACTAAACCATGTTTTGATATGTTGCAATATGATCCAACTGAAGACTCAATAATGCTGTGACGATTACTGAAAAATTGTTCAGTTGTGAAATCCTTGATTTTGTTGTTCCAACGGTCAGAAAAATTTAAATATTTTGGCCGAACTCTATTCACAAAAGCCCTATAAATAGACAAGGATTTTTTTCATTCCTATTCACTCATCTCTTCTCAATCTTTCTATCCTTCAGTGAGTAAACCCTCAGAGCCAAAACTTTCTCCAAGATCAACTCCCCATCCTTTTAATGCCAAGTGTGATCTCGGTTTAGAAGTTTGTCAAAGTTGTAAGAACTTTGCAGCAAGTTTTTCTCTAGTTGAGAAGTCGGTGTGCCCTCGGATCAAAGCACGAGGTGTAATAAGTCGATATACCCTTCGGATCAAAGCACATGATGTAAACTACTATTCAATAGTGGATTAAATTTGAGCAAAAGTTCTCAGACCTGGACTAGTCCTCTCAGAGGAAAACCAAGACAAATTGCTGTGTTTGCATTTGCTCTCTCTTACTCTTACTATTTACATATCTATCTTGCTTATATGCAATAGTTGTTAATTGCCTTCACATTGCACATAATTTTTTAATTGGATATATTATTCTGTTGTACTCTATTCACCTCCCCCTCTAGAGTTGCCTAATGTCCTATAATCGGTATCAGAGCTAGTTCTCTTACTACCGGACTAACATTCCTAGAGATTTATGGCAATCATCGGATCTATCAACACCAATAATGGTGAATGCCAGTCGACAAATAGGCCACCCATATTTGACGGCACCAATTATACGTACTGGAAGGCACATATGAGCTTTTATCTCAAGTCTCTTAATTTTGATCTATGGCCTCTTATAGTAGATAGAAACAAGAAGCCACCTAGAATAGTCGTAGATGGCAACCTTGTTGACAAGCCCCATAACAAGTACACAGACACAAAAAAGAAACAAGCTAGTCTTGATGCTAAATCTATTAACACTCTATTTTGTGTTGCAGACAGAACATAATTTAATAGTCTCCACTTGTGGCTCTTCATGCATGAAGTTTGGAAATTTCTTGAGGTCACTTATGAAGGAACCTCACAAGTGAAGGAATCGAAAATAAGTCGACTAACACAAGAGTGTGAAGCATTCAAGATGAAGCAAAATGCGACGATTACTCAAATATTCACAAGATACCTAAACATCGTCAATTCTCTATCCTCTCTTGGCAAGGAGTACAACAATCATGAGAAGATTCACAAAGTACTCAAAGGACTCACAAAGAATTAGAATCCCAAGGCCACTGCAATCATTAAGATAATGATCTCACGCAATGACCCTCAAGACGCTTATGGGCAAGCTAATGACTCACGAGCTTGTTCTCAAGGAGTTTGAAAATCTCACGCCAAAAGAAAAGACAATTTCATTCAAAGCACATCACAAGAAGGTCTCCAACTATGACTCCGACGACGATAAATCTCAAGATGAAGAAGTTGTTCTGATCACCGGAAACTTCAAAAAAAAAATATTTAAGTTTGAGAGATCAAAAAAGGAGTACAACGACAACGTTGATGAAGAACCTGTGTGCTACAACTGCAAAATGACATGTCATATAAAGAGGGACTATGTCACGACCCGATCCCAACTAATTGGGTCGAACCGGATCATGCCCAGCCTGCACCGTTATTGAGACGGCGGCAGTTGTAGAAGCATAGAATTTCACAACCAGAAAGCCCATGCGCCAGACACTACATGCGCCAGAACTCAGATGAAGAACTTCACAGCAAAGTCAATAATTATAGACATTTGAAGAAGGACTTTTTATTTATATATAAAAGTCTATTACATGTCTAGAAAAGGTTGTACAAAGGAGAATTCCTACAAAGGAAAGAGCCTAAAGTCTACCGCCAGCGGCCATCATGCGCCTTCAGATAAGCGCAAAGGCCACCATGCGTCTCCAGATAGGCGCAGCATCACTATGCGCCACCAGTGAGGCGCAGCAGATATCATGCGCCTCCATCCAGGCGCATCCCATCATCTCTTCAGCACCTCAGTTATGTGCATCCCTTCAGCCAAATTCTTCCAGCCAGGCTCACCTGGCCGAGCAGAGCCCAGTTATGTGCCGCTCTTCCAACCAGGCTCGCCCGATAAATGCTTCGACACAAAGCATTTAACCCTCTGGCTGGAACCAAGGAAGAGAAGAGCACCGCAAATGCTGTGGCCAGGGGAGGCTTCGAAAGAGCCTCCAAAGCCGAAGGAAGACCATGATCGAAACCATGGCTAAAGGATTTCGACACGATCAAAGTGGGGAAACCCCACTTTACAGGAAGAGAGAGCCTTGCACCGCCATTCCGATCTACGGCTCTTCCGGAATAACGGAGACGAGGTTCGAGCATCCTTATCTTTGGATGCAACAGGCACCTTTCGCCTGCCTCAGAAGCCCTCGACTCCGTCTTTTGGATGTAACAGTCACCTTCAAGTGCATCGAAGACAACACAGCGTCTCATCTTCACCCTCGGGAGCACTTCGTCAGCAGAATACACCCGTATGTTCAAATTCATATTGGAAGTACGTGAGGGAATGAGAAGCAAATCTTCTCTCCATGCCACTATTTATAGGCCGGGCAGATCAAAACCACGCGCCAAGTGGATGGCCCTCCGAATTCCGTGCAATGAATTTACATTAAATGGATGAACCGGACGCCTCGAATTCAGCCAAACGGCTATTTATAGCACTCGAAGAGCGAGACAGCCGCATCATTAAAAGACATGTCCGATGCGCCAGCCAGACAACGCATCACACGGACGCGCCCTTCGGCGTCAGGCGCATCATACAGACGCGCCCTACAGTACTCGACGCATTATAGAGGATGCGCCCCCCCCCACACATCTCCATACCGAGTGGAACGCCAACCGACGTGCCCACTCAGCTGTCCATCGAACGTCACCAACATTAAATGCTGGACTGACAGAGTTGGCAGCACGCCTCCCAAAGTCTGAACAGTTGACAGCTTTTTCAGAGAACGAAGCATCGGCAACGTCAGCATCATCATGACTCCGACGGCTACTGCCACGTGGCCATCCGCATGCGCCTCTACGGCCATGCGTCCAAACCCGCATGCGCCTCTACGGCCATGCGTCCAAATCAGCATGCGCCTCAAAAGCCATACGCCTCAGACTGCTCTCTGATCCCGAAAGACAGAAGGAAAGTCGCCTGCATGCGCCTCAAAAGCCATACGCCCCAAATGGTTTGTAACTCCTAAAGGTTATGAGCCGCAGCCTCCTCCTACGCCCAATCCAAGGCACAGCCCATCAGATCACTCCTCTCCACCAAATCCGAGATCTTCGAACCATGAGTCGACGACACGTGTCTTTTGACTCAACTCGTCCAAGATTTCAGCAACGGAAAGATCTTCTTCCTGCTACGTGCCGGCTCACCACAGCAGCATGAAGAGTTCTCCCCCTCGATCAGGGCGCAGCATCCATGTGCCTCCATCAGCAACCTCCACGTGGCGTTCCCACACCGGCGCATCCTACATGCGCGCATGAGCAGCCAGCCTGCAAAACTATAAATAGAAGGGTCATCTCCTTCACACACACACACAGAGACTCAGAACATAAGACTCACAAAGAATCCACAACAGAGAATCACCAGAGAGGCAGTTCTAGACACTCAACGTCTTACTCCTCTCAGCAAGCTCCAGCACCCAGAGCAATCAACACCTTCAGAGAACCGATAACCGCCGTCAGCCGGTCAACGGAGTCAATGTATTACCACTCGCTCCATTGGCACTAAGGACCCAGCTTAAACAAAAGTGTACTCCTAGGACTACATCTAAGTCCTATATTGTATCACTGTTCTGTTTGTATTAAGATTTCAATCAAAACAATTTTAATGGCAAACAAGCTGGCGACTCTGCTGGGGACCTCTTTCTCCTCTACCGAGAAAGTCGTGTCACAGGCCGACGACGTGAAGGTGGGCTCCTCCCACAAGACGCTGGTAGTGCGCCTCAATCAACAGGCGTACGAGGAGTTCATTTCTGAAGGAAGTGCGAGTCCTTCGAAGCGGCTGTCGAAGCCGAAGAGGACCCGCGCAGTCTGGGTGCACAAAGTCGACGCCTCGGGTACCACCGTTGAAGGGGATGCGCCCATCCAGCCTTTCCATCCTGCTGACGTCCTCAGCAGTCAAGGTGCGCCCGCTGATGCAGCGCATCTCTCGGGGAAGCGTGCGGCTGACCACGTTCCCCAGCCATCTTCCTCTCAGGCGAGGAAGATACGTCGACGGAGCAGGGGCGCAGCCAATGCCCCGCGCATTACTTCTGATGCGCCACAACGAGCCTCTGTCTTCGACAGACTCACTCACTGTAATGGCGAGGAGAATTTGGATGCTGAGTACTATGCGCCCCAGCGGGCTGGTACGAAGAAATCCAAGGCGGCACGGGCCACGCGCCACAAACGTGCTATGCCAGCAGCCGGCCAGAGACACGCGCTTACAATCACGCGCGCTGCCGATGGCAAGCTGTACAAGGTTGACTCAAGTGCTCCCGCACTGACAACGAGTCGACCTTCAAAGTCCTCATCTCACTTGGGCGCATTCACTGCGTGCACAACCAAGCCGAGAGAGGCAAACTCAGTGGTCTTGAACTCCCGTGCCTCCTCTGGTTGTGCGTTTGAGGTCCGTTCAAGTCACTTCAAATGCTGTGGTTCCCCCACTACTGATCGTGATGCCTGCTTGGTATTAGATCAGGGGGCGCAGCACTCACCCGACCACCCCGGCGCTTGGCCCTGCCATGCGCCTGAGGGGGGTGTGAGGGTAGCACTCTCCCCCAACGACTTGCGCAACGTGATCACTCACAAGCGCCGGTCAGGAGAGTTGACCAACAAGCACGATGCGCCTCTCACGGGGCACACTTGTGCAGTGGTCACCATCAACTGCTGTTGCAAGACGGCAGTACCGCCAAAGCAGTCGGTCTTCCAACGGCTACAATCATCGACACCCCTCCGACATCGCCTTGGGACAAAGGTGTCAGCAGAAGAGGAACTAAAGATTGCGTCATGCAACGTGATCTCCAATTCCTCATCTGTCCGGAAGACGACTGCCAATTCCTCGTCTTCATCTAAAAGCCAGTCGAGGAAAACCAAGGCAGCTGTCACGACCTCTGGAGTGTTTGAAGGCACTCGGTCGAGAAAGAAGTCCTTGGAGGAAGCTGGGGGTAGCCAGACCCTTGTTGAGCCTCCTTCCGAAGACGAAGATGTCCAAAGCACAGCTGCGGCGGATCTTCATCAAAGCGAAGATGGCCTCCCTGAAGCCCCTCAAAATGACGATGTCCTCCAAGACACCGCCGGGGGTAGTGCTGAAAATGAAGAGGCCCTTCAAGACAGAGCTGAGGGCAGTCAGGCCCTTGCAGATGCGCCTGTCGAAGACGAACTCCAGAATGTGGCTGGGGGTGGCCAAACACCAGGAGAAGTAACTCCCCCACATGAGAGTGAGGCTGAGAGCGAAGCCTCAACTAATCCATCCACTTCCGGCCGTGTCATGACAGTATACATGACCGGGGGTGATCTTGAGGCTGATGCGCCGCCACAGGACATTGTCCATCGCATAGACTCGTTAGAGGGAGGACTCAAAACCCTCTCTGCCTCAATGCAAGCACTGACTCAAGCAGTGTTTGAGATGCGGTCGGCCTTGATCAGGACACCTTCAAATGGTCCCGACCCAGGAGCTAATGGAGAGTCGAGTGTGCCCCTCCAGCGGACACCCTCAGACACAGAAGCACCCCGGACATCGGAGCCCTCAAACGCTCCACCCCAGGTGGTACCTCCTTCCCTGGCTCCTAGCTCCACGGAGGACGTGGTCGAAATGATCAAAGATCTGCGGGAGCGCTTCGAGTCCAAGAACAGGCAGGAGGAACGCCAGAAGATGGGCATTCCCCAGCCTTATCCCCTTGAGTGGAACAAGGTGGTTTATCCCCCAAAGTATAAACCACAGACACTCACGCCGTATGACGGGAAGGACTCCCCACGACGGTACTTGACGTACTTCCAGTCGCAGACAGGGCATCTTCCGAAGGAGGACGCGCTCCTCACCAGCATCTTTGTTGGGGCCCTGAAAGGGGTGGCGTATGACTGGTACTGCAGCCTCCCCGATAATTCCATATCGTCCTTCGACGACCTGACACGCCTCTTCCTCGACCGCTTCTACGACGGTGGGAAGGACATGACGATGGCGTCTCTCATTGAGATACGCCAGAAGGACAAGGAAACGGTTCGGGCATTCATCGAACGCTTCCGTCAGGCCTGCTTCAGGTTACCTCCAGGCATGCCAGAACATGCGCTTCTCTCCGCTTGCAGTATGAACATGCTGCCTGCAGTAAAGCTCTGGCTTAACTCTACTCCCCCTCCCGATTGGAGCTCCCTAATCATTGAAGCTGAAGCTGCAGAGAAGAAGGCGGCCAATGCACGTCTTCTGGGTGTTAGCTTTCCCGCCTTTGACGATAAGGGGAAAAAGTCCGCAACCAACAATTCCGGACGAGAAACAAAGGGGAAACAGGCATTGACAGTTAATGCCTCGAAGGGCGCATCTGCGCCTACTCAAAAGCCTCCATTGGCACCGAGACCCAAGGAGGTTTATTCATTCAATGATGACGACACCCTGCAACTCTTTGAGATACTGAAGCAGGGTGACAAGATCAAGCTTCCAGACCCGAAGCGGCCCGATGAAGTCGGGAAGGTGGACAACCCAATGTACTGTCACTACCATCGGTTTGTCGGACACCCGACTAAGGACTGCTACGTCCTCAAAAATTACATCCAGCGCATGATCAATGCGGATGTAATTTCCGTCGATTACGAAGAGAAGACGGTGTCAGCTAATGTGGTGTCACTTCAGTTCGGCACCTTGCCGCCGACTACCACACAAGATGGCGTCGTCCCCATCCCTAAGACGACAATGGAGGTGGTGAATTTGCCACCCACCCGTGACAATGTGAGTGGACTTGTCCCACTCACCACATCTCGAGGAGAGGTCCTCTGGGTTCACCCCGACCTCGTCTCCGAGGTAACTCAACCGGAGGTACGCCCTACCTCCAAAGCAAAAGGCAGGAAGATCAAGTCTTGCCGCACGGTCTCTTCTTCAACGGAAGAGGCGCTTCCTGTGCAGACGCGTGCACAACAGAACTCCCAGCCCGGTGAAGCTGCCGCCGAAGTGGTGCCTCCTGGCACCATCCCTGAGGAGGGTCCATCCAAGCCCTCAGCAGCCAATAAACAAAAGCAAGTGGAGGCCCGCTTCGACAGACCTCTGCGGAAAGAAAATGCTTCGGGGCTAGCCAAGCCCCACAATTTTGACATCCTGGCACAACTGGCCAGTACTCCTGCACGCTTGTCTCTGTTCGAGCTCCTGCGTCTCTCCAAGGACTCCCGAGAAGCTCTTTGCGAAGCTCTGAAGGATGCCGAATCCTTTCTCAGTCAGGTCAAGCAGCCTGAAGACCTCCCAACTACTTGTGCACACTGTCATTGTGCGGATGAAGTTATCCCAAACATAACCTTCACCCAACAAGACATGCTGCTCAAGCATCACCGACATAACCGACCGTTGTATTACACAGGATACATCGGTTCGGTAAAGGTGAGCAGAATTCAGATCGATCCAGGGTCTTCCCTAAGCATCATTCCAAAGGCGCTGCTATCAAAGTTGGGGATCCCAATGTACCGGCTAGCGCCCTCCAATATGACCATCAGTGGCTTCAACGCCAGCAAGAGCGAGCCACTGGGCAAGATCCGGCTGAAGTGTCACATCGGCAGCCTCAAAACTGAGGTGACTTGTTATGTGGTGGATGCCGAGGTCAACTACAACATCTTACTCGGACGACCATGGTTACATGAGTACATGGTGGTGCCCTCCACGCTCCACCAATGCATGAAATATGTATCCACCAACGGCGTCATCCGGACGGAGTTTGCGGATATCGATCCCTTCAAAGGGATTGAGGCCTACTTCACCGATTCCGACTTGTACAAGCCACTTGACGAGGAGGAAGCCAACGACGCTGATGATGAAGCAGAGACGGCAACAGAGCCGGACTTGGAACCCGAAGCGACTCCTGACGCCCCCTTGAAAATCCGTCTGAAAGGGAGACCACCCCAGAAGGCGCCTCCAATGAGCATCAAGCTATCGGGAAAAGCGCCAGCTCGCGAAGCCCCCCTGAAGATACGCCTCAAGGGGAAGCCACCACAAACAGCGGCTCCCCTAGTGGTAAAATTACAAGGGAAGGCGCCACTCATCGAAGGCGCAACCGAGGCACCCCTCAAGGTGCGTCTTAAAGGCAAGCCGCCGCAGTCATCCAAGATGCCGGAGAGGGCTCACATAACCCTCTCAGACCCCAAAGTCGGAGCTGTAGAGGACTCTCCTGATCCGGCCCCAGTGCTTACAGACGAGGAGCTTGGCGAATATATCTCTGCCGATGTAGACGCACCCTCCTTCGACAATGTAATCCCACGGGATAAAATCTCGTACTTTATCAATAATAGAGTGTCTTTCAATTATTCTTGTCTTCCACACTGGAATGCCATGTATATATTAGACAACGCTCTACGGTCGTTGCAAACACAAGTAACGACCGTCTACCATAATCAAATAGTCCCGTCTCAAGGAGTCTTCATAGTCCCTCCACGAAGCCGAGACGAAGGCACCATCATCTCGGGCAAAATCGAGCGTCGTCGGATCCTCCCGTCGATCGAGCCCGAACTTGATACCGGCAGAGTACAAGTCTATCGATACACGGATGCGGCTAAGCACATCATCCAAAAGATGGGCTACGACCTGAAAAGCAACAAAGGCCTAAACTACGGCAAGGGTCGGCATCTCCCTGTCCGGCTTTCGATGCCCAATGGAAAGCCACAGGATTACTATAATCGGACTCGACGGGGGTTAGGCTATGTCACGCCGCCATCAACTCCGGAGAGTTCAGACGCAGAAGACATAGAACATTCCCACTCATCAGAAGCATCGACGTGGGATTCCGATACCAGCATCGGATCAGTCTTCAGGAAAGTGCTGTCAGCTAACATGACATCGGCACAACCTCAGAAAGATGAAGGCGAAGGCCAACCGCCGGAACCCTTCGAAGAGGAACCCTGGGCTCAACGCCTAGGAGAACAATGGGAGTCTCGTTTTGAGTTACGAGAACCTTCCACCGAAGACGAAGTCGAGCAAATCAACCTCGGGGATGGGTCTTCTTCTAAACCCATCTTTATCAGCAAAAGCTTGGAAGGAGAAGACCGAGAATCTTTAGTCCAACTCGCTAAGGAGTATATCGACGTCTTCGCCTGGAGCTACGAAGACATGCCGGGTCTCGATCCACAGATCGCGATGCATAGGTTGAACATCTTACCAGATGCCAAACCTATCAAACAACAACAGCGACGCTTCCGCCCGGACATCATGAACGCCATCGATCAGGAGGTGGACAAACTCTTGACCAGTGGCTTCATCCGTGAGGAACAACACCCGGACTGGGTAGCCAACGTCGTCCCTGTCACCAAGAAGAACGGGAAGATACAAGTCTGTATCGACTTCAGGGATCTCAACTCTGCTTGCCCGAAGGATGAATTCCCGCTCCCAATCACCGATGTAATGATCGACAACACATGTGGCTTTGAACGCATGTCCTTCATGGACGGGTATTCAGGCTACAATCAAATCAAGATGTTCCCCGATGACGCAAAACACACGTCATTCAGGACTCTAAAGGGTGTTTTCTGCTACACCGTAATGCCCTTCGGCTTGAAGAACACCGGTGCAACGTATCAGCGAGCTATGAGCACCATCTTCCGTCAACATCTTCGCAAGACAGTTGAGTGCTATGTTGACGACATCGCAGTCAAGAGCCGCCTCAAAAGAGATCACCTACAGGACCTAAAAACGGTCTTCGATCTCATGCGGGCACATCAACTCAAAATGAACCCCGCTAAATCCTTCCTGGGGGTTTCTAGCGGCAAATTCTTGGGCTTTGTCATCACGGCAAAAGGCATTCATGTCGATCCTGAGAAGACTAAAGCCATCCTTAACATGGACCCTCCGAAGAACCTTCGAGAAGTTCGGGGCTTACAGGGACGTTTGGCATACATCCGGAGGTTCATAGCAAACCTCTCCGGTAAATGTCAACCCTTTACTCAGCTCATGAAGAAGGGAGTCTCTTATGTCTGGTCAGAGGAGTGCCAAAAGGCTTTCGACGACATCAAGGCTTACTTAACAAGCCCGCCAGTCCTAGTGGCACCTGTCGCCGGCAAACCATTCCTCCTCTACGTCCGTGCCATGGATCATTCCTTCGGCGCTTTGCTGGCTCAAAACAGCGATGCAGGCTACGAGCAAGCAATCTACTACCTCAGTCGAACACTCATCGGGGCCGAACACCGGTACAACCCCGTTGAAAAGGAGTGCTTGGCTTTGGTGTTTGCCATTCAGAAGACTCGTCATTACGTCTCGGGCCAGACAATTCACGTCATCTCCCGAGTCAATCCGCTCAGAGTTCTCATGACAAAACCAGGGTCATTAAACTCCCGGCTGGCTACATGGGCGATCCTACTAACACCATACAACATGGTGTTTGTCCCGCAGAAGGCAGTCAAGGGTCAGGCTCTGGCTGACTTTTTAGCTGCACACCCCATCCCAGAATCTTCAAAACTCTATGAAGACATCCCGGATGAAGTTCAAGAATCAAACGTCACTGAAGGAAGCCCCGTTTGGCGGATGTTCTTCGATGGCGCTTCAAGAACGGGCCCCAATGGCCAAATCATCGCAGGAGTGGGGGTAGTCTTAGTCTCCCCCGAGCAGCTGGTCATCTAGCGCGCATACTCCCTTTCGAAGCCGTGCTCCAACAATGTTGCTGAGTACAATGCACTCGTCATGGGACTCCAGCTAGCACAACAGCTGGGGGTGGATCATCTGGAAGCCTACGGCGGCTCGAAACTCGTCGTAAACCAGATTCGGGGGCAATACGAGGTTCGCCATGAAGATTTGATCCCTTACCATGAAGTTGCATTGAACATCATTTCAACCTTCACTGGGTTCTTCATCGAACATGTACCCCGCCTACAAAACTTGGAGGCTGACGCTCTAGCTGGCCTCGCAGCCTCATTGGCCGCGCCCCTTGGGACTCAACACTATGTCACGGTAACTGGCCGAGACTTGATTTGTCCCAGAAACAACCTATGTTTGCAAATGGCTCACACCATGCCGACAAACACTGGGGTTAATGTCCGAGATTGGAGGTTCCCGTTCATCGACTTCGCTGTCTACGGAATCCTTCCAGAGGACCCGAAGGAAGCCGTCTCAGTCAGGAGACGCTCTCTTCGATTCTACTACGATACAGCCACTAAAATGCTGTACCGACGCTCCTTCGACGGGCTTCTCCTTCGATGCCTGTCTAACGAAGAAGCGGCCGAAGCTCTTCGAGAAGCTCATGACGGAACTTGCGGAGCTCACCAACCAGGGCCTAAGTTGCAAGATCGACTGCGACGTATGGGCTACTACTGGCCAACCATGGTTGCCGACGCAGTGGAATATGCTAAGAAGTGCCATGCATGCCAACTTCATGCAGACTTCATACATACACCATCTGAACCTCTACATCCTACAGTCGCCTCCTGGCCATTCGAAGCCTGGGGCATGGACATTGTAGGGCCAATCACCCCTCCTTCATCGAGAGGACACCGCTTCATCCTGGCCATCATCGATTACTTCTCCAAATGGGCGGAAGCAGTCCCACTAGCAGAAGTAAAAGCTCCAGGGTGGTCAGCTTTATTAAACACCATGTCATTTACCGTTTCGGGGTACCCCGGTGAATCATCCATGACAATGGTCCTCAGTTTATCAGCCACATTTTCAGCAGGTTCTGTGACAAGAATCGCATTCAAAACGTGGCCTCAACCGCCTACAATCCGGCAGCAAACGGATTGGCCGAGGCATTCAACAAAACTATCGTCAGGCTACTCAAAAAAGTCGTGTCATCAAACAAACGCAACTGGGACGAAAAGCTTGGCGAATGCCTTTGGGCCTACCGCACAACGGTACGGACCCCAACAGGCAACACTCCATTCTCCCTGGTCTACGGGAGCGAAGCAGTACTGCCTCTCGAGATACAGATACCTTCGCTCCGCGTGGCCATCACAAACGATCTCACAGAAGAAGACAATCAACGTCGTCGTCTGCGGGAATTGGAGGCACTTGACGAAAAGCGTCTCCTAGCTCAACAACGCATCGAACTTTACCAAGCCCGTATATCACAGGCTTTCAACAAGAAGGTCAAGCAAAGAACTTTCCAAGTTGGCGACCTGGTTTTAGCAGTCAGAAGGCCAATGGTGTTAACTCACAAGACACCAGGGAAATTCGAGCCCAAATGGGAAGGACCCTTCATCATCGAGACGGTATACTCGAACGGTGCTTACCGGCTCGCCAAACCCAATGGGGACTTGTTCATGATGCCCATCAACGGCAAGTTCCTAACGAAGTACTACTCTTGACATCCTCCAAGACATATATTTCCCCAAATAACCTCTTTTCACAAAATCAATCGCTTCCGGAACCCAGCTGTTCCGTGGCATCCTTCCGTAGAAAGATAACCACGTCCACATTACCTCTGAGTTGTCTCTCTACATCCTACAAAGCGGAACCTTACACTTCGTGAGCTTAAGCTATCCTTCATGTTTACCACGTCCACAATACCTCTGAGTAAACATCCCGTACAAACAACTCCTACGTTGTCGTACATTGATCGCAGAACTTCCACGTCCACATTACCTCTGAGTTGTTCAGCGTATCCCACAGGATCATTCCTACCACGTCCATAAACACCTCTGAGTAGGAAGATTCTATCATTTGAACCTAATGATTGCCATGTCCACATTACCTCTGAGCAAACATGTTGGTTCCTTTATACTTATTATCTGTACCTAAAAACCAAGGTGCGTAAAAGATAATAGGTCCACATAAATCATCAAGTTCATGAAATTAAAAATGAACACATCAAAGAGATAGTGTATTTCTTTATTTTTAAAAAGGGAGTACAGAAATACGCTATTTCCCCAGCAAGAGTTGCAAAAACACATAAAAAAGAAGAGAAGCTACAATCCCCGATCCTCCCCAGGGTGGGATGAGAGTTCTCTGACTCGACGTCTCAGGTCGGCAGTGCGAGTTTCCACAGTCGCCTGGACTCGCAGCTCGGCTTCTTGACGCATTAACCCGACAGCCTCAGCAGAAGTTTTACTCTCATACTTCTCATCAAGCTGTCGTCGCTGTTGAGCCAAAGCAAGGGTCCGCTGAGTAAGAGTCGTTTCCTCCCGTTTGAATGCCACGTATTCAGCCAGGACGCGCTCAGCCTCTAGTTGAAGTTGGGCCCGCTGGTCTTCAAGACGACGCATCTGAGCATCAACTTCTGCGATGTTAGCATCCACCGCAGCTCGCTTCTCCGTCGTCTTCTTCATAGATTGAGACAGCTGCTCCGCCGCAGCCTCAGTCCCAGCCACTTCACGCTCCCAACTGCTCACCTCGGCTCGATGGGAAGCCTCAATCTCAGCCATCGACTTTCCTATCTCTGCATCTACCAAGACCGAGAGATCATTTCGTTGGATGCGCTGCAGTTCCGCGAGCCGCTCGTCCAGCTCCATCACCGAAACTTCCAGAATTTCGGCCATATGGTCATGGCCCTGGTGAATACGGATCAGCTCGATACAAGGCATTGCCAAAGCTTTTGCCGCCGCAAAGCTCCCCTTGGCATCTACCACTGCAGATACACCCTTCTCCAGCATTTTGTACACTCCCTCGACGAGGAATTTCACATACCCGTCGGCTTCCGCCAGCACCTGCGGCGTCATAGCAGGAGTTGAGGGAGCTACTACAATTTGCGGACCGGAGGAAGATCCGCCGACCTCGATCTGAGAGGTTTGAATCTCGGCAGCAATAGGCTCTTCATCAACAGGGCCCAGACTGCTGGCCCGAGGAGTCAAAGGAACAGAAGGAGCAGGCATATGCGTCGTGATAGTACCCCAAGTGGAAGGAGCAACAGAGGGTTCCACACCCTTACCCTTCTCAAGACTGGAGAAATCACCGACGTCAACGGCTACCTCTTCCCCCGACATTCTATCAGCATCAGCCACCTCCCCCGGCAAAACGGGGAGGTCAACATTTATCTCTTGGCCAGCCCCAGGAGACAAGACCGGCAGAAGAGTCTCATTCTTCTCAAGTCCCTCTACAGGGACAGAATCTGTCGCTACCGCCTGATCGGTAGCCATCTCTATGTCCAAGGTTGAAGCCAAGGAAGGATTCGGCAATGATTCAGCCGACCTCCCTTCATCATGACCAGGAGGGGAATCAACCCTCTCCTCTATCCCCACTGCTTCTGCTGCCCCCGCAACGGACCCTTGCAACGCTGGAGGGACGTCACCAGAAGGCGACGAACTCCAATCCACTTCATCATCAGGATGCCTCGAGTCGGTAGGACCCTCAGCGTCCAAGGCCTCCACGGCAGATGGTACTATCCCAGAAGTTGTCGCGACTTCAAAGTCAGGAGATACTAAAACCTCCGCGGGAACATCTTCGGGACCCTCCTCCACAGGAGACAACATCGTTGGTGGAATGCGCTCCTCAGAAGAGCCTGCCACCTCCTTCGGCTTACTGGTGCCCGATTTTGAAGCACGAGACTTCTTCTTCAATCCCTACAAGAAGAAGAGCATAAGTCGCCACAATGACATAAAAAAACTGGAATTATGAAGCACTCTTTACCTCAGCGGGGGCTAAGCCCGTTGGCGTTACAAGTGGCATTTCTGTAATCTTCGGGGTCGACGTCCTTCTCGACCTTTTCAGTACGGAAGAACCAGCTTCTGGGTCAGCTCGCCTTTTTCCGACAGACGGGTCTCTCGCTGGTGCCATAGCAGCAGCCCGATACCCCGCCAATTCTGGCGGACGATATGACCGAGCCGCCACCAACATATTCGCTGTTGCCTCCAACTGGGTTCCAATGATGAAACTAGTCTCCCTGTCATAACCAGGAGACATAGTATTCATAGTACAATACAGCTTGGCGGCCGGATATAAGATCAGCGGCCGAGGATTGCGAACTGGTGTGGTAAACTTAACGCTAGTGCATCCAGCGTTATAATACTGCCAGCCCCGGGCTCCATCCAGCAAACTCCCGATGAAGCCTAGACTGCTACTGGGATTCCGCAGCATTAGCTGAGTGTAGCCAAATTGACGAGCAAATCGGCTTGGCAAGTATGGTTCCAGATAACACCTGTTCTGATTACGGTAGACCAGATGCGAAGGCCGGATACTCTGCAACCAACGAAAACTCCATTTCGGCAAAGTAACCGCATCCTCGCCAGAATCAACCAAATCCTGGTCGGCCTCGAAATTCTTGAATATCGGGCCAACCTTCACAATTTCCCACCCCTGAAGGAAGGACAAAACCCTCCTACAAACAGGGACGCCAGTGTAAGACCACTTCCTCTTGTAGAAGCGGCGAATGAAGGCATCTCCTTCAACGTGGTCCTCCTCAGGACCAGGACTTATCACATTCGGATGATGTAAGATCAGCCAACCCATGAGATAATGGAAAGGCAGCTCGGCCCGGGGAAAGTTGTCATTATTACCTTTCTCATGGATCACATCATCAGCGAAAGACCTCAAACCGCGCAGCAGGTTGCACACCATCGCGGGGAGGAGAGCCAGAGGTCGTCCAAAGGCCAACTTCACTGCAGGCAAAATGAGATTCCGATGTACCCTCTCAACAGCACCGGATCCCCCTACAAATATGCAATCCCGGAGCCATATCATCAAGTAGGCCGTCAACACTGCCTTAGATGACATCCGGTGCCCGCAGTGCCAGAAACAGCTGTACGTGTTCTTTCCGCTCTCATTTGAATGTGGGGTCCTCTCGTCCAGCCGGGTTATTTCAGAACTCACTTCTGCGGGTGTCAAGCCCTGTGGAGTCGCAAACCGGACCCTCGAAGGATCCGCCAAATCCTGTCTGAAAATATAGTCCCTCCAAGCAGTCACGTGAGGTTGGGTCTTACCCTTGTCCCTCCGGTGCATCAGATAATGATGGCTCGTCACCTCCTTGAAAACGGCCATCATCTCCGGGTCCTTATCTTCCAAGACCTGGATCTCTTCATTCGATGGGAAATATTCCTCGTATGGTTCCGAGCCCCAAGGAAGCTTGGACACTTCGTACATCTCATGAAGGGCCAATCCCAACTCCCCCACTGGAGTAAAGAAGCTACCAGTCTGGGTGTTGAAAAGCTCCAATAGCGCAAGGAACATCGGCTTATTGAGGTCCACGCCTGCCTGAGTAGCCCGAATGGCGGCAGTCAGCCCTATCTCTTTAAGCTCAACTTTGAACCTGGAAAGCACCCAGGAAGTCAACTCGTCCCACTTTGGGATATAGTGACACCAACCTTCGACTCTAAAACCAGCTGTCGGATACGTGACCTTCGACGTCAGCATCCGATTTGCAAAAGTCGGGGCACTGAAGGGAAACGTGTCATTTGGGACTTCACTATAGATGCTCCCGGGACGCAAAGCTCGGTAACTGAACGAAGAACCAGTTCGTGAAGCAGTCAAGGTGTCTCACTGGTTCGAGGTGGTGTCAATCGAAAGGGAGCCCCCCAAGGCACCCCCTTGAGAAGGCGTAAGTTCCCAACCCATCCTTCTCTTCGAAGCTAGACGATAAAAGGCTGTCAATGGCAACTGGCGGTCAACCTGCCGCATGTATAACATCATGCCCTTAGCAGCAAAGAACCAGTCTTCTCTGATCTTCAATATCTTCGCCTCGGAAGAGACTAATCGGTCGCCAAACAGAAAGGCTGGTTTTAAGAAGGTCACACCTTCAGAATCAGCAGACTTCAGTTTACCACTCTCCATCATACTCTGGAGGAAAAACGGCAACTGGACCTGGATTTGTAGCATCCTCTCACGAGGTTGGTCCTGAAGGATAGCATCCTTTGTAGGGTTGATCACCGCCTCATCAAAATCAACTCCCATCTGGCAAAGAGAAGCGTCCAGGAGGACCTCATTCAACAAAGGGATCGTCATCGACACTGGCACGACAAAAGTGGAAGTCAGGCAAAAAGACAAAATATGTCAAGAACCCATGCGCATCTGCTTCGGCGCATCATCAGGGCATAGGCCCATGCGCGTCAGCATGTCTCGGCGCATCATCAGGGCGTAAGCCCATGCGCGTTGGCATTGGAGCTTCGGCGCATTATCAGAGCGTGAGCCCATGCGCGTCAACAAAGGCTTCAGCGCATCTTCAGGGAATAGAACCCATGCGCGTCAGCCATTAAAACCTCGGTGCATGATAAAGGTATAAACCTATGCACGTCGGCAAGATAGAACCTCGGCGTATCATTAAAGACCGAAGTCTATACGCGTCGGCAGTTAGGGCACGGAGCCCAAAGCAGAGACGAAACCCACCTGTCACCTCAGGACGAACGTCGGCAAGAGGCGCAAGAGTGATAGGTACATCCTCATCCGCGGACTCTTTCGCTTTCTCCTTTCCCTTGCCGGCAGCGCCGCGAGGAGTCTTGGGAGCCATTCTCTCGAAGAAGGAGAAGTTAGGGTTTTGAAGAAGAAACTCTAAAGAAGCAGAGGCACAGAGAAGAAGAACTCTTTCTCTCTCCGACTCTTACCTATTTATAGGGCATGGTCGCACGCGTGAACAGATGACGTGTGATCTCAGCCGTCGCCTCGGGTTCTGTGCAAGGATAGCAGCAAATAAAACCAAAAGATCATCATTAATCTTTTCGGTTACCGAGACACCATCATCATTAACTGAGAAGAGCATGCGCCCGAACAGGCATGCGCCCAGAAATCATGCGCCCTGACCTCCATGCTTCTTATTCAAAGTATTCCAAAACTTACTCAAAAGTTTTGAAAACTTTGAAGGGGGTCTTGTAGAAGCATGGAATTTCACAACCAGAAAGCCCATGCGCCAGACACTACATGCGCCAGAACTCAGATGAAGAACTTCACAGCAAAGTCAATAATTATAGACATTTGAAGAAGGACTTTTTATTTATATATAAAAGTCTATTACATGTCTAGAAAAGGTTGTACAAAGGAGAATTCCTACAAAGGAAAGAGCCTAAAGTCTACAGCCAGCGGCCATCATGCGCCTTCAGATAAGCGCAAAGGCCACCATGCGTCTCCAGATAGGCGCAGCATCACTATGCGCCACCAGTGAGGCGCAGCAGATATCATGCGCCTCCATCCAGGCGCATCCCATCATCTCTTCAGCACCTCAGTTATGTGCATCCCTTCAGCCAAATTCTTCCAGCCAGGCTCACCTGGCCGAGCAGAGCCCAGTTATGTGCCGCTCTTCCAACCAGGCTCGCCCGATAAATGCTTCGACACAAAGCATTTAACCCTCTGGCTGGAACCAAGGAAGAGAAGAGCACCGCAAATGCTATGGCCAGGGGAGGCTTCGAAAGAGCCTCCAAAGCCGAAGGAAGACCGTGATCGAAACCATGGCTAAAGGATTTCGACACGATCAAAGTGGGGAAACCCCACTTTGCAGGAAGAGAGAGCCTTGCACCGCCATTCCGATCTACGGCTCTTCCGGAATAACGGAGACGAGGCTCGAGCATCCTTATCTTTGGATGCAACAGGCACCTTCCGCCTGCCTCAGAAGCCCTCGACTCCGTCTTTTGGATGTAACAGTCACCTTCAAGTGCATCGAAGACAACACAGCGTCTCATCTTCACCCTCGAGAGCACTTCGTCAGCAGAATGCACCCGTATGTTCAAATTCATATTGGAAGTACGTGAGGGAATGAGAAGCAAATCTTCTCTCCATGCTACTATTTATAGGCCGGGCAGATCAAACCCACGCGCCAAGTGGATGGCCCTCCGAATTCCGTGCAATAAATTTACATTAAATGGATGAACCGGATGCCTCGAATTCAGCCAAACGGCTATTTATAGCACTCGAAGAGCGAGACAGCCGCATCATTAAAAGACATGTCCGATGCGCCAGCCAGACAGCGCATCACACGGACGCGCCCTTCGGCGTCAGGCGCATCATACAGACGCGTCCTACAGTACTCGGCGCATTATAGAGGATGCGCCCCCCCCCACACATCTCCATACCGAGTGGAACGCCAACCGACGTGCCCACTCAGCTGTCCATCGAACATCACCAACATTAAATGCTGGACTGACAGAGTTGGCAGCACGCCTCCCAAAGTCTGAACAGTTGACAGCTTTTTCAGAGAACGAAGCATCGGCAACGTCAGCATCATCATGACTCCGACGGCTACTGCCACGTGGCCATCCGCATGCGCCTCTACGGCCATGCGTCCAAACCCGCATGCGCCTCTACGGCCATGCGTCCAAACCCGCATACGCCTCTACGGCCATGCGTCCAAATCAGCATGCGCCTCAAAAGCCATGCGCCTCAGACTGCTCTCTGATCCCGAAAGACAGAAGGAAAGTCGCCTGCATGCGCCTCAAAAGCCATGCGCCCCAAATGGTTTGTAACTCCTAAAGGTTATGAGCCGCAGCCTCCTCCTACGCCCAATCCAAGGCACAGCCCATCAGATCACTCCTCTCCACCAAATCCGAGATCTTCGAACCATGAGTCGACGACACGTGTCTTTTGACTCAACTCGTCCAAGATTTCAGCAACGGAAAGATCTTCTTCCTGCTACGTGCCGGCTCACCACAGCAGCATGAAGAGTTCTTCCCCTCGATCAGGGCGCAGCATCCATGCGCCTCCATCAGCAACCTCCACGTGGCGTTCCCACACCGGCGCATCCTACATGCGCGCATGAGCAGCCAGCCTGCAAAACTATAAATAGAAGGGTCATCTCCTTCACACACACACACAGAGACTCAGAACATAAGACTCACAAAGAATCCACAACAGAGAATCACCAGAGAGGCAGTTCTAGACACTCAACGTCTTACTCCTCTCAGCAAGCTCCAGCACCCAGAGCAATCAACACCTTCAGAGAACCGATAACCGCCGTCAGCCGGTCAACGGAGTCAACGCATTACCACTCGCTCCATTGGCACTAAGGACCCAGCTTAAACAAAAGTGTACTCCTAGGACTACATCTAAGTCCTATATTGTATCACTGTTCTGTTTGTATTAAGATTTCAATCAAAACAATTTTAATGGCAAACAGCAGTAAGCTGTTCAGTAGCAGGTAACCATACAACAACACTATATTTGTCACAACTCAAAATTCGGAAATTTAAAACTTTATTAAACTTTTACAATGGAATGAAAGATAAAACTTAAACCATTTTCTACATACATCATGAATAAAAGAAAACTCTAGGCAAACAGCTCATCAGTCTCGAAATCCTCGTCTTGGGATCGCGGAACAAAGCCTCATCAGTGATACCTAAAATATTGGTTCTCCAGTCAGGAGGGAGCAAAGTATAATTTATGCTAATTTAAAACAGTTAAAGTAAATAATAGAATCATGCAGTTTTAAACAGTTTGAAGAAAGAATAGTTTTCAGCGGTAAAACAGTGTGATTTGAATAGGCAATGAATTATGACCGGCTTGGGATGTACAGTAGTATCCTAGCGATACGATATGGCTTGTTCCCGTGTGAAGAGAGGAAAGCTAATACAGTCAGTAGTTACAGTTGGCTTTGGTCATAATCATTACTCTATTCCCCCAGTCCCAATCAGTACAGTAGTCACAATCAGTACTCTCCGAGAGAGTTTCGTGTTTGCATCGTGGTTTAAACATGCAGTAAAACGATTATAGAAATAACTGTAAAACTAACACAAACTATACTTGCCTCAGGAAAATGACTGGAGAGATGAGTTGGTACCGAGGAGGAACATCAGGTATGTCTTCGAGTTCCTACAGTTGAGAACTCGACTTAGATCCGCTGTATAACCAAGCTAAGTGTGCTAGTTGCAATCTCTAGTAACAAGTCCTAGTCAGATTTTAAGTTGTTATTAAGCTACAGCTAACGTTTACGTCGCAAACTACGTGCGTTGATTAGACCAGTTAATTTGATTATTTGGAAATAATAATGAGAACCGATTATCTTTGGAAAACTTTGTGTTTTCGTAATATATCTATAAAAATATAGTTTCTTTTAGTGATAAATCATGAACTAGTTATTTACTAATATTTTATCTATTTATTTAATTCTTAATTAATTATATGATTACGCTCTAACTACGATTATACATCCAATCCAAAACCACCCAAAAATCAACATCAACCCAGAAAAGAAAGTAAAATCTACACTATGCAATACATGGGCACAGCTAATCATCCTAGAGTTATGGGCTTATGCCCTGAACAATTCTTTTTACATAAAATAAGAGGAAACGTTTTTGTTATTAAATAAAATGCAGTAATTAAATAACTATAATAAATAGCTTAACTATTAAATAAAATAATTTAAAATATAAGTTGGAGTCTCAGACTCGGTCCATCATCAAAATCCAGCTAATACCACAACGCCCGGTCGGACCGGTGCGTTTGCATTTCGCCAGGGCCCACAGACCGGTACGGTCGTCGCCCGAAAATCAGTTTTAAAATTCATTTCCGAAAACCGATTTTGAAATCAAATTAAATAAAGTTTTGTAAAAAATTTGGACAGCACTTCCTCTATTTCGGGATAACCCAAAACTGGGAAATACGCCACAGAAACCTGCAATTGTTCCAACCAAATATAATCCCGAAAATATATCCACCGAAATAATTTTCCAAACCACCAGAATCTTCCCGAAATACCCGGGAAATCCAAAATCAACCAACAACATACAAAACCCAGCAGACAAAATCACAGAATATGCTAACGCAGCTAACCGAATCTACTACGCAGCTAACCGGATTTCCCAAAGGGGAACCGGGGACCGATATCATCATAGACTCTACGGGAGGGACGAACTACAGTGATTAACAGGGATTACCAAATTTTCGTTGGCGGGGAGCCGCAGGAAGAACTTGGGGAGAGCCGAAACAACGTTCGGACAACGCTGGATCGGGTGCACGGGATCGCGGATCTGGACAGCAGGGTCGCCGCGAAGCGCTGGACCCGCGGAAGAGGGGCGACGACGGGGTCGGCCACGCGCGGTCGGGGTGCTGCCGGAGTTGGCGGCGCGCGGAGGAGGGGACAGCGCTGGGGTCGTGTTGTAGGAGGAGGCGGCGGCCTCGGGGACAGAAGGGGGCACGGGGGAGCCGGTCGGGCTCGGCCGGCGGGGAGTTCGCCGGGGGTGGCGCGGAGATGGTCGACGCGGGGCGGTCGGCCCGCTGGAAGCGGCGCTCAGGGGCGGATCTGGCCGAAAAGGGGGCGCGACCTCGGGATTTGGGGTTTAGGGTTAGGGCTGTTCTCCAGAGAGGAAAGAGTGGGAAAGAGAGAGGTTTGATTTTGTGTTCTCTGAGGGAAAGAGAGAGAGAGTGAGATGAGAGAATTTCAATTTCTTCTCTGTGAGGGGTGACGTGAGTACGGGAGTGGGAGAGATGGGAAGTGTGGAGAACGTGGGGAGTTATTAATGGGAAGAGTAGTGGGTGACGTTTGGAAAATGAATGGAGGAGAGTGGGGGAATATTAAGGGAGTGGGTGATCTTAACGTTACAAAACGTGTGGAGGAGGAACAAGTCCCCACTCCCAACCGCTGGTCCTTCGGGACCAGCCAAGACCAAGTATTATATATATATATATTATTTTTTTAATAATTAAAATTAAGCCAAGTCCAATTAGAATTATTAGGAAGGGAAAGAAGTTGGGTTCGGGCTCAGGCCAGGGTCTGGGTTCGGACTCGGGTCTGGGTCTGAAATCCAAAAATCCATGTTATTTTATTGAAATTATTTAACACTCGAAATAATATAATAATAATAATAATAATACTAAATCTAATAATTCACATGAAATATGGGTTTCACAATCTTCCCTCCTTAGAAAATTTTGTCCTCGAAATTAAAGGTAGGGTTAGGGGTAGGATAAACTCAAATCAAGCAGGTACGGGTACTACGCCCGTAACTCAGGTCCAACAATAAGAATTTCCAATGCAGTCGTGGATGAGACGGTTTAGAGGCAAGTTTTATTTATGATATTATCCATGCAGAAGAAAATACAAAAGCGAACCAAAGTACACGAGGTTGATCAGACCATCATGCACCGGTCCTGATTAGACAATATATTAGTGGGTGCACCCAATAAAATACCGTCATGATCAAGCTTGAAAAAGAGACAGCTTGCAAAACTAGGCTAACTTAGCAGCATCAGTCAAGTTTAGAACGAAAAGATAAGGAATAGGAGTTTAAATGATGGCTCAAATTCTGATCTTCTTTTCACCTCTGACTACGCTTGCAACTGGTTTCTCTGGCACTGAAAGGTTGAGTCCAAACTTGAGCTCTGAATTATCCAAAATGTGACTCGGATCCGAAATATAGCGTCTGAGCTGTGACGTAGAAGATGTTGCACACTCTCAAGATTAGATGGTAGAGCTAACTGGTACGCTACTTCCAACTCGTCTTAAACTTCAAATGACCTGATGTACCTGGCCTCAATTTCCAGCTCCGTCAAAACTGATTGTTCCTCTGGTAGGAAAAAACTTCCCCAAAAGCAATTTGGTCTTCCCAAGACCTACCAAAATCCAAGACACAAAATCTCAATACATCTTCAAGCGTCTGGATTGACCTCTCTGCTTGCTCGTCCCGCGGTACTCCATGAATCCGGTAGATGTGCTTCTCGTACAATGCTGCCTACTTCTTAGTGGATAACCAACTTTGAAGGGAAAAAGTGTGCTGACTTAGTCAGTCTGTTTACTAAAATCCAATTGGTGCCCTTCCCTCCTTGGGAACAAGGCAATCCTTACTCAAAGTTCATTGTTATATTCTTCTACTTCCACTCCGAATTGTCCAGCGGCTCCAACAAACTTGTTGTTCTCTTGCTAAATTCCTCATGTTGACAAATTCACATCTAATCCTATACCTGGAATTGTCCTTCTTTATTCCATAACACCAATCAATGGAGGCATATTCCGATACATCTTATTATCTCCTGAATTTATGGAATACTGCAACTGGTGCATTTCTTTCATCAACTCGCTCCTCCGTTTGTCAGCCGATATGTAAAGTCTCGCACCATTCTTCAGAGTTCCAATGCTGATTAATTTAGAGACCCTCAAGTGTTCCTGCCAACACTTGATCTCTAAGCCTGCAAAGTGCCTCGTTTTGAAACTACGTTCTCTTGATTTTTATCCCTCAGCCTCGAACTTCATCAATACTGATTCAGCATCCAGCTCCATCCTTCTATCTCCAGGTAGTATAACCTCCAGTCCAAACTTCTCGATGTCTTCTAGCAGGTGCTAGTCCTTGGTTAAGAACTTCGCCATCAGTATCGACCAAGTGCATCAGCGACCACATTAGCCTTACCTGAATGGTACTGCAGGTTGATGTCGAAATCCTTCATCTGCTTCAGCCATCTTCTTAGTCTAACATTCAGCCCTTTCTGAGTGAAGACAAATTTCAGACTTTTGTAGTCCGTATATATTTTCACTCCCTTTCCATAAAAATCCTGCTTCCATAGCTTCAAAGTAAAGATAATTGCAGCAAATTTCAAATTAGATGTGGGATAATTCTTCTCATGAGTCTGTAGTTGCCTATATGTGTAAGCAATTACTTCCCCATGTCGTTGAAAAATGCAGCCCAGTCCTTTTCCAGAGGCATTAATGTAAATTGAGAACCCACCGGTTCCTGCGGGTAGCGCAAGGATTGGTGTAATGGTAAGTCTCTTCTTCAGCTCCTCAATGCCGCCTGACAAACTTTCGTTCAGATGAACTCTTCATTCTTCCAAGTGAACTTCGTCATTGGCTCAGTTAATCTTGGCGAAATCCTTCATGAACTTCTGATAGTAGCCGGCCAAGTTCAAGAATCTTTCGAATTGAACTTGGGGTATACCATTCTTCAACAACAGCTATCTTCCATCGAAATTTCTTCTCTTGACAACATGGCCAAAAGTCCACCTTGTCAAGAATCCACGTTCAGATAACTTACCATAAAATTTCTTTTTTCTCAAAGTTTCCAAAACTTCCTCAGGTGTTCTTCATCCTCTTCTTCAGTCTTCAAATATATCAGAATGTTATCTATGGAGAAGATAAACTGATTCAAATACTCATGAAAATCTCTGTTCATGAGATTCATGAACACAGCAGAAGCATTTGTCAGTCTAACGTCCTGACCAAAGAAAACTATCCATACTTGGTGTTTGAACGCCGTCTTGGAAATATCCTCTTTCCTGACTTTGATTTGATGGTAGTCAAATCTTAAGTCAAACTTCGAAACACCCTAACTCCACACAACCAGATCAAACAGATCCTCGATCCGGGCAGAAAGTACTTGTTCTTTAGTGTCTGGTAACCGATGCACATCCGTTGTTCCATCCTTCTTGGGCAAAAACAAGATAGGTGCTCCCTAAGGTAAAGTTCCACTCTGAATAAATCCTAGAGCCTTCATTGATCTGGTCCTTCATCTTCTTGGCCACCTTCGGGTTGACTCTGTAACATCCTTTAGAATTTAGGGAAAGAGCCGGGGACTAGGTCAGGGGTGAATCCTATGTCTATATCTGGGATAATTCGGGGAGACTATCAGGAAAAACATCTGCCATAAGGGTGTAACAAAACTTCTATTCATGTGGAGAATTCCAGCAAAAACTCTTATGATTGATCTAAGGACATCCTGTTATAACTTCCAAAAAGATGATGCTATATAGCGGTTCTAGGTACTATTCTTCATGGTCCTGGCTCTTGCATGAGCAGTCTCCAACTGCTTCCTTTCCTATGAACCTCGAGTATGCATCATGCCTTATTGTAAGGGGCAGGGTCTGCTGGATAGAAAGAGGGTCCCTAGGTTGTGGCCTAACAGGTGTTGCTGGGATATGAGCTCTGGTTTGATAGAAAGATAAGGGGCAGTCCTTTACCCGATGTTCAGCAGATCCACATGCCAAACATTGTCCCAATCTCTTGCGACAACTAACAGCTAGAAGACCAGGCCTCTTGCAGTAGGTTACAAGCCCATAGCTTCTTACGACAAGGCTGCCGGAAAGTAGAGTACTTGATGGGACCCAAATATCTTCTAGATTCAGGGGTATCCTTCCTAGGACAAGGTTTTGCTCTAACTTGGTTGGAGATAACTAAGGCTACATCATTGACGTTCTTCATGTCTTCTCTCGTGATATTCATCTGTTCCTGCTGGACTTCATCTTGAGCTTTCTGGAACTCCAGGATTTCTTGAAATGGGACAACCATTTGGGAGGTGCTTGCTGGTAGTGGAGCAACAAAAATGGATACTCCACCAAGAAAATGCAACTCAGTTTGAGATGAGGTAGGAATCGCCAGTGTAGTGAAAACTTCACTGGATGCATTATAAGGACGGTCAAACAGCCGCGAGGGAAAGAAATACCCTGGGCTTGGTTGAGGAGATGGGGTATGATCCGGAGATGACACCTCATCGCCAGCAGGATTTGGTCTTATCAATGGTCATTCTCTGGAAGGTTTAGGTCGCACACATAAGCAAGGTAGCCTACCGGTCTATAATCAAGCAAAAATATTTATTTATATATGAATCAGACCTATGTCGTGACAAATCAATGTTCTAGTGTTCTAATTATTTCTAGATAGGTTTTCCTAAGTTATTGTGGACCTGCATGGGCCACCACTGAAAACATGTCACGACCCGATCCCAACTAATTGGGTCGAACCGGATCATGCCCAGCCTGCACCGTTGTTGAGACGGCGGCAGTAAGCTGTTCAGTAGCAGGTAACCATACAACAACACTATATTTGTCACAACTCAAAATTCGGAAATTTAAAACTTTATTAAACTTTTACAATGGAATGAAAGATACAACTTAAACCATTTTTTACATACATCATGAATAAAAGAAAACTCTAGGCAAACAGCTCATCAGTCTCGAAATCCTCGTCTTGGGATCGCGGAACAAAGCCTCATCAGTGATACCTAAAATGTTGGTTCTCCAGTCAGGAGGGAGCAAAGTATAATTCATGCTAATTTAAAACAGTTAAAGTAAATAATAGAATCATGCAGTTTTAAACAGTTTGAAGAAAGAATAGTTTTCAGCGGTAAAACAGTGTGATTTGAACAGGCAATGAATTATGACCGGCTTGGGATGTACAGTAGTATCCTAGCGATACGATATGGCTTGTACCCGTGTGAAGAGAGGAAAGCTAATACAGTCAGTAGTTACAGTTGGCTTTGGTCATAATCATTACTCTATTCCCCCAGTCCCAATCAGTACAGTAGTCACAATCAGTACTCTCCGAGAGAGTTTCGTGTTTGCATCGTGGTTTAAACATGCAGTAAAACGATTATAGAAATAACTGTAAAACTAACACAAACTATACTTGCCTCAGAAAAATGACTGGAGAGATGAGTTGGTACCGAGGAGGAACGTCAGGTATGTCTTCGAGTTCCTACAGTTGAGAACTCGACTTAGATCCGCTGTATAACCAAGCTAAGTGTGCTAGTTGCAATCTCTAGTAACAAGTCCTAGTCAGGTTTTAAGTTGTTATTAAGCTACAGCTAACGTTTACGTCGCAAACTACGTGCGTTGATTAGACCAGTTAATTTGATTATTTGGAAATAATAGTGAGAACCGATTATCTTTGGAAAACTTTGTGTTTTCGTAATATATCTATAAAAATATAGTTTCTTTTAGTGATAAATCATGAACTAGTTATTTACTAATATTTTATCCATTTATTTAATTCTTAATTAATTATATGATTACGCTCTAACTATGATTATACATCCAATCCAAAACCACCCAAAAATTAACATCAACCCAGAAAAGAAAGTAAAATCTACACTATGCAATACATGGGCACAGCTAATCATCCTAGAGTTATGGGCTTATGTCCTGAACAATTCTTTTTACATAAAATAAGAGGAAACGTTTTTGTTATTAAATAAAATGCAGTAATTAAATAACTATAATAAATAGCTTAACTATTAAATAAAATAATTTAAAATATAAGTTGGAGTCTCAGACTCGGTCCATCATCAAAATCCAGCTAATACCACAACGCCCGGTCGGACCGGTGCGTTTGCATTTCGCCAGGGCCCACAGACCGGTACGGTCGTCGCCCGAAAATCAGTTTTAAAATTCATTTCCGAAAACCGATTTTGAAATCAAATTAAATAAAGTTTTGTAAAAAAATTTGGGCAGCACTTCCTCTATTTCGGGACAACCCAAAACTGGAAAATGCGCCACAGAAACCTGCAATTGTTCCAACCAAATATAATCCCGAAAATATATCCACCGAAATAATTTTCCAAACCACCAGAATCTTCCCGAAATACCCAGGAAATCCAAAATCAACCAACAACATACAAAACCCAGCAGACAAAATCACAGAATATGCTAACGCAGCTAACCGAATCTACTACACAGCTAACCGGATTTCCCAAAGGGGAACCGGGGACCGATATCATCATAGACTCTACGGGAGGGACGAACTACAGTGATTAACAGGGATTACCAAATTTTCGTTGGCGGGGAGCCGCAGGAAGAACTTGGGGAGAGCCGAAACAACGTTCGGACAACGCTGGATCGGGTGCACGGGATCGCGAATCTGGACAGCAGGGTCGCCGCGAAGCGCTGGACCCGCGGAAGAGGGGCGACGATGGGGTCGGCCACGCGCGGTCGGGGTGCTGCCGGAGTTGGCGGCGCGCGGAGGAGGGGACAGCGCTGGGGTCGCGCTGTAGGAGGAGGCGGCGGCCTCGGGGACAGAAGGGGGCGCGGGGGAGCCGGTCGGGCTCGGCCGGCGGGGAGTTCGCCGGGGGTGGCGCGGAGATGGTCGGCGTGGGGCGGTCGGCCCGCTGGAAGCGGCGCTCAGGGGCGGATCTGGCCGGAAAGGGGGCGCGGCCTCGGGATTTGGGGTTTAGGGTTAGGGCTGTTCTCCAGAGAGGAAAGAGTGGGAAAGAGAGAGGTTTGATTTTATGTTCTCTGAGGGAAAGAGAGAGAGAGTGAGATGAGAGAATTTCAATTTCTTCTCTGTGAGGGGTGACGTGAGTACGGGAGTGGGAGAGATGGGAAGTGTGGAGAACGTGGGGAGTTATTAATGGGAAGAGTAGTGGGTGACGTTTGGAAAATGAATGGAGGAGAGTGGGGGAATATTAAGGGAGTGGGTGATCTGAACGTTACAAAACGTGTGGAGGAGGAACAAGTCCCCACTCCCAACCGCTGGTCCTTCGGGACCAGCCAAGACCAAGTATTATATATATATATATTATATTTTTTTTTAATAATTAAAATTAAGCCAAGTCCAATTAGAATTATTAGGAAGGGAAAGAAGTTGGGTTCGGGCTCAGGCCAGGGTCTGGGTTCGGACTCGGGTCTGGGTCTGAAATCCAAAAATCCATGTTATTTTATTGAAATCATTTAACACTCGAAATAATAATATAATAATAATAATAATAATACTAAATCTAATAATTCACATGAAATATGGGTTTCACAGACTACCCAACTATAAAGAAAGGGAATTGCTACGATCGCTCATCCAGAAGGACATCATCGACAAAGTATACGAATACAAGTATCTGGCATGAAAGCGAAGCAAGTGAATCTGAAGAGGAAGTAAAACCTCGAGATAATGCAAATATATGCTTCACGGCATTAGCTGACCAGGTAACAGATAACTCCCACTATGACAACTTTACTTTTGATGAATATCTGATGCCTTCAGTGACTTACTTGAGGACTATAGAAAGCTTAGCGATAAGTATAAACATGCTATGAAAGACATTCAATCTTATCAAACTGAGATTGAAAGACTCACTTCTGTATTAAGTGTAGTAAAAGATAATTCTACTTGTGATGATTCAGTTGAAATATCCAAACTAAACCTTAGTCTTCATGAGATATTTGAGGAGAATGGTTGGAGATAGACCAAGGAGGGATGCTTTGGAGGATACTCTGGAAGAAGTAATAGCAATTTTCTTCTAGACAAATGAGTTACTATATTATAAAGGCACAAACTATAGCTCTTGTGGCCGGGATGAGAACCATCATGGGGCTCCTTACTATTGTACATAATGGATTTCTACATTTTGAATCTCGAATCTAGAAATTGGGATGACCCTTACTATTGATGCTCTAACACAACTAGATTAAATATGCAGTTTTTAGATTTGGGTCGATTCTTTTTTGGGTTTTACACAACCCTATTAAGAGCATCATTAGTAGATGGTGCTCAAAATTTTATCTTGAGGTCCAAAATTTTGAAATAAAGGTAAATGTGTAATTGATTGGGTTTGTATGAGAATAGTAGAAAATGATAAAATGAGCTTTGGTCGCAAAGGTTGTGTGGTCAAAAATTCATGTGAAAAAATAATAATGTAAATCTAGAATTGAGATTCAACTTGGGACTTACTATTCTACAAAATAATTTTCTACATTCTGAATTTAGAAATTCTCAGGCCCAAACCTATTGCTCCTGTGTGTGGGTTGGACCTGAAAATCTATAAATTGAAACATATGATTGATCTATTCTACAAAGTGAGCTCTACGTTCTAAACCTAGAATCTAGAAAGGCAAATTCTGTAGGCACTCCATATTTTACTCCAGAGAGCCCTTACTTCAGGGCAGCCCAACTTGGTGTAATTTTTACTCAGGACATCCCCAATTTTACTTTGGGTTGCCCAACCCCTCTTTAGGACTGCCAACGAAGTTGATAGTCCTAACATAAAGTAGGACTGTCCACAAAGTTGGCAGTCTTACTTTATGTTAGGACTGCCAACTTTGTTGACAGTCCAAATCCAAACTACCAAATTCCTTTCCAACAAAATGTTGTCGGTCCTAATTTATGTGAGTACTGCCAACTTTGTTGGCAGTCTAAATCCAAATATATGGACTATCCTCAATTTGGCGGTCTAAATCCAAATATGTGGACTACCTTCAAGTAAAAAAAATTAAAATAACAAACTTGTAAATAAATTAAAAATAATTGGACAAGTAAAACTTGAGGTGCCACTAGAATTTGCGGGTTGGGCCTTACTAACGATGCTCTAAGAACTGGTCGTTTGTGTATTCCTCTTTCCATCTCCCCCACTACTTTTGTTCTGGAGAAGGTCGATCAATAGTTGGGGGTACAGGAAGGGGGAGAGAGAGATGTGGGTGTTCTATTTGCTGTCGCTTCCCCTGACGGTGGGGATGGTTCTGGTGACCCTGCGGTACTTCGCTGGCCCAGGCGTTGCTCCGTACGTCCTCTTCACCGTCGGCTATGCCTGGTTCTGCTCCCTTTCTATCATCATCCTCGTCCCCGCCGACATTTGGACTGTATATATATATATTCTTATCCCCCCCTCTCTCTCTTCAATATTTTCTGTTCTTCCCTTTTTCTCTTATATGTACGTATGTGGTTCAAATTTCGTGTTCTGAGATTTTAAGTCGCCGATTAATCAATCGACTTTGGTGTTTGATTTGATATTTATGTTGATCCTTTCCTAATGTTATTTTGCAGCTATAGAACTTGAGCTCAAATAGAATATAAGTGGGAATTGAAATTTTGAAGTGTCAAAATCACACCATTCAATCCCCTAACTAGATTCTATTGCCTAATAGCTACAACCACCACAACGCCTTTATCCCGAAATTTTGGGGATAGCTATTTCAATCCTTTCCCTAGTAAAGTTGACATAACATATCCTTCTTTACAGCCTTCATTTGTTTTGGTTAGGCCTACCCTAGTTCAAGTTTAGGCCTACCCCCAGTTCAAGTAGCTTCTCTAACTAATATCTTATCGCTCCTTGCCAAACTCGAGTGACCCTTGTGGTTACCGGGGAGAGGCATAAGACCCTGGTTGGGTGGCAGAAGATCATGGGCCCAAGACATGCAATGTAGCGTACACAAAGTTCTGTGCGTAACGCTGGACATCTAAAAAAAACTAATATCTTATCGCTCCTAACATATGTGTCTAATTGTCTACGTTGCAAATGTCCAAACCACCTTAAACGACTCTAGTTTTATGCTCAACTGACAACCTCCAACTTCAAGCAAATATGCTCGTCATATCTCTTAACGTACTGCCACTTACCATCGTAGCATTCTCATTTTTTATGCTCATTTCCTAACATTGTTATTCATTGCTTAATGCTCACATCCATGAAACATGGTTGGTCTTATAACGGTTTTACATAAAAGTTCCTTTTCAACTTCAATTGTTTCATGCAATCACAATGCACCTACAAGCACTCCGTTTCAAGCGTAAGCATATGGCGTATGGTTGGCGACAAAATTCAAAAAAAAAAAGAAGCCGAAAAGTCGCACATTGATGGTACACCGATGCGTAAATACTTTAAGTATCTATATCTATGCAGTGTACTCGATGATTCAAGGATCTTCCTACGCTATATGTTAAAGCATACATTTCTTCATTAAGGAATCACTATGATACGTCATATCGACGAATCAAATTTGATGATGATATGAATTTAATTCCTCGACAATAACAACTATAGAAATATAATCAAATCCTAATCCAAGATACCATAGTAATAGAATTCTACTATATGATCTCCGTGTTTAATGATGTACCTCGTTAATGCTGAGAGCCACACACGTCTGATCTGTGACAATACCCGTTAGAGGCGCCGCAATCAAATAACAGTGGATGAAGAATTCCTCCAAACGCCCAAGCCTGCAATGCTTACTTCGCCCCAAACTACCGACAAGCTCCTTTGTCTTTGCAAACCCAAACAACCGGAAGCAACACCTTGTTCCACTTGTGCACATCAACTCTACGAACAAGAGAAATGGACCACAAACCCTCACTAACGACTGCAACAACAATTGTTGCAATTGTTGTATGCAGCAAAGATCGGATATCCGACTGGTCTGTATTGGAGGATGGACATCTAACCCAGAGACAGAGGGAGCTTTGTGACTTTATGTAGCTACCAGGGCTCAAAGTTGGAATGATCTTAGGGTTCCCCATCTGCCTCTATATATAGGGAGGACTGGGTTTACTTGGGCAATAGGTTTGATTTACGTATGCAATGTTTAATTACATCGTCCTGTCCTAATTAGGAACCTAATCAAATAAGATCCGAATCAAATATTTATGGGATCTCATCCTAACTTATCAACTATTATGAAATATATGATCTCATAAGGAGTTATCTAAGTATTACGTGTATGTGAACTATTTTGAGATTCATATGATTTTCATTTTAATGTATATGGTCTAAACTCTCAAATATCATGCACCTGAATGTTCTTCGGTTGCCGCTGATCTAAGTTATCCACCACTTCACTAGTTTGCTTCCTTCACTCCCTTTATTTTTCTCGCAGACAATCATTGGACACGAGAACGGAGGTATTGCGTTCTTTTGGGGATGGTCATATTGGAGTACATTTCTTCTTACATGGTATGTCAAGTGGTTGAAACCTCTTTACTGATATGATTGTTCACTATCGTAATCGTAAACCAAATAACAGGTCCCTTGAAAAGCCTAATAGTCGACTAATGAGCCTATATCACTATAAAATGCATCTCAATTCTCAACCTTTATAGAACTGCTAACTTGATCCTTTTTGTTTTGTAACATTATTATGTCAATATATTTTTTACACCTCATAATCCAGAGTTGGTGGTGCTTTTTAGAGGCTTTCAGTTCATGAACCTGTTTTCCTCACTCTATGAGTCATAGATGATCTCACTAAACTACGGCTCCATTATCTTCCAAAATTTTATCATCTTTTCTCTTTTTATGACTAGTGACAACCTTTTCTTAATGCGTCATTATTGTGCTCCAGAGAGAAGGCGAAAGTTCAAAACTAGGAAATTTTTCCTGTAATTCTTGAACCTATTAGAATTTATTTTTATTTTCTAAAAAAAGAAAAAAAAAAGTTGAACCCTTCTATTATCTTCAATGAAGTCTAGGACCCCAAGAGCAATTTATGTATCATCCAATTTGTGAATCATAGATGCACTAAACTAAAGGTTCCATTATCTTCCAAAATTCTATCATCTTTTCTCTTGGTTTGACTAGTGACAACCATTTCTTCATGCATCATTAATGTGTTCCAGAGGGAAGGCAATTCCTTGTCAACACATTAGGAGGAACAATAACTTTTCAAAGTAGGCAAAATTGCCTGTTAATGTTGAACCCTTTAGAGTTCTTCAATTAAGTCTAGGACCCCAAGATTGGATTAAACCTTTCAAAACACCCACTAATTGGATTAAACCTTTCATGAAAGTGCATTGGGTTTTTATTTTCATCTAAGCAACTATCTACTTTCAGACTCAAGCCCTAATATGAGCCATTCGTGAAAGTGTCTAGCCCTTGTATGCTTATTCTATTTGATGTCATGTTCAACTTATTGGTATTATCAGTTAAGGTTTTCTTCAAAATTGTAGCCTATCTGATGAGAGTTTGATGCTTTACTTTGCAATTTAATGTCATGGACCCATATTTTATATTTTCTAATTGTTTGAAGTTACTTTTATATCTCTAAACAGGGCTGTGGTTCCGACTATTCAGGGTTATGAAGATGCCGGAGATTTCACGGTGACAGAGAGGCTAAAGACCAGTATGCGTGAGAACTTGGTCTTTTATCTAATCGTGGGTTCTATAGGGCTCTTTGGAGTTATTCTGCTGATCATTATGCACAGAACATGGTTTGTTTCTAACTATTATCTTGGTATTTCAATTTTGATGTGTGCTAGCATCACTATTTTGGTTTGGTAAGACCTGCAAAATATTAGTTGGTAGTAGCATTTGCTTCATTCCAAGTTGCACCTTTCTTTTTTATGACATGCTGTTTCTTTCATTCGATAAAATGATGTGCCTCTTGGTTATAGTACAGTACTGCTGCCAATTGTTTGTGCAGCCATTAGTACAACAGCTGCTGGACATCAACAGTTTTAGAATGTGCCCCTTCATGATGGTGATGTGATCGCAACAAATGTAAAGGTGGTTTGTAATTCATTTGGGTTACTAGTAATCTTCTCTTCCTTCCATCGTGAGACTATAAGAAGTATAGCAGAGCCCTTCTAGTTACATCGAATCAATAGGGGACTCATTTTCCACGCGGGCCAAATAGGGTCAGAATGCTAAGATAGGGGGAAGGGGAATGTTACACCTTAGCTTTTGTTTAAGGTAATAAAGTACCTACTTATGTATCAAAGGATTTTGAGATTACTCCGAGTAGCGTCCTTAGAACCTATCCCCTTGAAGTGCCAGTAGTTGTAGCTGTGATAGAGCTATCGTTCCTGTTGCTCCTTGTTCCGAACTATATTAACTCTGGGTGTTACAAATTACACTTCTTCTGTAGAGAAGAGTAGTTAGTATATGCAGTTTCACACGTACTTATTTCTTCATAACTCAAATTTTCACCAAAGAACTACATAACTAATATTTTTTTGAGGATGCTAGTTGACTTTTTAGTTTGTTGGGACTACTGGGGTCTCAGGATAAGCCACCAATAGAGGTGTGGCTGGCGAATCAGTGACCAGAGAGTTGTAAAAGAACTGACCATTGAACTATACTGGATATCCAATGCAGTTATAACTGCTGAGGGTTTTGATGATTGGCTTGCACATTAAAGAAAAATATATAATACAATAGAATGAATGACCTTGGTGGAGCCAGTACAAGTTTGTGGTTCTAATGCTTGATCTCATGATTGTGATGGTGTTTGAGCATAGAGCCCATTTAAGTAATTTGCTTCATTAGGTAAACATAGTCTGTGGAATGTTTTTTATTGCTCTAAACTAGTGGACACAGACATAAGGTGTCCTCACATGGCCACTCTTCAGAATCAAGACAGTAGAGCATTACCATGAACATATTTTCATAAGGTATAGACATAGTCAACATGAAAATTTTACCAGGTTGGGCTTGTTCTTGGATATTGATAATATGAAGAGTTACATAATATATTAGATTATCTGAAACACTATAGTATTTGCAAATAGGGTGCATAATTCTCTCTTGGAATATTTTTTGTAAACTTATAATTTTGGACAAGTTGTATGTTTAAAAGCATCAGACACAAATAGACATGTGTCTTGTGTTAGACGTGGATGAACATCGCAATTTTTATTAGGAGGAAGTGTCTGATATACGGTAGGTTTTTGGAGCAAGCACAAAGATTTAAACCTGTATATAGAGAAATCAGCACCCCCAAGCCTTTTCTTTTTTTGTAAACAGAATGTCTGAAATTGATCCGAACTGGTCCTCAATCACTTATGATGAATTAAGTTCCTATTTCAAGTAGTTGATGTTACATTCTCAAAAGAAACTGTCATTTTCTTATAATTTACTACACCAAGCATTAGTAAAATTGTGGTGAGTCCTGTTGATGGTTGGAGTAAGTTGTAAGATACCTACTAGTACAAGAAATATATAATTTGCTTGTCATGAAAGTGCGGATATCAGAAAATTTGAAGTAATTAAACAAATTCATTCATATTTAAAAAATGACTCATTATTTTAATAATCATCTGATGTACATGTGTTCATCTGTTTTCCGGAATTCTCAGTAGTATTTTAGGTTTTTGGATCTAAATATCACATGAAATATATTTATTATTATGCAAAAAAATTCTCTAATGACTCTAATATTGTGCATTGCTTCTTTTGGCTTCAATATTATGTACATAAATATATACTATCGCAGAAGTAGATTTGATTCCTACTCATTTTCTGTCAGGGACGGAAATATTCTGGGCTTTGCCATGGCTTGCTCAAATACCTTTGGGCTAGTTACAGGTGCATTTCTTCTTGGCTTTGGTTTGAGTGAAATACCAAAAAGCATTTGGAGGAATGCAGACTGGACTAATCGTCAAAAGCTTCTCTCACATAGGGTTTCAAAAATAGCTGTAAGCCTAGATGATGCTCACCAAGAATTTTCAAATGCAATAGTGGTATGTATGATTCTAACACAGTCTTTTGTGTCTTTTCTTAAATATTATTGGTAAGGGTGTTGAAGCTATTTTATAGTGATTCTTTCACTCTCTTTTCCTCATACAAACATTTTGGATGATATGCACTTGCTATATACCTTTGGAAAAAGAAGACCATTGTGGCACAATTAGTATTGGGAATGTGGAACGCTCCAGACTGCATAACAAAAACGGAAACACGATGCATGAGGGGTCCTGCCATGAGATTCGTTGGAGGGTAGTCTTATTTGGAACACAATACGTTTATTCATAATGTAGAATGTTTGTAAGGAACAAATATGTAATAAAGTATGTAATGCATATTTTAGATTCAAAGTTAATCAAGTATGTTAATATAGCATCATCAAAATTCAAACTAATAGAAGATTCATAAGTTCCAAATAATCATAGAAATAATATATTTCAGAAAGAAGTAGCAAGTCTTAAACTCCAAAAATTTTAACTAAAAATAACTAGAAAAAATCCTACAGCTTTCCTTTAAAGTCTTGGCTAGAAACCAAGTATATGATGTGTTCGCTTGTCAGAACATAGATTTCCGCGCCGACATTCCACGTTCCGGAACGTGCGGTCCTGGGTCACAAAACGTGCATTCTCGGATCGCCCTTTCCTGGATTTGTAGACTGCCCATATGATAAATTCAGGTAACTGTGAATTAGAATCAGTTTCATTTGCGAAAGGCTTGATTATTGTAGATCAAGGTTGTGAAAAGCGCTAGGCGCTAGTCGGGCGGCACCCGCGGCCTAGCTCCTAGCCCGCCTAGATCTAGGCGGTTCAAAAATAAATAAATAAAATCCAAAACACCTACTGAAAATTGCAGAAAAAATCCATAAAACCTTACAACATGCATAGTCGGGGCGTCGGGAGGTTTAGGCGGGCGCCTAGGAGGGCATCGGGCGGACACTAGGCGCTGCCTAGGCGGCCGCCTAGACCGCCTTTTAGAACAGTGTTGTAGATTAGTGGTGCTACATTAACTCAGGGGACACTTCTTGACTGCTCTCCATATTCTTTGTCCTTTTCTAAGTTCAGCAAATACACATATGATCTTTATTCTCGAGTAGATGGGTAACTTATCCCCATGAAGAAATAAAAAAAATGCCATCATATGTCTGTGATGCTGTTGGCCTACCAAAGAAGGGAGAGGACAAGAAGAGCAGTGATTCATGGCCTACAGTGTCACAGATCAGGTAGCAGCATTGCATCTTGATGTGTAGCTTGATTCCAACAAGCCAGCTTCCCATGGGATTTCTTGGAATTTCTCAACTTCATCAGTGCACAAGAGAAATTACGTGTATGACGACCCACACAATGATAGACTCTGTACCTGGTTCTCATCAGAACTGAAAGGATAGATGTAAATACTCGGCTCTGGGAAGCACAAATCTGCCAGGGGCTCTGACATTGGTTTTGTTTCTGCACTGCTACTGGCCCTGTTCTGCTGCTTAGTCTAGCTCTACTTTTTGTTGTCTGTGGCTCTATAGTTGTCTCATTAAACAACTTCCACAATCTTCTCAGGAGACAATGAGGACACTCAGCGGCATATATGTTGTGTAAGGTAGTAGACTCGGCATTTTTGGTGCTGGCGATCATCGATTCAGGGACAGGCGTGAATGACCAGAATGATGGTAACTTCATATAGGTGGGATGCGTGGAATGCAAACATGAGTATTTAGATCCAAGGAAAGAACATTAACAGACATGATGAGCTTGATCCTGTGTAGCAAATAGGCCTTGTTCTAATTAAATATGTGATGTCATGACCATAGTCTTGAGCTTGAGGACTATGGTAGAGAAATTGGTAAGACGGTTGGAATGTTAGCGAAGCCAGTAGAGGAAGCCAACAGGATGTAGGGTTTCATCAAATAGGAAACAGACGCAAAGGCAGATTATTGATACCCTTAAGGTAATTTAATGTTGCTAGACTTAATGAGTTGGGAGAAACATCAAGATATGTGAAGAACTTGTTTTCCTCAAATTCCAAATTGAAAACCTAAATACTGTCTTGAGAAGAACTACTTATTTTACCAATTAATTATGTTCCAATAAATTTTTCTCAACATTTAAATATGTTTTTTTTTTTCAGCTAGAAATTACATTTCTTAACAATAAATAGCAACTTCCAACAAGAAATAAATTTCAAAATCCCCCAAAATGGAGACCAAGTAGGTCTTGATGAGATAAACGTTAAGGGAATCTCTCGAGAATTTACTGGTAAGGAAAGAGTAAAGATGGTAGATTGAGAAATAATAAAATGTGGCGAAGAAAAAAAATGACATAATCGTATCAAGGAGTACAGGACAGAACCATTTTTTTTCCTTCCCTTTTAATTGCGACCGTCCTAAATGATCTTTGTTCCCTATTTCTTGACCTTTTTTAATACTGGACGAACAAGTTTGAAATGTAGCATTACTTTCCGAATTGATGGTACAACCTGCAAGACTATTAGGGACCTCCTCAGGAGGAGGTTACCCTTTTTAGCTAAATAGGAATATTTACAACTCTATAGGCATCACCATTCCCCGTGCCTACTTCAAAAATATCTGTGTCACCTAAGATTGCTGCAAACCAAGGTCTTTGTGAGATAAACGTTAAAGGGAATCTCTTGGGAATTTACTGGTAAGGAAAGAGTCAGGATGGTAGATTGGGAAATAATAAAATGTGGCGGGGAAAAAGAAGAAGACATAATCGTATCAAAGAGTACATGACAGAACCATTATCTCTCCCCCCCCCCCCCCCCCCCCCCCCCCCCCCCCCCCCCTCTCTCTCCTCCTTTTAATTGCGATCGTCCTAAATGATCTTTCTTCCCTATTTCTTAACCTTTTTCTAATACAGGATAACAAGTTTGAAATGTAGCATTTACTTTCCGAATTGATGGTACAACCTACAAGCGTGATGAAGTAACCTATTAGGGAGGGAGGAGGTTACCTTTTTTTAATCTAAATTGGAATATTTACAACTCTATGGGCATCACCATTCCTGTTGCCTACCTCAAACCAATATCCGTGTCACCTAAGATTGCTGCAAATCATATGTATACATTTTTCACACTTTTCTATATTCCGAATTCAGGTAACTGTGAATATGAATCGGTTTCATCTGTGAAATGCTTGACTATTGTAGAGTAGTGGTGCTACATTAACTCATTATGTGGTCCTTGACTGCCTCTCCATATTAAAAGATTCACAAGACTTCATTGTCTTTAACTGCCATCCCCTTATTTTTTCCTCAATCACCAGCTACCATTGTCATTTTGTCACAGGTGGGCCGAGGCCCAACCTTAGGCGATTAAGTAAAGTTCTTTTGTATTAATAGACATTGAATTAAAAAGCGCGCCTAGGCGCAAGGCGCAGGGACGGCGCCTAGGAACAAGCCATGCGCACCACCTTAAAAAAGCGCGCGCCTAGTGTAGAAAGGTGCAGGCTCCAGGCGCTCAACAAGGCGCGCCTAGGCGTAAAGTTACTTATATATATATATATATATATATATATATATATATATATATATATATATATATATATATATATTCCAACCTTCTATATACATGTTATATAGTTTATGGGCTTTATTGGAAAGTATAGAAATTATTGTCATTAATATTATTGTGGGTTTTAGATTGTTTTCTAAATTAGAATGTACTTCTATATTTAAAGGCTTATATATGTGTGGTTTGTATATTATATGTATATAGTTTGGGTTATTTATATCTAATGGGCTTTTAGATTGTTATATATATATATATATATATATATATATATAAAGAATAATTTTGTGCCTATAATTAGTGATATTTTCAAGGAATTTGAACTTCTATGTAGCTAAGTTTTTAAATGTAGATATTTTTTACATATAAAGAAAAAAGTGCACCTAGCTTTCAAAAGGCGTGCCTTGAGCCTTGCGCCTAACGCCTCAGGCTCCAGGAACCTTTGCGCCTTGGTGCGCCTTTCGCCTTTTAAAACTATGTTAATAGATAAATAGAAATGAGCCAGCTCGCAAGCCTAGCCAGCAAATACCTCTAAGATCGGGCTTGGGTTTGTTTACCAGACAACCTTACTTGTAGGCTCAAGCTCGTGCTCTTGACCCCAGAAAGCTCCACTCACAAGCTTCAGCTAGCTGATCTCGAGCCGGCTTGTGAATAGCTCAACTCGTTAACTCCCCTATCCCCACCCACATACCTCGTACCTATTTTTTTGGAATGAAAAGTTGACCTTTGTCTTACTGGGTATTCTCTAGTGCACTGGTTTGACAGACATCTTTGATTTGACCTCTCAAGATGTTTTTTGAGTTAGATTTTTCTTGAGATCTTAATATGATTCTTGTATGTCATATCTGTGTAAAACCTGTGAAATCAATTAGATGGTGAGTAACAAAGTAATCTTTCACTAGCTTTGTCCAAGGTGGATATCGCTAATTAGCTATGAAGGTTTATGAGTAAATATATTAAATGTAACAGGGACCAATTACTAGTTGTTAATCCATCAGTTTTCATCTTGGGGACCCTTGAATGTGTAAACTGGAAACATTGCTACAGGTCCGTCTTCATATTTTCAGTTGTACTTTTAACCTGCTCTTCGTCTACACTGCATATACTAAATTAGTGCATTCAGATTTTATGTTCAATATGTATTAGTGTCTGACTTGTAGTAGATTGTATAAATTTTTCTATATTCAGTATGTCCTATTGCCATGTCTTAAAAATCCAGTACATGTTTTTCCATAGGTTGCTCAAGCCACGTCCACACAGATGTCTAAGAGAGATCCTTTACGGCCATACATGGATGTTATCGATAATATGTTACTTCAAGTGGTAATATTCTTTTGACAGTTTATTCCTACTTACAAGCCTAGAAGGTATACTGGAAAGGTGAAAGTTCTGATTGTTTACATAGTGTTTTAGTAACTCTATTTTATTATGCAGTTTCAGGAAGATCCATCATTTAAGTCATCAGGGGGCAGGTTGGGAGAAAATGACATGGACTATGATACAGATGATAAGTCCATGGCCACACTTCGCCGTCAACTTAGGAGAGCTCAAGAGGAGTACTACAGATGCAAAAGGTCTCACTTTTGACAGCCCAGCAATTTTAAGATTTTGAGATATGAAAAGGAAACAACTGTTACTGGGTAGAAGCAAAATACCTCCTTATATTTTGGGGTTCGGTACCTTGCTTGTTTGTTATGATGTTCGTTATAATTCAGTACGTAAAAGAAGAAAAATAACTAAATTAACCATCATTCTTGATGTAGGGGCAATTAAGAAAGCTGCATAAGTGAATATATAACCTACAGGAAGTGTGCTGATCCGACCAATATCCTTTGTCTCAGTTCCCCCTTTCTTTTGGGCTTAAGAGGCTGTCAGACTTGAAAGTTCCTGTTATTTTCTTAGACTAGAGAGTTTGTATTATTTGATGAACCGTCCTTCTTCACCCAATGTTTAGAAAGCACGATACTGTTTCCTCTTTGCTGCTGGTTAAAGCTTAATTCTGTAGATCCCCTTAAATAATATGATAAGTTGTCTTGTTAGTTTTGAAAAAAGTTATTGTAGTGAAGTGTCAAATTTCCCAATAAAATTGTAATTCTATTCATTTTAAATCTTATATGTGCACTCTTAAAATCTTTTTCAGTGAATATATGACTTATGTCATGGAGGCCCTTGAGCTAGAAGATACTGTAAAAAATTATGAGCACCGTGATTCACGTGGATGGTATGCCTTGTTCTCCTTGTTATGGTTTTGATTTTGAATTTCCTTGTCTTAATGTGGAACACATCTTAATGGAGATCCTGATACAAGAAAAATGTGTTTTCTTGCTGCACTCCACATATTTTACAGGTGGCGTATAAATTTGTAAAAAATAATTGTGAAAGCTAATATAAGTAATTTAGGAAACTAGTCTCTGGTATACCAAATAGAACAATATGAAATTTGTATTTTGTCGCCAAGGTTGTGGAAAGCGCTAGGCGCTAGGTGCCGTATAAATTTATAAAAAATAATTGTGAAAGCTAATATAAGTAATTTAGGAAACTAGTCTCTGGTATACCAAATAGAACAATATGAAATTTGTATCTTGTCACCAAGGTTGTGAAAAGCACTAGGCGCTAGGCGGCATATGAATTTGTTAAAAATAATTGTGAAAGCTAATATAAGTAATTTAAGAAACTAGTCTCTGGTATACCAAATAGAGCAATATGATATTTGTATTTTGTCGCCAAGGTTGTGAAAAGCGCTAGGCGCTAGTCGGGCGGGCACTCGCTGCCTAGCGCCTAGCCCGCCTAGACGGCCGCCTAGATCTCGGCGGTTTAAAAATAAATTTTTAAAAAAATCCAAAAAACCTACTGAAATTTGCAGAAAAAGTCCATAAGACCCCAAAAACATGCATAAAACTACCAAACAACAAAAACAAATACATAAAACTTTGCCTAAATGTATCTGCTATTTTTCTCGATTTTTAGTAAACTATTATTATTGTTTGGCTTTCCGAAACCAAAAACTCCGAAGTTTCAATCTGAAACCACCGAATGTGCCGATACCATAAGTCTGGTACTCGTAAGAAGGGTTAGAAACCAATTCTGAGATCAATATTGCACTAAGAACTCTAAAATCCCAAATCACGATCACCATCAAACTCTATATCCCACTAAATCACATCCAATTTTGATCACTTTTCATACGTGGATCATGGTTGATTGTCAGATTTTGGCGGAACAATAACTTCCAAGGGCAAGATTTGGGCACGTTCCAATTGTGTGGGTTACTCCGCCAATTCTCAGGTGTAACCTTAATTTTAGGATGGGTTCAATTGTGAACTTCGAGTAGTTTATATGTTTTCTTTTATGTTTCAGTAATCGTTGATATCGTTGCTTGATTTGGGTGTATATCATTGCACGCATTGCATCATCATTGCAGTGTTGCATGCACATTGATCTTTGTTGCAATTCATGCATCATCTTCATTAGGTCCATCTAGGGTAACACTTCAGTTGATGGATTATGATGTTGCTGCACAGTATTGGCACCATGTAACCTCTTCATTGTGTTAGTAACATATTGTATTTTACTAGTAGGGCAAGAAAATGTCCTCGAATTTTATTTGCTGCATGTATGTTTATGTTGTTAACTGTGAAGTCATATTATTTTATTTGAACTTTTTTGCAGTTGGAACTTAAATTCTTGCTCAATAACATCTTTGAAATCTTCTATTGCAGGAAATATGTGTCAAGTTTTAGAAGAAGTCGCACAGGCTCACTAGGATCTTTACTTGATAGGATTGGTAAGCCCCAATTCCAAATATCACAATTTGATTCCATTTTGTACAGTTTATCTATTATGCTAAATATTGCTGAATAAATACTATGAAACAGTTAGATTGGTAGGTGTGTGAATTAGTCTACCTTGTCACAAATATGGTGCTCTCCAGTGTATTGTGAAGTGAATAGCTGAACTCTACTCTAAAGGCAGAAAATTGAACTTAAAATTGTTTGCTTTTCCTACAGAGTTCATATGGCGCTGTGTACTCAGAAAGAAACTTGAGAGGTTTTCTGCTGTTATACTTGGTAGCATGTCAGTTGCCATTCTCTTAGCTGAAGCTACACTTTTGCCAAGTAGAGTTGATTTGTCCCTCTTCTCCTTTCTTATTAAAGCGGTTGGAAAGCAGGAGATACTTGTCCAGGTAATTGTTTGGGGATAAAACAATATTTCCATTATCCAGTTTATGATTCCAATAATAGTCGTCTTCATCATTATCATCCAAACCTTCTCTCATCATAGTATAACCTCCTATGGAGCATAAGAAAGCTCCATTTAAGATTTGTCAAGGTTTTATGACCGGTTGTTAACCTTCCGTCAACCCTCTATGTTGGTGCCAAATCCTAGCCAAGATAGAGGTCCATGCCATAAAACCTAGGTGACCAATTAGCAGGTTGGTAGGCCTACATTTTCGATTATAAAGAGTCTAGACAAAGAAATAAGATGATACAATGTGCTATGGAGAATTGCTTTCATCCCTATGACACATTACGCCAAAGAATGAATGAATGACATTTCCTCAAGATTCCAATAATAGTGTCTTTACTCAATGAAGAATTATAGGGTTTGGAAGTTTATATATATATATATATATATATATATATATATATATATATATAGCCAATGTCCCTCTAGCCTAGTGGTTAGTGGAGAGGCATGCGGCCCGGGTGGTCGAGTGTTCGAGCCCTAGTGGTGCATGCACGGGATTAATTACCAAGGGCCTTTGTGTGACAACATGGCAAGTGATCCGATGCGTCTAAAGCTTTGTGTGATAAAATCTTCTCTCTTATGCTTCTTGTTTAATGTATTTCAAAACTTGTTCAAGTTTTAAAAACTTTAAAGGGGGTCTTGTAGAAGCATGAAAAATACTAAAAAGATACGCATAGGTTTCATGCGCCTAAAATGGAAATGATCCAGAGTTAAAGCTGTCTCTGAAGCACTATGAACTTTTGAAGACGCATACTCGAAGATGAGTCAGAGAGACGTATGGTCCGTTTGACGCATAAGGTGTTTTTGTCTCTTATATGAAAAGACAAACCTCGGGCAGTGTGCAGTGTGCAGTGTTCAGACTACAAGGAAGATGTCAGTGATTACGTCACCATCATCATTACATTTTAACAACTGTAAAGGAGCAGTTTCATGCGACTACTTTCCGAACAGTTATTTGCAGTATGCAGTATGAAAGCTATGTGTTCTAATGTACATAGTTTTGCTACTTTTCATGAAGAAACACCATTTGCAGTAAGCAGTTAAAATGCTATGCGTTCAATATTATTTGACGTATACCTAATATAATGAAGAGATCGTGTACTGACGTGACAGTATTTCGTGCAACACGTCTCAAAACACGTGGCGAGCTATACGTGATTCTCGAACACGTTCACTCTCCACTAACCCCTAAGGCTCATGCGCCTACCCAGTTTCATACGTCTCTGAGGCAGAAGACGGTGTATTTTTTGCACATACGCGTACAACTGTTCCAGTGAAGAAAAGCTATAAATAGAGGACAGTGTTTTTCTCGCACATACACACGCACAGAGAGGCTACGTATGCTACATCTTTGCTAACGAACTTTCAAAGAGAGAGCTTTCAGTGATAAAGTTCTCCCTTGCTACCGAGAGTTCATCAACCACCACGCTTCATCAACTTTTGCATCAGACCGTCAACGAAGTATGAAGTAGAAATAGACTTAATCTCCATCATCCCAATCCCCAGATTCTGTTGTACTCATAATTCTTGTTAAATATTCTTGTTGTACTCTCTTTCTTTACAATAATACAAAGGATTCAATATTTTTGGACTCCTTTTTGTGTTGAAATAGCTTCATCACGACGCTAAGCTTGGAATTCAATGAATTTTGCATCTCTACAGTCATCTGCACCGATCGTCCTTCATTATCATGAGCATCTGATACAATATTGACAGTAGGAGCTAGGGGTGAGCAAATATCGGTTTTGGAGCCGAAACCGACCCGAACCGACCCGAAATAACAATTCGGGTCGGTTTTGGAAATATCGGGTCGGAGTTTGGTTTTGAGTTTGGGAAATATCGGTTTTACGGTTCGGTTGTCGGGTTTGGATTTCGGTTTCCAACCCGAACCGAAAACCGAAATGTTTTATATGTAATTACAATTTTACCCTCCCTTCCTACATATACAAAAAAACTCTAGCATTCTCTCTCATCCTCCATTTCTTTTGCGCCGCTCTTTCCAGAGATGAAGCCCTCTCCCTCTCCAAGTCTCTCTCCACTCTCCAGAGGAAGCCCTCTCCCTCTCCGAGTCTCTCTACTCTCCAAAGGTCCATCTCTGACTCTCTTTAGATCTCTCCCTCTGATCTCCTCTCTCTCTCTCTCTCTCTCGAGCTAGATCTAAATCCAGATCTAGATCTACTAAGGGTTTGGACCAGAACCCTTGCTATCCGACAGTCCGACGTTCTCGAATCGACTCAATGAGGTAACACTAAATTCGGACACTTCTACGTTTTGATATTTATTTTTGTTGTATTTTTATTTTATTTGTTAATTAACCCTTCATCTTCTTGCAGGACTCTTGAAACTCTCCGTATCTTTCTTGATCGATAATTCGATTTATGGGTATAAGGATTAGTGGGTTTTAACCATCCTTTGTTAAAAAAAAATCCTTCATGTTCCCTATATATATATATATATATATATATATATATATATATATATATATATATATATATATCTTTGCTGTATAATTTCAAATCGGGTAAGTAAAGGATAGTTGGAAACTTGGAGGATATTCGATAAAGTAAAAAAAAAGTTCTTTTTTTATCTAGTATAATTTCAATTCTCTTCTTCTTTTACTGTGGTCTATTTACTCTTGAATGCTGATCATTTGGTTGGATATGGTAATGGTTGTATGTTGTTGGATATTGAAATGTGTTATATTTCAATATATTGTGGTTGGATTTGTTTGGATGCTATGAATAGAAGAGTTGAATGCTCTATTTCAATGATATACCAAAATATACGTTTTTGTTAGTGCACTTAATTTATATTTTGATCATGCACTTATCTCCTATTTTGTTCATTGGATATAAGATTTTGATTATTGGGTTTGATTATGTAATGATAAGAACAGATCCTACACTTAGCTCATTTTGATAATTGGGTTTGATTATATTGATATACAAGGGGTGAGCAAATATTAGTTTTGGAACCGAAATCGACCCGAATTAACAATTCAGATCAGTTTTGGAAATATCGGGTCGGAGTTCGGTTTTGAGTTTGGGAAATATCAGTTTTACGGTTCGGTTGCAGGTTTGGATTTCGGTTTAAATACTGCATAATACTGCATTTTGAAATGTTACAATTTTTTAAGGATTGTTGATGATGATATGGCATACACTGTAGCCAAGGGCGAGGCATACGATGTATCATTAATGATGCATAAAAAGCCATTCTGAGTTTTTATTGTCCCTCTTTTTTTAGTGATTATATAATACAGGATTGGCAGTGCCAAAGTTGGGTGGCATGACATTTGATACTTATTGCAATGCGAGGAAGAGCTTCCAATGGGCCAAGCGATGAGTGACATTTAAACATTAAATTGTTGTAAAAGTTTGTATTTGTAAACTAGTGATTTTTTTTGTATTTGTAAAATGGTTCCTATATTATATTTGTATACTGGTGAGTAGTGCCTATACTGTAATAGTGTAATTCTAGAGCATTATGCAAAATGGTGCCTATGTTGTATTGGAGGTCAAACATGTAAAATGGCCACTGGTGCCTAATTCCTATGCTGCAAACTGGTTCCTATAAAAATAATTCAAATCTGCCTATATATTGTATTTCAAGCTTGGCCTAATGATCTGTGGAACCCTATAAATTTATATAAGTGTAGGCCCGGCCCACCGACCTATAAAAATCGAACCGACCGAAAATCGAACCGATTATTTTCGGTTCGGTTTTTTTCGGTTTTTCATAAAATGGTTCGGTTTTCGGTTTTACAATTTTCGGTTTTCGGTTTTTTTCGGTTTTCAAAAAATTGGTTCGATTTGAACCGAACCGAACTGATGCTCACCCCTAGTAGGAGCCTTGGGGACACTACTATTGAAAATAGTCAGGTTGACCACAGTTGAAGCATGTCTGCAGTCGTCCTTCACGTCCGCCATTGTCTCGTCCACTATCACGGCCAGCATTCCGACCAGCCACTAAATCCACCACGAGCAACATCCAAGACAGATCGATTAGCAGGTTCATCACTCATATCAGTCCCCACTACTTTCGTTGTCCGAATGACACGAAAGTAGGCTTCCACCAGAGATGGTATCTCAGTCCCAGCAATAATTTGAGATCGTACAAAATTTGCGTCAGGACGAAGTGATGCGAGATATGCCATTACATAGAGCTGTTGACGTTGAATCCTCGCCTCATTAAAATCCGTTGTTAATGGTAGGATACGATCAAATTCATCGGTCATGGCCTCAAAAGCCTCGAAAGTGACCTTCTGTAACTCGTCTCCTTGATCAGCTCGGTAGACGTCAACAATCGAGTTATAATACGAGACAAATCGCGTTTGCCATCAAACGCAGCTGGTAGGACCTCCTATAACTCCTTCATCGTATCCGTGTTCTGAACTATATCCTTGACGGATGGTTCCATCGAATTCACTGTGTAAACGGTCTGCTATCATCAGTCTCCCATTACTTATATGTGGGATCATTCTCCTTTAGAGGGTTGTCCGTGATATGTTTGGACAACTGCGTCCTCCGAAGTGTCTTCTCGACCTTCTTGTGCCATGTGGAGTAGCTGTCCGGACCATCCAGCCTCTGATCGACAAGTCGAATCGAAGAAATTGTTGTGGCACTGATTAGTATCCCCGTCTTTGTGTTCCCGACATTGGTGCAACAAAAACTGCTATTCACAGCAGTGTTCGTCATCCTCCAAGTTCTCGACTCGACTGTTGCTTATCGTCCCAACCCGATATTTACATCAACCTTGCTAATGCGCAATTAATGTTGCCAGAATTGGCATACACAATGTTGGCAGCGATCGATTGTGGATCACACAAACTACGACAGAGATTCACGCAAACCACGTTTGCTCTCTGTTAGATCCTGATGTGGATACCGGGCTAGGAACATAGATTCACACAAACAATCAAGTTTGTTCTCTGTTAACTCCTGATGTCGTGTCGAGGTTCACACAAATAATCATAGTTTATTCTCTGAAGATCTCAATTCCGACGATTTTTTCTTTTTTAGATATGTATTTTTTTTTCAGATCTGATTTTTTCTTCTTCTTGGCAGCTAGGTTAGGGTTTTGAAGTAGAGAGGGATGGACATGTCAACTACATTAGGGTGGCCATTAGGGTTTTGGAACATGGTAGCTAGGGTTGGGTGTTAGGGGTGAGCATCGGTTAAGTTCGGTTTGAACCGAACTGTTTTACGTAAAACCAACAGTAACCGTAAACCGTCCATTAAAAACCGAGAATCGAACCGACCAAAATTAAACCCGACCAGAACCGAACCGAATTAGACCAGTTCGGTTTTCGGTTGGTTCGGTTTTACGGGCCACTGGACTGGGCCAGATTTTTAATGGGCCTGGGTGTATGGAAAATGAAATACAAATCAATAATGGACTGGGATTTTTTAATAGGCTGGTTTAATACACAATACAAATTTTGTTATGTCTCAAAATATACATTTAACAGCAGAACATTGAATTTCAAATTGGACTTGAAGTCCAGTGCACAGTATAACACAAATATCAAGTCTCCACTCTCCAGTACAGAATCCTCTTCAATAATACAAAATACCAAACAAATATACAAGAGAACACTCAGAACAGAACAAATATATATCATGTACATGTATCCGATAGAGAACACTACAGTATAATACAAATATCCAGATTAAATTACAAATTCCAGACTCAACACACAAGTTAAACCTGCATTATATACAATAGCTAAAAGAAAGGCTCAGAATGGCTTTTAATGCGTCATTGAAGATGCAATGTATGCCTCGCCAATGGCTGCAACGAGTGCCTTGCCAATGGCTGCAACGAGCGCCAAATCATCATCGCCAATTCTAATGGAAAAACTTAGTAAATTTTTTGAATATTAAAAACGACTATAAAGAGAGTACCTTACCAATGGCAAGCTTTAACAAATGTCTCGCCAGTGGCTGCAACGACCAACGAGTGCCCCGCCTCTACAAGCAGTATCCAACATGTACATGTATCAGAACACGAAAGTATCACTCATCAGAATATGATGCAAGTATCTAAATTACTGAACAGTTCAAAGAAAAAGTATCAAAATTACTGAACAGTTCAAAGGACAGTATGAAAATGACTGTTTTCCAGAGGAGAGTATGAACTATGAAAATGACTTTTCCAGAACTGTATTTCAAAATGGTTGTATCAGAAGATTCAGAAAAAGCATGTACCTTTGCAGAGCAGTTACAAAATGTGTCAAATTGACATATTTTTTCAGACCAATATCAAAGAATTAGAACAGTATCAAAATTTCAACAGAACAACATCAAAATTGACTTTTCCAGAACTGTAAGTCACAAAGTATTAAAATGACTGACATATTACACTATTGTAAGTCATAGAGTATCCAACAGTAGCTGTAACTGTTGCAATGCATCTCATGTGTAGATACTTGCAATTTATCTCACGTGTAGATACTTGCAATTTAGAATGCTATTTCCCCAATTCTGAATTTAGAATTGCAATTTAGAATGCATCTCATGTGTAGATACTTGCAATTTAGAATACTATTTCCCCAATTCTGAATTTTCTTACTCAAGTAAGAAATAGCAACATCGTTGGAACTTGCATTGTCAACTGTGATTGTGAATACTCTATCGATGCCCCACTCAAGCAAACATTTCTCAACCTCTTTTCCGATGGCCTCCCCTTTGTGACTAGTAATTGGACAAAAATTTATAATTTTTTTCTTCAATTCCCATTCTTCAGTTATGAAATGTACGGTAAGACACATATAATTTATCTTTTGTAATGATATTTATGTGTCCGTTGTAAGACATACCATTTGATTAGACTCTTTCAAGTATGATTTAAACTTAGTCTTTTCAGTAGAGTACATATCATAACAATCTCGTGCCACGGTCCATCATGATGGAATACGGAATATAGGACACGCAATACTCAGAAAGTGTCTAAAGCCTTCACATTCCACAGTTCGAAACGGAAGCTCATCAACAATAACCATGTGTGTCAAGGATTTTCTCACATCATCCTGATTAAATTTCCAACTTGTAAGAATTTTATCCTTGCCTTTAGCATTGGGTTGCAAGTTCAATATTGATTGATTGGAATCATGATTTTTTGGATTCATCGAACATGCATTCCAATGATTTCTCACATTTGTTGTTCCATTCACTTTCTATGACAGTGATATTCTTTTCTACAATGTTTGCAACTAGCCTTTGGTCGACCTTCCGCATCCACGGATCTAATAAAATCTGTCCAAAAAGGAGCCCGTTTCTTTGTAGGCTTTCTAGTAACGCGAATACTCGAATTAGGAATGGAGATTGGCTTATTAGTGCCTTGAGAACTAGTTGGTGGTTGAGGTGGATCAACTTCGTGCGACATCTAAAAAAGTTAATTTATTTCAATTGCAGTATATGGACATGAAACTTGAATAAAAATTAAAAAATACGCACATTGCATGAATATGAAGTACACACGTTGCATGAATATGAAGTGGTTGCCATAGATTGGTGTTACCTAACAAACATCACATAATTAAGTAAGTAATCTAAGCTACCTAATCCTTACCTAACCCTAAAAGATAACATGACATTCCTAGTCTACACAATGCACATTACATATAAACTGCACAATATATGAACTGCACTGCACATTACATATAAACTATACATTACATATAAACTGCACAGTGCACATTACATATAAAAATATCCCAAAAAAATAGTTTTGAAAATCCAAGGTCTTGGATACTGAAATATATAAACTGCACAGTGCACATTATATATAAACTGCACAGTGCACATTACATATAAACTACACATTACAGGTCCAAAACTATATGTAATCAGAGCTTCATTTTTAACAAAAAATAGTTTGAACAGCCCAGGATACTGACAAATGAGACTTACTTCAAACTGATATGTATTTTAGTAAAATTTACAACACTTGGGGTGTTTTTATATACTGATATGATATGTACTTCAAACTGACATATCTAAATTGTGACAATATTGTCCAAGACTCCAAATCTAACAAGTAACAATACTACAACAGAGAGCAGTGTGTATATAAACATGAAACATGCTACTAATTTAAACTAAATTGAACTATACATAGAGCAGTATCTATATTGAACTAAATTTACATGCAGCTCATCATGAGATGCCAAACCACATAATTGGAAAGCAATTATTCAGAGTTCTCAAAATAAATACGTGATGCATGCTAATTTAAACATAATTTACATGCATCTCATCATGATATAATAAACCAACAAATTAAAACATAGAACTTTCAACTTTGGCAACACATTTTTTGGCAGCAAGCAAATATTTTCTTCGTAGCAAATATTTTTTGGCAGCAAGCAAATATTTTTTTGGCAGCTAATATTTTTTGCCAGCAGACCAGTAGCGCACCTGTCCAGAAACAACAAAGATACACAACATAGAACTTTCGAAGTGACAAAAGATGAACTTACAGTGAGTTCAAATATCGACAGCAAAGGATAACCAACTGGAATACAATTTTGAACCAGAACTTCCTCCCCTTCTACGACGAAAGATCATCCATGCAAGAATAACAAACGTTAATTAGAAAAACTAGCAACCAGTAAATAGAAATTAAAAAAACCAAAAAAACGAGATCTTTGTTAGATCTTACCAGATCTCGAGAGATCTTTGTTAGATCTCGACAGATCTGGGTTGGATCTTAACAGATCTAGACAGATCTGGGTTGGATCATAACAGATCTTAACAGATCTGGAGTTTGAGAGAGAGAGTGTTGATCTCGAACAGATCTAGAACAGATCTAGGTCAGAAGAGGCGGTGGGAAAGGAGGCGGCGGGATGGAGAAGCCGGGGTGGAGGGGGAAGGATGTAGGCGGAGTGACTGGAGAGTGGAGGAGGCCGGAGGAGGAGTGCAGAGTCTGAGTCTGAGTCGGAGACGAGGACGGAGGCGGTGGAGTGGAGAGCTCTGAAGAGAGCGAGAGAGCTCTTATGGAGTGTTGAAATAGTGGAGTGGGGAGCTCTTCTGGAGGCGGTGGAATCTCTGGACTCAGGAGTGTAGAAATGGTGAGAAGAGAGATTTTTGGTATATATATTCTCGGTTAGGGCATGGGGGTATTTAAGTAATAATACAAATCGGTTTTCGGGTCGGATCGATAACCGATTAAGAAAATCGTGACCCGACCCGATAACCGCATAAAATTGGTATGGTAAACCGACAGCCAACCCGAAATACTTGAAACCGGCCCGATTGGCTAGTTCGGGTCAGTTTTCGGGTTCTAAACCGCTTTTTGCTCACCCTGTGGGTGGGGGGTGGGGGGGGCTTCTATGCAGGACGTCGAAGGGGGGGATCGACAATTTGGGGGGTGGTGGGGCGGGGTGTTGGAGTTGCTGGAGAAGGGGTGGGCGGGACAATGGGCGACATGAGCAGTGAGGCTTTCCGCAAGACTTTTTTTCATTCAATACTGTATTATGATTACTTCCAGACTTATTTATTTCAACACATGTGTGGTAGTCATTTTATCTCTATGTGTTTCCTTGATTTGTATTGTGAATGAGATTAGTTTTACTTGTGGTTTGGGGCATTGATTTATGATGTTGTACTTTACAGCTTAAGTGCTACCCCAATGGTTCCATTAAATTGGGATAACCATTGGAGTGGTACTCGCTAGCCATTGCCACGTGGCTCGGTTCCATATTTTTGGAATTGGAACGTGACATGGTTTTTGCTAGGGGTGCAACTTGGGCGGGCTAAACCCGAACCCGATCGGCTAAACCCGTTAATGGGTTGGGTTAGGGTTGAAGATGCTCGGGTTCGGGTTCGGGCTCGGGTTAAAATATTTGAACCCGATCAAAAATCGGGTTGGACTCGGGTTAATATGTCGGGTTACCCGAAGAACCCGAAACCCGACTTATATATATATATATATAGTTTCATACTTCTTAAATAAAAAATTTAAATCCTAAATTTCTCCACCCAAACTCTTCAACGCATTATCCTAAATCTTATTTCAGTTTGTATTTTGTAATGATTAAGACTTGATTGCTAATTGATTATGAGTTTAATATTATTTTTGTTTAGAATTATTTCAAATATTATATTAGAGTCCGATAAACCCGATGGATCCGACCCAACCCGAGCCAAACCCGATCCTCCGGGCTTGGTCTTGGGTTTCATATATTGAACCCGAGGTCGGGTCAGGCTTGGGCTCGGGCTTGACTTATGATTCATCGGGTTGAGCTCGGGTTGACCTCAAGCCCGACCCAACCCGCCCGAGTTGCACCCCTAGTTTTTGCGGATGCGGGGGGTGGGGGGGGGGGGGGGGTGGGCGGGTGATGGGGGAGGGTTATTAAGTCTACACGATGTGGGACTAAAGTCCAATGACTAATATAACTAATACTTAACAGTAAAAGACTTTTTTTTTCTTACAGTTGGGCCTTCCTTTGAGACTTGGGACGCCTAAAAGAGTATATTGGAGAAAACTGATAAAAGGGTTGACAAGAGGCTATAGGGTTGGAAAGGAAAACTCTATCCTTGGGAGGATCGATTGCCCTTATTAACAACGTTCTCTCACGATACCGTCATACTTCTCTTATATTATGAGATTTCAGTCAATGTTATAAAAAAGTTTGATTAGGAAAACAATTTCTCAAGAAGGTTAACCATGAGTAAGGAAGGTTAATCTTGAGCAAGCAAGGGGGTATATCACCTTATTAATTGTGGTGTAGTAAGCAAAAGAATAGAGTTTGGGATCTAGGGGTTATCAACCTAAGCAACATGAATCAAGCTTTACTAGCCAAATAGTCATGGAAGATTTGGTCTAAAAAGGAGAATAGTCTTGTGAAGGCAATTTGATCCAGCTATGTAGGCAAGGGTTTTGGAGGAACGGTAAGCGGAGAAAAAGGGAGTAAATTGGGACTTTGGAAAGGTGTATCCATGGTCAGAGATATATTTTATATTAGGGTTGCTATTTATAATTTAAGCTACTATACTATCATTATCAGCACGATTATTTTTTGTTTATTTTTTTGCGGTAGTGATTTTTTTTTTTTTGCAGTAAGGTAATTGTATTATAAAATATAAAAGACATTACCAGTACAACACATTTATCTAACTGGAACTCCAGTTTTTTCTTATCTCCCTAGTTCTATGATTCAAATTCTCTAATTTCTGATTTTTGAATCATCATAGAAAATCCTATTGAATTTTCTTCGTTAAGTTTCTCTTGTGAGTTCTTTCATCTTCAAAGTCTCTTGTTTCTTTCTTCTCAGATGTGCCAAACTGCAGTTGGGATTACCAGTTTAAGAATGAGGTGTATTAAATCCTTAGTCTTAAACCTTCTCTGGTTTCCAAAATTATGAGTTGCTTGTAGTAATTCTGGCCTCTATTCTCCATTGACTATGATGTAGCCAACTTGTTCATTTCCTCTCCAATAATAGAAGCTGTTGTTCATTTCCTCTCCCATAATAGAAGTAGTCCCAGCCCAGTCTGTCTATGATTCTTCCTCCTGCTATCCAAGGAACCGGATACTTCTAGTAATGCCATTTGCTATCCCATAAGTTCCCTCACTCTTAATATTGCTAATGTGCATGAAGCATTATTATTTTCTGCATGTCCAATATTCTCCTCCCTCTTATGCATCTGTTATTCATCCATTCTTCCTATATAGTTTTTGAATTAATCATTTTCCAGAGTAATGATCATATGTGTTGTGAGATTTGATAGTCTTCTAAGACCTACTCTTCTTGTTTGGGCTTCTATAGGTTGGACTAACTAATAGATTGGATGCTGCCTCTCCATATGACTGTGCACACATAGATTATATCTTTTGTAGCACTTCTTTTGGTATCTGTAAAGCCTGCAGCCAATAGACTTTTTCTCATCCCTATGTTTTCTTTTTTTTATATTTAGAGGATCTAAGTTAGGGTTTATCAAGGTTCCACATTTTCTTTTTTACTGTTTATGGACGATTTTAAGAGGAATTCTAAGTCTTATACTCAACATTAGCAATTAATATGAGGATTTCTAGAAATTTTCTAATATCGATATTTTTTGCTGTTTCAGATGAGTTGTCTCAAACCAGATACTTTTCAGATGATCTGTATTGGCATCGGCCGAGTTTTACTTTGCTTTATAGTGATTCTTTTAGATGCTATCCTTTTTCATTGGACTGTACATCGGTCGGTTACAATTTTTGCAACCGAACTGACTTAGGGGGTGTTTTCTTTTTCTTTTTTCACTATAATGAGGTATGGCAGGAATTAGAGGTTGGGGTCCCACTTCACTAATAGAGCCTCTAATTAGTTGTTTATAAAAGCTGAGTGTTTTTATTCACTACTTAGTGGTTATATGTTTGTTTTTCAATGTCGAAGTAGACATCAATTTACTTTTGTACCCTTATTGTAAAGTATTCTAAAATAAAACATTTTGCTAATGCTATGTTGCAAAATTATCCATGACAGCTTTTAAACTGAATTTATATCAAAATAACTTTATTAGAAATTAAGTGAAATGTCACAATCCTAGACTATATCACGCAAGTCAAAGCGATTACAAAACATATTATAAACAAGTCTTTTACCATTGACAACAACTACAACAAAATCAATCAAAATACAATAATCTTAAAATTCTGTGTGTTGATCACACGATTTTCATAAATTGTTTTTCTTTCGTTGTGTTTTTTTCTTTTCATATTTTATATTACCAATGTTACGGATATAAGGGAGAAATACTGAATTTTCTAGGGGTTACAATGGTATTTTTATCTCCAATTAGAGGTTGGATTGCAGAAATGGCAACATTCTACCGTTTTCTTTTTCGGAGCCTCTAATTAATCGTCAAGCTCTAATTGGCATCTAATTAGATGCAAAAAAAAAAAATTGTGGGTCTACCTCTAATTAGACCTAATTAATGATTCACCTGTATTTAGAGGTAAAAACAAACACCCCTTTAGTCGGTTATGTAAATTATATAACCGAACCCAAATACATATACTTAGTAACCAATCAGTTCGGTTAACCAACTAGACGTTCGTCAGTTTGTTGTTTTGGTTAAAACCAATAGGTAGTTTAGCTTAATTAAGGATAGAACATTTAACATTTTTTTATGGGAGAAGCTTAAGTAGTAAGAATATTCTAATTTAGTTCACTAGTACTCATACAACACACCATTTTGAACTTAGTCAATTGAATATATTGCTTAAAAATCTATTAACTTTCACAAATGTCATCCAATGCATTAACCCATGTATAACATTTGAAAAATGCTTACAATTTCTAGATCGCAGTTGAGTTTTTTTTTAGTTTGAAAGTAAGTATTAACCCATGTTTCTATCCAACTTGCTAAGCCATGTATATTTCTAAATCGTTAAACAAAATATATATCTAATCCATTAACCCATATTCCACATAATAAATTAAAAACCGATAATCCATATTCCCAAGGGTGAAAAAGAAGAAGAAAACATATATAAAAGTCAGTTAAATCTGTTGCTGGGTTAAATAAAGGAAATCACAACCTGTATCCGACTCGTAGAACTATTTAGAAATCATAACCGAACTGCCATGATTTGTTGCGCTAAACCGACACGACCACTAGGTTCGGTCAGTTAACCGAATTTTAGGTTAACCTTGAACAGCCCGATTTTTCATAGTAGTCTGTGTATATAACATTCATGCTGACCATACATTTAAGGTCGCCTTGGAAGCATTTTCAATGTCATAGAATGCTTGAGGAAATCATTTCTAGCATAATCTCACTTAAATATCAATGCGAAGCTTGTTGAGACATATGAGACCTGCATATATGTAATTTTTCTATTTCATATTTCCCCTCTTTGGTTGATAAACAAAAATATGAGAATATGTCGAATACGTAGACAACTCATTACCCATCAGAAGGAATTTCCCATTATCTTGTTGAGAAAGTTTGTGGTCTCTTTTTATGGGTCTGAACTTTAGTTCTGCTTGTTGCTTATGTTTATTTGTCTAGTTCATTTTTACCCTTTTGGTAATTGAAATATATGTCTCAGAGAATGAAATTTCCCTTATGTTTTTCCAGGTAGCTGCATTTGTTCCTCTGGTGTACATGTGTGTTTGTACATATTACTCCTTATTTAAGATCGGGATGCTGATGTTCTATTCATTAACTCCAAGACAAACCAGTTCAGTCAGCTTGCTTATGATATGCTCGTAAGATTTACTCATGGAAGTTTCATTTCTTATACTGTATTTTGAGTAATAAATAATATGTGGCTAATATGTTTACTATACTGTTTATACCAGAATGGTTGCACGTTATGCACCTCCGATTTCCTATAATTTTCTTAATCTCATTCGCCTTGGAGGGGATGCCAAAACTATATTTGAAAAGGTGAATCATTCATCATATTGCCAAAAATTTATGAATTTCTTTAGAACTTGATGTTACTTTTACCTATTTCGTATATGTTTCATTTAACTGGATGAGATCACTAACTATGTTTCAGAAATTAACTTTCCACTATTTAATACTCAAATAGTGTTGCATGAAGGAAGAAGAGAAACTTGATTCTTCTACTTAGCAAAGAGACAATTATCTCATCTCTTGTGAGAAAACTGAACTTGGAAGCAATTGAATATTCACTCAAATACTTTTCTAAAGCACACAAAAATGTATCTTTGGTTCAGTTGATACTAAAGTAACTAGGAAAGGGTTGAAATCAATATTTGAAGCTTGGGGTGGGTGGGTGGGGTTGGGGGGGGAGGTGGGGGGTGTTGGTGGAGGAGGTGATAGCAAAATATCAAATCACTTAAACAATATCAGTAAGTTATGCTAAGTATCAAGAGTAAAGTGCGTTAAGTAAAGAGTGCAATCCAAATGTCACATGGCGTATACCAGTTTGGCTCAAACTCGAGCCTAGTCCAATGCCAAGGCTCCTCGTTTCCATTCCGGCCTCTTCATTACTCTCTCTCCTTGTAGGTCAGAGGGAAATTGGAGAGGACAAGAGTTTGGTTTATGTTCATATTTTCTTTTAGTCCGGAGAATGAGATGTGGTGGAATCTTCCTATAAACATTTCCATAAATATCAGTTATGGAGATGTGGAAGCTTTCTTGTTGCGTCTCCATAAAGATGTATGGAATAGATTCCTAGGGGAAAAAAAATGCCAAAAATATATCAAAACAATGTATAGTTTTACTTGAAAAATTGTCATGTACTCCTCTAGAATATGGAGACCGGTCACATGACAACAACCAACTACCCATCACATGCACGTCAGCCCACCATGATGTGGTATAAGTTGGACTATTGTTGGGTGTTGTCTATGCATGCAATCCTATGGTTGGCATATCAATTCTATATCTCAATCTAATAAGAATATGAATACAATAAAATGAACTCTGCAGCCACGACCCATACATCTCCCAGAAATAAGCCCGATACAAGATGATACTTATTATCTTAACTATACACAAGTGTCCAAGAGTGGAAATAACCATAGTAGCACAAACCTCTATCTCATGTACTAAGTAGTGAAATGTAAGTATGGTAGATAAGATAACTAAGAGAACCCACACTACTCGGGTGCGGATGCCTTATGCCATCTCGTCGGTTGCATACTGAAGGTGCAACTTTTTATAGCCTTCTGGCTTTGGCTCCAAATCTGAGCATTGGGAACCCAGGTTACGTCAATAATGCAAAACCAACAAGTTCCAAAGGGAGCAAACATAAGCAAGCACACATAATACAAACACATATATAAGAAAAAAGTAAAGCTATACTAAGCAGTAAGCAGGATATAAGTTATAAACTTTAATAAGGAGAGTATAATTTGTGATACAAGCCAGCTACAAGAACTATGATACAGGAACATAATATCTGATACAAGCAAGTTCTAATAACTTTGATACCGGACACGATCTCTGAACCATAGTCACAAGTTGGATGTTAGGGCAGCGAGGTTGAAAAGTTCGGCGTTTGGAAAAAAATCCAGAAAATTCGGCAATAGTTCAGGAAATATTTGGGGTGTGTGTATATATGATGTTAAAGACACAACTAGCAGCCGCCATAACTAGTAGCAGAATTTTAGACTACACAACTTGGTAAGAAGCAAATAGCTAACTTGCAAAGTATTCCAAATAGTCCCACATCGACTGGTAGTGGTGAGCTAATGGTGCAGCGCAGTTATAAATAGGATGGGGTCTTGGAATGTTAAAAGCAAGGCCAGGAATTGTTGAAAACAAAGTGGCCCAGTTTGGAAGACCATGGATAATGGACTGATGTCTGACCAAAATTAAACGTGAATAAATTATGATTTTTTGTTTTATTCACTAATTAAGAATAGTGATTTGTTTGCGCACTGGCGAATTAATCGCCCATATGTGCGGAGGCTTCACAATTCACAAATAATTTGCAAATAAATTTAACTTCTTCGTGAATATTGTGACTATGCTCTGAACAAGCTTACTGTGATAACCATGTCAAGAACGAGAATAGACAATCACTATGCATGCTATGCTATGGCACCGTGCCAAGCTCTATGCATGCTATCTGTAACTATGAGCTATGCCAAGCTCCTATGCTAGCTACTATGCTATGTCCTACTATGTCATACTGTATTATGTCTAGTCACGTTGTGTGCTATGCCATGCCCTAGCTATGATGGTGCACTTTGAGAACAACTTCAATCACAAGTCTATATAGTAAACTTCCCTTGACGACCTCTATAAGATTTAGGGCGCGTACCCTTTTGACCTGTCCCACGAGGTACACTATGAACTGTGAACTAAGAACGATGAATATGGCACCACTCTACTAACCTAGACAGGAGGTAGCGCCACCCAAGCCCCGTAGGAATTTACCCGATGTATCAATCTAACTATGAACATGTATGTAAGCGGGCAAAGGAAGCCGTTGTGTGACTCTTTGTTCTCCCCAAACCCATGTATGCATAATAGAGCAAAAACAATTATTCTGATTATTTCCGTGACTACGGCTATGTCTATAACTATAGCTGTGAACTTTGATCTTGTGAAGACTTATCATAACCTTCCATTCCTTGTTCTATGACTATGCCATGCCACAGATTCCCCACTCTTTGCTTTTCTTTACATTTCCTTTCCGTAATTATAATACTATGGTACTTTGAAATTTGTTACTAGATACTTGCTATGGCAATGTTACCTTGATACTTTAGTCACATTACGCTATGTCAATCATGCATGCTAATATGAGCTTTAGATGTCAATAATACCCAGCTATGCTACTGTACAAGCATGAAGAAACAACAAAGAAAATGCGATCCGAGATACGGGGAAAGAGCAAAGCTATCGGAGAACAGTCAGCTGATTGTTCTGGACAACATTACATGTGGTAGTTTGCTCTTGTCCAATCTTGCTGTCAAGATCCTAATCTGTCATGTCTTTCCAGTTCGTTACATTCTATTCCAGTTTTAGAATCAAGATCACAACATATTCCACGCCCAAACTATGCTATGATACGTAAATCTATGAGTATTCATGTCTTGCATCATACCCATGCATGTCAAGATATCAAGATACGAGCTTTAGATGTCAATAATACCCAGCTATGCTACTGTACAAGCATGAAGAAACAACAAAGAAAATACGAGCCGAGATACGCGGAAAGAGCAAAGATATTGCTCTCTGTCCAGATCGAAGAACAGTCAACTGATTGTTCTGGACAACATTACATGTGGTAGTTTGCTCTTGTCCAATCTTGCTGTCAAGATCGTAATCTGTCATGTCTTTCCAGTTCATTACATTTTATTCCAGTTTTAGAATCAAGATCACAACATATTCCACGCCCAAACTATGCTATGATATGTAAATCTATGAGTGTTCATGTCTTGCATCATGCCCAAGCATGTCAAGATATCAAGATACGAGCTAAACATCATGAAACCCTAGCTATGATCATTTCAACATGTTAAACATGAGCTATGCAACAAAGCTTTTTAACACAGAGCAGTGAAACGGACACGTTGTCCAGGAGCTGCGTCAGTGAATCACTCAGTCAATCGGTCGGGTATTCGATTGGCAAAATGATCGGTTGTTTGATCAGTTGGCAAGTTTGCAGGCAGAGCAGTCAACTTGTTGTTTCCCCAATTCTATTCAATTTCTCATCATTCAGTTGCTTTTCACACATTCCAGAGCATATAAAGTTCATTTAACATGGATTAAACAACTTAGAATCGGAAATCTAGGTGCACGTGTGTAAATTTATGCTTTGGTCTCATTTATCATGAAAGAGGACGGAAACTATAATAGTTTGATATTTTGAGATAGTTGTCAGTGTCACGATGAATATATTAAGTTGAGCTACAAATCAACAAGAGAAATTATAGAAATCAGTAGCACACATTTAGGTTGATTATTAAGCCTAGATCTATGGGTTAAGCTTGCAAGTGACACTTGCCTTGGGGTGATGAGGGAGACTCAAAAGCCTAGGCTTAGGCTAGCTCGTTATATGCTCCAACGACCACACTACTCTAACACACTTATAACTCTCTTTTTGGCCGCCTCTTGCAGCTCAAGATCCAAGATGAACGAAGAGAATGTGGAGATAAAAGCTAGAAGAGGAAAGAATGAATATAGAAGTGAGATTTTAATCTCCTCACCATTCCCTAGAGACATGTCATACGTCCCCTACTAATGCATATCCCCCAGTCAATAAAAGATTCCTCCCTAAAGTACTCCTTCCAGAAAAGCCTTGGATCGCTGACCTGACAGTCGGCCCAAGTATGTAAACCGATCTGTCACCCGATTGGATTTCTGTTCAGAAATCTGATTGGGCCAAACTGGGTTTTCTCAGGGTGGTTGACAGGTTGGCCCAAGATAATGGTTCTAAAGCGGTATATTTGTCATGGGTTGGGCTGGTTTGGGTCATGGGTAGTACCATGTTATGGGTTGTTATTAACAGGTTATCACACCTAGTTAGCTATGTTTCTAGTGTTCAATTAATCAATATGGGCAACCTAGGTTGATGTTACAAACATACCCGTGTTTAAGTGTAGTCAACTAAGTCTCAATCTTGCCAAATGTACCTAAACGAAGTATCAAAGTTATCACTACATCCCAACTATAAAAAAAAAAAATACTAGTATAAATACGGATACTGAAAAAGTCGATTACAACAATAAATATGTTTTTGAGTAGGGTCATTAGTAATGGCCTCAATTTGGCGGATATGAATCAATCTTGCCTGATAGATGTCGCGGACTCCTGAAATTTCCAAAGAAACAGATCATACACTTGACTCGAAAAATGACATCCAAAAGAGGACGATAAACAAAAAGATTGATTGGACCTTGGAGCTCTGGCGCTTCGAAGGGGATGGGGATGGATGAGACTGAGCTTGGAATAAGAAAATTGATGTTTAGGAAAAACTCTTGTTTCTTGTTGCCTTTGTTTCCATATTTCTTTTATTAATAATTGTAAACCTAATTTTTTGGTACTTGTTCCAACTATTGTATTTACATTATTCCAAAATTTGTGTTGAATATCCCTTATATAACTAACAGTTATAGTTATCACGTAGGTCATGTCTCTGTGAATGGTGAAAAGTTGTTAACTGAACTCTTGAAGTTTTCTATTTCTAATTTATTCTGTTTGAAAAACAAACCTGTTATGTTCTTTTAAATATTTTGCTTTACTTTCATCTTTGTCTCATCTGTGAATCAAAGATGATATATATTTTTAACAAAGGCACTTCGCTTTAAAAGCTCAGTTGCACAAATGTTTGGATGTTTACTTTGTACGAGGGTTCCTTTCTGATCAGTATTTTATTTACTTTTTTTTTTTCAGAGAATGGGAAATATTGACGATGCTGTCCCTTTTTTTGGGCAAGGGTTTAATAAGATCTACCCTCTTATTATGGTTATTTTCACTTTGCTTGTTGCTAGCAATTTCTTCGGTCGAGTGATAGATTTCTTTGGAAGCTGGAAGAGGTTCAGATTCCAAAATGAACAAGAGGATATGAATGGTTTTGATCCATCGGGAATAATTATTCTGCAGAAAGGCAAGCTTGGTTCTCCCTGTCTTCCTTTGCACGCAGTCATACACATGCATGCATACACAGAATGGCAGTTTTAGACCATTTATATAACATGTTGTCTGTATGAGCATTCCTTTCATTCCGCTACTATTGTCCGTCTTTAGTTTATAATCCTTGTTCTTGATACAAGGGATAATTTTACACATCTGTGTCCAATACATGATTTCCATGCTATATGACTATAATTTTCAGAACGGTCTTGGCTGGAGCAAGGTTGTAAAGTTGGTGAGCAAGTCTTACCACTCGTAAGAAATTTCAACAATACCATTGTGGATGTTGAATCTGGCAACAAGTCTCTGGTATGACATTTCAATTAGATGAAAATAATTTTTCAATCATAATTATTTTTCACTTATCTATATGTTAATTTAGCTTGTCCATTAGGTAAATGTCTAAACATGCAAGATTATCACATTTATTCAAACTTTATAAGCATATCAGTTATTATACTAATGTTTCGCCCTGGAGCATATGATCCATCAACTAAAATTTGTTATACCTTCATGGTACGTAAATGTAACCTGTGTGCTCACCATGATTGTTGGATATTTGCAATATTTTTTCATATCTAATTTTAGATAAAACCCCTTAATTACTAAATTTGCTTGTTAGAGATAGTTGGTGTATTTAAGTAAGCGGGTAGTCTATTTTTCTTCCTATTTTGCTTAGAAATAAAAGTAGGAGGCTCACCCTCTCCTATTTATACGTACGCAAAACACTCGAGGAAAATATATCTCATTATTCCCAATGTAATCTCATGATCTACCTGGTAACAGGGCAAGGGTGATAGTAGTGGCCCTTGCTCTCCAGCCTCCGTCAATCCTAGCCATCAATTTTCCAAAAACCATAAAAGTCCCTATTCTCCACTCCAGTTCCAAAACCCTTCTTCTTCCAACTTCCTAAATCCCTCTCTTTTAGAAAGCCCTAGTTTTAAATCCTTAAACCTAACAAAATCCTTAATCTAGATACCAAACTCTAGTTTCTCCTCCGCCTTTCACTTTTCTCAATCCACAGTTTTGTTTCTCCTCTCCTTTACACCACCATTCTTTCCACAACCAAGAATACCATGAAACCTGGCTTTATCCCCTTCTCCACCATTTTATCTTTCTCCTCCCCATCTGCATTCCCACTCTTCATGAAAAGAAGAAAAAAACTTACACTAAAATAGATCCCAAATATGCCGCTCTTGGAAGAAAAGAAGATAAATGTTTTCTTCTATGTCGAGAAATCAATGGATTCTTCTTCGTAAAAGCTCTAAGTCAGCACCACCAGCAGAACTTTCCAGCAAGTCTTGTCCCAGCAACCCGTCCTTTTGGCGACCTCCTCTAGCGAGCACCCACGGAGCTCTCCTCTCTCAACTGAATTCAGCAACCTGCACCTCGCCTCTTCCAACTGATGCCCAACGAGCTCCTATGGATCAAAGTCATTTAGGCATCTTGCATCTATTATTTTCTAGTGCTTGGTATCTTTTGCTATGGTCATCTTGTTTTGAGTCCCTGATCCGATATTGGCTTCCCAGGAAAGGGAAATCATAGAGATGGAAGCAGCAGAAAGTCTATCCAAGGATGAAACGCGATCAACTCCATCAAGATCTCATAGAGAAGAACACAGAAGGTACAGTTCCAGTAAAGAAACCCTTGCCACCAAGTATGCAGCTATAAGAGAACAGCAGTTCAGTCGCCCATCCTCAACACCACCAAAGGAAAAGGCTCTGTCATCAGCTAAAGTCTCTTTGCTCGGGTCCCACTCGCGAAACCAGTCTGCTGACAGTATTTCCAGCTCGTCCCTAGGACTGGCCTCTACATGGGCGTCAATGAAAAGTGGCTTCCAAAATTTCAAGGCCAATGTCAGCTCAAAGAAATATATCCCGATCCCACAGGTGCAACAACTGACGTCTCTTAGTACGCACGCTCCTTCCGAGTCCCTTGATGAGATTTTTCAGAAATTGAAACAGAAGCCGAGTAGATATCAAAACACCAGTCATTCCAATGATGATGATGGTATTTAAACTTTGTCCAAAATTATGGTATACACGTTGTTTAGATCAAAATAACCACATTTGATCTCGAAGATGTTCTGAAACTGACGGTGGACATGACAATAGTGGAGGAGGGATTCAGAAAGTGTATATCATAAGCTATGTACATGCATCTAAAGATTTGCATCACAATTGAGCACTACTAAAATAAGGCAAATTAGCGACGTCCAGATACGTCGCTAATTAAGGAAAATATGTCGCTAAACGTAATTAGCGACGACTTTAGCGACGAAAGATGAAGGTCGCGAAAAATCTAGTCGCAGATGACAAATTCGTCGTCCTCCGTCGCTGTTTGCGACGTCACCCTAATGTCGCTGGGTCGTCGCAAAATTAGCGACGGAGGGCGACGAATTTGAACGTCGCCAAATTAGCGACGTAGTGTGACTACGTAGCGACGTTATTTTTTTTTATGTGATGACATGGCATGCTTGCCACGTCAGCAGGGTAGTGACGTACAACGACCGAATTAGCGACGTTAACTCTCAGCCACGTTAGCTATTGAGCGACGGATAGCGACGTGATGGCGCTAATTAGCGACGTCTGGATACGTCGCAGAACGTCGCTATACGTCGCAGATATTATGAAAAAAAATTTAAAAAAATATGTTGGTATTTTTGTTATGCTCACATCATCACAAAAATACCAAACATATTTTTTAAAAATTTGGACAGCACCTCCTTTGTATATCAGATCATCGTTTATAACCCAGCGTAGGTATATTTGTCATCCCCGTCGCAGATATCACATACATACATGTCCAAGTAAACATCATACATGTACTCAATGAAAATACCAACAAAGTAAATATCACAAACATACATGTCCAACAAACATACATGTCCACAATGGAGGGCAAATAAGAATGAAAATCAGTGTACAGAATGGTCAATGGGCCTATAGGGCCAATACATACAAAGATGATAAAAAAATCTAATGGATCACTGAGGATCCCTGCCGCGCATCTGAGATAGCATGTACTCATACTGCTCCTGTGTGAGCTGCACCGTAGGGGCAGTAGGAGGCAGTGCAATGTCTGGAGTCGGCGCCGTCGATGGACCGGGAGGACGTATCTGCTCCAGCTCTCGCAGTCGCTCACCATGCGCAGCAAGGGTACTCACCATCCTCTGAGTACTCTCCTCAATCGAAGTTTGTACCTGAGTGAGTGAGGCAGACATGGTCCTCTGCGATCCCTCCAGCTCGACCTGTCTACGCTTTGTGCGCTGCGTAGACTCGGTGAGCGTGTGTAAGCTGGCAGCTGTAGCCTGCTGCAGACTCATCAGCTCCTGTATACTGTGCTCGACTGCATCAAATCGTCCGGTGATCATCGGATCGTCGGATCGTCGCTCTGCGGTATGGTGATCAGAAATCTGCTGCTGCAACTCGCGACGCAGCTCGTCGATATGACGACCAATATCCTGAGCTCGTGATGACGCCTGCGAAGCTGGAGACTGCGCACTGACAGAGGGGGCCCGGGATGACTCTGAAGCCAAATAGGCGTCGTAGGATCCCGTACCGTAGTACGTACCCTTCTGAAGACCACCAATGGCGATCATCCAGAGGTCGTCCGACGATGGAGCTGTAGGCGGCTGGGAGGAAGTACCAGCCCCTCCCTCTGCTGGCGCACTAGCAGCAGCAGCCGCCTCCTCTTGTAGCCGAAGAAACTCGGCCTAGAACAATGTTTGCTAACGTCTAAGTGTTTGCTAAAGTCTATATTGATATCTGTTTTCCTGTTTTCTAAATTATAGTAAATTAATATAAAGAATAGAACGTACATATGTCTGTGTCGCCCTCTCGTCAATGAACTCTCCAGCCCTCCGATGGGTGACCAGGAAGACGGTCACCATGTTGGGGTCCTCACCCTTTTTTATATGTTAAAATATATTATCTATTAGTAGTATTAAACATTCTATCCAACTATATATAAAATGATGTCCGTCATAGAAAACGTACCAGACGACGAAAATGCTCCGTCATCGGAATGGAGCCACCATACCACTTACTGGCGCTCGACCGCGCCACCTTGGCCTTGTCAGACCGCTCCTGGTACCTGGCCTCGTCGAATCTAGCCTTCATCGCAGTCCACTGCTCTGGCGTGATCCAACCATGGATCGGCTTTCCGGAGCGATCACGAGACTTCTGGTCGTGGATCGCATCACAGATGAGCTTGCCTGCGACGGCAGAAAATTGGGCCTCGATCTTCGCCGCCCGGTGTGGTAGATAGAAATAGGTCCTCTACAAGAAGTAAAATAGAAAAGTTGTATAATATACACAAATAATTATTAAAATTTAAAAATAAACAAATTTTTTATCTTGAAGTGGGCCAACCAAAATGCCTTCCTATCTGCGGGAGCATCTGAGTAGTTAATCCAAGGCCCACCATAGTTCTGCCTCAGAAATAACCCCAGCTGTCTCTGTACTGCAGAAGGCCGATATCTATACAATAATAAATTTAATGAATATATATGTACATATAATCATTTGAGAAATATATATTAACTAATTAACTTACTTCGTAGTCCCGTCCGTCCAAATCTCCATACGCGTCTCGTTCGGGGGAGCGCATGGAGGGTCGCTCTCACCTCCTGCCTGGGCAGGATCAGTCTGATCGCCGTCCTCCATATGCTCGGCGTCGGCTCTCCCCATGGAGTCGTCGGCAGGAGGAATGCTGGACGCGGGATCAGGAATGCTGGACGACGAGGGAGGAGTCGCCAACCTGCTGGAACTGTCCTGTCCCGGTAATGGACCGGGAACAAAACGGTACACTGGCGTACTCGGAGATGAGGATGAGGGTACGGAATCTGCATCCCCAGCCCGAGGCAGACGGGACTGCCTAATATAATATCCTCCGCGTCGTCCTCCTGGTCTAGTCATACCTGATAATAATATATGACAATAAAACAAATATACGTATTTATATGATAAACATCACAGATTTTTGAAAAATATTATAGTCACAGATAAAAGTGTCACTAAAGTGTCACAGATTTATATGATAAAAGTATCACTAAAGTGTCAAATATGATGATAAAACAAACGTACAGATTTAATTCTCTTCTGAAAATTTATCTAGTTCGTTTAGCTCATCATCTTCTTCTTCTTCCTCCTCTACATCTTAACTTTCATCTGCATCTTCCTCTTCAGATAATTCTACTTCTTCTACACAATTAGATGTGTAATGAGGAACTTCCGTCGTGTCCACTTATATAATATTTGTTACAAGAGGTAGTTCATCCTCTTGATAAGCTATATCGTCAACCTCAAAGGTATTTCTAGCTTTGGTCTTGCATACTGTCCACCAGTCCGACCTTGTTGTTCCCCGTTTAGGATAACTTGTGAAGTACACGAGCTGAGCCTGACTTGATAGGACAAATGGTTCATAGGCTTGATATCGACGCCGATAGTTTATATCCACAAGACCGTGCTTGTCTACTTTCCAACCTTGACCTTCAATCGGATCGAACCAATCACACCTGAATAACACAATCTTAGCAGGCTCTATTCCATAACTATATGTCAGCTCCACAATCTCCCGTAGGATGCCATAGAAATCGTTGCCCGCATCAACATTTTTGTAGTTCGAAGATCTGATACACAAACAGCTGTTTTTGGTGGAGTCGAGATCCACAAAGTTGTCTCTGATCGGGAAAGTTGTTGACTTGAACCTAAACCCATTAACACAGTAGCTTGGCCATATTTTTGCAGCATAAATTGGTCCCTTGGCTAGCGTTCTAATAGACTCATTCTCAAGTCTTGCGTATGGACGATCGACCTAAATACCACGAAAAAATAAATTAAGCTCATTCTCAATCAAGTGCATATACAGAAAGGTAATTACAGAGTTCTCAAGTCTTACATATGCACTCAACTATGATGGAAAATAACGCCTCATTTCTTGTTCTAGTTCTTCTTCTGTTATGTGTGGCCTACCTGACCTCACATCATCATTAAATATGCTAAAAACAACATCGTTCAATTAATGTAATAGTATAATAATCAACACTATTAAAATAATATAGACGTATTAATTACTTACCCCTCCAGCTTCTCTACTTCATCATCGTCGCAGTTGAGTAATACATACACCTGAGCAACCCTTAGCTCATCATCGTTCAGATATCTCTTCTTCATTTTACCTGATGGCTTTCCTGGAGCATTGAATACCTTCAGTATTATATCATTACATTCATGATCTCCGTCGTCGTTTCTGGAAGCTCTTGTTCTATTAGTTGCAACATGAGGCTTGAAATACATCGAACAAAAGTTTGTAATCTCCTCGAGAACATAGGCTTTACAAATAGAACCCTCGACCCGTGCCTTATTTTTTATCTTTCTTTTTAGGTGATTCAAATGTCGCTCGAACGGGTACATCCATCGATATTCGACGGGTCCACCAACACGTGCCTCATAGGATAGATGAATCAGCAAGTGCTCCATAGAGTCGAAGAATCCAGGAGGAAACACCCTCTCTAGCTTGCACAGTGTTACCGCAATGTCCTTCTCTTGCTTTTCTAGACGATCAACGAGCAATTTCTTAGAACAAAGATCCCTGATGAATATGCTAAGCTCCGTCAATGGATCCCAAACTACCTGCGGTAAGAATTCCCGAAATGCAATCGGAATTAACCTCTCCATGAATACGTGACAATCGTGGCTCTTCATACCCGTCAATTTGTTTTCCTTCAGATCGACACATCTTCTCATATTTGACACATATCCGTCTGGAAATTTTAGGCCCTGGATCTACCGACAAAGTCTCACTTTATCCTCCTTGTCCAGTGAGAAAATTGACTTCGACAGGAACTGTTTTCCATTCTCCTCTATCAAATGCAACGCAGGGCGTTTGCATATTTCTTCTAAGTTCAACCTGGCCTTGGAATTGTCTTTCATTTTTTCCTTTACGTCCATCACAGTATTAATTATGTTATCAAACACATTCTTCTCAATATGCATGACATCAAGATTATGTCTGATCAGATTGGTACTCCAGTATGGCAGATCCCAAAATATGCTCCTCTTTGTCCAGTTATGATCTCTACCAAATCCATCTCACTTGTACGCAGTTGTAGGATCTTCGATAGCACTTGAAAAATCTCTAACCTCCTCCCATATCGTGGCTCCGCACCACCTTGGCGGTGGATCACCCTTCTCTACAACGCCGGCACGGAATGCATTCATGTTCCTTCTGAACGAATGATCTTTTGGCAGAAATTGTCGATGACAATCAAAGAAGCACGGTTTTCCTCCGTGTTTCAAGCGAAAAGCCTTAGTACGGTCCATGCAATACGGACATGAGAGACGACCATGAGTGCTCCATCCATATAATATTCCATAGGCCGGAAAGTCGTTGATGGTCCACATAAGGGTTGCCTTCATCTGAAAATTCTGCTTCTTGGAAACATCGTACGTATTAGCGCCTACTTCCCATAACTGATTCAACTCATCTATCAAAGGCTGTAAGTACACATCAATATTCCTCTTGGGATTGTTCGGACTAGGAATTATAACGGTTAGAAATATGTACTGAGTCTTCATGCACATCCAAGACGGTAGGTTATACGGAGTGACAATCACAGGCCAGCACGAATACTGGGATCCCGAAAGACCAAAAGGAGTAAAACCGTCAGAAGATAGCCCCAACCTGACATTACGCGGATCTGAAGCAAAATCAGGATACACTCGATCAAAGTGCTTCTACGCTTCTCCATCGGATGGGTGATCCAACACTCCTTCAATCTGTTCTCGCATGTGCCAACTCATATTTTCGGTCATCTCTTTCACCATAAATAATCTTTGCAACCGCAGCGTTAAAGGCAAGTAGTGCATTGAATCGGTCGGTCTTCTTGCACCGGTAGACCTTCCTGTACTAGTTGTCTTATAGCGATCATCATCACAAAATTTGCACACATCTGCGTCCTTGTCGTCTTTGTAGTACAGCATGCACCCATTGCGACAAGAATCAATTTTCTCGTATACCATCCAGAGCGATCTCACCATCCTCTTAGACCGATAGAAGTCTTTAGGTAACTTAGCACCCGCCGGCAAGATCTCTATAATCAACTCCAACACTCGGTTGTAGCATTCTTACGACATGTTAAAATTTGACTTAATGCTCAACAGTCTTATAACCACCTCCAACGGCGAATGATCCTCACAACCAGGATACAATGGAGTCCTTGCATTCTCCAGCAACTCCATGAACTTTGCAGCATCGACATTCGGTGCCTCCTCAGCTGCATCATGAACGAAACTAGGCCCCGCAGCATCGAAAACCATGTTCACGCACCCGTCGTCGTATGCATGATTATCTGAAACAAAATTAGGTCCCGCATGCATATACGGCTCAACATAAGGCTCCGGCTCTGATGCTAAAGACACAAGTTTTCCGTGTGCGGTCCACTGATAGTAATTAGGCGTGAAACCCCTCGAGTATAAATGATATGTCACTTCCACTTCTGGGTAATATTTCACGCTATGACATTTCACACACGGACATTTAATTTTGGTGTCGTCCATGTACTGAGGGAACGCCTTAGCAAACTGCAGGAACTGCTCTACTCCCGCTATGTATTCATCCCGCACACCACACATATCATCAGGACGACGATTGTACATCCATGAACGATTCCGCAAGTAGTAATTCATATCCATTTGGAAATAATTCTGCAAAGATGGACACACATGTTCAGAGCAGTAACTAGTCAAACTGGGTGAAGTTGACTAAGTATATGCAATTATCCTTCACTAGACATAGACATGGAAGAAACATCGATATTTGCAGTGTCTGAACTTCCTAGTGTATATTATAGTAGAGAGACATGGTAACCGTGTGTAGGGGTGCAACTCGGGCTGGTTGGGTCGGGCTTGAGGTCAACCCGAGCCCAACCAGATGAATCATAAGCCTAATCCGAGCCCAAGCCCGGCCCGACCTCGGGTTCAACATATGAAGCCCAAGACCAAGCCCGGAGGATCGGGTTGAACTCGGGTTGGGTCGGGTCCATCGGGTAATGTTGACCAACTGTTGGCACAAAAGGTCAGGTTGCACAATATGGTTAGAACGCTCCCAAAACATGCTCTAAATTCACGAAAAATCCTCAAAAAATTGTTGGAGCTCCGTTACTGCCCTGCTTATATTATATAATATGTTGCAAGCAAAAGATGATGTGGTAATTCCAACTATAAGTGACCAGATGCGCCTAATTAGTATCTTATATGGCATGGTGTTCTTACAAAGAACGTTTGTTTAATTACTCTTTCAGAGGTCCACTTGGAAGGGAAATAAATCCAGTTTTCTTGTGGCAACTAAGGTTCTGTAGAATGTAACATAACCTTTCTTGTGGCAACTAAGAAATGTTAAGGAATTTCATTTCAATGTCTTTTGGGTGTCCACTTATAGGGTAGTGGAAACATTTCTTGTCACTCTATGCAGTACAATACAAGGTTATAGGCATCACATCTTCAACATGGAATTGAGGAAATGATATCTTGCAAATTAAATAGCAAAAGGTGTATGAACTCTGAACATGGCTTGTTGATCAGGATTATGTTTAATTAGTATCATTATTGTCTTGATGGAAAATGCCAATGACACTTGACCTCTCTTGCAATTCCTATGATCCTGTTATTGAATCTTTCCCTTACCTCCCTACTTAAATCAACAACAATAACAAAAAGTTTTTTTACTGTATCTGTTTGATTTTGTTTACTTATTTGTACACGCTGTAGGTATCTAGATTCTAAATGATCTTATTCTTTATGCATCTGCGAAATCTTACTAACATATCTTCCACAATTTTCTCACTCTCTAACACAGACCAAGCCGGACAAGCCATCGGACTTGGACATGAACCTGACACATTAACCCGAGCCCAACCCGATTGTTGATCGGGTTCAAATATTTTAACCCAAATCCGAGCCCGAACCCGAGTATCTTCAACCCTAACCCAACCCATTAACGAGTTTATCCGATTGGGTTCGGCCCGTGTGTGTGTGTGTGTCTGTGTGTGTGTGTGTGTCCGTGTGTCCGTGTGTGTGTGTGTGTGTGTCTCTCTGTGTGTGTGTGTGTGTGTGTGTGTGTGTGTTTGTGTGTGCGTTTGTGTGTGTCCGTGGGAGAGGAGGAGGAGGAGGAGGAGAAGGGAGAGGAGTTAGGTTAGGGTTTACCTGAGGAAGAGGAGGAGGAGCTCGGATTGGGGGAGGAGGAGCTCGACGGGTGGGGGGGGGAAGGGGTCTCCGGGGGGGAAGAGCTCGTTCTGAAATTTTCGAGTTTTTCGAGTGAGGGGGAAAAAGGAAACAGTGTGCCCTAAGTAAAAAAGTTAGCGACGTCAAGATTCGACGTCGCTAATCGTCGCAAACATTTTAATATATGGCGACATATTTTAATAATATATCGCTGAACGTCGCTATTCAGCGACGTAATTTATCTACTGTCGCTGAACGTCGCTATTCAGCGACGTTTTGCGATGTCTATAGAAAGGAGTCGCTATATTACATATTTAGCGACGTTATTTATTACGTCGCTAAATTACGTCACTAATATAGCATATTTTAGTAGTGGAGGTACCATAGAGCCTCGCTAATTTAATATCCGATAAATTAATAATCTTGGTTTAATAATATTTTTTGCTGGTTCCGGCTTTGGGGATTACGTGCTAAATTAATAGTTCGTTAATTAAGATAATACATTATAAATTTTTTTGTATAGGTTTCATGCAATATATAAATTACTATTTCCTTTATATACATGTCTTTATGATTTGACTATGAGGTATTCCTAACATATGACTAAATCATTGGGTTTTTTTTTTTTTTTTTTGAAATTGTATTTCATCTCTAAATTTTTTTAGACTGGAGCAAAAATTATTCAATGTCATCACCAATTTGGGATTTTCTTTTCACGAGATTGGCTCCATATTAGAACTATCATTTATCACTTTGGTATCGAGTCTTACACGGATTATCTTTGTTGTAGTTGTATAATTCTTTACACATGTCATTTGTCATTTTCGATTTCATGGTTAAATATTCGTAAATTGGAATACTGTAGTACATTGAACAATGTAAATCTATTTTCGAGAAAAGTATTACAAAATATCCTTCTCCCTTGAAGATCAATATTCTTGTAACAATCTAAAGTTTTGTGAATAACAACGTTTTGTGATTGATTACGTGGAGATGTATTCTTTCGTGTTGGGCGTCATTACGTTCTGCTATAGTAGTTTTCAAAAAATTGAACATGCAACTGATTGATGTGATTACAATGTATCTGTACGTTGACTTTTATATATATATATATATATATATATATATATATATATATATATATATATATATATATATATAAGGTAATTGTGGCGAACGCTCCCACCAGGAATCGATCTCCTGACCACTCGGGCCGCATTCCTCACCACTACCACTAGGCTAGAAAGTCATTGGCATATACATATATACCTGTGTTCAGTGGTTCCTCGGTGCATCTTCGTCTCCAATGTGCAGTTTGGCATATTTGGCGCGAACGTAATAGGAGGATATTTAAGGAAACTCAAAATTTGACTACTAGTCTTATTAATAGCATTGAGGAGTGTAGAAACGAATGCGCAATACTCTAGAGGGAGGGTGAATAGAGTAGGCAGCGAAATTTAGCTAATTAAAAATGTTAGCAACAAGATCATATATAATATATCACAAGTAAATGAAAAGCAGATATCAGAAAGCAAACGCAAACACGACGATGTATACTAGTTTTCCTCTTATGAGGACTATTCCAGTTGGAAGAACTCTAGCTTCCAGTTGAATCCACTATGAAAAAATACCGTAAATTTTCGTCTGAAGTTCTTGTAACTTCTACAACGCGAGCTTAAATGTGAAGTGTCTTTCTTCTATCAAGCCTCTGATTACAATCTCTCTGAAACTTCTAGACCGTACCGCACTGACAAATCGACTAGAGGATTATAACTGGCTTGGGATTTGAAAATGAAAGAGCTTAGAACACTTTGGAAGACGTATTAAGCTTAAAGAGAAGAGAGGTGTTTTGAAATGAATGAAATTTTTCTCTATTTATAGGTTTTCCAAAGTCAGAATTTGGACAGAATTCAGACAGAATTCTTTGAGAGAATCTCGACAAATAGCCGTTGCATCCGTAACAATAGGATGACCAAATTCAAAATCCAACGACACCAAACGAACTCGGGCCGAACTCTGTTGGTGACCAGAGTTTGATTTTTGGAGAATTTTGTAATTCGGATTTTGAGTTTTGGTCTTTTGAAAAGTTTTAGCAGTTAGGAGCTTTTTATAAAATGAGCTATTTTCAAAACATATGATATTTTTGAAAATATTTTGGGGTAGCCTATTTGCCAGTACGACTCGATGTACAAAGTATTTCTAGACTCAATAAATATGAAAATTACATTGAATATTGAAATACAGACTCAAGTGGCAAAACAGCTTCAATCTTGAACATAGTGGTAGAAGTTATCAGCAATCGTCCAAGTAGCCCTTATATCGAGACAGAGTTAGATCAATTATTAAAATCAGGTTCGACCATGACCAATGGGCCAACAATCTTCCATATTTTGGTAATTGACCAACCTTGACCAATATAACATCTCGATCTTTTGATTTGACAAAAATCAAAATTGTAATGCTTGTTCAACTTGTGTGGTACTATATTTTAAAAAAATTCTTGTATCCTGCAAAAGTTGTTAGATCCATTTTCTTCTCCGTTGTCACTTAGCAAAATAATTACAAAAGAGAGAAGCTTCCATGCAATTCATGCATAAAAAACAAACGTTGAAGAAATACAAGAAAATAGAAGGAAAAAATATGTATTTCGCAGGCAGTTTATATGTAAAAGCATAAGCTAGAAAAAATAATGCTACGCATAAACATAAAGAACAGTACAAACTGAAAATAGAAAAGCATGCTAATAAGAGCATAATAGATGTTCCAAAATACATCATTCTCAGCAAATAGAAAGTCTCAGTGCTAAAAAAATAAAGTGCTATCTTGGAATGTCGGAGCATTTTCAAGTAAACATAGACAATAAAAGGTCTACCTAGATAACATTTAGACAAAATATATCACGTCTAGATCAAAAATCCTCCGAGTCATCATCAATATCAGTGACAGCAGTGCCACCATGTCCAGATGGACCAGCTCCAGGAGTGCCAGCTCCAGAAGGGTGTGGAGTAGCACCAGAACCACAGTACTAGTCATATGCGTTACTGGGCTGAAAGAACGGACGAACCATCTCATCCTCATAGCGGTAGCCCGATACAGCTGGATCTCTGCGAAGAGAACTGACAGAATGACCAGTCTGAGCAAATCGCAGATCCGCAAAGGAATTTGCGAGAGCCTGAAACCGACTGGCATCTCGGAACTCGCGTTCCCTAGATGTGTTAGTAATAAAAACTCACAAATCAAAGAGATGCTGGTGGATACCCTCATAAAACATAGGGCAGGCCTGAGGAGGTGGAGCAGGAGCAGTAGGAGGAGCAGAAGGAACGGCTGTGCTGCGACGAGACAGTTGAAGATAATTGGGCTTAGTGTCAAGAGCGCAAGTGGATAAGTTAATCTCAAAATGCTGAAAGATGATTGGGATAATCATCGCATAAGCAAGGTTTATGTTCCTTTCGCGACAACGTTCCATCATCTGGATAATAGTCTTGGGGACAGAAAAATGAATACCCTTACGAATGTGATAAATGGCAGACAACTCAAAGTTAGTAACATCGTCTTTTGAAGTAGATTTGGGTAAGATAGTGGAATAGACGATGCGATGCAATTCATAGTTGAATAAGTTCATGTTGGCAGCTTTGAATTTACTAGAACGAACACGATCAGGAGAACAAAGTTTGTTCTTGAAACTGCTCAAAGTTGTGCCTAGGAGAAATTCAAATTCCGTGATATCATCTAGCGGAGCACCTTCATTAGGGATATCAAGGATTTCGCTAAGAGGACATCATTGAATTCAATATTAAATCCATCGACACGACTTTTAACAGTAAAAGTGTTCAAAGTGAAATTACAGTAAAATGGACGAATAGTATTACTTGCGATAGGATATTGGTGGGTGACAAGTTCGTGCAACCCTAATGCTTCAAAATAAGGTCGATGCTCAGGAAATATGGTCTATTTAATCGGTGTGCCGGTGCATATTTTGCGAACAGAGAAATCTGCATACCATAAAAGAGATTGGTCATGAGTTTCAAATTAAAACTTATTATATGCTCCATCGACCGATTGAACCGAAGGAAAGAGTGATCCTTGAATAGGATCAGAAGACGATGCCTCTTTACTTGGGGTCGACTTCTTCCTCTTAAAGGGGTTCAAAATCCTAGGCATGGTTTCTATAGAAAGATTAAAAACTATGAATTAGAAAGAGAGGGAAGGAGGAGGTTATACCTTCCAAGATTTAAGTATGTTGTAGAGGACGAGAAACTTCGCACGAATCCAAAAATTGGATTGAAATCTCTAAGGGGATTGGAAGCAATGGCTTGGAGAAAAACTAGGGTTTGGAGAGCTCGGGCGCGTCTGCTGCTATAGTTTGAGGATTTGGAGAAGATGAATATGAGGGGGCCACTCGTTTAAGCACATACCACCAACAGAACTCGGGCCAAATTCGGTGCGAGTTCACCCGGGGTTCTGTTGAGATATATTTCAACATAAATAAATGCAGTCCACTTTCTATTCATCAATCCCTTTTCAATTATTTAATTCCAAGTTTAGTTATTTTAAATTTCAATTAATATAATTAATATTATTTTATAAATTAACTTTTGTTACACAGCGACTGTCTCAGATTAGCTGTAGGGGTACTGTCCCAGCTAACGGAGGTTCACCGAGGAACACTTAAGTACCGTTTTACTTAGCCGTAGCCGTGGTGACAGACAGACCCTTTGTAGGCTTGTATCAAAAAAATAGTGTTTGCATATTGAAGAATAATCAATAAAACAAAATTAATTAATATTATTGACATCTAAAAATTTTAATTCTCAACGTAAATAATTGAAACGATCTTCCGCTAATGATTTTGTAAAGATATCAGCCAGTTGGTTCTCTGTGTCTACATATAGAAGGTCTATATCTCCATATGTTTGATGATCTCTAAGAAAATGATGTTGAATCTCCATATGCTTAGTGTGAGAGTGACATACAGGATTCTTAGTAAGATTATAGTGCTAGTATTATCACAAAAATGGGTGTGTGAATACTGTAAACAAAAATCTTCTAAGGTTTGCCTCATCCACAAAATTTGTGCACAATAACGTCCTGCGGCGATATACTCAGCCTCAATAGTTGATAATGCGACAAAATTTTGTTTCTTGCTAAACCAAGAGACTAAAGCCTTACATAGAAATGACATGTGCCGCTAGTACTTTTCTATCTGCTTTGTATCCAGCAAAATCAACATCCGAGTAACCGGTTAGATCAAAGGACGTAGTTTTGGGATACCACAAGCCGACAGAAGAAGTGCCTTTAAGGTATCAGAAGATATGCTTAACTGCGCACATATGTGATTCCTTGGGATTAGCTTGAAAACGTGCACACAAGCAAACGCTAAACATTATATCTGGACGACTAGCAGTTAAATAAAGTAAACTACCAATCATACCTCGATACTTACGTATGTCGACCGGTTTGCCTTGTTTATCAATATCAAGCTTGGTTGAAGTCGCCATCGGAGTGCCAAGTGGTTTGACGGTTTTCAGGTCAAACTTCTTTAATAAGTCTTTTGTGTACTTGGCTTGATTAATAAACGTCTCATTGTTCGTTTGTTTGATTTGCAGTCCAAGGAAGAATTTCAGTTCTTCCATCATGCTCATCTCAAACTCATTCTGCATACACTTTGAAAATTCTTGACAGAGAGATTCATCAATAGATCCAAAGATAATATCATCTACATAAATTTGAATTAAAAGAAGATTTTCATTAAAAGACTTTATAAACAGTGTAGTATCAACCTTGCCTTTTGTAAAATCGTTAACAAGTAAAAAAAAGAGTCTAAACGATCATACCAAGCACGATGGGCTTGTTTCAAATCGTATAAGGCTTTCTTCAACTTGAAAACATAATCAGGATTTTTGAAATCAGTAAAACCTGGAGGTTGAGCTACATAAACTTTTTTTATAAAATCGTTCAAAAATGCACTCTTAACATCCATTTGAAATAGTTTGAAATTATGAAAACATACAAATGCACATAACATGCGAATGGATTCTAAGCTTGCAACTGGGGCATAGGTCTCATCGTAGTCGATACCTTCCTCTTGGTTGTATCCTTGAGCTACGAATCGAGCCTTGTTACGAGTAACTAAACCATTCTCATTAGTTTTATTTTGGAATACGCAGCGGGTGCCAATGATCGGATGATCAATGGGCTTGGAAACAAGTTTTCAAACTTGATTCCGTTCAAATTGGTTTAATTCCTCTTGCATATCATCTATCCAAAAATTATCGCTATATGCTTCTTCAATAGTTTTGGGTTCAAGTTGTGAAATAAATGCAACACAGAAAACTATATCTTTGCTAGAGGAACGAGTACTTATACCCCTGGTAATCTCACCTATTACCAAGTCCTTGGGATGGTCAGCCAAAAACTTCATTCTTTTTGGCAAACTTTCAAGGTAGCTGGTTCCGGCTTCTGGTTCTGTACGTGATCTGCCTGGAGAATCAGTTGGTGTTGTGCTTGAAGGTTCTGCAGGTGCTGTACTTGGTGTACTAATGTCTTCATCATCATCATCGATTGTATGTTGATTCAATTCGTCAAAAGTGACATTTATTGACTCTTTGATGCTCATGGTTCTTTTGTTGAAGACTCGGTATCCTTTGCTTTTGGCAGCATAACCTAAAAATATACCTTCATCGGCCTTTTCGTTAAACTTTTCCAAATTGTCTTTAGTATTGAGAATAAATCATTTGCAACCAAATATTTTGAAATATGAAACTGATGGTGTCCGATAAAACCATAACTCATCGGGAGTCTTCTTCGATTTCAGTCGAATTAAAACCCTATTGAGAACATAGCAAGCTGTATTGACAGCTTCAGCCCAAAAGTATTTAGATAGACTAAACTGGTTTAACATTACTCTAGCCATTTCGGATAGAGTAATGTTCTTACGTTCCACAACTCTATTTTGTTGCGGAGTCCTAGCACAAGAGAATTCATGCAGATAACCGTGTGTGTCACAAAATTGCTTAAACTCTGTATTCTCAAATTCGTCGCCATGATCGCTTCGAATACGAATGATCATGAATCATTTCTCATTTTGGACTTTCTTGCAAAAGGAGACAAATTCTGACACTGCATCATTTTTGCGTACAATAAAATATACCCATGTGTATCTAGAGAAATTATCTACTATTACAAAAGTATATAACTTACCACCTAGGCTAGCAATTCTACTAGGCCCAAATAAATCTATATGCAGTAATTATAGAGGTATAGTGGTACTTACAGCGTTCTTGGACTTGAAAGTGGATCGGGTAGCTTTGTTCTTTTCACAATCACTACATACCGTATCCTTCTTGAAAGTAATGTCCGGTAAGCCTCGTACCAACTTCTTTGTGGCTAGTCTTGAAATTGTGTCCATGTTTGCATGACCGAGTCCCATATGCCATAGTTGACTCTCATCACTCTTGGCCATTAAACATCTACCTGCTTTATTAGCATCTTTTAACAAATAGAAAATATATATATTGTCTTTCCTAATGCCTTCAAAGATAGTACTACCAGTTGAGCTATCAACTATTGTACATTTGTCTTTGACAAAGTTAATACCATAACCATGGTCAGCTAAATGGCTTATGCTGAGTAAGTTATGTTTTAACTCGGTTACTAGACAGACATCTTTAATCACATGATAGGGAGCCTTACCAATATTGCTGATACCTACTATATACCCTTTCAGATTATTACCGAAGGAAACGTATCCATCTTTTTTCTTCGACAGTGTTGCGAATAATGAAGCGTCACCGGTCATATGCCGTAAGCAACCGCTATCGAGGATCCATTTGCTTCTAGCATGTGAAGGGTGTTCCACACACAAAAGAATTTACAGATGAAACTTTTGGTACCAATTTCTTGTAGGGTCCTGGAATGTTAGTTTTCGGTATCCATGCACATATATTTAAATCAACAAGCTTTCTAACTCTACATACAAGAGAGACATGACCAATAGTGCCACAATAATGGCATCTAGCATATTGAGTATTAGATGCAGTGTGTTGTGCATAATTGGTAGGTCTTGGTTTGTCATACCCCAAAACCAGAATACTGGAGAGCGGAGGACAGACACAGCCAGCTACGTACATTGAAGTGAATCCCCACCTCGCAATACGGTCACGATTGTCTAGATATATGAGGGTTTATCTACAAGCCAACAGTCTCTTATGGTCAAGTACAAGCCTAGTGTCTCAATCTCAAGCAAGCAAGTAATGTAACAAGATGGTAGATCATCAGACATACAAGGTAAGGCGTTCCAAACATTACGTATTCAGATGATCATGAAGCTAGTCATACAAAATACGAAGACTAGCAAGAGTTTAAGTCATACATGATCAACCCTAGGATTTGCCAATCATGTTACAGCCCTTAGGCAGACAGGAATGTAAATTCAACACGAGCTAACACTTGCTCGACGGCTAAATGCCTCAAAAGAATAATTTACAATAGAGTGGGAGAGCAAAATAAAATCCACTCGTTGCCAGGGTTGCGTCTAGTGCTCACCATCTGGCTGGAAGGCTGGGAGATCCTCGGGTGCTACTCCGAAATCTGGCAATACAAAACCAGCTGGTTCAGAACCCAGAAAGAGCAAGTGCCACAAGGGAGGCTTCACTTAAGAACAAAAACCAGCATATTAGCACATAAATGATAACGAAAGACATGAGTTAAAGAAAACATGGTGATAAACGATAAGATATCTGAGAGACTATTCCGGTAACCAAGTTACAACCCGTAAACCAAACAAGGACCGGGGTTGTAACCCTTCACCTGAACAGAACTTAGTCTCTGACCGATTATCGATAAAGAAAAGCATAAACGGTAACGTGCTGAAATAACCATGTACTGGCCTTGCCTAGACAAGACTAGACGAGACTCCATCCATCAATTAAGGCCAAGCAAGGTGTTCGGCTTGATACTTTAACTAACTAGGGTTATCACAAGCCTAATTACTACAAGATGCATTGAGATGTTCCAGCAGTCACAAGCCCTGCAGCTATCCAGTTATCCTTCCGCAGGTTGAAAGAGTTGATTAGGTGACTTGGGGGTGCAACACATGACTGCGTGCTGGAAATGTGCCCTACTCGATGGCAGGTTACATATCCAATTAAAGCGCCCAGATAATGGGATTGCATGTGATTGGGGAAATCTCATTATGGTCTACTTGATCAATCTAATCATTAACTTAGTCAGATTCAGTATGAATCCCTGATCGTAGAAATCAGGAATTCATGTCCTAGACATGATGCAAGACGAGATATGTAGCTTATACAGATACAATCAAGAGAAGTTACCTACGGTGTCAAGACGAGAGTTACATGTTACTTGTCAAGATTACATGTCATGTTATGTTATTTATCAAGTCAAGAGTGCGTCACAACGAACCACCATCAAGAATTATTATGTCAAGTTACTTGTTAAGAGTGCACCACGACGGGTCACTATCAAGAGTTATCATGTAAAGTCACATTGTCATGTTGTGTTCACGTAAGTGCACCACGGCAGGCCACTATCAAGGAGTTTGTTAGAGAGTGTGCGTGCCATACCAAGATCGTGTTTAATGCTCAGAGTACATGTGCAACATGAAAAATGACATTATATGACTAGTCAAGGAAAGAGTACAAACAAAGTCATATTTTATACTAAGGACCATGGGAACAAATACGGACATTTGTAAGGGATGGCACAAGGGTCAATGGAGTGTCATGAGGAGCATGCACCTAAAAATGGATGTGCTGAGAGTGGCATGCGCCCAAGGCTATGCGCCTAAGGGCATGCGCCTAGGACTAAACATATCATGTAGGGCATATGTTATGGAAGGAATGCACAAGAGAGTGCATGCACCCATGACCTTTCGTCCACAAGCATGCGCCTATAGTCTATGCGCCCACATGAGTGAGGCAGGGAGCAATGGGAGGCTAAGTCAGGAGCCAACTATACTGGCCATGTGGGCGCATAATAAGGGCTATGCGCCCACAGCAAAGGGACACTATGACTTAACACATATTTTGAAGTTATGTGCATAAGCAACAAAAAGTCATGGGCGCATATAAAGCCATACGCCCACACTGAGGAAGACAGGGAGCTTGGGCGCATATAAAGGGCTATACGCCTAAGGCTGAAGTCACTGTGGACGCATAAAATGCCATGCGCCCATACTGTTCTTCTTCTCCAATCCGAGAAGAAGAACCATGGAACACATGAACATCCAAGGTCCATAAATTACTCAAAATAAATTAAAATTCAAGTTTTCAAAGGTCCATTTTGGGTGAAATCAAATTCTCTACAACATAGAATAATCAAAACATAAAAATAATGAAGTTTGATAGATTAAAACCCAAGAAAAGTAAGATTTAAGAAAATTTAGATCTACTAGAATTGATCCTCCAAACCAAAAATGCTAAGTACTAAATAGTCTTAGAAGCTTGTAGGGAAGACAATAGAACAAATAAAATAGAGTTCCTCCATGAAGCAAGATGACACTTGCCTAAGGTGGTTGGAGAGAATTAATGGAGGGAGAATAAGTAAATAAAAAGTAAATGAAAGTAAAGGAGGAGAGAGAAAATGGGGTTGGTTTATAAAAGGGGGAAGGGGGTTTATCATGATGAACCACTCATCCAAACCAAGCCAAAATAAACCAAGCCAAACCATGCCAAGCTATGCTAGACAAGCCAAGATACAGGTCGGGAATCCGTATACGTATAACGGAAAATGGGAGTGACATGATTTCCTAGTATAATAGAATGCATGCATATTAGTCTTCTTGGGCAACAGTTTGGTTTGGTTTGGTCTGACAGTGTTGGGTTTGATAGTGTTTCGATGTTTCGGTAAGTGACACGTGTTAGGATAGGTAGTAGCAACCTCATGCTATTTTTCTAACCTAATTTTCAACTTTTTGGAAGTGTTATACAATGTATTATAATCAGCAGTAAGTGCATCATTTCTGATTAGTGCTTGTTGAAGACTATTCTTCTTTTTTAGTCGATCTTCCTTTAATTGGGTAATGGTCTCGTCTTTCTCTTCTGATAGTCATGTGATCTCGTGTAATAATAACTTAACAGAAGAAAGCTCACCTACCTCACTAGAATTATCATTACTTCTAACCTCAGCTAGTAGGTCGGTAAGTCTTTCTATTTTACCTTTGTATTATTTGAGTACCTTCTTAGAGTTTTGATATTTGCTACGCAGTTTTCTGTAATCACCTAAGAGGTCACTAAAGGCTTCACCTAATTGCTCAAAGGTAAAATCATCATATGTATCAAACAGGGAATTAGTATTTACCTGATCAAATGCCATTAAGCATATATTTGCAGCATCGTCTGATTGTTCATCTTTTGAGTCGCTGGCTTCACTTTTATACCATATGCTAGTGTTGGCGTACCTTCTAGATGTTGATTTTTTCAGGTAACCCTTGTCATACTTGTTGCACTTCCTGGTTGATGATAATGCTGTTGGATAGTCCTTCTTCATATGTCACTTCTTCTTGCAACCGTAGCAGATATGATCTTCTTAGTTGTTGCTGTTGCGTTTCTTTGTTCTTCTATTGAATCTCATGAACTTTTTGAACTTTCTTACTACGAGAGCTTGCTCGTCAGAGTTAGAGTCACTGTCGTTGGACTCATCTTCGACAAATATTCTGTGCTGAGCTTTGAAAGCGATCGACTTCTCCTTCGGTGCAGCTTTTTCAAAGTCTTGAAGTTCCAGCTCGTGAGTGAGTAGCTTACCCATGAGTGTTTCAAGAGACATAGTGGTGAGTCGTTTCCGTCAATTATTGTCGTAGTAGCCTTTGGAATCCAGTTCTTCATGAGAGCTCGTAGAAGTTTATGAACCTTCTCATGGTTATTATATTCCTTGCCTAAGGAAGACAGAGGATTTATAATATCCAAAAATCTTGTAAACATCTGAGTGACGGATTCGTTTGGCTTCATCTTGAACGCCTCATACTCCTGAGTAAGTCTACTAATTTTTGACTCCTTGACTTGTGTCGTGCCTTCGTGAGTCACTTTGAGAAGTTTTCATACTTCATTTGACGTTGTGCATGTGGACACCATGTTAAATTCAGTCATGTCTAAGGCACAAAATAAAGCATTAATAGCACGTGCGTCAAGACTGACCTATTTCTTTTCAGCTTCAGTATACTTATCATGGGGTTTCTCAACCAACTCTCCATCAACAAGAATATGTGCATGCTTCTTATAGCCATCAATCACAATAGACCATAAGTCAAAATCTAGAAATTTTAAGAAGAAACTCATTTGTGTTTTTCAGTATGTGTAATTTGTACCATCAAACAATGGGGGTCTGTTTGTGGCTTGGCCCTCACTTGTGAATTTTACAGTTGTCATGTGTGATACTGTGATCTATGTAACAGCTGTAATAAATAAAAATATAATAGCAGTGTTACCACGCTTTACCTGTATAACATGTTGTGATACCAATTGTAGGAACGAATTATAAAGCGCAATACTCTAGAGGGGGTGAATAGAGTAGGCAGCAAAATTTGGCTAATTAAAAATGTTAGCAACAAGATCACATATAATATATCACAAGTAAGTAAATAAAAAGTAGAGATCAGAAAGCAAACGCAAATACGGCAATATATACTAATTTTTCTCTTGTAAGAACTATTTCAATCAGAAGAACTCTAGCTTTCAGTTGAATCCACTGTGGAAAAATACCGCAAGTTTTTATCTAAATTCGTTGCAACTTCTACAACGCGAGCTTTGATCTGAAGTACTCAACCAACTTCAATTGTGAAGTGTCTTTCTTCTATCAAGCATCTGATTACAATCTCTTTAAAACTTCTAGACCGTACCGCACTAGCAAATCGACTAGAGGATTGTAACTAGCTTGGGATTTGAAAATGAAAGAGGTTAGAACACTTTGGAAGACGTATTAAGCTTAGAGAGAAGAGAGAGGAGAGGTGTGTTAAAATGAGTAAAATTCTTCACTATTTATAGGTTTTCCAAAGTCAGAATTCGGACAGAATTCTTTGAGAGAATCTCTGCAAATAGTCGTTGCATCCGTGACAGTAGGATGACCAAGTTCAAAATCTAACGGCACCAAACGAACTTGGGGCGAGTTCGGATCGAACTCGGACTGAACTCTATTGGTGACCAGAGTTTGATTTTTGGGGAATTTTGTAAATCAGATTTTGAGTTTTGGGCTTTTGAAAAAATTTAGAAGTTAGGAGCTTTTTTGTAAAATAGGCTATTTTCAAAGCATAGGATATTTTTAAAAATATTTTGGGATAGCCTATTTGCCAGTACAACTCGGCGTACAAAGTATTTCTAGACTCAATAAATATGAAAATTATATTGAATATTGAAATACAGACTCAAGTGGCAAAACAGCTTCAATCTTGAACAGAGTGGTAGAAGTTCTCAGCAATCGTCCAAGTAGCCCTTATATCGAGACAGGGTTAGATCAATTATTAAAATCAGGTTCGACCATGACCAATGGGCCAATAAGGAGGACTTTAGGATTCTCAATGAGAAGAGGAAGATGAGATAAAAGTGATCTTGTGGGTTATCTAGGCCGTGAATTGGCTCGTCATTCTGCCTGGTAGCTCCTTCATCCTTATTAAGGGTCGTGTACGTGTCTGATGTCTGTAACTATCTTATTATTATTATTATTATTATTATTATTATTATTATTATTATTATTATTATTATATTATTATTATTATTATTATATATATATATATTTTTATTATATATATATATATAATATAATATATAATATATAATATAATATAATATATATATATATATATAATATAATATTATATATATATATATATATATATATATATATATATATATATATATATATATATATATTTTATATATATATATATATATATATATATATATATATATAAAAGAAATATATATATATATATATAAAGCTCCCTAAAAAATAAAAAATAAAATATATATATATAAAGCTTCCTAAAGGATTTTGTCTAACTGGTGCAAATAGTTATAGATCTCAAAACATGCCCTTAATTAGGTTAAGGCGTTAGTTTATCAATTGAAGTAATCCTGATAGATTTGATATAATCGTATGAGTATTTGATCAATTAGGGATAAGTAAATGATGAAGTATGCCCTTACATGTTCATCAATAAATTAGATTTCATATTTGCAATTGTAGTAGTATATGTCGATGACATAATTATCAATGGAATTCCTAAATAACTTGAGATAACTTCCCCACAAGAAGTCAGAATTTGAGATGAATGATCTGGAAAAAAACTCGATTATGCTTAGGCATGCAGTTTGAGCATTGTGCTGATTGTGTTTTAGTTCACCAATCGAGTTACACCTAGAAGTGTTATGTCATTTTAATATTGAAAAAGCAAAACCATTAGGTACACTCTTGGTCGTGCGTTCTCTAGATGCTAAACAAGACACATTCCGTTCTAAGGAAGACAATAAAGAGGTAATGGAATACGAAGTTCCATATGTAAGCACAATAAGTGCATTATTGTACTTAGCTCAATGCATAAAACTCGATGTCGCATTTGATGTGAATCTTTTGGCTAGATTTAGCCATGCGCCAACACACTGCTACAAGAATGGCACCAACGACATCTTATGTTACCTTAAGGGTACTGCAAACATGGGCTTATTCTATCCCTTTGCATCTTGGAATGGATCAAATCCCCTTGATCCTCGAAATGATGTCTATCTTGTGGACTATTCGATGTCGATTATTTATCAGACTCGCACAAGGTGATATCCCAAAGTGGTTATGTCTTTACCATTTGGGATATTGCAATATCTTAGAGTCTACAATGCAAAGTATTCTTCAAAAAATCCCGAGCTTATCGCCCTTCATGATGTCATCCATAAATACATATGGTTGCAAGTCGTCATTGAGCATACTTCAAACTGCAAGAGAATGACTATCTTCTACCAATGATGTCCCAACGATAATATATGAAGACAAAGTCACATGCATTGACCAGATGAAGCAGGACTACATCAAGGAAGACAATATTATACACATCGCACCAAAAAATTTCTTCTCACATCACCACCAACAACAAAGAAAGATTGAAGTTAAGCGGATCTGATCACACTACAACTTGGCTAACATGTTCAAAAAGTCCATGTCGAAGTCCACTTTCCAAAAGATCGTTCATGGCATCAGATTGCGAAGGCTCCCTACATTGCAATGCTTGTAGTTTGGGATAATATTAAAATCAGGAAGAGTATCTAAAAGATACTTATTTGACCTTAATGTATTCTTTTTCCTAACTTAGAGGCATTTTTTAATTGATTTTTGGCACTCTGGCTAATAACATCTTAAAGAGGCATCTATATCAGGTTGCTCATAGCTCTATATATTTCTACGTCCTTAAAATATATCTTAATCGACTCACATTTTTTCTTAGATTATGATTTTTCCATTTGTTTTTTTGAATCTAGGTTTTGGTAAACTTTACCTACATATGTTGTTGGCACAATAATTATATCATATTTTTGAACGTGGTTAATCGATTAAGTTTAGCATTTCATTATCACTAATCTTCATACCATCACTATAGCACTTCTACTTATACTTATACCTTTTAGTGATATATGCTTATTATTTTATATACTAGCGATATGAGCTTCTATATTAAAGTTTAACATTATGATATCACTAATATTTATGCTATCACTATAGTATTGATACTTAACTTAGCACTGTCCCAATGTGCATTAAATTATCATACTTGTTACTATGTATATTGTTTTGTTCATCTAACATGTACATGCAGAAAAGTAATAGAACAAGATCAATATGGACATATGCAAATGAAGAAATCATGATAGGCCAAAGACGATGGTATCCCACAAGATTTTTCTGAACCGTCCGATATCTCCGGAGCCACGCACTCAGGGGTTCCGCTGCCCGGTCAGCGGACGGGGGTCGAGGGGGCAGGGTCTTCCATAGGAATTCGGGGGCGAAGCCTCCGAAAGGTATTCAGTTTTCACAAACTAGGTATCTTTGGACAACTGTCGTCAAGGAAGAAGCCATCATCTACTAAAGGAATAAGCCAAGCAATGCCATCATCATTTCAAGACTCTGAAGAAGCCTGCACCTGCCTAAGTATATATGGAGTCTGTAATAAGTCTTAGAAATAATTGTAAACACAAGAAATGGATGGAAAAATCCAAAGCTAGGATAAAAATTAGCCCAGAATCATTTTTGGATTGAAATCGGCATACCGACGGAACACCGATCTACACCGACGGCATACCGATTTATGTTCACAGAAAGTTTGTCTACAAAAATCGGCATACCGACGGTACACGGTTCATACCGACGGTATATCGATTTAGTAACGTTAAAAATCCAACGATCGAATTTTCAGCATTTAATGATCCCAACGGCTATATTTCTAGTCGTTGCATTCTAGACCGGTATACCGACGGTATACCGGTAGCTGACTGAAAAGTTACCTTTGAGCTATTTTCAATACTTTGGTTATAAATAGCCTTGAACCCCTTCATTCAAGGATGATGCTTTGAGCCTAAAAATTTTCAAACCACCGAAGCCTATCTACAAACAACTCTACAAAGCTTTCATTTACAATACACAAATTGTGTTAGAGTTATTGAGTTGAAAAAGGGAGATCTTTATCTTGTTGTAAGAAGATCAAAAACCTTCTTGTGAAAAGGTTGAAGTTGGAGAGTCTTCGGATAAAATCTCTCGGTTGAAGTTGGATAGTCTTCGGATAAAAGCTCTCGGTTTGAAGTCGGAGAGGCCTTCGGATAAAAGCTCTCGTGTAAGAAGTTGGTGAGCCTTCGGATGAAAACTCACGTTGTACTATTTGCGTAATAGTAGATTAAAGTTGGAGCGAGTTCCGGGACTGGAGTGCCCCTCGGGAGGATACTAGGATACATCGGGTGTCGATATTGTTGTTGCTTCTTCTCTTGCGCTCTTAATTTTAAATTGCCTATTAGCAATCGTTTAGTGCTTGATTAGTTAGCTTGACCCTATTCACCCTCCTCTAGATTATATGTTAGTCGGGTTTTTCAGGTAACCCGACACATGAACCTGAGCCTAACCCGATTTTTGATCATGTTCAAATATTTTAACCCGAACCCGAGTATCTTCAACCCAAACCAAACCCTTTAACGGGTTTACCTGATCGGGCTTGGTTTTAGCCCGCCCGAGTTGCCTCCCTATTCGTGATAACCACAACAAATAGATATATCCTTCTCTCTTAAAGAACTTAAGTGATCTCGTTTTAACAACCTAAAGGCTGATGAATATATTGAAAATAAAAAATCCCTTTGGAGGACAATATACAAAATACAATCAAATATTTCTCTTTCTTTTCCTTCTTTTCTTCTATCGGAGTTTCTAAAGAACCTTTTAGTCTTTTAGATTACAACAAATTTATGACTTGACTTGGTTATAGAAACACATAGAATTGTTAGTTTGTAAAACAAAAAACTAATTTGATTTTTTGTTAAGGTTAAATATTCATAAAATGAAAAAAAAATGTAATACATTAAACAATCTACAATTTAGTTTTTGGAAAAGATAAGTACATTTATGAATTTTAATTGGTTAAACAAATACATTAAACTTTTTAATTGGTAAAATGAGAAATAAAAGACAATGTACAATATTTAGAGAATAATAAATATATTGATAAATTAATAAGTTATTAATTAATTGATAAATTATTAAATTAATTATTTGATATTCATTTATTTATTTATTTTGTTCCCAAGCTTACTAATTATAGAGGCTTAATTGTATCTCAAGCTATCTAAGGACAAATGTGTTCGTTTAACATTTATAATGTCCCTTTTCTGACTTAGATTTTAATGGGATATATGGTTTTATGCCCATCATGACTTTTGAGTTTGTGATTGGGGAATAGTCCTGGCTTCCCAGGGCTGTTTGGTAAACGAGATTTGGGGTGGATATGCTCATTCACCGGAATATAGAAGGAAGGAGTGCAAATCCTTTGTTTGGTTGGGACGGGAATTTGGATTTTTGGGATGAGTGCAGTTCTTGTCCCTCTCCAAATCCTGGTTTTCACATCCTCTTATAAAAAGAGGATGTGGGTTGGAACTGGTTGCATGTCTTATAACCCGAATACTGGAGAGCGGGGGTGAAATAAAGCCAGCTACGTATATCTGAGTACACCAGATACAGTCATGGTTGTCTAGAACCATACTTTAATTCCTGCTTGGAATTCCTGCTTGGTAGAGGAAGTGCAACAGCAAGAGCCCGCAAATTAATTTCTGCTTGGAATTCTAGACTAGAGACACATAACATCTCACATTTGTCTCAGAACATAGCAACTATGGACTGTAAGTTATTTTAAAGCTAATATATTTTTTCATATTGTATCATATATGCTCATATTTTTTCCAACGGTACAGTATACGGGGATATTGCATATAGATCTTGGTGGGGATCTCCAATTATAAGCAACAAACGCTACATATATCAGGAGCCTCGATTCGAGCATAGAGCTATAGATTATTATAGTCTGCGTGGATTTTATGAACATATAATAAGAACTGATGTAAGTAAATTTTTTATTGTAAACCAATGTTTTAGCTTACATAAGAACTAACGTAAATAATGTGTTATTATTTTAGGTTCCAGCTTTGAAGCAAGCACGTGATAACCCAGATCCTGAAGTGTTGAGAACGACAGTAAGAAACTTTATGGATTGGGTGAAAGCAGATCCGGAGCCTCTGAACCCTCCGCTACATATTCCGCAAGATTATCCTGTAGGCATTATTAGCCAACGTGAACCACTTCCCCGCAAGGTTAGGCACCATGTCACCCAACTGTTCCCCGATAGCCAGCCTCAGCAAGCTGACGAGATCCCGCCACAGCAAGCTGCCCAGGGGACTTTGCAGTGGGCTGGCCAGGAGACTTTCCAGTGGGCTGGCCAGGGTTCTTCCCAGTGGGCTGGCCAGGGTTCTTCACAGTGGGCTGGCCAGAGTTCTTCGCAGTGGGCTGGCCAGGGTTCTTCGCAGTGGGCTGGCCAGGAGACTTCCCAGTGGGCTGGCCAGGGTTCTTCACATTGGGCTGGCCAGAAGACTTTCCAGTGGGCTGGCCAGGGGACTTCGCAGTGGCTCGGAGTAACAGATTGGTTTCAAAGCTATGGTTTGGATGAAAATTATTATACACAGATACTAAATACTCCATCAGCACCAGTACCCACACAAGACGAAGGTGGTGATGCGTCCCAGGAGAATACGATGCGAAGGAGAGCCCGACTCAATCTCAGAGAAGTTGACCGTCCGGACTATTGGGAATTAGACAGATAAGGAAGATAGATGAACATTTTGTACTTGTATGGTGTTTTATTTTCATTTATATAAAAGTCTCCTTTCTTTGACAAACTATTATAGTTACTTCACATGATGTTTCCTATTCATTCTCTTGGTTGATTTGTACAACTCCTTCTATTGTACCCTAAACCATTGCAACTACTGCATCGGAGATCTCTTGAAGATTGATCCTTAGCCAGAATACGGTTCTTCTTCGGTCTTCCGGCTTTGCGTCGAACATCTGGTACTCCAATGTCACCTCTAACCAATGCACTTTGAATGTTGTAAGGAACTGGAATTGGCTCCAAGTGCGGCTCATAGACACTTTTTAATGCTTTATTTGAAAATATAGCTGGATAATAATGCTCAATCCTAATATTGCAACAATTACAAGCATAACATGCATGTACACATGGAAGAAAAGTATGATACCACTTTAAACATGAACAATAGTTTTCATTTAAACGAATAACATATGTTCTATTTGTTTTACGATCTAATATGTCAAACAAATGACCCACTATACGTAACATTTCCAGCTAATGGTTTTCTTTTGTGATACAAGCCATCGTTTTTAACATCTTCGGACAAAAATTTATTTTAAGATTTTCAGCTTGTTGTCTGTTCTTGTCCTGAAGTGTTATAATCTTGGCTCGAATACCATTAAGTAGTGTTGTTATTGGTTTATCACGAAGATTTTTAATCCAGTTATTGAAACATTCAGCAAGATTTGACGTGTTAATATCTAGTCTTGGACAAGGAGAATACGCTGTAATCCAGTGTGAGGAAACACAATTTTTATCATTTACTCCAATGAGTCAATTGTAAACATCTATATTTTTAGCTTTAATTATCTCCAAGCAATTATTTGTATCTGTTTCATTATAACATCTTGCAAGATAGTCCAAGCTATGTTGAAAATGCTTTGATCTACATATCGATTTCAAAATTTCTTTAAAATATTGAATACAAAAAAAATGAGGCAATTCCGAAAAAATAGCACGCATGGCATTTATCAATCCTTTCTGTTTATCCGATATAAAAAAAATTGTATTCCAGGCATCAAAAAATCTTTCAAAAGATATTCTTAAACCGTTTAAAAACTAAGTCCAAGAATCAGTGTTTTCACTCTCAGCAACAGCATAAGCAATCGGATATAGTTGATAGTTAGGATCATGAGCACAAGCAATAAATAAAATACCTCTATATTTAGAGGAAAGAAAAGTAGCATCAATATTAATCACAAGTAAACATCCTCTTAGAAATCCATCAATGCATGCCTTGAAACAAATAAAAATTCTTTCAAACCTATTATTTTCTGTAATCTTCATAAAACATTGGCTACCTGGATTTGTCTCAATAATTCTAAGACCATACTCTTTGAGACTACTATATGCATCAATATAACTACCATTTATTTCGGATAGAGCAAGTTCTCTAGCTTTCCAAGCCTTACAGTATTTAATATGTATTCAATGTTCCCTAAATATATCTTTTACAACATGTGATGGACTATACGACTGATTATCTCAAATTTTATCAATAATCTGATTTTTAACCCATATAGTAGTAGCTAATGGATGACAACCAGTTGTAAGTCCACCTAAACAAGAATGAATATTTTCTAGCGTAGCAATAGAAAATCTTTCGCCTCCACCAATGGATTTAGCTTATACCCTCCAATGACAATTTGAACTACTACATTTATATATAATCCCAGTAGCATTATTTAAAGTAGCTGAACAAGTAAAATTACGTTTAATTGCTATATCACTAATAAAACCTCTAAATTTAGAACGATTCTCAAATTGTTTTCCAATAAATAATTCAGGAGTACTAAGGCTATCAACAGAATCATCAAATTCATCATCTGAATTTTCAATTAGATCATCACTATTTTTATCATCGTTATTACCATCATCTACTATATGCTCTTCTTCAGTAAATGGAATAACTTGGTAAGAAGAACTAGGACCAAAGTTAAAATTTACATTACAAGCAGGTATATTACTTACATTATTATTTCTTGATGGGGGCGGAGTGACATAGATATTAATATACGGTGATTGTGCATTCACTTGAAGAATAAATTTCCATGCTTCTTCACTATCTATATTTATACAATTAGATACGAAAATATGTACTAATATAAATTCGTAATCGATAGAATATTGATCAATAATTAGATTATGTAAACTAAGAAACGAAATATTTCGATCAACTAAAAGAACTTGGGTTAAACCTTCTTCATACGCTAACCCATTTAGTACACCTCCAAGCGAGTATAGTATTGTTAGATTTTGATCTATGCTGACAACAAGATGAACTTTCAAATGGAGGTAGGACGAGAGGAGCTTCAGCTTTCAACGAACTAGAGAGCTTCTTACTGAATGAGAGATATTTTGAAGGAAATAAAAAACTTTTAGAGAAGACGTTGCTTGCTCTGATACTTATACATAGCATTGTGGTTTAATATAGCCGTTGGAATTAGAACGTTGGAATTGGAACGTTGGAGAATCTTACAATTGGTTAAAACCTCAATCCAACAAACAAAAAATAAACCAAATCGAAAAAAACCAAACCAACTCAAACATAAAACCAACATCAAACTCAACTAAAACATAAAACCAAAAAAAACCAAACCAACTCAAAAGAAAAAAAAAAAAACCAATAAGCAACCCACCACCCGTATTGAACCAACCCAACCCAACATCCCACCAACCGGCCATCCCAATTTCCGCCAAATGGTGTGTCGAAAATTACCGTGTGTCGAAAATTGAGGGTGCCCAATTTCCGACAAACGGTTTGTCGGATTATATTTTTCTGAACTTTAAACTGGAAGACTTTAGTGTTTTTTTTTTTTGACAAATAGCTATAACAACATATGAAATTACAAACTTAAAAATACACCACATAATTTAAGATAAGTTCTAAAAGACGGATGTTCTACAATAATCATGGAGGTATTGATCTATACATACTCTAAATCAATATTAGAAAGAAAAGAAAAAAGTTCTTATTTGAAGGTCGTCAAGTTAGACTAAGCCGTCTTTTGTTGAAGGTCGTCAAATTAGACTAAGCCGTCTTTTGTTTAACTTCCAAGTAAATAAAATAAGAAAAAATGTAGAAAATTTAAATTAATTACTGTTTTTAAGCTGTTAGAACTGAGAAGGGTGTCAAACTAGACATCTTTTGTTAATTTCGATAAAATAAAAATAAGCGAAAGTGTGAAAAATTATCCAATTAATTATCGTTTCACGTGTGTTGACTGGCTTTACGCGTAGCTCCCTTTCGCAAGTGGTTGGAATAATGACCAACTTTGTCGACAAAACAACAACCACCGTAGAGTATTGCACACGTGTGACTAGAATTCTATTGTCAATTTTTCTTTTTTTCTTCCTTGACGATGAAGTACTACCCATCCCACGCTAACATCCAAAACTGCTGAAATGAAAGGATGATTGAGCAATCAAATGCATAATTGTAGCAGCAAAAATTTTTGATTAGAAATTAACCAATCTTGATTAAAAATTAGCTCGTTGGATACACCAGAAGTTCCGTTGAGACGTGCACGGTTCGAATTCTCTATAAAAATTGTTCGTCGGCCCAAAAAAAAACATCTAAAAAATTATTGTGAAGAATTTTTTTCCCTTAATTTCCACAGCTAATTTTCCAGTATAACTCTTCTTGAAACAAAGAAAAAAAATATCAATCCCTACAATGGTGTGACCGTCGTTGGCTCGCAACATGTAACGGCCTCCCTTTGAAGGGGAGTTTAATTTTTTAATGGGATGAGTCTGGTACTAACAGCAGAGCCAATGGATAACTGCCGAGGTGAATCAGACAAAATAACATTTTGCTAGAAAAAGGAGAAGAAAAATTAAGACATTTATTCATGTCAATTTTATATAGTACTGTTTGAGCTTCTTCTCCAATCTATAGCAAAAGAGAGAGAGAGAGATTAAGGAAAGAAAAAGAGAGGAAAAAAAAAGCTCCTATGATTCTTAATTATCCACAAAGAAAAACGTAAGTGATGGAGATCAGAAGGGAACACACTTGACGAAGTACTTCTCCTTCATGGTTTTAGAGCGCGCGATCTTCTCGTGAGCCTCTCCTTCTTTTTTCCTGCTGCTGCTGCTTCCGCTCCCGCCGATCAACCTGGACCAGAACTTCCCCTTCTTGTTGTTGTTGTTGTTGTTATTATTATTGTCTACGTTGAGTTTGTCCTCCTCCAGCACGAACGCGAGCGACCTGCTCTTCTTCAGCAGCTTCTTCCTGTCGACGACGTCCGAAGAATGAAGAGGAGGGGGGAGGAGCTTCTGTTGTTGGTCAGTAGGGAGATGAGGGGGTGACGCCGCGGCGACGGAGGAGAGGTTGGAGCCGGAGAAGTAGGCCGCGTCTTCATCGGAATTGGAGGAAGAGTCATGTGGTGAGGCGTTGGTGTTGGTGGTGGAGGAAGAGGAGGCCGACAGACGGGACAGCCTCTCCCTGAGGCAGCACGGGCACACTCCCTTGGACTGCTTGTGGCTTGGATGCCTCTTGCACCACTTCTCCATACTCTCCTCTCCTCTCCTCTCTGAGTATATAGATGAATGTTTGTTCTCGGTGTGGTGCTGCTGCTTTTCTTTTTTGCTTTATTGGGGGCTAACCACACATGTCATATATCATATGTGTGGATGGATGAAGGTGTTTGTGTTGGGAATCGGACTATCGAGTCTGAGATTGCTGCAGCAAAAATTTAGATCAACCCACCTAAAATAATTAACCTCCGTCTAACGAATACTAAATACAGATAAAGACAAGTATATAATACTACCTAAAATAATTAACCTTCATCCATCTAACGGACACCAAGTACAGATAAAGACAAGTATATGGTGCTGACTATATCCAATCTCTATAACTCAGATAAAATTACAAGATTATCAACTCGTAGCAATCTTCCTAATTTCTTATGGACTGTACGAGCACCTTCAATCTCAAACTGTGCTATGCTTTGTGCCACCACCCTCACCAAAATCATATTTTAGATCATAATAGCATTTGCTAAATAGGAATAAAATATGAATCATATTATACCTAAAATATTCTATCAGCATTCTATTTTAGATTATAATAGGATCTTCTAAATAGATAACTCTCAAATAATAAGCATATTACATCTAAAATAGTCGAGTATCAATTATAGATATCTAAATCTAATCAAATCATATATTTAGTTAAATTTGGATTATATATATATATATATATATATATATATATATATATATATATATATATATATATATATAATGTTATTTGACTCCAACAGTTTGATGTAATTTGTTTTACTACTTTAAAGAAAGTAGCTGGCGGTGGAGTAGTAGTACGTACTAATACTATACTTGCGTTGGGTTTGGTTGGGTTTGGTTTGGTTAGGTTTGGTTGGGTTGAGACAGAGACATTAATAACTATAGCGTAAAATACAAACTCCTCAGGGCATGTCGATATCCTAAAGCTGAAGAATCGTTTGTTACTTTCCTTCTTCTCTCTCCCGCTCGTGCAATTTTTGTTTTCTTTTTTGACTTGACTTTCTCCACTGTAATGTTGACGCATGAAGCTTCCTTCATATTTCCCTCGAGAGAAAATAGGAACATTATAGCCCATATGCAGGGCCGGTCCTGGGGTAAGTCTGACAAGACTTCGGGCTTGGACAACCCCCCTCCATAGGGCAACCCCCAGGCCTTTTAGTTTTCTTAGGACTGGTCCAACAAAAATCCAAATTAAACATTTATCTTTCAATAAGGGTAAAGGGCAACAAAAATTAGCTCCGGCTAAGGCAACCCAAACCGCGAGGCCGGCCCTGCCCATATGCAATGGTAAAAATAATTAGCTAAAAATTAAGTAATTCAAAACTTGAAATTCAATAACATTCCCGTAAGAAAAAAAAAAATATTTCAATTATGTATATCCAAAAAAAAAAAATTATCAAAATGAAAGCAAATCAAAATTTAAAATTTTGTGGTGATTAGTGGATAACCATAATTAGTGGTTGTCCTTACCTAAATTCACACAACTCCTAAATAATTTCTTTATATATGAGTTAATAAAAGAAGCCTTTGATGATATTAGGTTCGGGAGCTACAGGCCACCAATTTAACGGATACACGAGAAAGATGTCTTACAATGGCGCTTCTATTTGTTAGTCCCTTGGCGAACAATCGATGGAAAAATACGTTTTCAGAAACTATTGTAAAGACAATGTTTCCAGCAACAACACCCTTAAGAAGGTGATGTTGTATTACGAGAATCTAAAGAGAATTCGTAATATTTCTCGAAGGCAACAGAACCGTATAACTTCTAAAGAGAAGCGACGGTATTCTCGAAGGCAACAGAACCGTATAACTTCTAAAGAGAAGCGACGGTATTCTCGAAGGCAACGGAGGAAGAAGAAAGCCTGCTGGGGTGAATGATCACCGGCGCTCAAAGCTATATCCGCCTTACGGACAAGCCTCCAGGAACCAGCAAGTTCGAAGAGAACTTTAGAACGCTGGCCAAAAATGTCGACGACTCCTCGGAATAGCAGCAGCACTTCTCTCTCTCTCTGGAAATTCTCTGATTATTTTCTGTAACCTTAGAGAGAGGAGATGCTACTGATATTATAGGCACGAGATGGGCTTTTCAAATTCTGAACGCACGCCCTGGTTTAATGCCAGATCCGAATTTTCTGGATCTGAGCCATTTTCGGATCTGAGCCCACAAGACCCGCGGACGTTACATAATTTGAACGGCCCACTCGACCCGCTCGACCCGTACGCTCAGTACGCTCAGTACGCCCCGTACGCCATGCAGAGGCTCGCGCACGAGCGCAACTAAAGCGCACAATGCGCCTAGCGACGAGCTGTCGTGCTAAGTGCAAAGTGCCATCAAAAAGCCACATTAAGCCTCAAAAGCCCATTAGCCCAAGCCCAAGCCCAAGCCCAAGTCCGAGCCCGAGCCCGAGTCCGAGCCCGAGCCCGAGTCCGAGTCCGAGTCCGAGTCGCTAAGCCCCTTCGGGGCTTAGCTCCAATCTATTTTCATTTTGGCCAAAAGTTGGTTTATTATTCTCACCTCTATATAAAATCCCCCCACATGGCACCCTCCATTGGGCCTCAACCCATGTGCATCTCTCTATTCCTTCATAAGTAATATATAGAGATACATATTGGTGTGATTTTCTGATGTGGGACTATCTTTTAACAATAGAATGTTGTGAACACACACAACACATAGAATAAAACACCAACACTATTCATATCGCATCGTATGTATAATTGTAAATTGCTTATTTATGGTAAACATGATACGAAAGTAATGGAAACTACATACTTGAACTGTTTGAAAACATGAAAACATCAAACGTTGATTTTTTATTTAATCAAGTTCTACTTCTTAATTGAATTATATTGTCTTTGAAATGGTTTGTTACCAAGGTAGATCAAAGATGGTGGAACGGAGGCCAGGAACAGATATTTCAATCTACTCTATGTTTGATTCTGAGATGTAGTAAAGACTTAGAGATTCACGCAAACGAGTTTGCTCTCTAAAGAACTCGATTCCATTGAAATACTTTTAATATATTCTGATTACAACTTCTTTGGATTACAAGTTAAACTCTCAAGAATCAGGGTACGTTCTTCCTTGCAAATGCAGTTGCAATTGACATAGAATATTTACAACTAAAAGAAGGAAGGAGAAGAGGAAGATAGAAACTTTTGGCTTGCTAGGGTGATGAGGATTACCGTTGGTCAAAGCAAGATTCGCCCTAACACGATCCGCTCTAAGGAACTAGTAAGTTCTCAAAGAACTTCTGGAATGCTCATCGTCACCTCTGTTGTCGATTCGAGAGGACTCCTAGACTCCAATGGCAGCAACAGCAGAATACTCTCTTCTGTCTCTCAATTTCAAAGTAAGTACTTAAATGAGGCATGAAGAGAGTATTTATAGTGTAGGGAGGAAATCCTGACCCTAATCCTGGTCGCTCTCCAATTATGGAAAGATAACAATCAATTACATTCAAATTCCAAAAAAATCGGATCTTAAAAATTGACTAAATCTTTCCATGCATTATCGTCCAAATCCCACAATCAGCTGAGATATGTGCTCAACAGCGTTGTCTATGTATATATGCACAGCAGCATAGCCGCAACTGCCCACGCGTGCATAGATCTAGTAGCATCGCGACTCATGCACGCATATGAGCAGTAGTGCAGTAGCGCATGTGCACATACACACATAAGCGCCATGTGATGTTCAGTGCGTCATCAATGCGCTACTTTGCGCCTTTGAGTCTGAGTCTGAGTCCGAATTGCTAAGCCCCTTCGGGGCTTAGCTCCTAATAGAATTTTTTCTAAGAGTGTGACAAAAAAGCATAAATGCTTTGTTGTGGAGTTTAAACTTAATCCTACTAGTAAAACATCCGACATGGCACCCACATGGGCCACCACACCCCATGTGCATACCTCAACACCAAGCATGGTATTATTGAGATACCCACTTGGAGTATTTTTCAATGTGGGACTATCTTACTAGCCTTGAAAGATCCAAACCTCCCACAAGCATAAGAAAAACTCAAACAATTTCCCGTATATCTCAATATATGGGATGAGTGTTCCCTATAGTGAATGCCCATATGCATTAGGATAGATGTCGCTTACAACATGAATCTGTATGGTCAAACAACAGTATAATACATGAATGCACTAAGCCTTGAATTTAGTATCATTGTCCTTATTCTTCTCACTCACACAATGACATCAGTTGTGCCTCTGGTCGCATATTAAAGGTCATGTACTGACCTGGTCTCGGTGTATGTATCTTGGGTGTCTACAAGCTTATCCTCAAGAGACGGCCTACATTTCTTTCCATACACTTTGGTTAATTCTTTTAGGGAGTGCAACATTCCTAGCATGAATACTTGCACGTTTTTGCGGTGCTATGCCGGTATGACATGGACGAAAGTCGAGGTCCGCAACCTCTTGGTGTTGTCACCACACTATAGCATGAACTCACCAGACTCTTTATAGTGTTGTACAACCACTCCCATTTAATTTATACAACATTAGGCTACATACCTATATGCAGTGTTGCTGCCATTATGATATGGTACAAGGTCGATGCTTTTACCTCATCGTGGTGTCACGCCACTGTAGCATATGGATACCATCTCTTTGTAATGCCGAGCCACCCGTGCTTTCTATAAAGCACGTCAGACATTCAATGCCCAATAACTCATTAAGCCTCATGCTATCCTTCCACGTGACTTGTTCTATACAAAGAACAACTAGTAGTCCATAATAGAGGGATAATATTCCATCAATATCCTGAAGGACTGATCAATGTCCCTGATACTTTTCAGTCAATGTTTCTTATTTGAACCAAAAGATAGATGTCTAGTAGATTTCTCTTTGAAGTAATAGTATAAAACTTTATGGTAGAATTATAAAGACACAATATCAGAATATCTTCAAACCCATTTTTCTTGTTGTGTCCTCGATTAGTTGGCGTTTGAGTCCTTTGGTGAATGGATCCGCCAAATTCTTCTGGCTTCGAATATCAATCATTGTATTGACTCCAGCCTTGATGCGATCATTCAGTGCTCTGTGCCTATAAGTCGCACAATCCTCGTCTTACCATTGAATAGATCATTTGATGCCACCGTGGCAGTCGTCTGGTTGTTGTAGAAGATCAGTACCACTGGTATTTGTGCACCAACCAGAGAAAGATCATGCATGAACTCCTAAAGCTATTATTGTCACGATCCGTTACCCAAATTGTTGGGCCGGGCCGAGCCATATCCAGCCTACGCTTGGTTAAAGCGTAGTAAGCTGTTCTAAGAATAGACAATAAAGGATCTAAGCAGCTAACAGTTCTAAAATAATATTTAAAGTTCATCACAACACAACATCTATAAGCGAAGGTAAACAAGTACAGACTTAATAATACACTTCCAAGTATCTAACTGGAGACAAAGTCCAGTATCCAAAAATAAGTACAGACCAAAATCTAAGTCTCAAAACACATGAAAGATATCTAAGCAAGGTTTTCCACTGGGGCCTCTTCTGGAGCTAAGGCCAGGTCCTCAAAATCAGTGCCATAACATGTAACACATAGCATTTTCTTCTCGAAAAGTGAACCTACAACGTTATCCTGTCAGGACGGGAGCAAGTACAACCTCTACAACTAAAGTACTGAATATATAATAAAAGAGATGTACAACAAGAAACATGGTGTGATAAGTCTATAAAATAGAAAATACTGGAAACATGGCCTCATGGTACAACTGGGATCACAGTATCATAGTAACATATGGAACATGGCATATCTGGAATTATGGTATGACTGGAATCACGGTAAAATACATTTATCAAGGTGACATATGTATATCTAATGTTTAAAACTGGAGCAGGTACGTGATCGGTCAATAGATGTACAATGTGCTGGGGGCACATAATGAAATGTACTTTCGTATAAGTGTAAAGGCGATAGATGTACATACGTACAAATACAGCTTTGAGATAAAGGCCTGCGGCAAGGTATGCATATAAAATGCGACCTCGCTCGCTACTATGAGGGGGGCAGGATCACGTACTCAACTGTCAGTTTCCCCATAACCCATATATATAACATGTGAGAGATACGAGAACAGTAAAAATATGTAAGAGATACGAGAACGATATATAACATGTGAGAGATACTGGAATAGGTGTAAAGTACGGTAGGTACTGATAGCAGTATAAAGTATAGTAAAACATGTACTGAGAACCAGTAAGATGCATGTAAAGATATAAGAACTGTCCTAAGCATGGCAGGTACTGAAAGTAATACAACATGTGAAGATTTAACTTGCTACCTCAAGGATCAGTATTCTAACAGGGTTAATACATGTTCTAGCATTAAAAGACAGTAAATGAGCTTGTAGATGTACTTGCCTCGAGCAAAGCAACAATACTAGTACGAAGATATAGATGCCTGATGTTCTGTCAATAATGATATCCAAACTTAGTTCTAAGCTATGTTCAATAATACACTAGTGGCATGGTGTGACACGACTCCTAACTGGATACTAGCTAAGTGGGAACCTAGCATAAAAGTCTAATATGGAGTGCCACTATACACAAACTAACTTTCTAGGATCTATACACTAGTGTAGGGGGTGGTCCAATACTACAATAACTCAAAACAATACAAAACATTGAAAGTCGTAACTACTCAATAATTAAATCAAACTGTACACTGAGTTCCAACAATTTTTGAGATAGACAAAAAACTCAAATTAACATAAAATAAAGTACCAAAATAATCCTTGTTAATTATAGAAATTTATACTAATTTTTTTGGAATTTATAAACTCTCATAAATATTTATTAAAAATCAGCAAACATTAATATACTGAAAATGAGTTCTGTTTTCCTATTTTTATAAAATACCAAAAGCACTTAATAAATGCTAGAAAAATTATAATAAATTAGCTAAATTAACATAGTATTTAAATACAATTTTTTTCAGATTTTTACAGCAATTAAAATATATATAAAAATTAAAAAACAGAAAGTAACAATTTCTGGAAAAATAATTAATTACAAATTAAGGATAATACATAAACAAAATCTACAGATGATGTCGGATGATAAAATAAATATCACCAACGTGTCCAGAACGGTCAAATTAGCTAGGATAGCCTACCCATAAGTCCAATTTGGACACATGGGCAAAACGGTAATTTTGGATCAAAATGATGTCCGTCGTTAGACACACTTTGCACCGAAAAACGTGTCAGAATAGAAGTCTACAAAACCTAGAAAATTATATGTCCACGAATCTAGAATGATGATACGAACTCAACGGTATGTCCAAAATAGGATTCCGATGTGCCGATCTCAAAATGATACGTTGACGCGGACACTTGAAATCCAGTTTGCACCGAAATACGTGCCGGAGCAAATGACTTCAAAACTCAGCAAATTATATGTCAACGAGATCAGAATGACGATACGAACTCAACAATATATCCGGAATTGGATTCCGATGAGCCGATCTCAAAGTGACCCGTTGACTCGAAAAATGGGACCCATTTTGCACCGAAATACGTGTCAGGGCTCACGTTCTCCAAATCAAGCAAACTTTATATGAAAACATGCCAGAAGGACACCACGAGTCTACTGGTGGTGTCATAAATTGAATCCGGAGTCCCGGATTCAAAAATGGAATTTTACAAGTGCAAATTAAAGAATTCGGACGGTCAACTTTGGCATCGAATTCGACCAACCGAACTTGCTTAAAATGAAACGAAACCTAAAGGAGGCAGGAAGAGGGTTATACCAGCTGCGCACAGGAACTGGTAGCGCACCAACCGGAGCTACGACGGCGGAGTTACGAGCTGACGAAGTCGGCTCCACGAAACTGTCCAAAAATAGTTCAATTTAAAGCGTCAACTTGGTGGCCAGTTTTGAGGTATCAAACGACAAAATTAACGGACGAAAATTGAGGGAAGTGAAGATGGATATACCGAGATTGCGATGGAGCAAGGAGTTCGGCGATCCAACGGTCGGATTGACCAGAAAATATGCACGAAGTTGCTGTCCCGAGACACAAATTCTGAAGTTTGAAATCGCGCGTCACGGCGGGATTTCGACGTAAATGCACAAATAGCCCATGCGTCGCGTCGGAGAAGGAGGCGCTGGCCCGGGGGAGTTCGTCGGGGGGTCGCCGGGTTGTGGGGAGCTCGCGGGGGCGGGCCGGCCACGTGGTGGCGTACGACATGCGCCCATGAGCGCGCGCGGGGTGGCGCGACAGCCACTGTTGTATGCTGCTGCTGCGAACGCTGTTGCGGCTGCTGCACGGGAGTGGTCGCCGGCCTGGCGTGGCGGCGGTGGTCGTACGGGGGCGGTGGTTCGGGTGGTGGTGGTGTTGGTGGTGAGTATGATGGTGAAGGTGGTGGTAATGGTGTTATGATGGTGATGAAGTAGTTGATGGTGGTGGTGATGTGTTAGGGAGGAGGAGGAGAAGTCGGGAAGGAGGAGATGGTGGTTCGGATGAAGCTTGGGGGGGTGGTGGTGTACGTGAGGGTGGCTGTGGTGGTGGAGTAGGGGTGTGTTGTGTGAGTTGTGTTGAGAGAAAGAGATAGAGTGATAGTTATTATGGTGTATGTGTGTAAGTGTAAATATAAGAGAGAGAGTGTGAATAAAGGAAGAGAGATATTTGAAAGGGAGAGAGAAGGTGAAGTCGGTCCAAAGGGGGGGAAGTGTGTGCTGGAGGTGGGGATGGTGTAAAGTGAGAGAGAGAGATATATTTATAAGTGTGTGTATATATATTAATATAGAAAGAGAGAGAGAGAATAGATATTTAAAATAGGGAAAATAGGGAAATTATGTGGGGTATTTGGGCAGTCATGAGAGAAAAATATGGAGCTTGGGTTCGGGTTCGGTCGAGCCGGGTCGGGTCAAAATCGGACAGGGTGCAATATTTGAATTAAAATAGGTATTTATAATCATGGAGAAATAAGTAACATGCGGGGACTCAAATAAATGGGACACAAGTTTCATGTGGGTAGTAGGCTTCATGTAGGCCACGTCCATACTTTGGGTCGACTAGGTTGGATCGATGTCAGGTCCCGAAATTAAATTGGAAATTAAATCAGGTTTTACGGTAGACAATTATTCGGCCTAAATTGACTCAAAAATTGTGCGAAAAAAATGAAGCACAAAATGGAGTGTCTGAGTGGGACACGAAGGTCATAGGTGAAGAGCATCTCGAGTAGATCATTCATGAGAAGTTGGTTCTGAGAAAATGATTGGTCTCGTGCTCCTAATTAAAAGTCACGGTAACGTGCAAACGATGATCAAAGATAAAAGTGGGAATAATTATTCAATGATTAATTGGTCTAAGTTGACCCGAAGTTGCACGATACAAAAAGAGCACAAGAGAACGAATTTAAGTGGGACATGATATATCAAAATGAAGATAATCTTGTCTACTTCAAAACTCGTGAAGAGAGTTTCTAGAGATTGGCATCCCTGACGCTCCAGAAGTCAAAGTTACGAAAAAGGACATTAATGATCACAAACAATTAAATAATAAAATATTTATCGAAAATAATTCATTCAGAAAAATGAAAATAAATCCTGAAATTCAGGGGGCTTACAATTATGCTTTATCTGCTGCAGTCGCCAGTGTAAAGAACTCAGATTCCATAGAGGAAAAATATAGCATCGTCTATTTCTTCGACTTTTACGATATAGCAGCTTCACCCATGAAAAAAATATATCCTCATGTGGACCTTTCGCTCTTTACACCAGCTTGCTCATTGAAGCCTTTTACTACTGTCGGATATCCACTGTAGTACAGTGTATACTTTTGAGTCATCTTGATATCTTATACTTTAGCACTTTTCAGTGTTCAACTCCTGGCTTACTCGTGAATTGACTCAACATCCCCACACAAAAGCTACATCAGGTCTAGTGGCACTCGTAGCATACGTCAAACTTTTTATGATGCTCAAGTATCCAATTTTCTAACACTGTCTCCTAGATTTGGCTTCAGCTTCTTGTCAAACATGTATGGAGTATCAATCCATGGAAGATCCTGATATCCATAACAAATGAGCATTTTCTCAATATAATGAGATTGTGACAATGTTATTTTAGCTTTTTTCCCAATAATTTTTATCCTAAGGATAACATCAACTTCCCCCAAGTCTTTCATACTAAACTTGGATGAGAAAAACTTTTTTGTCTCTATGACACATTCTAAATATGTTCCCATGATCAAAATTTTGTCCACATAAAGACAAACTATGACTCATCTTCCATTAGCGAACTTGGTGTAAATACACTTATCAGTCGCATTGTTCTTGTAGCCGTTTGATCTAATCACTTTATTAAACTTCTCGTGTTATATTTTAGGAGCTTGCTTCAGACCATGCAGTAATTTCACCAGATTGCATATTTTATCTTCAAGGCCCTTGACGATAAATCCTTCTAGTTGTTGTATATACATTTCTTCAGCCATATCTATATTCAAAAATGTTGTTTTAACATTCATTCGATGTATCACCATCTTGTGAATTATATCTAGAGCAATAACCATCCTAATGATTGTCATCCGTGTCATTGGAGCATTTGTATAAAAATAATTTATACCATGTTTATGAGAAACCCCTTAGCAACCAGTCTTGCCTTGAACTTGTCAACAGTTCTATTGACCTTCATCTTATTCTTGAAGATCTATTTGCATCTGATTAGCTTTGCTTCTTCAGGTAGATTAACAAAACCCTAGTGTTGTTGGAGATTATTAAGTCGTACCCATCATTGACATCCTCCTTTCAAAAGACAACATATTTGGTTTCCATCGCCTCATCATAGTAAGTGGATCTGCTTCCACATGATAGGTGACAAAATTATCTTCGAAGTCCTTCTGCCTCCTCAATCGCTTTGTCTATGGTTTAGCAATTTCTGGTTCAAACGTTGTCTCTTTAAAATTGGTTGCGTGTTAATATACTCATTAATGCAGCATCAGTCTTGGCTTCATTCAAAGATCGGGCTAAATTGACCACAAAAGATTGATTGTCATGAACCAGATCATTATTATGATGTAAGTTGATCACCAGAGGTTCTAGGTCCTTTGCAATTTTGAGATTAATTACCAACAGGTAATCGTCTTGTTTTTCGCGAGTTGGTTTACAAAGATTAATCGCAAGAGGTTCTTTATCAGAGCGATATGTCTTCTTGCAGAGATTTACCATAAGAGGTTGAATTATGTCTTTATAGGTGGCACGGCCCTTCACACGGATTACAAGCGGACCCTCAGTGGTCAAATCAGCTTCAGCTTCCTCATCAGCATATTTTTCTTCCTACTTGGCGAGTTGTTGTTAATACAGTATTGAATCAAAGTAATAAGCCTCCACACCCTTGAATGGGTCAACGTCAGCAAACTCGGTTTTGACAACCTCTTCGTTGTCAAAATACTTGAAATGTTGATGTAGGGTTGAAGGAACAATCATGTTCTTATGTATCCATGGACGTCCCAGCAAGATGTTGTAGAATACGTTTACGTCGATGACATATCAAGTGACCTTGCTGCATAGATCACCTATTTGACACTTGAGATGGATCTTGCCCAAAGGGTGACTTCGTCTGGCACTGAAGCCATGGATGGTAAGTTTGTCACTGATAGCTTGTGCATCGAAATCCCCAAGATCTGAAGTAAGTTCTTCAGGATGATACTGAGTGAAGAACCCGAATCGATGTGCATCCGATCTACCTTAATAGCATCGATATAACCACTTAATACATAGGCCTATCATGTCGATTATTTTTTAACAACATATACACCTGAGAGAAGGTTATGTTTGAAATATTTTCCGTAACGTTGTGGCAATTGGGACATCGTTGGATCTTCAGCATGTGCTTTAATATGAGCCAAGTAGGAGTCGACGTATAGCATTGCTTCACTTAATGTGTCACGCGTCTCTTTGGAGAGACAAAGAAAGTCAAAGACTGACAACCTTGCGGGTGTATTGGCAAGACGTGCCAATATATTAAAGTTGTAGGGTTTGTTAAGTCCTTTGGGAAGGTTCTTCTTTAAGGATTTATCGAATCGAACCTCATTTTGCTTGGACTTGTACATTGCTGGCTTAGATGGTCGTACTTCAGGTACAATTGGAGTAACGGGTACAGGAGTTAAAGGAGTAGCATCTTCTTGAACTGGGTCATAGGTTTGTAAGTAAGTTTCTTATTCTATGTCTGGAAGGATATCGGGATGAACCCAGATAACCTCACCATGTGGAGTAGTGAGTGGTACCTGTAACCACCAATTTTTCAAATAAGGGTAAATATGTCATTTTATAAATTATTATATATTATGAATATTATTTAGGAATATTGTATGTATCTATTTAGTTTATTTGGGTTTAGTTGGTTGGGTTAGAGGCTAGCTTGATTTTTGACTTGTGTTAGTAGCCCGGTTAGCTTATACACTAATCCAGAGCCCAATAATTAGCAAGGTATGGCCCATAAACCAACTCATTAGGTTAGTACAATTAGACTAACTATTCATGACCATTTAGTTCATAAAGAGATTAGGTTATTATCCAAAAGGGCCCCAAACCTTTACATTTCATAAATTAGCCAAATGACAACTTAGAGGGCATATTAGACATTTTATATTTGTCTTAACCTTGAAATTAATTAGCCGGCCAAGAGGGACTCCTCCATTCCCACATCATTCATTCTAGCCTCCACTTTCCTATTCAAGAGTTCTTTCCAAAAGGAGAGCTTCCCACCATTGATTTCTCTCCCAATCTCACTCTTTTCTCCACCATTCCACACATTGTCCCAAGAAGAAGGTGTCTACTAGGAGTGTAGAGCTAGGAGCAAGGAGAATATTCCATTTGCTAAGGAATTTTGTGTCAGGTTTGTGTCCTTTGGATCGTTCATTAGAAAACCACTCCCAATAGGTATATCACTCTCTAAACTTGTCATTTCAATGTTAATTTTGGTATTAGACCCATAGGAACTCACCCATGTATAAGGACAATCCTTAGGAATAGTTTTGAGGCTCTATTGAGTCCTCATTTGAAAGTTTGGATGGGTATTGTGTCACTCTTGGAAGAAATCCGAGGATGACACACCAAGTGTTTGTTGAAATGTCCTATAGGCTAAAAAGACTTGTGGATAGTGTTTGAGGCTAGTTTTGTGTCCACAATAGGATACCATGAGGTTGTGTCTTGATATATTAGGACACGGAAACAATTTGGGGTTTATAGACCTTGACACACTAGTGCACACAATACCATGACATGTGACACTAGCTTTTGCTCACTATTTTGTGTATCCATATTTTCCATGAAGATTTTGGCCTATAAATGTTGTGTATGAGCTAAGGCCTACACCATATATATATATATATATATATATATATATATATATATATATATATATATATATATATATATATATATATATATATATATATTTTGAAAGAAGACAATATTATTGAAACGGAAACAAACAACACGCTGCAAGGGCCCAGCACAAGACAAAAGCCACGGCCCACACATCCGACCCAAAACAAACCCACAACAGAACAAAACAAAAATAGAAATTCGAAATTCGAAATACGAAAGAGGCGGGGAGGGGGGCACGTGGCGGACCAACGCGTGCCCCGAGGGAGCCATCAGTGGGCGCGTGGCCCGGAGTGGGGGGCACGGAACACGAACGGGCTGGAGGGGGGCCGAGGGGGCTCGGGAACCGAGGAGCTTCGGGTCTCCCGCGAGCTGGTCAGGAGAACAATGTCGGAGAGGGGCTCCCGCCGGGAAGGGGCCGCGAGGCCGGAGAGGGCTGAAGGGATCCCAGGCACCGGCGAGAGCCACCGGAGGCAGCGGGGGCCACGAGGGACGGGCACGACTACTCGACGGGGGCACCGGCCAGCGAGGAGCTCCGCGGCGCCGGCGGAGGCGGGGGTCCCATCAGCGGTCGGGGCCGAGGGGGCGCGTCGAGGGGGGCCCGGAGAACCCTAGGCCCGACGGTGGGGGGGTAGCGACCGCAGGGGCACCATGACTCGGAGGCGGGGATGTCGTAACCGACGGAGGAAGGGGAGGCCCAGTAAGGAGCGGCCGGAGGCTGGGCAGGGAGGGGCGCGGCCGCCTCTGCGGCCTATTGGGCGGGGGCGGCGACCCAGTACCACCGCAGGGTGGTTGGGCCCTGCCAGTATACCCCCGTCGAGGAGGAGAGAGACGGGGCGGGGCTGCCGGTGGGAGGGTGAAGGGAGCCCGAGAGGTCCGCTCCCGGAGCGAGAGGAGGCGGCGGGAGAGAAAACGAGGCCACGGGAGGCTCCGGGGGGGAGAACTGAGGGGTCCTGAGAGGAGGTCGCCGCCAAGGAGGAGTGGGGCGCTGCGGCGGGAAGGGGGCGGGGGTCCGCCGCCGAGTCCGGAGGGGCAAGGGTGTTGGCTGCAACCAAGGACGAAGGGGGGCAACGAGCTGGAAGACAGGAGGGAAGTGCCGGAGGAATAGCGGCAACGGGGGCAGAGGGCTCTAGGCCCGGTGGCTAGGGAGGTCCGGGCGGATCAGGGATGGCTCCAGCAGAGATCGCCGGGAGGAGGGGGGTAGGAGGGACCGGGGCAGTCGCCACAGGGGGGAGCGAAGGGGGGAGTCGAGCCCACAGGGTGGTGCAGCTCGACGGAGTGGACGATGACCGGCAGGAGCGGTGGGCCGGGGCCGAGGATGGAGGGGCCCGGATCTGTCGGGGGACGCCGCGTGCAACGACGCCGACGACGCCGAGAGCGGCTGCGGATCCGGGGAGACGAGAGGAGGGGGGTGCGCCGCCGCACGTCGGGCATACGCCGGACGGCAGCCCCAGGGGCGAGGAGACTCCCCGCGAGGGATACGACCAGGGTTTGCCCGGCCAACCGCATGGAGCGGGGAGGCCGGAGAGAAGTGGGAGGCCACGACGGGCAGCGGGGCGCCGGAGGACGGCCGACCGCCTGCCGTGCACGGGTGTCGCGAGAGCTCCTCCCCATGGAAGCCAAGCCTAGAAGCCCTCCATTTTTTATATTATATCATATATATATTTGATATATATATATATGATATAATATATATATATATATATATATATATATATATATATATATATATCCTACACCATATATATATGTATAGTACATTCATAATATTGGTGTGGATGTGTCTATTTGAATGTGGTCATGTACATATGTCCTACACATGTGCTACATACTGCCATGTAGGCTTTTGTAATGTATTACATATGTTGGTAGAGGTCTAACAGTGATTGATAGGGGTCATTCCCACTGATGTTACATCTATCTCTGGACTAAGGCAGGTAGGGTCTAGGACTAAGGTTCAATCCATCTTGGACTGAACCACTTAGAATCTTCAGAATGCAGTGTAGAGAGTGATGGCTTGGGCTCTAACATGAGGGAAAGTATGAACATGGGATTCCACTTGGTATCAGTTGATCTGAACCTTGGACACAGGGGATGTGAGTATTAGATAATGGCAGCAAGCCATTAGTATAGGAGTTAGGAGCAGGACGTGTGTGGGAGGATGTCATTGAAGAGAGGGTTTCTAATCAGAAACCTACCTGTTGTGTTGAGCAGCAGTAAGTGAAACCTGCTGCACTAGGCAGCAGGACATCAAGGAGATTAATATAAAAGGAGGGTTTTGAATGAGGATTAGATGGGGATTCAGTCGAATTTGACTGAACTTGTTCAACTCTGAACCTGGGCAACATCTAGGATACTTTGTTGTACGTCATTAGCAAAGGCAGTCGAACAAGTAAAGGGAATTTAGAGAGGTTTGGGTATGTATCAGAGGTAGGGGATATGTGTATGTGTTTGTGGGTGTGTCTACATAGGTATAAGTACATACTAGTGTATATATATATTTATGAGCTGCCATATAGGCTATTACCTATTATAGGAATAAGATTTGGATTAAGGAGAATTGGGTTTTGATGTTATCAGTTGATAAGAGGAGTTTTGAGTGCAGACCAGTCGGTTATAGGGAAACGTTATCCACTGCACAGTGCCAACATTGGGGTCTGTTTTGTATCAGTCCAATTGGACTGATACTAGGATTTTAATTTGGTATTAGGAAGGGGGAGTCCATGTATTTAGAGTTGAATGTGGGGTTCAGTCCACATGATGAAGGGGTCTGTTCTTTTGCTTCCATATAAGTTTTTATCTGAGACAAGTATGTAGGCAGTTGGGGTTTAAAGGGAGAGCTGAGTTATTGTGGCTATCCATATAACTTGATTTGTGTGTGTGTGTGTGTATATATATATATATATATATATTTTTTGTATATATATATATATATATATATATATATATATATATATATATATATATATATATATATATATATATATATATATATATATATATATACATAAAATATATATATATATATATATATATATATATATATAAAATATATATTATATATATATATATTTTTTTTTTTATTTTTTTTTTTTAAAGCAAATCTTATTGAAAAAAGCAGCAGCAGTACAAGACCGGGTCCCAACACCCGGTAGAAATTCAAACGGAAAAACAAAACAGGGGGGCCCACAGGCGGGCCACCCGAACGAAATCAAAATTCAAAACCCGACACATAAACCGGGGGAAAGGAGGGGGCACGTGGCGTTACTACGCGGGGCCCGAGGAGACTGCTCCGGGCGCGGAACCCGAAGCGGGAGCGGCCCGAGGGGGCGCGGGAACCCCGACGACTGCGGGGCCCGAGGGGGGCCTCGGGACCCACGCCTTCGAGCCAGAGGGGGAAGCGACTCCGGGGCCGAAGGCGGCCACTCCCGGCGGGATCCGCGGCACGGCGGGGAGACCCTCGGCAGCGCCTCCTGGAGGGCGGAGACGGGACTGCCAGGCTGGCAGGGAGGAAGGAACCCAGGGGAAGGGGCGCAGAGCGAGGGGCTGGAGACGCATGCGATACCGGGCGGGTGGCGGTGGTGCCGGCGAGGGGGAGGCGCAGCCGAGCGAGGAGGAGGCGCAGTCCGAGAGCCAGAGGGGGGACAGCAACGCCGGGGCCGGTGACGGCCACGCCAAACGGCCGGCGCCACCGGAGGTCGAGGGGAGCCACGGCGGCGGCGCGACGAAGAAGCCCACGGAGACACCGCCACAGACGGGGGGTAGGGGCGGAGCTCCGGGGGAGTCTCACGAGCCCGGAGGAGACGCCCGAGCAGGGAGAGCTCCGACAGGAGCAGGCCACCAGCACGGCCGGAGAAGCCAAGACGGCTAGCCTCCTCGGAGGGTGGCGACGAGACCGCTAGGGGCAGCGACTCGCTCCCAAAGCGAGTAGGACCGCCTCCACCTGGGGGTAGGCGGGGATCCAGACCCACCCCGAGTAGGCCGGGTGAAGCCAGTAGGCGCCGTCCGGGAAGGAGGGAGGCGGAGAGGGGGCGGAGACGGAGAGGACTGCTGCCAAGGCGGGGAGGAGGCTCTCAGCCGCGACGGAGGGGACCCCCGTCGAAGAGGAGGGAGCCATGGCTGATCGGTCGGCAGGAGGGGGAAGGTGGCCCGAGGGAGGCTCGGAGGAGCGGAACTCCGGGCGGACTTCCGCGCCCGAGGCGGGGGGCTCGGAGGAGCGGAACTCCGGGGGATGCGTATATATATATACACACTCAACTATATCTCCTACTGGCTTATTATATATATATATATATATATATATATATATATATAAAGAAAACCCTCTCAATTTATTAAAGGTGGCTCAAAACCGCAGACAAACTCCGTATACAAGGCGCAAAATGCCGAAGCCTATACAGGTATACCACAAAAGAAGGGATGGGGGAAAGCGAAGCAATCGCCAGGGGCTAGGGGGCACCGACCAGAATGCTCTCGAGCTGTGGGAACACAGGGTGCTCCGCTTACGGCATTGGCGGGCAACTTCCTGTAAGAGCTGGTCAGCCGAGTATAGGTGACCTTCGTATCTCGCCTTGTTGCGATTCTTCCAAATGATCCAAGTAGCGACCGCTACGACGATCTGGTGGCCATGGGACGCAGAACCCCAGGAATTCAGTAGATCATGGAAGCGCCCACCGCCCTGCTCAATACTGAATAGCTGGTTAAGGGTAGTCCAAGTCCTGTCTGGCAGCGTCCTCTGGCGGAAGATGTGATCGATAGTCTCCGATTGACGCTCAGAGCAGCAGGAGCAAGCTGATGCTAAGGTAATCCCGATGGTGTTAAGGATGTCGTCTGTCGGCAGTTTCTTACGGATGACTCTCCACAGGAGGAAGGACCACTTCTTAGGGATGCAGGAATGCCAATAGTGTGCTATGGGAAGGCAAGGCCGACCGGTGCCCTGACTAGCGATTCTCGTCGACCTTACCGAGAATGCCCCCGTCGCCTCGAGGGACCATCTTAACGCATCCTCCTCGCCACTGATGCGTAACCCTCTCTCAAGGATGCCATCTGCCACATCGAAACTGGACCACTCACGAACCTGGTCCAAGTTCCAGACGTCGGCAGAGGGGTTCCACAGGTGTCTGATCCTACAATCTCTCGGGGTCTCCGTTAGACTCGGGATCAAGCTGTCTCCAACCCATCGCTCAAGGAATGGGTTCGAGTCGCCTGCTCCCAGTTGGAGTCTCATCGCTGGCTCGGCAAGGTCGCGGCCGATAAGGATGCGACGCCAAGCCGCTGAGGATCTGCAGTTGGATATGGCCAAAGAGGGGTGTATGTGTTTGAAATATCTGGCTTTCAAAAACCTGCTCCATAAGTTGTTGCTCGTGCGTAGTTTCCACCACAGTTTCATCGAAAATGCTTTAACAATGTGAGTGAGTTTGGAGAATCCCAATCCCCCCTCGCCTGTCGGGTGAGCCATAGAATCCCATCCCGCCCAGTGATGCTTATCCTGGCCATTGCTATGCCCCCAGAAGAAATTATAAAAGATTTGTTCGATCGAAGAGAGAACCTTAATGGGCTGCGAGCACGCAGCTAGGGTGTGGATGGGGATAGAGGATAGCACATGATTGATGAGGATAAACTTGCTACCCGGGGATAAGGTGGCGTTGTGCCACCCTTCCAGTTTCTTCCTGATTCTAGTGATCAAGTCCTCGAAAATGCCGCTGTTGGATTTCCCATACACTAAAGGGCAACCAAGATAGTTGAACGGGGGCATGGCAACTGAAGAGGAAGTTAAGTTGGAGAGGTTGTTGGAGTGCTCTTTATTGGTGTTGTGGTGGGCGTAGATAACGCTCTTGGAGTGATTGATTTTCTGACCTGAGCATCTAGAGTATCTCATCAGGGTATTGTGAACCACTGCCACCGCGCCTTCTTCCCCGGAAGAGAAGATGAGAAGGTCGTCTGCGAATGCCAGATGGGTGATGATAGGGCAGCCACTGGAAGTATGATAGTGCTGGAAGTTAGGGATGTTGACCATATTATTGAGGTTCCTTCTCAGAGCGTCAGCTGCTATGATAAAGACGGTGGAGGAAAGTGGGTCTCCTTGTCTCACCCTACGGTGGGATTTAAAAAACCCGTCAGCGTAGCCATTGATGACCGTCGAGAACCACGAGTTTCTGATGGATCTCTAGACGATATTGGTCCAATTTTTTGAAAATCTGAAAGCTCTGAAAACCCAGATCATGAATTGCCAATCCGTTCTGTCGTAGGCTTTCTCCATGTCAATTTTAACGGCAATGTTGCCTTCCCTCACCGGAAATTTCATGCAGGTGATTAACTCTTGGGCCAGCATAATATTGTCCTGGATGTTCCTCGATGTTCCTCCCGCGAACAAACCCGCTTTGCTCCTCCGAAATAATCTTGGGAAGAATACCCACCATTCTGGTCGCGATGACCTTGGATATGATCTTGTTGGTGAAGTTACAAAGACTGATGGGTCAAAAGTCACAGAAGGACTCCGGGTTGTCTTTTTTAGGGATTAGGATCATGTTGGCACTAGAAATGGCTTTGGGATATATAGCACCTTTGAAGAAAGCGATCACCGCTTTGGTGATGTCTTGCTTGATAATATCCCAGCATGTGCGGAAGAATACCCCCGAAAACCTATTCGGGCCTGGTGCACTATGCTCGTTCAGGGCCCATACAGCATCTTTAACTTCCTGGACAGAGGGAGGGCGGTTCAACTGGGCGTTGTCGGTGTCGTTAATGAGGAGAGGGATTTGGTCAAGGAATGATCTATCTTTGTGAACCGTCTCTTTGGAGAATAGTTTGGAGTAGAAATCCGTGGCGGCCTCATGGATGCTCTTTGGTCGGTAATGATGTTCCCATTGTCATCAACTGTCATGTGAATCGAGAGCTTCTGTCTGCGCCCGTTAACGCATGATATATATATATATATATATATATATATATATATATATATATATATATATATATATATATATATATATATATGAGGGTATGTTATATATATACAGTTTGTATATAGGTGTTTGTGAAGGTATTGGGATGTAAAGTTAGGATATGGGTTCAAGAAGGTTATTAGCTAAGATAGAAGTTTAGAGAAGGGAGGATTAGTATATAAAAAAATATAGTTAAGGTAACACTATATAGGATATTACCTAGGTAAAATACTAGTAATAGGTTAATAGTCTATGGACCTACCCCTATACTATAAGAGCTACAAAAAGCCTAGAAACTTAAGAGTATGGACACAATACCTGAGATATAGGATAATACAACCTAGAAATGACTAATTGGACTAGTTTGACCTAGAATTGACTTGGGTTTGACCATTGACCTAGAATTGACCATTTGACCTAGAATTTGACTAGTATGGTCTGTTTTCAAATCCAAACATGATTTTGGTACAATATTTCCTATTTCGATCTTCGAGACGCCGTATCGGACGTCGTTCACACCAGTTTGCAGGCGAGTACATTCTCTGATAATTTTTCATTTATGATATTTACTATATTTCTTGTACTTAGTGTAGATGTACTTGTCTCTTGACACATTGGTCAAACAGATTGGTATTTACGGATCCTGTCATGAGATGTTGTTCCTTGTTTACCTTGGTGTATCTTGTGCAAGTCCTGTCACGCCCCAGAACCAGAATACTGGAGAGCGGGGGCGGACATAGCCAGCTACGTATAACGGAATGGAATCCACACCGTTATACGGTCACGGCTGTCTAGATATGTGAGGGTTTATCTACAAGCCATCAGTCTCTTAAGGTCATAAAATAACCTATTGTCTCAATCTCAACCAACTAATAATAATCCCAAGATATCAGATCACCAAATATACAATTGTAAGGCGTCCCAAACATTACATATCCAGATGATCATGAAGCTAGTCGTACAAAATGTAAGGACTAGCAAGAGTTTAAGTCATACATGATCAACCTTGAGTTGCCAATCATGCTTACAGCCCGTAGGCAGACAGTAAATAAAGTTGCAAACGAGCTAACACTGGCTCGGCGGCTAAACGAGCTAACAATGCAAACAACCACGGTGTCAGGATTTAATTATACAGGTCATGTCATGTCAGGTAGCCGTCGCAACAGCTATTCGAGATAATCATGTCAGGTTTATCATATCAAGTGTGCTAGTCAGGAGTGCGCCACGACGGGCCACTATCAAGTCATGCCAGGTTATCATGTCAAGAGTGTACCACTACGGGTCACTATTATGTCATGCTCAATTATCAATTCCAAACATATCAAATGAATTCATGATTTTCAAGTTCAGGACAAAAGGCGTAAGAATATAAAATGGGCGTAAAATATCTAATAAAATATCAATATTCAGGGCTATAGAAGAGTCATGCGGCTAAGTCATATGCGGCCAGGTAGTGATCACATGCGGCTGGAAGAAGAACAGCCCATGCGGCTGGAGAAGACTGGGCCTTATGCGGCCAAAAGTAACCGGGTCTCATGCGGCCAGGAAATGACAGTGGCATATGCGGCTAGCAGGAGTTTAAGTTCATGCGGCTCAGGGTGGGCGGAGTCCCATGCGGCAGCAGGGAGAAATGCTTATGCGGCTCAGGGGCAATGAATGCGTATGCGGCTGAAGGAGCAGTGGAGCCTATGTGGCTCGAACGACTCCGGGTCATGCGGTTAAGTATGGCGGGCACATATGCGGCTGCATAGGTAAGAGGGCGCATGCGGCTAAAATAAATCGGGTCATGCGGCCCGGACTCAGAAGCCCATGCGGCTCAGTTAGGACTGGGCCTTATGCGGCTAGGATTAAATCTTCATGCGGCTGGGAGAATCGAGTTCCTGCGGCATAGGCCATGCGGCCAAGTAACTCAGCAAGGCTTATGCGGCCAGGAATAAAACTTGCTGCATAAAGCTATGCGGCTAAGTCCAGTCGGCTATGAACTGTTCTTCTTCTCCATCCTCCCGAAAAGAAGAACCCTTCAAGCCATGGCTCCCAAGCTCCATGAATCTTTCATCTAGAGTCCAAATCCAAACTTCCATAGGTCAAAATGGGGCAGAATGAAATTCTCAACAACATGGAACCATCAAAACTCAGAAATAACAGGATTAAGTAGATCAAAACTCAAGAAATCTGAAAATAAGGAAATATAGATCTACAAGAATCTAGCCATGGAAAGTAAAAATGCCAAGTTCTAAAGTTAGTTAAAATGCTGTAAGGAAGAAAATGAAGCAATAAAATTTGAGTTCCTCCATGAAGCAAGTTGCACTTGCCTAGAGCTCACTCTCTCTCTCTGGTAGGTGGAGAGTTAATGAAGGAGAAGAAGAAGAGTAATGAGTAATAATGGAAGAGAGAGAGAGAGAGAGTAGAACATAAATAAGGATGGTGGTAGGTGGGAGTGGTTTGGTTCATATAAAACCCAACCAAGCCAAACCCACTAAACCGAACCAAACCAAGCCAATGCAATGCCATGATGAATCATGAAGTACTCAATAAACCAAGCTCCATTAATCAGAATTAATCCATGAACGATAAATGACAATTAAACCACAATGCTAAATATGAAATAAACCATAACTAACTAATCAAAAAAAAGAGAAATACGAGTCAGAAATATGAATACGTATAAAATACGTATCACGAATTTCGGGGCACTACATCCTACCCACCTTAAAAGAATTCCGTCCTCGAAATTTAATCAAGAGGCTAGGGATGTCGGGACAGCTATACTATCGCAAGCAATCTACGCTACCAATCAATCATACAATCATACATGCAAGCAAGGAATCGAAGTACAAGGCATAAGGAAGATATTACACCTCACGAGCCAAACCGATTGGGATAACGTGATCGGATATCATCCTCACACTCCCACGTTTGACTCTCCCAAGGAGCGATGAACTCAAGCAACACGAACTAAACTGATAGCCTTGCGCTTGAGGTCTCTCTTTTTGGTCAAACATGGACACGGGCCTTTCCCCATACGAAAAGTTTAAAGGCTATTGGTACCAACCTTTTTGAATGATCTAGGAAATGGCTCGGGCCCGGAATATACCGTTGTAATTAGGATACATGAAACATGACATGTATCCTGCATGACGACGGTCGGAAAGCAAGACAATAGGACACAGATACCTCTCCGCCGATTCTGGATCTGGGCCTGGGCCAGGGCGAACTGCTGAGGCCTCTGTTGCTGGAAGGCCTGGGCCTGAGACGACAATGGACCCGGGAACGGGAACTGCTGTGGTTGGTGAACTGGAGCTGGTTCTGGTGCTGGTGCTGGTCCCATAACCGAGGGACTAGTTACTGTCGACGATGATCTGTTTCTGAACGGACAAGATCCTACCATGTGGTCCGGCGAACCACAAACCAAGCACAATCCCTGTACTCTACGGCACTCAGTAACAACATGTCCGGGCTTTCCGCAATGAGAACAACCGGTTGCGAAAGGCCGCTTCTGCTTCTGCTGCTGGGGATAGGTCGGGGCAGAATGCTGTAAGAAGGTAACCGAATCTGTCCTCGTAGCTCCAATGGTCAGGGCCCTAGCTGCTGGGGCCGGTGCTGAGGATTGGTTCATCTGGTCATGAGACCGCTTTCGACCTCCGGTCCGGTCCGCTATCCTTCGGGAAGTGTACTCATGCCTCCTCGCTGCTCGCAAGACGGCATCAAAAGTTCTGTGCTCGAACTGCTCTACTGCCAATATGATCTCCAAGTGGAGCCCCTGCTGAAATCGCTGTGCTCTGTCTAGCTCGGTTGCCTCCAAGGTGGGAGCAAACCGACTCAACCTTAAAAACTCGGCCGCATATCCGTCGACCGTCCTGTTCATCTGCCTGAGATTACTAAACCTGGTCTGCAGGTCATATCTAGCCACTGCGTCGAAGTACTTGGTCTGGAACATATCGCTGAATACCGCCCACATGACAGGCGTGCCCAAACTCGCTGCTTGCATAGCCCACCAGCTGCGGGCTAGATCTAGTAACTGCAGGCGCACCACAGCCACCTTCTCTGCTTCAGGGGTCCTGGCTGCCTCCAAGATAACTTCAATGTCCTGTAGCCAGGCATCTGCAGCAATAGCATCCTCGCTGCCGTCGAAGAAGGGAGGGTTCAGGCGCTTGAAATTGTTGACCGCACTGTTCTCTCGAGGACCAATTCCGCTCATAGCTTCTTGTACTGCTTGCTGCAAGGCATCACCTCGACGGTCCTGAGACGCAAGCAACTCACGGATGAGCCCTATCAAGACCCCATCCTCTGACGCTGCTGGCTGAACTGGCTGGACTGGGGGCACTGGTTCTCCAGAAGGCATGGCTCGGGAGGCGGCTGCTGAGGACTGATCTTGATCTTCTTGCTGTTGCTGGTCTGCCGGCCGAACTCCTTCTGGCTGATCAACAGGAATGATGCCACTGAAGCAATGACATCGGGAATATTAAGAAAGGACCAGGATAGAACAATGATGCAAGCATGTTATCAAGTCAGGGATCCAAGGAGATAAGAAGATACGAGTGGAGATCAAAGACGAGTATAAATTGAGACATCTATCCGGTAAACCCTCACATTTCTTGATTGACAAAACCTGCATGGGCCACCACTTAAACCATGTCACGCCCTAGAACCAGAATACTGGAGAGCGGGGGCGGACATAGCCAGCTACGTATAACGGAATGGAATCCACACCGTTATACGGTCACGGCTGTCTAGATATGTGAGGGTTTATCTACAAGCCATCAGTCTCTTAAGGTCATAAAATAACCTATTGTCTCAATCTCAACCAACTAATAATAATCCCAAGATATCAGATCACCAAATATACAATTGTAAGGCGTCCCAAACATTACATATCCAGATGATCATGAAGCTAGTCGTACAAAATGTAAGGACTAGCAAGAGTTTAAGTCATACATGATCAATCTCGAGTTGCCAATCATGCTTACAGCCCGTAGGCAGACAGTAAATAAAGTTGCAAACGAGCTAACACTGGCTCGGCGGCTAAACGCCTCAAAAGAATAATTTTTACAATAAAGTGGAAGAACAAAAGAAACCCACTCGTTGCCCTGGTTACGCCTGGCGGTCACCATCGGGCTGGAAGGCAGGTAGATCCTTTGCTGCTGCTCCGGTATCTGGCCATACAAAACCAGCTGGGTCAGACCCCAGAAAGAGCAAGTGCCACAAAGGAGGCTTCACTTAAGAACTAAAACCAGCAATTAGCACAAGAGTATAATTACATAATAAAAAGGCAGTAGTTTAAGAAAAAGCATGATGGATAATTATAAAAGACAATCTTGTATAGAATCACTAAAAGACAGGACATATGGAAGGAAAAACATGACAGGATGATATACGATGAGATAACCATGGGACTATTCAGATAGCCAGGTTACAACCCGTAAACCAAACAAGGACCGGGGTTGTAACCCTTCGTCTGAATGGAACTTGGTTTCTCTCAACATTTATCGGCAAGATAAATATAAGAAATTAGGCCAAGTAACATTCTGGAGTGACAATCATTATAGTGACAATCTGGAGTGACAATCATTCAATCATTCTGGTACAATCTTACAATCAATCACTTCTAGACAATACTATACTGGACTAGACTCCATCCAAGCAATCACGGCCAATTATTGCCTACGGCTTTCTACATTAACTAACTAGGGTTATCACAATCCTAGTTACTAGCAAGATGCAGTGAGAATTCCAAGTCCGGTTACCTGTTTGTTACTACCTGAGTGATCCCAGCAAGAAAAGGAAAAGATAGCAGGATATAGCAGACACACTGTAGTAAGATACATGTGTCCTAAGGTACCACGCTCGACGGCGGGCTGGAAGTGCGCTCATCTCGACGGATAGCAACAAATTCCATGTATATATATATAAGGCCGGGACCAAAGGGGCAACAAGTAACTAGGAAATTCTTCATGAACTAATTGATCAATCTAGTCATTAACCTAGCCAGATTCAGTATGGATCCCTGACCGTGGTACTCAGGGATCATGCCCTAGACATGATGCAAGACACAATCGAACTCGTAGTTTATACAGACACAATCAATGCAAACAACCACGGTGTCAGGATTTAATTATACAGGTCATGTCATGTCAGGTAGCCGTCGCAACAGCTATTCGAGATAATCATGTCAGGTTTATCATATCAAGTGTGCTAGTCAGGAGTGCGCCACGACGGGCCACTATCAGGTCATGCCAGGTTATCATGTCAAGAGTGCACCACTACGGGTCACTATCACGTCATGCTCAATTATCAATTCCAAACATATCAAATGAATTCATGATTTTCAAGTTCAGGACAAAAGGCGTAAGGATATAAAATGGGCGTAAAATATCTAATAAAATATCAATATTCAGGGCTATAGAAGAGTCATGCGACTAAGTCATATGCGGCCAGGTAGTGATCACATGCGGCTGGAAGAAGAACAGCCCATGCGGCTGGAGAAGACTGGGCCTTATGCGGCCAAAAGTAACCGGGTCTCATGCGGCCAGGAAATGACAGTGGCATATACGGCTAGCAGGAGTTTAAGTTCATGCGGCTCAGGGTGGGCGGAGTCCCATGCGGCAGCAGGGGGAAATGCTTATGCGGCTCAGGGGCAATGAATGCGTATGCGGCTGAAGGAGCAGTGGAGCCTATGCGGCTCGAACGACTCCGGGTCATGCGGTTAAGTATGGCGGGCACATATGCGGCTGCATCGGTAAGAGGGCGCATGCGGCTAAAATAAATCGGGTCATGCGGCCCGGACTCAGAAGCCCATGCGGCTCAGTTAGGACTGGGCCTTATGCGGCTAGGATTAAATCTTCATGCGGCTGGGAGAATCGAGTTCCTGCGGCATAGACCATGCGGCCAAGTAACTCAGCAAGGCTTATGCGGCCAGGAATAAAACTTGCTGCATAAAGCTATGCGGCTAAGTCCAGTCGGCTATGAACTGTTCTTCTTCTCCATCCTCCCGAGAAGAAGAACCCTTCAAGCCATGGCTCCCAAGCTCCATGAATCTTTCATCCAGAGTCCAAATCCAAACTTCCATAGGTCAAAATGGGGCAGAATGAAATTCTCAACAACATGGAACCATCAAAACTCAGAAATAACAGGATTAAGTAGATCAAAACTCAAAAAATCCAAAAATAAGGAAATATAGATCTACGAGAATCTAGCCATGGAAAGTAAAAATGCCAAGTTCTAAAGTTAGTTAAAATGCTGTAAGGAAGAAAATAAAGCAATAAAATTTGAGTTCCTCCATGAAGCAAGTTACACTTGCCTAGAGCTCACTCTCTCTCTCTCTGGTAGGTGGAGAGTTAATGAAGGAGAAGAAGAAGAGTAATGAGTAATAATAGAAGAGAGAGAGAGAGAGAGAGAGTGGAACATAAATAAGGGTGGTGGTAGGTGGGAGTGGTTTGGTTCACATAAAACCCAACCAAGCCAAACCCACTAAACCGAACCAAACCAAGCAAATGCAATGCCATGATGAATCATGAAGTACTCAATAAACCAAGCTCCATTAATCAAAATTAATCTATGAACGATAAATGACAATTAAACCACAATGCTAAATATGAAATAAACCATAACTAACTAATCAAAGAAAAGAGAAATACGGGTCAGAAATATGAATACGTATAAAATATATATCACGAATTTCGGGGCACTACAAGCCCCGTTGTAGTTCTTGTGCAATATATGGACATCAATTCTCGAGGAGACTTGCTACCTTCTCGTAGAATTCTGTGTCGTAACGTGTCATGGCATGAATCCACTCTACCAGTCAGGAGAGGGAGAATATTAGTCTAGACATGTGGTCAATATCCACCTTGTGCATTATAGATTCTTGTGAGTGTTAATCATACACTTCACGTACGATTAACCAGGCCAGTAGATCTTGTACAAGTTTCCAAGTCGGCCACATGTCAAAGCTAATGTTCACTCACATAGATAGATGATTCTTGACTCTTGTACATGATATGATCAGTTTCTCTTGCTCTTGCTCTAGTTTACTGTTTTACCCTTGTTATGCTACTTTCATGTACCTCTATTTGTACTTGTATATCCTCTCTATTTACTGTTTTATAGCACTTGTCATTTATTTTGAATTGTTGTTATAGATGCGCTCGTTCCATCCTGACTGGATATATTTTTCAGACGACGGCGAGGACGAGTGCACCACCTACTATGGTCCTCATGGCGTAGTGGGCATTGACCAGGAGATCCTAGTCCAACAGGGGTTAGTTCTAGTTGAGGAGGCTCTAGCAGTTACTCAGTTAGACTAGGATTTTGACTAGACTTTGTCTCCAGCTTACTCTTTATGCCTGCTATTATTATTTCAGACTTGTATAACTATATTGTGATTCACTCTGGATTGTGTTAGATACTTTTTACTCTGAGTTTATATCTTTATCTCCATCTTTTATCGTCCCATATATTCTTTCTATTAGACTTGTGATTGAGGTTAATATATCATTGTTATCCTTCGTTCGGAGATGAGCTGCAATGACATGTTATTATATTATTGTTAGATAGTAGACCTATACAGTGTTCTACTGTCGATTCTGCGGCATAGGCTGGGCGTTGTTACGCATTTGTGCCCTTATACCATATACGGGTGGTGATAGTACCAACCCACTTGCTTGATTGCGGACCGGTGGAAGATTGACTATCTCAAAAGTTGCTATCAGAAGTGAAACAATGCTATCTTAAATTTCCAATGACGGGAGGTCGCCGAACTGAAGAGATACCATGTTGGCAGTGACCTTCTTCTCATTATAGTAGAGGGTGATGGCCTTATAATCGACCAATTGTGGGATTCTTTTCTTTATTATGTAGCAATCTCTTATTGGTGATGTACATATCGATGGAATAGGCAGTACTTTGGGTCATTGGTACGACCCCTCTTTCGGTCTTGTAGGGTCGGGCAACTTGAGTTTATTTCTCTTTATTAGGATATTGAAGATGTTGATAACGTCATCATCTTCGAAAGAAAATGTCTCTGTCAGCTTCGAGTCATCCGGAGCCTTCTGTATAAACTGGGAAGGGCTATTGGAAATGTTAATGGTAAGGGACTCCTTCCTTTTATAGTTGTGATTGTTGCTATTGTTGTTTTAGGGACGCTTGCCCCTGTCATCAGATCTTTGTAGTTTGAGGCCAAACAACTTTAAATCCTCGACTAACTTTTCAGTTGTGTCAGCATTTTCGATGAATGTTAACCATTGGTGATGCTTTGCTGGTCCCAGGCATAACTTTATCGTCAGAAGCAAGTTGTGTCGACAAGTGTCCATAAGCATAAGCATGGAGTCTGGAACGCCAGAAGGCATCTTTAGAGCAAGTCGCCTGAAGCATTCAACGAAGTCGCACACTGACTCATTTTTCTTCTGCTTTGTAGCAATAAGGGTCGACATAGTTACTTTCATTCCACCTTCATAGAACCTTGAGAGAAAAAGTCTCTTAAAATCCTTAAAAGTCTTGATACAGCTGTTGGGTGGACTATAAAACCACTCAAAGGCTACTCCTTGAAGAGTACCAATGAATATACGATTGAGGAGTGGGTCATCCCTTGGCAAATGCATCATTTGTGAGTTAAATACTTTGTGCTGACGAGGTGACTTGAGACGTCTAACGAAAGTAGCATGCAGCTTGTACTTCGACGGACAGACAACATCCCATTCAAGAGGTAGGGTTGTGATATACCTAACTTTTGAAGCTTATCTCTATTGTTCATAGAGTCGAGGTGAGTGTTCAGAGCACGAATGGCCTTTTGTGAGTCAATTGCTTGTGGAGGAATAGTTGACTATAGAATAGTTGACATGGTCCTTGGAACAGAACCACCCTCCAGCATTCGATGGGTTATGCGATGGTGCAGTTGAGTTTTCATTGTCGACCACATTATGAACTTGAGGTATTGGAGTTTGTGATGCAACTATATCAGCTTGCATATTTAACATTATTTATTCATTTGTTGCAACATAGCATTCATGTCGTTCATTGTTACTTCGAAGGTTTCCAGTCGTTGACGATCACTGGTGCCTGGCTTATTATTGTTATCAGTCATGTACAACAAAACGATGTATAGGATGATGTAAGGAGAAGTAGACAAAATAGTGTATCTAGAATCTACACTGTCAGCTTCAGATGCCATAGGTACACTATCCTCAGGAAAAGTTACCATGAAGTCATCTTCAGAGTTCGGAGAATTACTACCCCCGGCATGTGACAGTACACTAGCGACTTCATGAGATGCAATATTGTCTACCTCGTGCTCTTAAGAAATTCTACCCTCGACATGTGACGTGGTTTCCTCAGATAAATGTCGTCGAGAAGATAGACTCCTTCTGGAGAAACAACTCGTTGGTTATCTCAAGGATTTCTTGCGCCCTACGAGGAAGATGTCAAAGTTGTTGTATTTCGTTGTAGGCTTCGAGTTTCATGGAGCACTAACCGAAACAGAAAGATTAGATGAACCTCACCCTGAATTCTTTTTCTGATTAGTTTTGTTCCAAGGAGACCCCCATGATGCATAGCATAATGCAACATGTAATTCGTCATCGTCTTCATCACTTTGAACTTGCTTCCCAAAATATTACTGGGTTGATGCAGTAGGGCGCAATCATTGAAACGCAGACTGCTGTGTTAAAGTTTCTGCTACTTTGGCACGACATCAATTGATAAATATACTAGCACAATGATGCCCCTAATGAGGCATGGTGTGCGTAGTTGTAGTCTTCCTCGCCTTGTGTTTGTATTTACGTAGGTCGGATGAGAACAATTTTGCCTTTAAACCCACTTCAGGTGCATAGACTGAGCCTACGCATGGGTTTATAGCCAAGACTGGTGCTCCCTGGCCTAGTTTATATGCATGGGAAACCCTGCATCCAGGTTATGTACAGAAGACTTTTGAAACATACCCACTTCATGCGCATCGCCAAGCTCTGCACATGGGTTTGTTTTAGTACCACGAATGGTGCATGGTGACTGAGCGCATAAAGCGTCAAGTCGGTACAATTTTCCATCAGCAGCACGCATAAGTGTGAGCAGCACGTGATGTTCAACATCACGAGTAGAAGCTTGTGTGTATATGGTTCTTGTTGGCTTGGCTTGCTTCACCTTAGTACTATGCGACACATAGTAAAGGGAATCCAATTCATTGCCAAGTCCAGAGCCTTGGCACATAGGATAGAAAATCCTGCTGAAGACAGAACCTCTCGTGCATACATTGCTGCTTTAGAGAGCTTGGCCTATCCTCATGATCATTGGCACTGATAACGCATGTGGCACATATAGGAACTATTCCCTTTATGTGTATAACTTGGGGATCGGTATTGTTCTTCCCCTTTGACTTCTTCTTTTGCGCACTTTGGTGAGAGCGCATAGGCTAAGTAGAGGACTTAACACTCAAGTCCTGGCATTGTATTGTTTTCCTCTGTCAATACTCAAGTATTGGTTACTCTGCTTTTTCCCGTACATAGAACGCTGATACTGGCTTTGCACGCTAACAGAGCCTCTTGTTGTATTGTGCGTGATAGAAGAGTTGTTGTCCATTCATGCACAGACTAAAGCTTCTTCTAAGAAGTGTACACATGACTTCTCTGTTTAGGACTTTTGGGAGAAGCATGTGCATGATGCTTTTGTGCCAGTTGAGACTTCTTCTCACTATGTGCAGCCAGATAAATTGGTTCAGGCTGTGCATAGATTGTCTATGTGGCAGCCAACACCCTTATAGGAGGCATATCCTCCAAGATCTTAGGGCTCTTAGAATAAGCCTTGGGAACCCATGTCTCACGGGTTTTCTTCGACTTTGTAGCCTTCCTTCCCGGAATGTTTGAAATATTTGTTTCATATTATTAATTATTTTATTTGAATGGTGAATTTTAGAATTTTATAAATAAGTATTTAGTTAATTATTACGGTAGATGATTTTAGCCATGGTTGAGTTTTGAAATATCAGACGACTAAAAATCATGGCACGGATAGTGTAGTGGCGTGCCTTGACTAGTGTATTAGTCATGCCAATGAAGACCTAGCCATAAGTGTGTCCTAACTAGAAAAACCAGATCAAGCTGCAACTTAAACCCCACCGATGAATTATTTATTTATTAATTAGATATATTGATTTTAGATGACCCAATTGTACCAACTTAGCCCGAACTGGGCCCGAACCAAATCCAAGCCTTTGTAGGTATGTAGTGAGTCCAAAGACGACCATGTAGGCATATTTATGTGTGTACAAATATTTCCTAAATTATTAGGTATTGATGTACATTTTTAACTATTTGAATATTTGTACAAAAAAATGGTATTCTTATTATTAAATATTGTTTTACAATATTTGTACAATTTTTTGGACCCGGATAAGGGTGAGTAGTATGGATTCACCAAACCACCAGTTAAGTATTATTTTATTATTTTGTGGTGATTAAATATATTTATTGCTATTAGATATTATTATTATTGGTAGTCGAGTATTTATTGATGTATAAATATATTAGGTATATATATAAATTGAGGTGTGTATATATAGATATATATATGTGTATGTATAGATAAATATACATGTATATAGATGTGTGTATATATAGATATATCTGTGTATGTATAGATAAATATATTATATATGTGTGTATGTATAGAAGTATATAAAGATACATGGGTGTATATGTGTACGTATATATAAGTATATAAAGATATATGTGTGTACATGTATGTATATATAAATATATATATTATATATGTGTATATGTGTATTTATATATAAATATATATATTATACATATGTATATGTGGGTATATATATATGTATATATAGGTATATAGGTATTTATGTGTGTATATAAATATATATATATATACACTATTAGATAGAAATAAGGAGAACCCAGCCCAACTAAAACCCTCGGGCCAAGCCCAGCCGGCCGCCCACGAGCCCAACCAGCTGAGCTTCCCCATGAGCCCAGCCCGAGCCTAGGCTCACAGGCCAGAGCCGACCCCCTGTTCGCAGTACAGCCGCGTTATATATACATTGAGAGAGAGATCGAGAGGAGTTTGATAAAATCCCTAATCCGATCCTAGCCAACGACCGACGGCGACCCCCACCCTAGCCTCGTGCGACATCGCCGCAGGCCACCACTGTACGCGATCAGACCGCCGGAGACAGCGCGCGCGCGCGCAAGAACTGCGGGACACGGCAGCAGCGGCTGCAGACGCGCTAGTTCGAGACGTGATTTCTCCGTCATTACTCCGTCGTTTTATAAATCGATTGGTCAGGTATGTCAACAACCCTAACACCTTCAAACCCCTTTAGATAGAATTAATTGTATTGCAGTAAGATACCTGGGAGATCGATTCGAAGTTGGCAAGAAAACTGTTCAAAATTGAACAGGAATTGAAACCCAAAACCCTAAGTTGGAAGGCGAATTCCTGCCAACCCATTGACTTATTAGAAATTCTATTTGAACACACTTTTAGACAACATATAGGGCTCCACAACCCAATTTGCAGAAGTCTATTTCATCGACTACGCGCCGAGAAATCGGATCCCAAAGTTCATGAAAAACCTGTTTTAAAAATAATAAAATTCTTCGATACGACGAGCGTTCCGCCAATCCGGGCGACGTGGTCACGCACCGTAAGCATCGAAAGACGCGTACGGATATTGTGAACGTGTGGGCTTTGACGAAATTTAAATTGGTCGCGTGTGCGCGACGAATTTGATACGTATCCGTCGAAATTCACCGTATCGATCTATGTGCAAATTTTCCAATTACTTTGTGCATGCTCGTCAGATCGAGACAAAAATTGTGCCACTAGGACCGTATCATTTTTTTGGTCCTGTATGCCAAGTTTGGTCCGATTTCGAGACAGTTGATCGGATCGCCGTTTTGCGGGCCCCACGGTCCGATTCAACGGGCAATTTTGTGCACAGCCTACCGGAATCCAACTCTGGACATATGGTTGGGTTTGTATCATCAAAATGAATTCGTAGACATGTACTTTGACCACTTTAGAGATCGTTGACTCTGACATGCTTTTCGGTGCAAAGCGGGTCCAACGGTGGATATTGTTTTTGCCTAAAATTACCGTTTTGCCCCTGTGTCCAGAATTGGACTTAAGGACAGGCAAGCTTAGCTAATTTGACTATTATGAGAATGTTGGCAATGTCTATTTCAGCTTTCGGAAACAGTTGTGATGATTTGGACTCTATGGCTTAGCAGTTGACTATATTCTATTGGATTTGCGCGCAAACTCCAGGCAAGATACCTTGCCTCCCTCTACAGTTTAATTTTATATTTATAGTTTTCGTGTTATTATTATATTATCATAGATACTCTATTTTTTATAGATTTTATATGATTCATTAGCTTTCTATTTGGCTTGATTTATCTAGTTTCTATATACCGTGTTCACCAGTTTATGGTCTTGCTTGACTTGACAGTGTAGTTATACTGGACTTGACTGTGTCTTGACTGAGTCGTACCTTGTCTCACCTGTACCCTGACTGATTCGTGTCTTGGAACGAATACGTGTAATTGAACTGCTAAATCCTTGATATTATTTCCTTAGCACCAGAGAGTCCACTCGGGACGAGGGTGTTTATCTTGATCTGTTTACATCCGTGAGTCCACACTCGGGACAAGGATGTTGATTATTTGCACCAGAGAGTCCACACTCGAGACGAGGGTGTTGGCTTGACTTGCACCAGAGAGTCCACTCGGGACGAGGGTGTTTACATCAGAGAGTCCACACTCGGGACGAGGATGTTATACTTGCACCAGAGAGTCCACACTCGGGACGAGGGTGCCTTGCCGTGAACTAACCAGAGATTCCACACTCGGGACGAGGGTTAGTACTAACCAGAGAGTCCACACTCGGGACGAGGGTTAGTAATTAGTTCAAACCTGCGAGTCCACTCGGGGCGAGGGTTTGGCATTCCATTGATCTCGTGTTCGCTTGTTCATTCAGCAGTTTAGTTACGTGTAGTTGTTCTTATATTCCAGTTCATAGTCACCTGTTAGTAGCCACTTGTCGTTAGTCACTTGTTAGCAGTTTGGTCGTAATCTCTTGCCATGTTAGGTGTCGTTCCTTGTTATATCATGTTTATATATTATCATGCATGATTAAACTGCTATATAGGCATGTTTATATGTATCTTGCTATGTCCTCTGAGGACCTGATGATCTCTTCAGGTTTAGCGATTGCATGGAGTTAGTGGCAGAGCGGGATGGTAGATGATTGTGATACATGTCTCAGGTATTTTTTAGTGATATTACATTGTTATCCTTTCGTGCTTTTCATTCCTTATCATGAGTTATTATGCTTATTGATTCAGTTTAGAGACTCTTATTATACTCTTGGAGTCTTATCAGACATATATGCTAGTGGGCTGCAGACCACGATCCATAGTGTTTATTCCTGTTCCGTGCACTTAATGTGGATTTGAGATATAGATTTGTTTTGCCATGATTTGGCAGTATACCATAGCCATGACAGCGTTTACATTTTCGAGAGGGGCTGGTGTCCGCTCGATACGTAGTTGGCTTGCTCACGTGCTCGCGTCCGAAAAGCGGGTACGGGTCATGAAAGACTTTGTTGTCTTTGGTGAGGGACTTGAGCTATCTCCCGAGAGCATTGCTTTGAAAGCTTGTTGATAGAATTGTACAACCAACATCTTCTGAGTTGAGCCTAACTTTGTGACATCGGATTACGCTACTACCTTCTCGTTGGTGGAGAAGATGTTCCCCAGCAGAGTCGTTATTTTTGTTGACATTACAGAAAAAGTTTATAAACTTTATTGTAAAATAACAAAATAAGTGCAAAAGAATCCAAGAATTCTAAGTACAAAATTTCTAGAAAATTGTGACGGTGGAGATCAAGTCTTGCAACTAACTTCTCTACTCCGTTGATGATCCAAACATGAAGATCTGAGGAAAAAATCCTAATTATGGCACACTGGCAACTTGGGCAACAATTGGGCTCAACGTACTCAACTTTAGATGGTTTAGGAATCACATGTCCCAGCTATTTATAGTCATTCTCACTATAACGACTATATGCGCCTAGAATCTGAATATTCACTTATTTTCTTCTTTTGGTTCATAAGATTTGCAACAATTGCAGCACATTAAGCGAATCTAAACATAAGCGCATAACTCGGTCGATGAGATACGTGGCATACATTACAACGGTTCAATAACCACACATTAACACGACAGTTGTTACTTGAAACGTATGCGTCATAAATGCTCATAATCTTCTCAGCTTCATAATCGTTCTGCCGCATAGTCAATGCTCTACCGCATAAGATGAGGAGAAAGAAAAGTTTAAGAGTTTGTATGTGCTTTCCTGACTAGGCGAATAGGTTCTCGTCGTATAAGCCACGTGGCATTGCTCTGTCGTATACAAACAAACAAAATTGTTACGACGATGTAAGTGCTAACGTCTTTTGCGTAATCGTCATATACACGCATTACAGAGCGACACATCTTTTAGTCAGAAGAACATATGCGGCTAGGTAGTATATGACAAGTGTTCTGTCGCATAAGAAGATCATTGCTTCTGCGGCATAGTGTTTTTATGAAGAACGCATGTCGCATATGTCATATAACTTATAGCACATAGTGCTAACTTCACTGAATCAGTTTGTTGAATGAATGGCTTGGCACATAGCATCATGCACATAATTATAGAATTTTTTTCATGCTTCTACAATCAAGTCTCGAGGTAAGTCGGTACCAACGACTTGTAATGTCCCGCTCCGTACGATGCATTATGTTGAGTCATTGACTCAAACAGTTACGTTGACCTGATTAAGTATCGATGCGAATCGATACGAGAGTACGTTGACCCAACAAATGCATCGAGTTGGATCGATGCAAAGAGGTACGTTGACCCGAGGAACGCATCGAGTAAGATCGATGCAAGTGTTAAATTGGCCCGAGAGAAAGCATTGAGTTAGTTCGAAGATTCTAAGAAATCGAATCGACGCAAGGCATTAGTCCGATTCGAACAAGTATTGATTTTAGTTGGTTTCATGTACAGGCTATACGTTTACGCTAAAATATAAGAGGTCGGTATTTTGTCTTATTTACAACAGGGTCCGTAAAACTAAATCACCGCCTCACAACGGACTGAGGCATAGGCTCGGTAAGCAAAATCGGTCGTATAATTCAATGAAGCATAAAGTGCTCGAATGGCTAAGTCAGAAGAGTTGGCCGTGCAACAAAGTTATGAAATCGAGCCGCATCAGCTCGGCGAAACGACAAGGTGTATCGGCTTAAGGTGGGGGGGACATTGACTCTTCTTTCCTAGTCCATCATGCTTAAATAAGAATTGTATGCTAAGTTAACCTATCGAGACCACGGGCATGGTTAAATCGAGAGATGAACATAGTGCGCCTTGAACTCTAGAAAGAACAATTGAAATGAAACGTACATCAAATGTACGAGTCGCTATTGAACATTGAATATCGTAAAGGCGAGCGCCTCGGTACGAAAGCCATAAGAACATGGATAACTGTATCGACGAGTGCCTCAGCGCACAAGTCATTCGTGCCCCCGTGTACGAGTTAGTATGCTAGAACATTGAAAGACTATATCGGCACGAGTGCCTCGGTGCACGAGCTATAAAACATTAAATACCCTATCGAGGCGTGCCTCAGTAGCATGAGTCGAAGGTAAGGAACATGAGTCTAACGCATTGAACACTAAGGCATACTGAATCGAGGCGTGTATCGAATGCACGGAAAAATTGAATATTGAATAACTATATCAAAGCGTGCGTACGTGTACAAGACTTATGAAAGATGGCTTCGTTGCGAAGAAAATAACAGTTATGGCACGAATGTGGTAGAACTATCGAACATGGCATGGTGCCTACGAAATATTTATGGCCCTTGGGGCCTTCGTTGATGAACATTGAGTTGGGGCATTGTGCCAATGGAAATAGAGATAGGCGAATTGCTTGGTTGTATGACTTTGACGCGTTACATGGTCACGGACAACTTGTGCAGAAGTTTTTATCCCTCGAACGTGGTAGCCAGTTGTCGAAACCCGTTCAATCTTGAAAGAGAATTTGAGATGGGTATTATGTGCGGTATTTTAATCTGTTAGGCTTGCGACCTACCATTGAAATAGAGCGTCACAAATATCGATATTGTTCGGGAGGAGTACTTCAGGGCATAGAATTATCATCCCAGACTGAAGTAGTCACCTTTCGTACCTTGATGTCCACTATGGTGTTAAAGCCAGTAACTTTCATATAGTTAAGGAACGACGGATTGAAAGTGCAGGAACACAAAGATCCTGCATAGAGCACTTATAACATGACAGGGAAGGAATGAGGCGCATTTACTTTGTGTCGGTGCAAGGGCGAGTGCGTCAGTGTTTGGTAAGAAGCCACGTAACAACACGAGATTGATATTGGTTGCATGTTTGCTTATGCAAATCGAAATAATATGCTTGCCATGATAACATGCTTTACTACTTTCAAATATGCCATGAAACTGATTCTAAGGAGAACATAGAAAGATAACTAAATTGTATGTTGTATCAATCAATACATTACTAATTGTCGGTTTAGTTAAGTGGGTCTTGATCAGTACAGCGAGGACGAAAGTATTAATCCCCTACTAGATTGCTTGCAGGTTCAGGATATGTTCTGCTCGCGGTGGAGCTTCGCTTGATCGCGCTGAGACATAAAATTTCGTAGCATTTGAATCATGCGACCGCATTGACGCTTGAACTTGCAAAAGGATTGATGTGCCCGAGATATAGAAGGCATAATGTATGGAACGGTAAAATCCTTTACAGGCAAGTGAGAACTTGAGCGTTGTAGCCAATCTGGCAAATTCGGTTGGACTATTGAAAGCCTTTGTAATTGTAAACCCCCAATATTTTCTAATTATTTTAGTGTTTTAAAAATGAATTTTTCGATATTATTTGGAATTAATATGGTAATTGATATTTGTAGTTATGGATATATATTGTGCTTGATATATTTTTTAATTGTTAATATATATAGTCTTCGATTATTAAAAAATATTTTGTTACGTATTAAAGATTATAGGATTTTTATAATTTTATATATATATATATATATATATATATATATATATATATATTAGTTAAAAGAGAAAAAAAAATTGCATGGTGGCCGAACCCCCCACCAATACAGCAGCTGTGCTGTGAAGAGGGGCGGGGGGGTCCGACCCCACATCCCAAAAACCGAGAAGCAGCTGCTATGCTTAGAGCCCAACCCACGTTACCAACTCCTTAGCAAACCCGAACTCTATTGCTATTAGTAATAGAAGTCAGCGGCTATATATTGCAATCTCGTCGAAGCGAAATCCTAACCCTCCAAATTTTTTACCTTCCCATCTCCTCTCCACCTCGACCCCAAGGCCGACCTCCCTGCGCACACCCCAGTCGCCGGACAACCACCGTGCCGCCGCCAGGATCGCCCGAGCGCCGCCCCCAACCGACCCCGTTCAGGAACTCGACAACGAGGTACCCCTCTTTTTCGGCCTCGATTACTTCTCGCACGTTTGATCGTTTTACGATCCAAAAGATGCTACGTGTAGGCAATGTAACCCTCTTTGAGTCCCTTCAAAGAGAATCAGCTATAACCCTCTGGTTTGACAGGTAACTCGATGCAAAGTCGAGTAAAACTCTGTCGAAAACAGAATCTGAATCCAGTTTCAAACCACCACTTAGAAGCCGGATTCTGAACTGTGTGTCGAGATTTTTCAAAAACTAATTGAACACGTGTGAAGACAACATAACCACGATTGACACGCAACTTGTAGATCTATATTTCGAGTTCTGTGTGAGATTTAAATCAGTGTTAAACTTGTGTGAAAAACTGTTTTCGAAATAGTAATTTTCAGAAAATTTTGTCCGATACGACGTACGCCCCGACAAACCGAGCGACGTGGTCGCGTGCTATATGCATCGAAAGGCCCGTATGGACGTTGCGGACGTGTGGGAACTGACGGAACTCAGTTTCGTCGCGTGTGCACAACGAAATCAACGCGTATCCGTCGAGATACCCCCGTATCGATGTTTTGCAAACTTGCCCATAACTTTGTGTACAGTCGTCGAATCGAGACGAAACTTGTGCCAACAGGTCCGAATTAAAATTCTGGTCCTGCATGCCAAGTTTGGTTCGATTCTGAGAAGGTCGAATCGGAACCCATTTTTGGCGGGCCCGCGAACCACTCAAACGGGCGATTTTGTACACGGCTCCTCGGAATCCAAAACTGGACATACCATTGAGTTTCTCTTCTCAAACTGAAATCGTAGACATATAGTTTGACAACTTTAGAGACCGTAGACTTTGGCACACGTTTCGGTGCAAAACGAGTCCAACGGCGGACATCGTTTTGACCCGAAATTACGATTTTGCCCCTGTTCCAGAATTTGACTTTTGGATAGGCGTTTCCTAGGTATATCTTCTTCACCGAGATCATTTTTGATGTTTGTTTCAGCATTTGGAGTCATCTGTGATTTGTGAGTTTTGGTGCTGACACTTGCTACTCTTGGATTTGTCCTTCTCGCACCGCAGGCAAGATACCTTGCCACCTTACTCTGTGATTATTATATTCTTATTTTCAGTTGTTATTTTTAGCATTTTGTTTCGTGATATTTAAACTGTGCGTCCCAGTCACACTTGGGTGCAAGCGACTCTATCGGTCGTTTTCTTTGCTTTATTTATTCTCTTGCATTGACTTAGTTTATTGACCATCCATTGATGTTGAGGTATTGGTATATCTCATATGGCCTTGACACTTGTTGTATCATGTGATGTGAGTCACATGTAGGACACGTTTCCGCGTAGTCGGCTGGCCACCGATACGTATGGAGCGTGCGACCGATAGGAGTAACTGCCAATAGTGATGCATGTTAGAAGACTTGGCGGTTACTAGAGGTTCATATCAGTCATGGAGATGATGATACTAAGCATTGGGTGGAGAGAACAATACCTGACGTATGGGCTTCTTTACACTTCCATGATTACCTGTGCACTCCTCCGGAGACGCAGGCTCCAGGCGCCCTCTGACGTTTCCCAGAGCGTTATGGACGTAGCCCTTGCACATGGTGCCCTCTGACGCTTCCCGAGCGTTATGGATGTAGTCCCCTGGTACCCTCTATGGGAACTATGCCGATCCCATTTACAGCCAGGGCTCATGCGTCGTAGGATTGTATCTCAACTGCATATTCACAGTAGAATGGTCAGGAACCCGATTGCATGTATACCTTTTCTCTTATTATATTACCACAGTTTATATGGCATGGTATTTTCTTGTATCTTGCTATGTCCCCTGAGGACCTGGTTATCTCTCCAGGTTTAGACGATATTCCACAGGAGTACGGAGCGGCATTGGAGCTATCTTACATCGATGACGAGGCAGTCACTACTGATTTCTAGTCTATTCTATATATGAGACATTAGTGGATATTATTTTACATCTCTTTTTCTTTCTATTTTGCGGAGGCTGGACTCCGATCTTGTGAGACTATTTTTCATAGCTGTTTGGAGTGAGTATGTTCACCCGGCTATCTTTTGATACTCTGCTTTATTCATTTGGACTTTATTATCTTCTGTGTTGAGCTGTGATGAGATTAGATATGATATTCTGGCCTATGATTATTTATTTACAGCTTATGTGCATATACGAGGATTCTATATATATATATTGGAGTATTCTTCGTATATGTGCAGCTGGCATGTTCACGTACTCGGTCCTACGTATTTTGGGACTGGGGCGTTACAGTAATCTCAGTTCATTCATCAATAAAGAGAATTGTTTCGTATACTCTGTTTTCTTCTATTACCAAATATTAAATAAAAGATAACCATTTGAGAACTTGTCATCATGCCTTGTAGAGTGCAACTCCAGATTCGTACGGTATCACGCCCCAGCGAGGACGATGATTCGGATAAATCGATGCGAGGATGAGCGATTTTTCGGGTCGGGGCGTGATACGACTAAGTCAAGAGCATGGCTCTGATCAAGGATGTGCTACGAGATATGAAGGCGGAAGAGTGGAATGAGAAACTCACCTTTACTCGCTCAATAATGTCGGGTGGCTCGATGTATCCCGAATATTTGTGGGACACGGGATCACCAAGAGGAACCCAAAATACTTTACTAAAACAGACATGCATGGGCCACCATAAAAATCTTGTCCCGTCCCATCCCGCTCCCAAAATACTAAGAAACATAGGGACGGGCTAGGCCACCTACATCGGATGAGGTACTTTGAACGTCATACGACGATCATGACTGTCAAAAAGTAAAGTGGAAGACTCTAGCATGTCACTTGTGACACCTAAGGTCGGACAAATCTTATCTTAATCCAAATAACACAAGAAGTAGTAAAGTGTAAATCATATATACAATGGGTAAGGCATCCCAAACACAAATACATACATAATCATGAAAGGTAACATGTCAAAAGATACATCAGTGAATATACAAACAGATACATAAATGTACAACTAGTTGCAATTCCAAAATATGTACCCCGTCAAAGATGGAGGGAACAAAAACCCAAAAACAAGGACTAACACATATCCTTGGCTACACACCACAACGAAAGGTACAAAAGAAGCAGAAGATAACGGTAACTCAATTGTTAATCCGAGCCGCAATCCTCCGAGTGCGAGTCATCCGATGAATGTGACGGTAGAACTCAAGCTCGACTATAAAAACTGGTCATACAAAACCAGTGGAGTCATAACCCCAAATTGTAAGTACCACAAGGGAAGTCCGAAGTTAATACAAGGAAAACCCATGAATAGAGGATAGGACTGATCCCTATCCTTAGACCAACTAGAAAAAAAGGTAGGAACCGACCCTATAACCGTTCACGTGTCCAAATCAACAAATAATAACCACACAATAATAAGAATAGTGATGAAAAACTAATAGCGAGACTAGTGTGGTATTAATAATGCACATATCTCGAGAATAGTAAAGATTGAACTAAAGTACTGAACATAAATAACTATAAAGCTAAAAAAGGACGACAAGCAACAAGAGTACTTAGAGACTACTCTGGAACTGGACCACAACTCATAAACCAAATAAGGACCGGAATTGCAGACCGTCTCCCAAGCAGAACTTACCTTTATTCACCCACCGACACAGAGAGCAAATATAAGCATATAATTAAATGTGCAAGAAGAAGTGTACGATCAAATCATTACCCTACGACTTGCAATCATTAACTAAATAGGATAATCACAAAGCCTAATTACTAATATGCAATTCGAGGAACTTCGCTACCACCTGTACTACATATACTCGGGTGGCCAAGGGAGCGATGACTTGTAAATTGTAAGATATAGCATATCATCAACATATAACATAAACATTAAAACATATAAGACATATAACTGATTGCGTCGCAACCCACACGACATATGACTGAAAGTGTCATAGCGCACAAAACAAGAGAGGTCAGAGGTCCACGTCAATCGGGGCATTTCTGCTACTTCGGGGCCTCAAGCGGCCCGAGTTACTAGTAGTGTGAATATCCTCCCCTCTCAATGATCTATATGAGTTTACTAGTCAATTATCCTACAAGATTCATTTTTAATTCTCAAGTTATGGACACTCAAGAATCGTCCTAAAATGACGAGCCAGGGATACAAGTCATTCGCGAGTTATCACTGGCAAATGTTCTCGTAACTCACAACACGCGATATAATGGACAATACTCACACTCGGTTGTCCAATGTCAAGGTGCAATAGACTTACACTTTGTGAAGATCATAAATTCGTGAACCAAAAATCAAAATATAAAACCAAAATAATCAAGAAAATAACAAAAACAGACAAAAATAACTAAATTCGGAATACATTCGGTCATCGGAATAACTAAAGTCTAAAAAAAATCCCAAACTTATTTCAGTCATAAAAAACTTCATTTTAAATCTAGATTCGATGTTTCAAAAGCTAAAATTGCATGAAATTAAATTATCCACAACATGGAAGCATTATTTATTGAAAATACTAAGGTTTATAAGACGACGACCACAAAAATACTCAAAAATGGTGTCGCACGGCACGAAACCACCTAGAAACTTAGATTTACTCAAAATTACCAACCAAAATAAAAAATGCCATATATAAATGATGAAAACAATTTTAAGAGACATTTTAGACCAAAATATTTAACATTTCAAAGAAAATAAAATACAAAGAAAACTATGGTTGTCTTATTTAGGACTATAAAATGGACCGAACAGTTTGTTGTCCGTATAAGTCCGACTCAATAAATAGTTCGACCATGGACCGTCCGATTGATGTAACGAACAGAACCTGGACATTTTTTGGGTCCGTTTAGAAATCGGACTCGGGTTCGGGTTCGGTCATATTTTGACCAGCCCGATTTGGTCCGTGAACATTTTTAGCATATATTGGTATGGCAACATATTTACACCCACACATAAATTTTTTCCAATTTTTCAAAGCAACCACCATTACTTGGATTTTTTTTTCCAATTTTCCAAAGGAGCAACACAGTGTTTTCAAAACCGGACCGGACCGGCCGGTTGAACCGGTTAACCCGTGAACCAGTAATTTTTTCGGGCTGATTTAATACCGACTCATTGTTTTGTCCAAAAATCCGACTTCTTTTATATTAACCCGGTCGACCCTACCGGTTAGACCATTGAACCGTCTGATCCGATTGGATTTTAAACCGGTCTGAACCTGACTTTTCCAATTCAACTTCTTTTTTTTGGGATTAGCTTTTGACTTTTTGTTTGGACTTTACATGCAATAAAAGTTTATATGTATTCTTGACTAATTTTAGCATAAGTAGTATATGTGTAGTTACACCCAACACCCATTGCTTCTGCGAGCACCCATAGTTGCTTTATTTCCGTCAGACGGTCCGACAAAAATTGGAGTTACATGAATTCTGCCAAACGGACAATGTTTTGTGGACTAAATTTTTTTGAAACTATGTTCTCTGCCTATTTGTAAGAAGTTTCTTCCCTACAACAAAATTTCTGAAATTTCATTATTGATGTCATTGTCAACTTTAGTCATTCCCTTGCAGTGTCAGTCTTGGTTTCGTTCATACCATTCACACCACAATTTAGTCGTCTCGTTCAAATCTCGGATTACTTTCAATGGTATTTTCTGTGAACCATCAAACTAATTTTGACAATTAATACTAGTTATTCACACATCCATAAATTTCCGTAATTAATTTAGTGTCTTGGTCATGTATACTCAGATAGGGTTGCTTATGTAGCTAACATAAAAGCTAAAGAAACTAGGAGCATTGTTTAAAGTATCGGCCGATACCGATCTGATACGGCCGATACCAATACGGTTTGGCATGTCCCGATCCAATACTGACCGATATCCGATACTGACTAATACTGACATTAGGGATCTCTTTTCCGGTCAATTCGATAAAAAAAAATTAAACGAAAAAGATAAATCAACAAGAATTTAAAACATAATAATGTTGTAAAAGCAAGTAAAAGAAGAAAATTAATCTATTGTATGTAAACCAATCGATAAGGATGACTACTATTTCATTTAATTTCAAAACTACTAAGAAATAACACTGAAAATACTTAAAATTATACCTAAATGTATAAAATATATGTTTTTAAATGTAAATAATTTATTAATTATTATTTCTTTTCCGATACCAAAAAATCTGATACTCTGATCCAGGGCCATAACAGTTGTACACTTATATGTTGTACACTTTATTAATTCCAGGGCCATAACAGTTGTACACTTTAATAATTGATTAATTCCAAAACTGCCGATACATTTATATGTTGTACACTTTCCAGGGCCATAACAATTGAGCGTCGAAAATGTCTACTTCAATATTTTATTGTAAGACTCTTTCCTCTGATCTTAGAATTCGTCTAATATAGGGAGGCAACAAAGAATTTCATTTCCAAAAACACAAGAGAACAGTCTAGATTAAGAAGATTGGTAAAACATCAAAAACATAATCCAATCGTTCTTCCCATTAGTCTCTTAAGCAGACCCGGAGCCATAGTGTCACCATATCAATGTTCAAATCACCTTTGGCTTCCGCAAATCCCATCTTTAACATCTAAACAAATTTCAAATATGTAGAGCAAAAGTTATCATAAATATGCAAGTTATAATTTTTAACGAAGCCGAAACAATTTACTTATTGAGAAAAACTTCACAACTGTATGCAGTTGGACTGGAATTGTGCAACCATGAGGATGAACAACATTCACAAGAGAACTGTAATAATTAATGTGAAAAAGTTTCTTTGTACTCTTAATAAGGCTTTTATTCAAAAAAAAAAAATGGGGAAAATAAGCCTCGAAAGTCTCAACTCTAAATTCCATACTCCAGTTCATGAAACCTGGAAAGAGATCCAACGGATTGCTCATAATTTGTCATGAACATCTACAAGGGACCAGGGAAGGTTCCATTTTCTCTTTGCTCGTTCCATCGATCAACCTGCACACACAGCATGTATTAAGGAGTGTAAGACAACCTTATCTTCATCTCATTCATCAGTGTTTAACAGTGGAATTTTCAAGCAAAAAGTAATTTAAGAAAACTTCTGGATGGTAAAAATCAGGTGGTCTACAATACTAATTATACAAACACTAAGCAAACACTATAGCATATTTTAGGAATACATTCAGTCTAAGCAGGATGTCACGCAGAGAATTTTTCGCTCTTGGCTCCACCGAGACTCCTCTCTATAATCCTCTCGATATTGGAGTTAAGTTGGAAGGTTCTAGAATTCCCTAGAGTATGGTGGAGTTCTCTTAAACTCTTATTAGGCTTTCCTATGTTTCTAGAAGTTCTAGACTCTACTTATCATGTAAATATTTTATTAAGAAGTCTTGTAAATATATTAAGCCTAGAAGCTTCCAATCGTTGGATCTTTGACAAGTTGCACAATCATGGCCACACTTGTTAGGCCCTTTAGCATATATAAATAGGGTGCTCATTTACTCCACCCCACCAAAACTTGCAAGGTCTCCTCATACTTTCTTCCGCTCTTTTCTTCTCATTTCTTCTTAGCCATTTAGCTAAGCGTTCGAGGGATAGCCATTTAGATGAGTGTTCGAAGAAATGCTAGCATGATGCATTGTGAAGGAAGAACGTGCAGCACACTCGTGAAGCGTAGACAAAAATACTAAGTCGCGCAAGTGGTATCAGAGTAAAGGTCAACCGTCATTATTGCCGTCATCCAACGTCATCTGCGTTCCGAATCGTCCAAGGAGAGGGACTCAAGAACACGAAGAGACGCAAAAGCAAGGAGCGATCAATGGAGTGTTACTTGGCGAGTTGGAGTCCAGCCTCTTGGAGAAGGGCATAATGGATGTGACTTGGAAAGAGTTCTATGGTGGATCGAAAAGTGATGTTTCCAATGTCATGACGCTATTCTGATAGCAACTTCGGGAGTACCGGATCGAGTTCAGGAGGAAAACAAGCTGACTCGTGTGGTGATTGCGAAACTTTCTGAGGATCGTGAGGCGGTTCATACGGAGATTGGGGAACTTCGCGAGGATTGTGAGGCGGCTTGTGTTGTGCAAGGAACTCAAGACCAAGACGATGGTTCTCGAGAGGGACATCGTCAACCATAGGACTCGAGTGGAGAGGCAACAAAGTATCCCGAGCCAAAGCCAGCCGAAACCCTTGATTTGTGTAGGAGATGTGAAGTAAAAAAATTCCTATGGAGTGTGTTGTGGTACCTTAAGGCGCTTCGCATCAAGAATAAGGCCGCGAAGGTAAATAATGTTCTGCTCTATTATATTGTGGCAATGTCGCGGGTGCATGAAAATGGAGAAAGATACGTGCTCGATTGAGACATGGGAGAATCTCAAGAAGGAGATCAAGACCTTGATCTTTGGGTAGGGGTGGTAAAACATCTTGTTTGTTGCGAGAAGGAGCTTGGTCGCTCAAGGATTTCACTCAACTTATGCTTGCTAACACCAATACAGGCAAGGAAAACCATATATTCTTCTTCCTTGTCAGTTTGCAACCATGGACGGCACAAGAGTTACAGAGGCAACGAGTTCAATACTTCAACATTGTCGTCTTAAAGCTTATGGAGTATCAACAGAGCGATACATACAAGCCGAAACCAAGGAACACCAAAGCCAATAGTTGGGGATAGAAGAGCAACAATGAAAATGAGGCCCCATCAAAGAACAAGCATCATGCGAAGCCTCAGAAGGAGCGCATAATCTCGTGCTACATGTGCAGAGAAAACCACTTTGCACGAGATTGCAAGAACAAGGACAAGAGGATAAATGCGGTCAAAAGACAAGGAGACCCAGTATGAGGAACCACAAATGGAGGCTCAGAGCTTTACGCTTGCTCAATGCCTTGAAGAGCAAGCTCGTTGCGGTCAAGACCTCGAGTGAGATAACTCATAATGTGAAGATCAACAGCAAGAGAACAACAAAGGTCGACACAAGAGTTGCAACAATTTCATCTCAAACCCTAAGATCCAATGCTTGGTTCTTGTGCTAAAGAAGAACTCGAGGAAGATGAAGCCGTTTAACTCGACAGTCGCCACGTGGAACGAGTGGCCAAAGGAGTGAAAATAGAGGTGGGATATTAGACGAGAGTTACCCTCTCACGGCTACATCGCTCGACGACTTCAAGATGACCCTCGACATGGATTTTCTTACTTCGACGAAGGCGATACCAATACCACATTTGGGAGTCCTCGAGATTATGGAGGAGAGCTCGTCGTGCATGGTAAATGTTGCATTAGGTGAACCGTCGAAGGAGAAAGCTCTCGGTGTCAAGCTCTCTTCGCCATCCAACCATGTTCAGTGCGTCAATGATGTTTCAAAATAAGGATAGGAGCCTTCGTTTGTGCATCTACAATCGTACACTAAACAAGGTAATCGTCAAGAACAAATATCCTATCCCGTTGGTGGTGAAACCATTTGATCATTTGGGGGAGCGAGTTACTTGTCCAAATTGAATTGTTGCTAAGAATAATATCATGTGCGAACAGCCGAAAGGAAACGAGGCCAAGACGATATGTGCCACAAGGTACGGAGCTTATGAATTTTTAGATTCGTCGTTTGGACTAACAAATGCTCCTACAATATTTTTTTTCTTTGATGAACAAGCTCTTCCATCATATCTTGAACGGTTTGTCGTGGTGTACCTTTACGATATTGTCGTATACCCAGATACATTAGAGGAGCACGTTGAGCACAGTGAGGCATTAGTGCGGGGTAGACACCCCATTGCGTTTCAGATCCGCAAATTGAATGACACGGAGCGACATTACAACGTGCATGAGAAGGAAACGACATTTGTGGTACATTATTTACAGATGTAGTGGCACTACCTCCTTGGCACTAACTTTGTGGTGTGCTGACGGATGATATAACCACAAGCTACTTCCACGAACAAAAGAAGCTATCCACGAAGCAAGCAAGGTGACAAGGCTTCTTGGCCGAATTCGATATAGAGATGCAATACAAGTCGAGCAATGAGAACCACGTAGCCGATGCACCCAGCAGGAAGGTCGGGTTGGCTACAAACTCAAACTTCCCGCCAAGCTGAAGATTGCTTCTACGTGAGTTGCCTCGAGCCTTATCATGTGGACTTGGAGGACCCTCGGAAAGAAGTTCCGAAGCGACCCACAGCGACCATGACTACATCATTCGACGGAGAAGTTGAAGTCGTACTAGACTCAAGGACCATATACTGACGAGGTGTTTCACCGTATGTGCGGTACCTTAGCAAATATAAGAAGAATGTCGCACGAGAAGTCCAACTGACAACGTGCCAATACTCTGCATTAATTTGAGAACAAGATCCAAGAGCTTCTCGGCAGATGTGTGACGAGAGCTTCAACATAATAGATAGAGGAAAATGTCACACATGAAATTTTTCGCTTCACCGAGACTACTCTGCATAATCCTCTCCACACGGGAGTTAAGTTGGAGGGCTCCAGAATTCCCTAGAGTGATGGAGTCCTCTTGAACTCTCATGAGCTATGTTTCTAGAAGTTCTAGACTCTTTTATCGTGTTAAGAAATCTTGTAAATATTTTAGGCCAAGAAGCTTCCAACCATTGATATTAGACAAGTGGCTCAATCATGGTCATACTTGTAAGGCCCTTGAACTATAAATAGGTTGAGTCTCATTTACTCACCACCAAAGCTTATAAGTTCTCTTCATACAGTAAAAGTTCTTCAAGTGTCCAATACTATGCTCTACTCTTCTCATTTCTTCTTAGCCATTTCGCTAAGTGTTGGAGGGAAGGCTTGCACGAAACTTCGAGGAAGAACATGTGCCACGAGTGAAGTGTAGGCAACAACACCAAGTCCGTGACAAGGAGGTGGAAACACAGGTGGCAATCAAGGGCCATGACCCTAATTTTTCGCGTCAAAGATATTTTTGCAATATATAATTTGATTCCGGTCCTATGTATAAAAGAGTTTCTTTTCACGTTGGCCTTAGCTAACAAACCATATAAGATTCAAATTTAGTGGGCCTTGGAGAAAGTACATTTTAGAAGATAAAATTTATCCAACCGTGTTTGTAACTGCTTTCCCTCATATTTGATACTCTTGGCCAAAACTGAGTTTATTGGTAAGGTTTCATAGTGATCCCTACTGAAACCAATCTAAAAAGTACGAAACTGATAGGTTTTGGATAAAACCTCAAACCAGGTGGAAGAGTCAACTAAAAAATGGTGCTTAACCACGTTCAAGCACACATTCATTAAACCACACTCTGTTATTGTATTCCTAAATTTTCCACCTTTAGGTTAAACTTTTCAATAATCTCACGGCATTCTCTCCAGAAAACAAAGAGTCCCAAACAAATTGTATCCCTGTCCCCCCACCCACACAACTGCAACATACTTCATAGGATGTTTATTTGCAGAACAAGTGTTAGACATGATAGCTGGAGATTCATGTAAGATGAATCCTTTTCCTTAGACAGGACAACTAGATATGCCAATCTGTCCAGATACATAATGGCATAAACAACCTTCGGTCTCTCTCCAGATCTTCCCATCCCATGCTTGGAGACATCTTATATCTACAACTGAGGTAGGTATGGATGCTGCTGCAAGTGTCAGGTAGCATGCTTGGGTTCTCATCTGTTACAAACTAACCAATAACCTGTTGGGATGCCTCTACAAACCAAACTGAGTCGTTGTTTATTTATGACATAATTATGAGACCCTGCTTCGGATCTTCCAGCAAGTTTCTCATCTGACTATTCAAACACCCACCTACTGACCACATGATATCAAGATCCTGCTTCAACTCATACCTCAAGGTGAAGTACTTACTGATAATTAAAAGGAAAAGAAAGACATTGTATATTCAGGATCCCTTTCAACTCTTCCTATGTGGGATACAAAATGTACAACAAAGAACATGAATCAATTATTAGCTCAACCACTAGGCACTTCCTTTCTAGTACAGTGTACTTCTGATCACAGAGTAACTGGTATCACCGTAAGGAATAATTCCCTGTCCATGTGGATTGAACCCAATCATAAACAACCAGGTCTAACGGTTATGACTACCGTTTGAAATGGGGTGTTTGCCATTTTGGCCTGCATCCTGACAAAGAAGGAAAATGAAAAACTGTTTGGTTCCCTAGCATTTGTTGTTTTCACTATACAAAAATGGCTGAAAACAACAAATGCCAAAAGCTCATAAGAGCATAGGGTTAGGACTTGTGGGAAATGGTTAAGTTTAGGCTTGGTAGCGCTAGCATGGGGTTAGGGCTCGGGAAGGATGGGTTGGTGAAGAGGGGGAGGGGTAACATATTGGAAAATATCTCAACTCAATGGAATAAAGCAGTCGAAGGCTAGATATACGTATTTAAGAGAATGTTAGCCTCTATTTAGTTCCTATATAATGTGGGACTAAAGAAGGAGAACAAACTACAAAAATATTCTAAAAACAGATATAACCAAGAATATGACCCTGACTATTCTAACAGCAAGTAAGATAATATGATTTTTCTTTATATAATTTAATTTATCTTTGTTGATGGGATTTCCCAATTTTGGTCTGAGAGCTGGATTTGCAAAAGGGTATACTCATCTTTAATCCACTTAAAATGTGTTAGTGAAATAATAGGCTTGGTTGCTATGACAGCATGTTTAAATCCCTTCCACTACACTGAAACTCCGAAACTGTGGTGAGATTGACAGTTAAGTATTTGAAATATACAAACATATATTATTAATAAAGGGTCCGACATTTGAAGACTGTTTAAGGTAGCATCTATCCGTTGCAAAGAAGTTTGGTGCTTTTGAGAGTTCCGTTGATGTAAGCACAATATTCTAAAATTGGGTTGCTTGCATGCCTTCGTGGATTTTTTTTTCTTCTTTTTCTCTCAGCATTGTCAACTGTCGTAATAAAAGGGCTAGCAATTAAAGGTAAAGTAATTGAAAGAAGGTAAGGAAATGAAAAGTTTAGGACCTAGGTCATTAACATGTCAAAATTAATGAAATCTACTGAGAAAGAAGAAAGAAAATGAGAAAAGGGAGATCCAAGAAGTAGGCAACATAAGAGAAAACCCTAAACAATTTATTCAAGACACATGTACAGTACCCACATTACTGTTATGCACTACCACATCGTATATGTTCACTTACGGAGGGCTACCTTGGTTCCCGTTTAAAATGGAACATTTGTCATTTCCTTGGGCATGTTGGCCAAAATGCCAAATAAAATTTGTTTGGTTCCCAACTTATGCCATTTTCACCATACACAAATACCTAAAGACAAACGACATATGCTCGTGAGAGCCTAGTTTGGTGTTTGCCATATGAAACAAGGCATTTGTCATTCAAAATGGGAACCAAAGTAGACTAAAATTTCACGTATATGACCAGCTAACAGAACCCAATACCTAAATTTTGTTAACCCCACTAAATACAGATAAAATCAATGTTTAAAAAAGCATGAGGTGCACTCAAGGCACTAGGATCCTCTCGATCCTAGGTTCAAGGCACACACTTTTGGCATTTTTTTTAAATAGTAGAAGGTTGGAACAAGAAGAGTCGAATTATATCTAATAAATCCATAACACCATTAAAATATAAAAAATAGAGTCTAATCAATTCATAACACCATCATAAAATCAACAACTAATAGTTGGGCCATTAACCTAAAATTCGGCGAACCGAGTAAGAAGCAATTCAATTTAGCAAAAAAAAAATTACCAAGATGGTTCGGTTATGGTTTCTAAATAATTCGACGGAGTCGGTTACAGTTTATGATTTTCTCTTTATTTAATAGACCGATTTAACCAACTTTTATAAATGTATTATTAAAATTTCCACCCTTGGAATATGGGTTATTAATTTATTATAAACAGTAAGGGTTAATGAGTTAGATATATACTTGGGTTAACGGTTTAGATAAATATATGGGTAAACAGGTCTAACATATACATGGCTTTCTAAATACTTAATATTCAAACTAAAAAAAATCCATCATGATCTAGAAATTAGTACGCATTTTTGTAATTATATACATAGTTTAATGTGTCAAATGACATTTGTGAATGTTCTAGTTTTTAGCAATTTATTCAATCGAATTAAACTCCAAATGTTGTGTTATACGAGTCCTATTGAACAAAATTCGAATGTTATTACTTCTTAAGCTTCCTAAAAAAAATTGTTGATGTTCTTCCTTAATTGAGCTAAAGTAGCTATCAGTTTTAACCGAATTAACCAACCGGCACGTCTAGTTGGTTAGCCGAATTGTTCGGTTCAATGGAAATGTAGGTTGGTTTCACTTATATAATTTAGATAACTGCGTAAGTAGGTTGCCGTAACTAATAGTTAACCATAATCAAAACTCAAACGTAACAATCACAATTTCATAATAATAGAAATGGCAAACTCTAAAGTTCATCTTCATCCATATTATCATCTTCATCACGATCATTGCCAAAGGTTTCGTATCCTTCATTATCAAATATAAAACATATTAATTACAATCTAAAGATTTAGTTTGTTCATTTCATACATTTGATAGTGTTCCTCTCATTCAAATTCAATTGGGGACAATATTTTTAACCAAAATCTTATCTTGATTAGCTTGACAACATCAAATGTCAAGGTCGAGAACCTATTAACTAGAACAAATAGTTGAATTATTATACATTAAAATGCTAAGACATCTATTCCAAAAAAGAACAAAACAAAAAGTAATAGAAAAATTACTATGTTAATGAGCCTCGTGTCCTTCAAAAGTAGGCATGGGCGTGTGAGGCACATGCCTCAAAAATAGGTGTGAGGCACACGAGGTGCGAGCCTCAGGTTAGCCTAAGTCAATGAGCTTCGCCTCATAGAAAATGAGATGCAAGGGTGAGCCTTGAGCCTGAGCCTCACGGGTTTCTTCAAAACACTCGATAAAATGTTAGCACCAAACTTAACTAATATCAAATTCACAATAAATAGAGAGAGAATCTATACTTCGACCTCAGTAACAGGTGCCCAAAAAAAGATCTTCAATGTGATGGTTCAAATCATAGATAAGCATTTAAATAGTTCTTTTGCTTTTCAATTTTCAGAGTTACTTTGTAAATTACCCTTAGCGGATATTAGGAGTCTCTAAATAGTTAACTGTTAATGCTAATTTTCATGAAACTAAATATAAATCTAGCATACCAAAATAGCCCCTAAACTTTTATCACATAGGTGAATATGATTCCTATACAAACTCACCTCTTCCTCTATGTTATTCCCTCTACACTACACTATTTCCTAACTACTACCTGCTTCAAGGTTTTATGTCGGCCATTTTTGCTTATGTTCGTGTTTATTAGGACTTAGGGACCCCATAGGATAGACTATAGAGAATTAAGCATTATTGGATACAGAAAATAGGACAGTTCCTTCATGAAGCTTTCCTCGTGTAGAAGCCTCTTTCCTAATCGAAGCATACTCATGATAGAATAATGGACTGAGTGACAATGACACGTCCCTGTTATTATGTATAAAGAATCAATATAAGTACTCTGTTGACTACATAAGATGGAAACTTTCTCCATATTGAGGTTTATTATTTTAAAGATTTTGTTTGATGAAGTAGGTTTACAAACCGTAAATCGGCTTTACATGGCCTGTGTCAGAAATTCACATCAACTCAGAAGGTTGACTGAGAGTTGATCATGAAATCTTGGTGAACTCTTTTAGAGAGATATCTCGACTTAGTATCTTGTGTCCCATTCTTGAAATACCAGTCAGCCAACAAATATGACGATGAATTAATGAAATTTTAAAGGTCAGTCTAGGCCATATAGTGAAGAGAGAGTGAGAGAAATCATATAGACAACGTCCTTGCATTTACTTGGGTAAAAAACAGTAGGTAATGAATTCTAGGCATTCTAATTTGTATGATTTTACAGTGTATAAAGTCCATCAGTCATAGCCTTATTTGCAGTATGAATCAACAGTAAGGCATCTTGTTCTTGAAGTTTTCATCCTACATCAAGACTGAATCCATTAGAACTTATTTGTGGTGCAAAAGATTACCAAGATGCATGATTAAGAATAACACAAATTAAATTTATGCTTTATCAAATTCAAAACTAAGATATTTCTTAAATTTCCCAGGAAACCTGTCTTCTCCAACAACACACATATGCTACCTTTCATCTACATAAAAAATTCTAGAAACTGAACCCGTTAAAACCTTCCTCGTTTATATTAGCATCTACTTCCTCAAATATGAACACAATACTAAAAATGTATTCTCTCCAAATGCTTCAACTAACTAACCATACAACTTACAAACTCAACTAAGCATAGAAGTAGAGCAAACTCATTACTGGCAATACCTTAAAGTACAAATTATCTCAATATCGAGAGATAATTACCTATAGGTAGACTTAAAAAGCTGACAGACAAGTAATTTCCTTTTAAGAATAAATAGAAGGTAAAGAAGCACACCCATTCGCCAGGACAAAGTGCACGGTAATATTTTGCAAATTTATCACAGTCAGGAGCACCCTCACCCTTTGCGGCTATGCATCTGAATTCAGAAATCAACAGTTCTTATTGGTAAACATCAAGAAACACAGTTGTTGATAACCACAAAGTTAGTACATGAAAAGACTATTCAAGAACAAACTTAGAAATATGACACATCTAGTCAACATAATACCTATGGTATTCAATATAGCGTGTAAAGCAATGCCTTGTTTGATTTGTAGTTGGGAAGCGAAAATCTGCTGGGGCTGTCTCAATCTAAAATTCAAACATGAAAGTTTATAATGTTGTCATCTGAAAGGAAATGTAAAAAAGCGTGCAGACAACCAAAAGTAATTGAATCTTCAATTGATGCCATCCAGTCATAGAAGAATCAACCTTTATTTCTGGTTTCTCTTCAGCCTCTTCCTGTTCTGTAACTTCTTGCTCAGTTTCATTACTTTCCTCAGCAGCAGTTCCATTAGTTTCCTCGGCAGTAGTTTTATTAGTTTCCTCGGCAGTAGTTTTATTAGTTTCCTCAGCAGTAGTATCTTCTGCAACAGGGACTTCATTAGTCACCTCCTCCGCAACGTCTGCAGAAGTAACCTCAGCAGGCTTCTCCTCAGTTGCTTTTTCAACAGGGACCACTGTCGGGGCTGGCTGCTGCACATTTTCTGGTAGTGACCATTGCTGCATTTCATAATGTTCAAATTAGAAAACTAAAATGACCAACAAATTAAGAAATGAAACTGGCCATGAACGATACGAGTAGACAAATTAAGAAATGGAACTCTAATGACAATCTTGACAGGATTACTAAATACAGGGCAAAATCTACTTGCACATTCCAGAAGTGTAAACTATGATAATTCTAGAAATTAATCGTCCAACTCATTCAATGAAAACACGCATCAGGACAATCATCATCCAGGCCGTTTCCAATTAGAACTGTGCAAGCTATGATGCACAAAAATGCTCCGACAAAATAAAATAACAGTTCCATGACAGGTTGTCAACCTGACACCAACCATCTGTACTTATTCTCAAAAAAGAATCCAGGTGACAAATTCCTTACTGTAAGCTAAGAGCATGAGAGTTTCTTGCCATAAAAACACGAGAAGGACATGTGTACATAGATGGGATACCAATTCAGCAATGCAATTTAAGTCATGCAGCCAGCCTCCATGATTTCTAGAATAGATAAGAGTGTAACTGTAGTCCACCTGCATGAATCCTTATTATTTCCAACAGCATATGACGTAATGGATGGTTACAAGTTGGTCGATACCTCCATGGCTATTCTCAAAGTTAGCTTCCAAGAGTAGTTCAGTGAAGTTCAATCCTGTGTTGTGAGTAGCGGTTTAAGCAGGAAAGTTTGAACTCGGAATGGATGGTTACAAGTTGGTCGATACCTCCATGGCTTTTCTCAAAGTTATCATCATTAAATAAGCAGGCTATATGTCTAAGACTTCCTGATGTTGCAAAGGGAGTCATGTTGGCTCACATTTGTAGGGGGGGAGAATCATTGTGCAGGCTAGCTTGTAAATACTGATTGAAATAAAAAAAACTAAATCCTATTGCAGTTGTCCTAGCCTTGAGTATGCCATACCATATAGATGGAAGGTAAGACCGTAAGAGTCGAAAGCATAAACAGAGTGGCTGAAGGAATAAAAGAGAGAAGGAAAATAGAAAGAAGACAAATAAATGTCTCCTAAATGAAATGGTTTATCTGTCAGTGGGCGTAGACATATTATTAAAAAATAGTAAGAATTATGAACATTGTTGAAGAATAGAGAGAGAGAGAGAGAGAGATAACATGATGCTTAGTAAGGGGCTATGCACCCCTTATTCTAAAAATAAAACCTCTGTATTGGTGACAGTTTTCTAAGTATAAGTCATGAGCATGAGAGTTTCTTGCCATAAAAAATATTAAAAAATTCCAAGAATAGATAAGAGGTGTAAGAAGTGCATCAGCATGAATACCTAATATTTTCAATAGCATATGATGTAGAATTTATGCCTATCTACTGGGAATATAATGAAATTTTATCGCCAGAGTCCTCTCCTATCTTGGGGTATATATGTCAGTAAAATGTACCAGGTATATATGTTGAAGACTTGCAAATGTTGCAAAGGGAGTGAAGTTGACTTGCAGTTGTAGGGAGGATAATCATTGTGTATGCTAGTTTGCGAATAACGATAGAGGAAACAACTAAATGATATTGCAGTCTTTCTAGAAAAGCTTTGACTATGCCATACCAAATATATATATATAGTGGGTAAGAGTAGAAAGCATAAACAGAGTGGCTGAAGGAACAAAAGAGAGGGAAATGTAAAGAATACAAATAACTGTTTCCTAGTTTAAATGATTTATCTGGGAGAGGACGTAGATAGATTACTAAGAAATTATAAGTATGTAGATAGATTATTAAGAAATTATTATGTATGAACATTGTAGAAGAATATAGAGAGAGAATAACATGATGCTTTATTGGAGGCTTTGTTGCATGGATGCGGAAAATGATGTCCGAACCCATATCATGTATGTACTTGTATCCATGTCCATATTCGTGTAACATATGGGACTTCATATGTTCCTATTTGAAAATCTCCATATCCCATATCCGTATCGTGTCTGTATGCATGCAACATAGATTGATGGTTTATGAACCCTTTTATTCTAAAAACAAAACAAACCTACATGTTGGTGACAAATTCCTCTAAGCTGTGAGAATCAGAGATTTTTGCCATAATAAAAACCTACAAGGCCATTTGGTATGTACATAAGATACCATTTCTGGAATTTCAACCAATTTTGAGAATTTATATATAGGGCATTAGTATTAGTTTTTTTAATAAGAACAAAATAACTTTAAATACAGAGATATAAGCCTCCAGTAATTTATATAACTTTCAACCAAGGTTTAAAAACATGGTATTTGCATCGGACAATATGTATAACTATCAATGTCGGCAATTTTGGATCAAAGTATGATGCATGGGTTTCGGAGTGTGTATCACTTTTTTCAAATAATGATTTTAACCAATTATCTACAATCTATTTGTAAGTGCAGCTACGCATAGTTTTCACTATTTCAGACTAGTTTGTAAACTAATATCTTTAGTAATTATTCTTATTTATTTTTTGAACCACTTAACACACCAAGGCTTTCCTATTTTTGTTCATTTTTCAAATTAATTCTTAAGTAATTACTTTTAATCTACGTTTTAAGTGTACCAGAAGAGAATATTCAATATTCCCTAATTTTTTGGCAATTTTTAATAGCACCCTTCGTTAAAAGCATATTTTACAGTATCGGATGATATATGGGTCCCTTTCCAGTCAATACGGGAAAGAAAATTGAACGAAAAAGACCAATCAACAAGGGTGTAAAAGCATATAAGGTTGTAAAAGCCTGTAAATGAGGAAAAGTTATTTATGGCAGGTAAACCAATCAATTTTATAACTACTAAGAAACAACAACACATAAAATACTTAAAATCATACCTAAATGTATAAAATATTTTTTTCTAAATTCTTACTAATTTATTAATAATTATTTGCTTTCTATTACCAAAAAATATGATACTCCGATCCGACAAATATTGTCGATATTGTCGATCCCGATACTCATAGGAAGGGTTCGATTATGATTCCGATAAAGCAAACCTTGGTTAATAGTCTGTAATCTATATATTTTAAGAAAAGCTCTTTTTCCTTTATTTTTAGCCACTTTTCTTAATTGTTTATAAATAATTTATTTTTTAACTGGAACATGACAACTATACCTATTTTCCTACTCACTTTCCTTAATTATCTATCAACAATAACAACAATAATAATATATTCTTGGATAAGAATGTCATTTTATTTTATTTTTTAGTCACCCAACAAGGAACCAATCTGCTTGAATTGGCCCATTGCTTATTGGCTAGTGTCATTGTGATGAAATGGAGATAATGCTGAAAGTGGGCCTTACCAAAAAGTGGCTGACCAATTTCTACGGCTAAACACTACGTGTTTTCCTTGAGACCCAATGGACCACCTGATGCCATCATCATCCAAGCCTTCATATTATAATGGGGTCAACTTTGGAGCATTAGAAAGCTCCATACAATATTTGACAAAGTTTTATGACCAGTTGTTGACCTATTGTCAACCCTCTATATTGGTGCAAAATTCTAGCCAAGGTAGCTATGAGCATGAGAGGGCCATGCCATAAAACCTTAGTGGCCAATTGACAAGTAGGTAGATTACCTTTTGGATTGTAGTTTAAGCTCATGCAACCAAGGAGCACCCTCCAAGTTTTCCGTAGCCTATAAAGAGTCTAGACGAAGAGCTAAAATGATAAAATTTGTTATATGGAATTACATTCTCTAAGATACATAACTTCAAAGAGTGAATGAATGATGATACCAATTCCCTTTGTTTATATCACAGGAATACACGATCCCACCCAGACCTCTTTATCTCGCTTACAAACCTATCTTGCTTACAAACCTCAAACTCCTCTCCCTATATCTGGCAGCCCACAGCAAAAATAATTAAATAAATAAACAAAAAATACACCGATCGAAAACCTTAAATTCTTCTGCCAATCTGACTCGTTGAGCTATTAGCAATTTAAAAGTTGACTAAAGACTAACAGATAAAAATGTGTCGAAATAAAATCATTAATATTCTCTAAGAATAAGAACAATGTTTAGATATTCCTTCTCCAACCTACTTCTGAGTTCATGAGCTTAACTAGTCTTGTGGCCAGTATTATATATGGCAACCGCCTAGACTAGGCGTGAGGCGGCGTCTCTCCGTACCGCTTTTGCTACTGGCGGCGGAGTAGGCAGACGGAGTAGGTTTGGCGGTGTAGGCGAAGGTGAGGAAGCGTAGGCGCCAGGCGGACGCTTATCTTGGACTGTGTTAGATTCTAGATTAAAAAACGAAAGGAAACGAAACGTCATGGTCTCTATCTTTATTAAAGTTCTGGAATGACCTGGATGCAGTAAATGATATCTCCAATTTACTGCAGCTCACTACATAATGCTTGGCATGTACTGTTGTAGGACACTCTACTATAGACCATTAAATATGAAACCTGTACAAGCAAACACTCGAATGCAATGAAATTTCATCCTAAATGAGTTAACCCTAATGATGTAATGATGATATGCATAAAATATCCTTAAAATATGCATATTATGCACACACAAAAAACAGGGGTAAAATGGTGGGAAATGGCCAAAATGTTTACACCCGCCTACCGTCATTTAGAACCTTGCTTGTAGCTAGCGCAAAAAGTTAATTACCCACATGTAGGTCCTATTGATATGTAATAAAAGGAGAATTTATGTTTTGCCAATGTTCTAAAAAATCAATGTTAGGAGCTTGTGCTTAAAAGATTTTGTGGCCAGTGGCAAGCAACTTATCAGTCATTGCATGATAAAAGTAATTATTACACAATTAAATTTATCAAGGCTGAAACCTATACTCTTAGTTCTTTCCGCAAGTTTCTTGTAATGAAATGCCTCGGGGAACAGAAAAAACAAAGTCTTAGAAAAAGAAGAATATTAATGTTTGTATACACACATTCATCATTCATAAATTTGAATCAGATTTAGAGAAAATTTTAACACAAACAAGAGAATAGTTCTCATATCTTGGTCTATGCACAGTAGAATACCATGATGAAAATGCAACCATCGAAAATTAGGAATTAAACATGTTCCCTAAGGGTTATTTATATGAATCATCAATGATTGGTAAAATAGTATAATGTGATGTTACTTTTTAAAGGGAAAAAAATGATCTTATTGAGCATAACTATTAACGGGATTAAAATGATGGATTTACCCTTCTCCATATTATCGACTCGTAAAGTTCTCACAATAGTGAATAGCAATAATCTAAGAATATAAATACAACTAGGAAGTTAAATGATTATTAGTTCCAATGCTTGCAACAATATAGTTATTAGGAGTTAGGACTATTAAATGCAAAAGTGTTTACTAACAAACTTTTGTTTATGCAGTTTCTCTATCAATTTGATGTTCTCTCCTGACTTAATAAAAGCTTTTAGAGAATTCGGTACAATGTTATAAACTTACCCATACTACTCACTCAATGTGTAGTAACTCGAGAACCCCCTGATGTTGAAAGTTGATATTCTGAACTTATTATGTTCGCTACAGTACTCTATGGATCACAGTCAGAATGAACATACCTGATTTATTTCCACCTAACTTAGACAAGTTATCAATGTCTAATGAGGAAAAAAATGTTCACATCAGTTCTATCAAACACAAGGTAACAACGTCCTTTACCGTATCGAGGTTGTGAAAAGCGCTAGGCACTAGTCGGGCGGACACCCGCCGTCTAGCGCCTAGCCCGCATAGGTGGCTACCCAGATATAGAAGGTTCAAAAAAAATCCCAAAAAAAACTACTAAAAATTGCAGAAAAAATACATAAAATTCCAAAACATGCATAGTCGAGCAGGGGGACTAGGCAGGCGCCTAGGCGGACATTGGGCGGGCACCAGGCGCCACCTAGACCGTCTTTTAGAACAGTGCCATCATGTATTTGTTCCAATCCAAGGTTAACCAATTTCTCGAACCAATGATCTTAAACCTAACTAAATTCAAATATATTCTATCAAGTCTCGAGTATCTCTAGGGATCATTTAAAATAACAAATTTCAATATCTTATCTCATGGCTTCATCAAAGCCAAACTTCCACAAAAAACATGAAATTTCACTACAACTCCTACAAGAATTTCAATACAACCACGATAATGGTAAGGCCCGTTATGGACTTATGACACCATTAGATCTATGAACTGGTACCATGATACAGTTAATCACTGTCTTTCACTCAGCTAGCATATAATTATCCAGCCTTACTGCCACCAATTAAATGGTTCAGATTAGATATTTTACGTAATTGAGATGGAATAGCTTTGCTTTCAGAAAATCTGAAGAGATTAGGTTCTCTAAGAAAAAGAAAGATGCTCGAATTGAAACAACTAACGTTTATCATACTGTTACAATACCAGTGCTTCATGTGAAAAGTATGCTTTTGAAGTACTGCGTAGAGATAGTTCAATAGCTAAGAGTGGAAGCAAATATCATAACTTTGTGCCTGCCGATCTCTTGGAGAGAAAACTGTTGGGATTTATTGAAACTATTCTCTAGAAAGTGGTTCCACACCCATGTGGCAAACCCTAAGTGTGTATTTTAATATAAGATTATTCTCTTTTCGACTTGTACATATGGGGTATGGTAGCCCATGTGGTTGGTATGGTATGATGTTTTACTAAAGGGCAAGATTCAAATCCTAAGAAACATTTTGTGTCACTCATTTTCTTGAAAATTTTCTATAGAAGCTAGACCCCACAGGGGCTAGCGACTCGGTCGGGCATGGGCGAAAGGCACAAAGTGGCGCTTTGATGGCGCACTTTGCAATTTGCATCGAGCGCAGATGGCGATTTTATGCGCCATTGCGCCGTTCAGCATGGTTCAGCATGCAAGATTGCGTTTTTGCGTGTCATTGCGCCGTTCAGTGTGGTTCAGCTTCGTTCAGCGTAGAGTTCCGTGGGGCGTGCTGGGTTCCAAGTAACCGGTGCTCACAAGGAAGCTGCAGTTCCGCGCGACCTAGGTACACGAGGAAATTACAGTTCCGTGTGGCTTATGTACACGCATAAACTGTAGTTCCACGTGGCCTCTGTGCACGTATAAATTACAATTTCGTGCGGCTGCTTCAGCATGTTTCAGCATGACGTTTCATCTTCGTAATTGCCCACTTCGTGGGATTTGCCGTTGTAACCACACGCATTATGGGAAATTATTCCCTAAATTAACTGTCCATTATAGGTGGTTATGACTGCTAGGGGACTTGGCTCCCCTATATATTCTCTCAATTTTTGCCGTAGGCACAAGAGAAGAGAATATATGCTACAAAATGAGAAGAAGCATAAAGCCACTAAGTTTTATCGAAGTGTTGTTCGAGGTTATGTCCATGTGAAGTCTATTCCAAGGGTGACAAAGGAGCGTTCCAGAAGTTCAGTTCGTTGAACTTGCTGGTTCCTGGAAGTAGATCGACAAAAAGGATCGAATCTTGCTTTGAGCAACAGTGATCGTCATCACCCCAATAAGTTGTCTTCTTCAAACATCTTCATTTCTGATTTCGGGTTGTAGCAACTTGGTTGGGTAGTTGTTTCTAAGTTTCTATTTCAAGCAAAGTCAGTTTGTAATCTTTCGTTTTCTGCGTTGTTGTAAGCAAGAACTTGTCATTTGCATTTTATATACTTTTGTACGATTTTCTGCAACCGGCAATAACAATCTCAAAACAAGATCCGAACAATACAAAGAAAACCGTACAAGTTTTCTAGACATGAGCTTTCACAAACTTGAAAAGTTCGATGGAGAACATTACAACACATGGAAGAAGAAGATTACATTCTGACAGAATCAAAACCTGTAAATCTGGAAATTGATGATGTTTAAGTACTTACCAACATGATCACCACGCAACAAAAATGGAGGAGAGACAACAACCTCAGCAAGTTGTTAATTCTAAACTCCACGGATGACTCTATGGAGAATCATATAACAAGAAAGAGTTTGCAAGAGATGTCTGGGAGTCTCTTGAAAAATAATACAAGGATGACGAGAAGGTGTCCAAGATTCACCTTGTCAATAAGTTCTTGAAAATAGAATTTAAATATGAGAAGACTACGCTGCCACAAGTAAAGAAACTACTAAAGTTGCAACAAGGAGGGGGTTATGCCTCATGCAGATAAGTTCATGGTGGGAACTATCATCTCCAAGTTTCCTACTAGCTGGAATCAGTTTTCAACCGACATGTACCGCAAGAGGACGAAGATATTACTTGAAGACCTTCTAGGCTTCATTCGCATTAAGGACGAAGCTAGAAGTAAAATCAAAAGGGACTCATTGTCCAAGCAATTTGCTAAAACTAACATGATGCAGACTGGGGATTACAAGGGGAAGCAGAAGACTTCCTATAACAACAAATAAAAGAAGGACTCCAACCATCTGAGGGTGAAGTCAATTTCTTTCAAGCTCAAGCCTAGCAACGACGGGCTTGCTTTAACTGTGGCAAGAAAAACCAAGATGGCACTTTATTAAAGGCGTGATGTTTTATTAAAGGGCAAGGTTCAAATTCTCCAAGAAACATTTGATTTTGTCAAACATTTTCTTGAGAATTTTTCATAGAAGCTAGGCCTAGCGACTCGAACGAAGGTCGCAAAGTGGTGCTTTGATAGCGAACTTTGCACTTCGTACATATGCATCGGACGCGAGATGGCACTTTTATACGTCATTGCGCCGTTCTTCGCAGTTCTACATGTTCAACGTGGTTCAGCACGGGCTCAATATAGAGTTTCGGGGGACGTGACATTGGACATGTTGGGTTCTGCATGACTTATGCTCATGCAAAAAATTGCAACTCCACGTGGTTGCTTCAGTATGTTTCAGCGTGGCGTTTCAGCTTCGTAACTGTCCATGTCGTAGGAGTTACTGTTGTAATTGCACGCATTATGGAAAGTTATTCTCCGAATTAACTGCCTATTATGGGTGGTTATGACTGCTAGGGGACTTGACTCCCTTATATGGTCTCTCAATTTTTGCCTTGGACACAAAAAATAAAATATATGCTTCGAGATGAGAGTTAGCACCAACAGTAAGCCACAAAGTTTTGTCGAAATGATGTCTGAGGTTATGTCCATGTGATGTCTATTACGAGGGTGACAAAGGAGCGTTCCATAAGTTCAAATCGTTGAACTCCCGGGAGAAGATCGACAGAAAGGATCGAGTTTTGCTTTAAGCAAAGGTGATCGTTATTACCCACCAAGTTGTTTTCTTCAAGCATCTTCATTTCTGGTTGTAGCAACTTGGTTGCGTAGTTATTTCTAAGTTTCTATTTCCAGCAAAGTCAGTTTGTAATCTTTTATTTTCTGCGTAGTTTTAAGCAAGAAGTAATAATTTGCATTTTACATACTTTTGTACGATTTTCTGTAACCGGCAATAACAAAAAAACTACATTGAGATCATTGGGATGGTTCGTATATGTGGTTTCGAATCGGTCTGTGCCGCTACGTCTCTAACCTCGAATTCCGATCCAAAACCTCGAGTTGCAAAAGCAACAACAGAATCGAAAAAAGCAGGCTTCGCATCCATGATGCATACAGATCTAAACCAATTCCAGTTCATAATTTCCAATCATTCAGTTATTTTACGTGACCAACGACGACCAGACTCCTACATGGATCTACTTGCTACAGAAGAAGCAACAGCATTCAATACACCATCATCATCGATTCAGACTTACATTAACACATCATTGACCAAAATATATAGAGAGAGCGAAAAAATAAAATAAAATAAGAGGGGAAGAGATTGATGATAGAAATAATAACCTCCGCTAGGGAAGGGGTTTTCTGCTGATCGGATTCAGCCATGGCTAGCTGGTGCTCGTAGCTTCCAACAACGATGGCGGCGGCTCTATTCCACTGAGAAGAGGAAGAAAAAGAAAAGGGAGATTGGGTGGTTGGGATCTCATCCCACAGTTAACAGGCCCAGTTTCTGGATGGTTCAGTAAAGCCTGGCCCAATAAACCTATGGTCCATGGAACTAGTTGTTTGGCAGCCTAGTGTTTGGTTTCATCTAAACAATGTTATGTTACAAGTAGGACTGATGCTAGAACAATATCCGTGTTCGTATCTGATTTTTTTTTATAATATTCGAGTTCAATCCGATATCCGAACGAATATTTATTTTACACTTCGTATTCATACCCATCTAATTTAGCGGATATCAGAAAATATTCGATCAGCTAAAAAATTTCGAATGTTATAATTCGAATATCCAAAATTTTGAAAATTTAGTTATTATTCGAATATCCGAAAACCAAATTCAATTGCTCTATTTTAGCCAGTTCGCCTTCCGTTGAAAATTTCAAGAATGTTCAATTGACCAGCAGTAATGCTGAGTTGTGGGGCTGCCCACATGCACTTGGGTGCTTGGTTAAGGTCCAATAAGGACTTGGTTTAGGTCCCTAAACACTTGAGTATGTGAGGGTCAAGTTCGAGCCCGAATGGACTTGATTTGAGCAAATTTATCTAGCATAATCTAATCATTAGTCCTATCCTATGTAGGCTGAAATTGAACTAACTAAAACGCACTTAAACTAGTCCAAACTACGTGGTACACCATGTTTCATATAAGAATATCAAACATATATATATAAGATATATATATATATATATATATATATATATATATATATATATATATATATATATATATATATATATTTAGTCCTATCCTATGTAGGCTGAAATTGAACTAACTAAAACGCACTTAAACTAGTCCAAACTACGTGGTACACCATGTTTCATATAAGAATATCAAACATATATATAAAAATATATATATATATATATATTTATATATATATATATATATATATAAATATATATATATATATATATTTATATATATATATATATATATATATATATATATATATAGGAGCCTTCTGGTGCGGGACTTTAGTTTACGGGAAAGTACGGGATCACATTCATACTGTTAGTGTGCACTCAAAACTCACAGTATGTACGCTCCTCTTCTTCCCACTCGAATTTGCTCCTTTATATTATGTAATATATATACATGCATATTATAAGAACCATCGTTATCATCATCTTCCTTGAGTAAAACTCTTATTCCCTCTCGTCTCTCTCCGCCACCTATATATCTCCCCCGTGTTCTTCGTATATAAGTCATACAAAACCATGAAAACCCCTGGCCGCGAGCTGTGCAAACTTGGCGTACCGCTTGTATGCCAGGACCTTGCCCAACCCGAGGCCACGAGCCATCGTGTCACCCTCAGATTCTGTGTTATGTATTTTCGTATGCATGTACATATTTTGGGTCCATATTTTATTAGTCATGGTTAGCTAGTCATGATTTTATTTTTAGCATGTTGCATTGGCATAGTTATTTTGGCATTTCATTGGTTATGGCTTAGCTTGGTTCGGTTTAGCTTGGTTTGGTTTGCTTTTGGGTTCATCATGAACCAAAAGAAAACCCATACCTACCACCACCATCATCATTTAAAATCCAACCCCCTTTCTCTCTCATCTTTACTTTCATTTATTTCTTCATCTTCTTCCTCTTAACTTCTCCACCTACCAAGAGAAGCTTAGGCAAGTGCAACTTGCTTCATGGAGAAACTTCATTTTTTTTGTTCTATTGTCTTCCTCGCGAGATTCTAAGATACTTTAGAACTTGGCATTTACCATTTTGATGGATATTTTCTTGTAGATCTAAGTTTATATTATTTTCGATTTTTTTTGTTTTGATCTATTAAACTTTATTATTTTCATGTTTTGATTGTTCCATGTTGTAAAGAATTCGATTTTACCCAAAATAGACCTTTGAAAAGTTGAATTTCGACTTGTTTTGAGGAAGTTATGGCCAAAAGCATTTTTGACCATTTCTATGTTCATCTGTGATGATTTTGGCAGGGACGATGAATAGTACCGCATAGTGTCCAGCCGCATAAGGGTGCTGCATAGTACCGCATAGGGCCCAGCCGCATAAGGGTGCTGCATAGTATCGTATAGTGTCCAGCCGCATAAGGGTGTTGCATAGTGCCGCATAGTGCCCAGCCGCATAAGGGTGCTGCATAGTGCCGCATAGTGTCCAGCCGCATAAGAGTGCTGCATAGTACCGCATAGTGCCCAACCGCATAAGGGTGCTACATAGTGCCGCATAGTGCCCAGCCGCATAAGGGTGCTGCATAGTGCCGCATAGTACCCAGCCGCATAAGGGTGCTGCATAGTACCGCATAGTGTCCAGCCGCATAAGGGTGCTGCATAGTATCCAGCCGCATAAGGGTGCTGCATAGTGCCGCATAGTGTCCAGTCGCATAAGGGTGCTGCATAGTGCCACATAATGTTGCATATGGAAGTGCCGCATAGTGCCGTATAGTGTATATTTTGGCTATTTTTGGCTATTTTAAGTCCTATTTGGCTGAATTGTGGCCAGAATTTCTCCTAACTTCCAACATGAAGGTTGTAGATCTTTTTCTTGGCTTCAAGAATATGTTATTAGTTATTTTATGCAAGTTTTTCTCATTCATGATAATGTAAGAATAGAACACGATAGTGGCCCGCTGTGGCGCACTCTTGACAAGTAAACTGACATATATATCTCGACATGCTGTTACGACAGCTAGCCTGACATGACAAGTAGGAACGACCTGGACACCGTGGACGATTGTGTTTGTATAAATAAACCAATACTGTCTTGCATCATGTCTAGGATAGGGATCCCTGAGTACCACGGTCAGGGATACCTACTACAATTGACTAAGGCTAATAAACTAGAATAATTCAGTAGACATGAAGAGATTTCTAGCTACAGGTAATTCTGTTATCTAGGCGCATTAAGTGGTCTTGTAGCCTACCGACGAGTAGGGCACATTTCCAACACACAGTCATGTGTTGCATTCTTCATAAACGGACATTCGACCTGGATAACCGGATGGTCTGCAGGGCTTGTGGCTGTTGGGACAATCTCATTGCATCTTGCTAGTAACTAGGCCTATGATAACCCTAGTTAGTTAAAAGTATCAAGCCGTACTCTTGATTGGCCGTGATTGATTGGATAGAGTTTATTCCAGCTTAGTCTTATCTTGATTCTGTGCAAGATTATGACATGACATGATTATTGATGCTTGTCTTAACAATAACGATCGGGGGTCCAGTTCTGTTCAGGCGAAGGGTTACAACCCCGGTCCTTATTTGGTTTAAGGGTTGTAATCTGGCTCCCGGAGCAGTTCTGTGTCCTCTCTTCGTTATTGTCTTATTGCAACCCTATGCCATGTTCGTCATGTTTTACCTTACCTTAATACCATGATTAATTATGCTGGCCTTAGCAATAAAGATCAGGGGTCTAGTTCTGTTCAGACGAAGGGTTACAACCCCGGTCCTTATTTGGTTTAAGGATTGTAACCTGGCTCCCGGAGTAGTTCTGTGTCCTCTCTTCGTTTATTGTCTTCACTGTACCAATAGTATTTGAGACGGATCTCTATTCAGGTGAATGGTTATAACCCCGGTCCTTGTTTGGTTTAAGGGTTGTGACCTGGCTACTTGAATGGTTTCCTCGTACTCAGTTTACTGTTGTTATCTCTATTATTATCAGTTCTTTACTTATTATCTTTAATATTCTATTGTGATATGCTGGTTTTAGTTTCTAAGTGAAGCCTCCTTTGTGGTACTTGCTCTTTCTGGGGTCTAACCCAGCTGGTTTTGTATGGCCAGATATCGGAGCAGCTCCAGAGGATCTACCTACATTCCAGCCAGATGGTGACCACCAGGCGTAACCCTGGCAACGAGTGGATTTCTTTTTGTCCTCCCACTTTATCATAAAAATTATTCTTTTAAGGCGTTTAGCCGGCGAGCACGTGTTAGCTCGTATTGCACCTTTATTTACTGTTTGCCTACGGGCTGTAACATAATTGACAGATCCTAGGGTTGATCATGTATGACTGAACGCTTGCTAGTCTTGATATTTTGTACGACTAGCTTCATGATCATCCAATATGTAATGTATGGGACGCCTTGCTATTATATATTTTGTGCTCTGACATCTTGTAACTATTATTGCTTGCTTGAGATTGAGACAATAGGCTTGTTCATGACCATAGGAGACTGTTGGCTTGTAGTTAAACCCTCATGTATCTAGACAGCCGTGACCGTATAGCGAGGTGGATTGCACTTCAATATACGTAGCTGGCTATGTACGCCCCCGCTCTCCAGTATTATGGTTCTGGGGCGTTACATGGTTTTAGTGGTGGCTCATGCAGGTCTTGTAAATCAAGATATGTGAGGGTTTACCGAATAGATATCTCAATCAGTACTCGCCCTTGATCTCTGCTCATATTTTCAAATCCCTGAGAATCTTGACTTGATCACATGTTTGTATCGTTGATCTGTCCTGGTCCTTCCTTATTGTTCCCTATGTCGTCTTCTTCAGCGGCATTGTTCCTGGACCTACCGATCAGCAAGGCGGAGCACCTCCTGCGGACCAGCAGCAACCTGGTGATCAAGCCCAACATTCAGGAGTAGCCTCCAGAGTCATGCCTACCGAAGGGAAACCACCAGTTCAGCCCGTCCAGCCTGCGGAGCCTGATGATGGCACTTTGGTGGGTCTCATCAGGTCCCTATTAGCTTTCGAGGATCGTCGCGGAGATGCCTTGCACCAGGCGGTGGAAGATGCTTTGACCAGAGGAGGTCATCAGGGTAATAGCGTGGCCAACAGCTTCAAGCGCTTGAACCCTCCCTTCTTCGAAGGCAGTGAAGATACGATCGCTGCAGATGCTTGGCTTCAGGACACAGAGGTGATTCTAGAAGCAGCCAGGACTCCAGAGAACGAGAAGGTGGTCGTAGTGCGCCTGCAGTTATTGGATCTTGTCCGCAGCTGGTGGGCGGCGCAGGCCGTTGGATTAGTGGCCCCTATTGCTTGGACAGTATTCAGGAAAAGATTCCAGACCAAGTACTTCGATGCTGTAGCTCGGTATGATCTACAGACGAGGTTCACCAATCTGAAGTAGATGGGCAGGACGGTCGATGGATATGCGACCGAGTTTTTCAGGCTTAGTCGGTTTGCTCCCACCTTGGTGGGGACCGAGTTCGATAGAGTCCAGCGGTTCCAGCAGGAGCTCCACCTAGAGATTTTATTGGCGGTGGAGCAGTTTGAGCATCAGACTTTTGATGCAGTATTGAGAGCAGCCCGGAGGCATGAATATACCTCCCAGAAGATCCTGGATAGGACCGGAGGTCGGAAATGATCTCACGGCCAGATGAATCAGTCATCAGCACCAGCCCCGGCAGCCAGGGCTTTGACCATTGGAGCTCCGAGGCGGGCAACCTCAGTGACGTCATTTCAGCATTCAACCCCGACGCACCCTCAGCAGCAAAAGCCAATGTTGTAAAAATCGCTAGGCGGAGTCGGTGCGCCGGAGGGCCGACTAGCGCCTAGGGCGCCTAGGTGCCAATTTTTTTTAATATGTATATATATATATGTTAGGGGGGAGAGAGACAGCAGAAGCAGCAGCAGATGTAGCACTCCCCTCTCCCCTCCGCTCCCCTCCGCTCCTCCTCCTCCCCTCCCCTCTCCTCCTACCACCTCCCCTCTCCTCTCCTCCTCCTCCTCTCCTCCTCCGCTCCCCTCTCCTCCTCCCCTTCCACCACCACCGCCACCACCACCATCGCCACCACCAACAGAAGCAGCAGCAGCAGCTACCACCACCACCACCACCAGTAGCCGCCGCCGCTACCACCGGCGACGGCGGCGGCGGCGACGACGGCGGCAGGTAAGTATGTAATTTTGTTTCCATTTTTTTTAAATTTTTAAAAAAAATTGGCCGCCTAAGGGCCGTCTTGGGGCCGCCTAGACCGAAACCGCCTAGGACCGCCGCCTAGGGGGTTTTCGGTACGGCGGGTGGCCGCCTAGCGCCTAGGCGCCGCCTAGGCGGCCGCCTAGGCTAATTTTTAGAACACTGGCAGAAGCAGAAGAAGTCTTCCGCAGTGGGATGTTCACACTGCGGCAAGCCAGGACACGTGGTATCAGAGTGTCGCAGAGCACAGGGTTTGTGCTTGGTTTGTGGTGCCCCGGACCACAGGGTGGGAACTGCCTGAACAGGGGGAGTTCATCAGCTTTCTCTAGTCCTTCAGTTAGAGGACCAGCACCAGTCCAGCAGCAGCAGCTACAGTACCCGTTCTCGAGGCCATTGTCGACGCAGGCCCAGGCATTCCAGCAGCAGAGACCGCAGCAGTATGCCCAAGCCCAAGCCCTGATCCAGAGCAGACAGAGGAATTTTCAGCAAAGGGGACCCACACCTAGAGGACATGGTCAAGTGCTGGCCTTGACCATGGGAGAAGAAGGATTAGCACCAGGAGAGGTAGTGGCAGGTACTATTCTCGTCAACACCTTTCCAGCTTCAGTATTATTTGATTCTGGTGCCTCGCATTCATTTATGTCTGCACGATTCGCGATACGGGTAGGACTGGAGCCCGAGTCATTATCAGTAGGTCTCAATATACTTACTGGTAACGGACTTGTGGGAGTAAATAGAGTATTTTTCTCGTGTCGGATCGTAGTTAGCGGTAGAGAATTCCTCGCTAGATTGATAGAGTTCCCGATGGCTGATTATGATGTAGTCTTAGGGATGGATTGGTTGAGGGACCAGTATGCTAGGATAGACTGCTATATCGGCAGGGTTATTTTTAGCATTCCAGACGAGTCAGAGTTTTCCTTCTCCCGAGGCGAAGTTGAACCTTCTCCTCCAGTGTTACGGATGGCAGTAGCAGTAATGCAGTTACCTCGGATAGTCGAAGAGTTTCCAGATGTTTTTCTAAAAGAGCTTCCAAGGATGCCGCCAGAGCGAGAGATCGAGTTTACCATCGACTTGATTCCCGGGACAGTCCCAGTGTCAGAGAGAGTCTACAGGATGGCGCCGTCAGAGCTAGAGATATTTTACAAGATGATTGAAGAACTCAGAACCAAGGGATTCATTTGTACAAGTGGATTGTCTTGGGGAGCCCCGATGCTTTTTATGAAAAAGAAGGATGGTACGTCCAGATTATGTGTAGATTATCGTACCTTGAACTCAGTGACAATCAAGAACGGATATCCTCTCCCGAGGATAGATGACTTGTTTGATCAACTCAAGGGGACAACAGTATTCTCAAAGATCGACTTGCGGTTAGGATACCATCAGATCAGAGTCAGAGAGCAGGACATCCCGAAGACAGCGTTCAGATCGAGGTATGGGTATTGGAAGTTCCTTGTAATACCATTTGGAGCAACCAATACGCCGGTAGTATTCATGGACCTCATGAATCGTATCTTTATGCCTTATTTGGATCAGTTCGTGATTGTGTTCCTAGTCGACATCCTAGTCTACAGCAAGAGTAAGGCGGAGCATGAGCAGCATCTCCGTATGGTTCTTCAGATTATCAGAGAGCACCAGTTGTATGCCAACTTCAGTAAATGCGAGTTCTGGCTCGATCACATTTTGTACTTGGGTCATATCATCACCAGAGGAGGAGTAGAAGTGGATCCCCAGAAGATCGTGGCCATTGAAACATGGCCGGTACCTAGCACAGTGGCAGAAATTCGTAGTTTTCTTGGCTTGGCCGGTTACTACCGGCGATTTGTTTCAGACTTTGCTCGAATTTTAGCGCCATTGACCCAGCTGACCCACAAGGATGTGCAGTTTGCTTGGACAGCAGAGTGTCAGGATTCTTTTGAGAGGTTGAAGCGAGGCTTGATGACGGCTCTTATTCTCACGCTTCCAGATGGAACCGGAGGATTCTCAGTGTATTGTGATGCTTCGGACAGAGGTTTAGGATGTGTTCTGATGCAGCATGGGAAGGTAATAGCTTATGCGTCACGACAACTTCGTGATCATGAGAGGAATTACCCAACCCATGACTTGGAGCTGGCGGCAGAAGTGTTTGCACTTAGGCTTTGGAGGCACTACTTGTATGGAGATAGAGTAGAGATTTTCACCGACCACAAGAGTCTGAAGTATGTGTTCACCCAGAAGGATCTCAACATACATCAGAGGAGATGGCTATAGCTGCTTGTGGATTATGACATCAACTTGCAGTATCATCCTGGAAAGGCCAACGTTGTTGCGGATGCATTGAGCAGGAGAGCCAGAGTTTATTTCCTAACAGTGCAACTGGAGCTGTTAGCCGATCTTCAGAAGATGGGTATAGAAGTTGTCCTCCCTTCCAATGTGGCATTGATGGCCAGCATACAGGTTCAGTCCAGCATAGTCGAGAGGATCCGGATGGCGCAGTCAGCAGATTCTAAGCTTCAGCGACTCAGAGCAGAGTGTGAGGCAGGACGAAGACCAGAGTTATGTATCCATGAAGACGGTACACTTCGACATGTTACGCATCTTTGTGTACCCAGTGGAGATATCAGACATGAGATCATGGCAGAGGCCCACAGTTCGCAGTATTCCATTCATCCAGGTGGCATAAAGATGTACCGTGATATTCGTCAGCACTTTTGGTGGAATGGCATGAAGAGGGAGATAGCCCGGTTTGTATCTCATTGTTTAGTCTGTCAACAAGTGAAGGCTGAACATCAGAGACCAGCTGGACTACTTCAACCATTGCCAATTCCAGAGTGAAAATGGAAGCATATAACCATGGATTTTGTGAGTGGATTGCCTAGATCCCCGGTTGGCAGAGACGCTATTTGGGTTGTCATAGACATGCTCACGAAGGTGGCTCACTTTCTCCCGTTCAGAGTTGGTCAGTCGACGGCACACCTAGCGGAGATGTATCTCCGACAGATTGTCAGATTGTACGGTATACCAGTCAGTATCACCTCGGACTGAGATTCCAGATTTACGTCACACTTTTGGCATAGCCTGCAAGAGAGTTTGGGGACTCGCCTCCAGTTCAGCTCAGCATATCACCCACAGACAGATGGTCAGTCAGAGCATACCATACAAACCTTGGAAGACATGTTGAGATCTTGTACACTCGACTTCGATGGTTCGTGGGAAGATCACCTGCACCTGGTAGAGTTCTCGTACAACAACAGTTTCCAAGCTAGTATCCAGATGGCACCGTTCGAGGCACTGTATGGTAAGAAGTGCCGATCGTCGCTAATATGGGACGATGTCGGGGAGAGACAGATGCTCGGTCCAGAAATGATTGCTCAGACCGTTGAGGTGGTCAGGAGAGTCAGAAATCATCTTCGAGTTGCCCAAGATTGCCAGCGTCATTGGGCCGATTCTCATCGGCGCCCTTTTGAGTTTTCTGTCGGCGACCATGTATTCCTGAGGATTTTGCCTAACCGTGGCGTCATTCATTTCGACGTGCGAGGAAAGCTTAGTCCTAGGTATATAGGGCCATTTGACATTCTGGAGCGAGTAGAAGATGTATCCTATCGTCTCTCTCTTCTACCATCGCTACGTGAGGTACATGACGTATTCCATGTATCCCAACTACGATGGTATATCCCGGACCCGAGCCACATCCTGGATCATTCACAATTGATTGTTGGTACCAACCTTTCGTATGAGGAGAAGCCAGTGTCTATATTGGACCGAAGAGAGAAGACACTCAAGAACAAGACTATCAAGTTAGTCCGAGTTGCTTGGGGTCATCACTCTTTGGATGAGTCAACGTGGGAGCGTGAGGATGATATCCGATCGCGATGTCCTGACCTGTTTGACTCGTAAGGTATAATATCTTTCTTATGCCTTACACTTCGAATCCTTGCTTGCATATTTGATTGTTTGCTTAGTTGTAGATTGCATCTGATAGTGTAACTTGTCCCGACACCTCTAGCCTCTTCAATTAAATTTCGAGGACAGAATTCTGTTAAGGTGGGTAGAGTTGTCACCCTCGAATTCCGTGTTACGTATTTTCGTATGCGTGTACATATTTTGGGTCCGTATTTTATTGGTCATGGTTAGCTAGTCATGATTTTATTTTTAGCATGTTGCATTGGCATGGTTATTTTGGCATTTCATTGGTTATGGCTTAGCTTGGTTCGGTTTAGCTTGGTTTGGTTTGCTTTTGGGTTCATCATGAACCAAAAGAAAACCCCCACCTACTACCACCATCATCATTTAAAACCCAACCCCCTTTCTCTCTCATCTTTACTTTCATTTATTTCTTCATCTTCTTCCTCTTAACTTCTCCACCTACCAAGAGAAGCTTAGGCAAGTGCAACTTCATTCATGGAGAAACTCTATTTTTGTTGTTCTATTGTCTTCCTCGCGAGATTCTAAGATACTTTAGAACTTGGCATTTTCTATTTTGATGGATATTTTCTTGTAGATATAAGTTTATATTATTTTTGATTTTTTGGGGTTTTGATCTATTAAACTTTATTATTTTTATGTTTTGATTGTTCCATGTTGTAGAAAATTCGATTTTATCCAAAATAGACCTTTGAAAAGTTAGATTTCGACTTGTTTTGAGGAAGTTATGGCCAAAAGTATTTTTGGTCATTTCTATGTTCATCTGTGCTGATTTTGGCAGGGACGATGAATAGTGCCGCATAGTGTCCAGCCGCATAAGGGTGCTGCATAGTACCGTATAGTGCCCAGCCGCATAAGGATGCTGCATAGTGCCGCATAGTGTCCAGTAGCATAAGGGTGTTGCATAGTGCCGTATAGTGCCCAGCCGCATAAGGGTGCTGCATAGTGCCGCATAGTGCCCAGCCGCATAAGGGTGCTGCATAGTGCCGTATAGTGTCCAGCCGCATAAGGGTGCTGCAAAGTGCCGCATAGTGCCCAGCCGCATAAGGGTGCTGCATATTGTCGCATAGTGTCCAGCCGTATAAGAGTGCTGCAAAGTGCCGCATAGTGCTGCATATGGGAGTGCCTCATAGTGCTGCATAGTATCGCATAGTGCCTATTTTGGCTATTTTTTGCTATTTTAAGTCCTATTTGGCTGAATTGTGGCCAGAATTTCTCCTAACTCCCAACATGAAAGTTGTAGATATTTTCCTTGGCTTCCAGAATATGTTATTAGTTATTTTATGCAAGTTTTTATCATTCATGATAATGTAAGAATAGAACACGATAGTGGTCCGCTGTGGCGCACTCGTGACAAGTAAACTGACATGATATATCTCGACATGCTGTTACGACAGCTAGCCTGACATGACAAGTAGGAACGACCTGGACACCGTGGACGATTATGTTTGTATAAATAAACCAATACTGTCTTGCATCATGTCTAGGATATGGATCCCTGAGTACCACGGTCAGGGATACCTACTACAATTGACTAAGGCTAATAAACTAGAATAATTCAGTAGACATGAAGATATTTCCATCTACAGGCAATCCCATTATCTAGACACATTAAGTGGACTTGTAGCCTACCGACGAGTAGGGCACATTTCCAGCACACAGTCACGTGTTGCATTCTTCATAAACGGACATTCGACCTGGATAACCGGATGGTCTGCAGGGCTTGTGGCTGTTGGGACAATCTCATTGCATCTTGCTAGTAACTAGGTCTGTGATAACCCTAGTTAGTTAAAAGTATCAAGTCGTACTCTTGATTGGCCGTGATTGATTGGATAGAGTTTATTCCAGCTTAGTCTTATCCTGATCATGTGCAAGATTGTGACATGACATGATTATTGATGCTTGTCTTAACAATAACGATCGAAAGTCCAGTTCTATTCAGGCAAAAGGTTACAACCCCGGTCCTTGTTTGGTTTAAGGGTTGTAACCTGGCACCCGGAGCAGTTCTGTGTCCTCTCTTCGTTATTGTCTTATTGCAACCCCATGCCATGTTCGTCATGTTTTACCTTACCTTAATACCATAATTAATTATGCTGGCCTTAACAATAAAGATCAGGGGTCCAGTTCTGTTCAGGCGAAGGGTTACAACCCCGGTCCTTGTTTGGTTTAAGGGTTGTAACCTGGCTCCTGGAGCAGTTCTGTGTCCTCTCTTCATTTATTATCTTCACTGTACCAATAGTATTTGAGACGGGTCTCTATTCAGGGAAAGGATTACAACCCCGGTCCTTGTTTGGTTTAAGGGTTGTGACCTGCTACTTGAATGGTTTTTTCGTACTCAGTTTACTGTTGTTATCTCTATTATTATCAGTTCTTTACTTATTATCTTTAATATTCTATTATGATATGCTGGTTTTAGTTTCTAAATGAAGCCTCCTTTGTGGCACTTGCTCTTTCTGGGGTCTGATCCAGCTGGTTTTGTATGGCCAGATATCGGAGCAGCTCCAGAGGATCTACCTACCTTCCAGCCAGATGGTGACCACCAGGCGTAACCCTGGCAACGAGTGGATTTCTTTTTGTCCTCTCACTTTATTATAAAAATTATTCTTTTGAGGCGTTTAGCCGACGAGCACGTGTTAGCTCATATTGCACCTTTATTTACTGTCTGCCTACGGGCTGTAACATGATTGACAGATCCTAGGGTTGATCATGTATGACTGAACTCTTGCTAGTCTTGACATTTTGTACGACTAGCTTCATGATCATCCAATATGTAATGTATGGGACACCTTGCTATTATATATTTTATGCTATGACATCTTGTAACTATTATTGCTTGCTTGAGATTGAGACAATAGGCTTGTTTATGACCATAGAAGACTGTTGGCTTGTAGTTAAACCCTCATGTATCTAGACAGCCGTGACCGTATAGCGAGGTGGGTTGCACTTTAATATACGTAGCTGGCTATGTACGCCCCCGCTCTCCAGTATTCTGGTTCTGGGGCATTACACGTCGGCTGCCTCCACATACCATAGCCAACCCCGACCCATTCCCGTGGTTGCGAGCCATCGGCACTTGACGCCGTGACTTCCTCAACAACCCTTAGCCGACCTTGACTTCCGCCACACCCGACCCAATCCATCTAGCAGACCCATGGCCTTCACGCCGTCCCCGTGTCTCGGAGCCAAAGCAACAACCCGTACGACTAAGTTTTCTGCTTCACTTGTTGCTCTTTCGAGAAAAAATAATAAATAAGAACTAAAGAAGAAGTTAAGAAAATAGAAAAGGAGAAGCACGCATGCAGGTTCGAGTGAGAAGAAGAGATCTAGTACATACCATAAATTTTGAGTGCATACTAGCAATATGAATGTGATCCCGTACTTTTTCGTAAACTAAAGTCCCGCACCATAACACTGGTGCGGGACTTTAGTTTACGGAAAAGTACGGGATCACATTCATACTGTTAGTGTGCACTCAAAACTCACAGTATGTACGCTCCTCTTCTTCCCACTCGAATCTGCTCCTTTATATTATGTAATATATATACATGCATATTATAAGAACCATAGTTATCATCATCTTCCTTTAGTAAAACTCTTATTCCCTCTCGTCTCTCTTCGCCACCTATATATCCCCCCCGTGTTCTTCGTATATAAGTCATACAAGACCATGCAAACCCCTGGTCACGAGCTGTCCAAACTTGGCGTACCGCTTGTATGCCAGGACCTTGCCCAACCCAAGGCCACGAGCCATCGGCGATTGACACCGCGACTGCCTCCACATACCATAGCCAACACCGACCTATTCCCGTGGTTGCGAGCCATCGGCACTTGACGCCGTGACTTCCTCCACAACCCTTAGCCGACCTTGACTTCCGCCACACCCGACCCAATCCATCTAGCAGACCCATGGCCTTCACGCCGTCTTCGTGTCTCGGAGCCACAACAACAACCCGTACGACTAAGTTTCCTGCTTCACTTGTTGCTCTTTCGAGAAAAAATAATAAATAAGAACTAAAGAAGAAGTTTAGAAAATAGAAAAGGAGAAGCACGCATGCAGGTTCGAGTGAGAAGAAGAGATCTAGTACATACCGTAAATTTTGAGTGCATACTAGCAATATATATGTGATCCCGTACTTTCCCGTAAACTAAAGTCCCGCACCAGAAGGCTCCTGTATAAATGATCAATTGACCAACATATATATATATATATATATATATATAAAATAGCAGGCATGTTCTCCCCTCCCCCCCTTTCTCTCCGTCGGCATGGAGCTCCCATCGGCGGTTATAGCCGTCGTCTGCTCTCCCCGTCCCCTCCATGTCGCGCCCCCCTCCGTCGTTTCCACCGTTGTGGCTTGTAGCCGCGGCGGCCACACAGGGATGCCAGATCTCAGCGTCGCCCCGCGCTCACCGGCGTCCGTCGAGGCGCGCTCGGGATTGTCCCCGACCTCCTCCCCCCCCCACCCGGCCTCGAGTCGGCCCGCCGCCCGAGCTCCCCCACCCTCTCCCCCCTCTCCCTCCGGCTCAACGCCCAGGATGGACCGGTGATCAACTTAGGCTGATTGAGCGCAGCCGCGAGGCCACGGCCGCCGCTCCTGCTGCCCTTTTCCTTCCCCGCCCCGGCTGCAGTTCCGCCGCCAGCGCAGGCTACGGATCCGACGGCCTCCGTCCGGAGGGACTGCCCCCCCTCCTTTCCTCTGCCCCCTCCTCGGGGCTCGCAGCGCCCTCTTACCCCCTTCCGCCCTCGGGAGCTGGGGAGCTTGTGGCCCCATTGGACGCTGGTCTGCCCGAGGCACCAGTTGTCCCCTGCCCCTCCTCGGGACCAGTGCGAGCCTTTGGCGCAATCCGCCTCCCTTCCTCGGACGCTGGGGAGCTCGTGACTCCTTTGGGAGCAGGGCTGTTCGTGGCTCCAGCTGTCCCCTGCCCCCCCCTCGGGGCCTGTGCGCATCTTTGGCGCAATCCAGAATTTCGTGCGCTGTCCAGAGGGTCCTTCTGATGGAGTTTCTCCTGTGCGCACTCCAGGCATTGGCGCTCTTCCTATTGCGGGCCCCCTACCTTGCGCTCATCCGACCAAGGTCTCCCTCGTGCGCAGTCTGAGTGCCCCCCCTCGCGTCCGTTTGGCGCAGCCCGTCGCGGCCTCCTCCCCCAACCTGGCGCCTGCTGGCCTTTCTCCCCCTCGCCTGTCGGCGCCATCCGGGGTCTCCCCTCCCCCCCGCTCTTCAGCGCCCCTTGGTGCTTCCCCTCCTTGCCTCTTGGCACCCCCCGGGGTTCCTCCCCCCAGCCCTTTGGCGCATCCCGGGTCTCCGTATTCCGGGGCTCCCTTCGTGTTTACGCTGTCTGGCACTATCCCTTTGGCGCAGCCCTCTGCCTCGTCCCTCCTCGGTTTCGCGGCCGGCGCCTCCTACGCCGAGGCCCTTAGGCCGGATCGGAGGCCCCGCTCTCCTTCAGCTTCGGAAGTAATTCTCCTTCCGGACCTTAATTTTCTGTCTCCTTCCGATGGCGCTTCCATCCGGGTTCCCTTCGCCTCGTCTGAGATCCACTCCCTATCCTCCTCCTTTTCCAAGTCGTTCATTCTCAAATTCGGCTCCGGATGTCCGAAGATCCCTATTGTCTCGGCATCGGTCGCAGGGTGGGGCCTCTCCGCTGACTTCTGAGTAGCTCCCTTCGACCCCAAACATATGCTCCTCCACCTCTCTTCTGACTCGGACTTCGCGATTGTGCGAGCTAAAGGCACTGTCAGAATGGGCACGCAGATCGCTAAAGTGGTCAAATGGTCTCCCGAATTCAACCCAAAATTCGACTCAACTATCATCTCTACCTGGATCACCCTCCCCAACCTCCCCCTAGTCTGCTTTCCCGCAGCCGCCCTCAAACGTATCGCCAGCTCCTTCGGGACCCTGGTTGCCATTGCGGAAGAAACTCGCAACCTCTCCAAGTGCAACTACGGGAAGATCTACGTGGAGCTAGACCTTTCTAACGACCCACCCAAACTCATAGAGATCGAGCTCGGAGACACATCCCACAGTCATGAGCTGATTTACGACAACAACATTATCTTCTGTAAACACTGTCAGATGAGTGGCCATCTTATGCAGCACTGCTTCCGCGCTCACCCCGAACTAAGAAGAAAATCCCGCGCACACCACTGCTCAAAATTACCCCGCCACCACTACCCTCAAATCGAATCCCGTTCCCCTCCATCAGAGCGATGGTCAGACTCCCCCTCACCCCCCGACGACCGCCACTACCAGTCGGGCTATCGTCCCTTTCAATCCCTCCTCCCTCGCACTCCACAATTCGTTCGAACTCCTCTCAGGCACCCCCTCCGATGAAGCTACCAGAGAGCTCTGCATCCCTCCATCACCAACGGTCAACAAGATTCTCCCAAGATCAGCGAGCACCCAAACACCAACCACACCCAAACCACCCAAACTCAACCTGAGATCACCTCACCTCCCTCCCTCGAGGTCTCCCACCCAACCCAACATCCGGATAACCGCTCACTACAACCGGGAAAGGTCCCGTCGGCTAGCAGCTCAGAGCAGTTCGAGGCAATTCGGACAGACCCAGAACCTCCTACTCCCACTGAGGCCGCTCAGACCTCTCACACCCACATCTTAACTGGCAGATTCTGGCAGGCCAAGGAAGCAGGGTTTCTAGATCGCGACAACCCCTTCTGTGCTCTGGAAGATCAGGACCACGACTCACTCACCGATGCGGTCGCTGAAGAGAGCAGCGATCAAGATCGGCCAACCAACGAGTCAGGTAGTAACGGACCCACTACCGCCCCAACCAAGAAAAATTCATCAAAGAAGAATAAAAACAAACAAAAGCAGATGACGGCTAGGACTACCAGGTCCGCCTCGAAGCTCAACCATCCACTCACTTCTTCTCCATCTGATGCTTAACATCATCTCCTGGAATGTCAGAGGGCTCAGGAACAAATCGACCATGAACAGAATTATCAGCCTCAAGAAGATTCACCGTATAGACCTTCTAATCATTATCGAACCAAAAATTCCGTAAAAAAGACTTAAAGCCACTCAACTAAAGTTAGGCTTCCCGCACGCCATCGCGGGCGGCAAAGACATCTGGATTTTTCTTGCTCAAGACTTCCAATTTGGCACCATCCATGATTCCCCCCAAGCTCTTACTTGCTGGGTTGAACACCCGGCTCTCAAGTCCCGTTCCGTCATCTCCGTCGTACATGGCAGTTGCGACATCCCCATGCGCAGACAGCTCTGGGCAGACCTCTCGAGGATTCTTCCGCTGGGACTGCCGTGGCTTTGCATCGGAGATTTCAACACGGTTGCTTGTATCGAGGAGAAGTCCGGTGGCCGCCCTCCCCCCCAAGCCAGCTATGGATGATTTCAACAACTTTACCTTTCACGGGAACCTCACCCCGATCCCCTTCCTCGGCAGTGCTTTTACCTGGTGCAACATGCAAGAAGGCTATAGGCGACAGTATTCCCGACTCGATCGGGCGCTGATCAACGACGGATGGTCCGACATGGGCATGATCACCAATCTTTCCCACCTCAACTCCACCGAATCGGATCATTCCCCCCTCCTTGTTCAAATCAGAAGCAATCACTCCGACAACAAGAAAGCTTTCCGCTTCCTCAACTTTTGGCGTCATCACCCTCAATTTCAGAACATCGTAGCTTCGGCATGGAATTCTGTCTCGGACATTGACCCCATGACCCGGATGGCGTCCAAGCTCAAAACCACTCGCAAGGCCCTATCGGCTTGGAGCAAAGAGGCATACGGCGACATCTTCCAGGCCATTCGTAAGGCGGAGGACGACGTCACTCGCACGGAGTCTACTTTTGCCATCTCTAACTCCCCGGAGAACCGCTCATCCCTAAACCTAGCCAGATCTATTCTTAAATCGAGGCTGAAAGTGGAGAATAAATTCTGGAAGCAAAAAGCGAGATTGACCTGGGACACCGTTGGTGACCGCAATTCCAAGTTCTTCTATGCTTGTGTCAAAGGACACAGGAACAAATTAAAATTACACAGGATCCTCGACGACAATGGCAACCTTATCGAAGACCAGGCCGGGATCCAGGTCGCTGTCGTGAACTTCTTCTCTAGACTATTCACCAAGGAGCGGGTCGATAGAGACGAGACCCTTTTGTCGGTCATCCCCTCCCTCATTACCGATCAAGACAACGAGACTTTGTTGGCTTCCATTGATGAGGCGGAGGTCAAAGCTGCGGTCTGGTCCATTAACGAGCACAGTGCCCCGGGGCCTGACGGATTCAACGGTGTCTTCTTCAGAGCTTGCTGGGACATCATTAAAAAAGACCTTGTCGAAGTCACTATTGCCTTTCTTCAAGGGGCCAAATACCCTAACTCCATCTCCTGTGCCAACATCATCCTTATCCCAAAAAAAGACAATCCTAAAACCTTCAAAGACTTTCGCCCGATCAGCCTCTGCACCTTCACCAACAAGATCCTATCCAAGATCATCGCCAATCGGATGTCCGATCTCCTCCCCAAGATCATTTTCGAGGAGCAGAGCGGGTTCGTCAAAGGCCGCAATATTACTGACAACATCCTTCTTGCGCAAAAGATGATCACGTGCATGAAGTTCCCGTCGAGGGGGGGAACGTCGCTATCAAACTAGACATGGAAAAAGCATACGATCGCCTAGACTGGCAATTCATGATCTGGGTGCTCAGGGCCTTTGGCTTCTCCGAAACTTGGATTGACATCGTCTTCAGATCTATCAACAATACGTGATTCTCTACCGTGATCAACGGCCAGGCGGCGGGCTTCTTCTGTTCGACTCGCGGGGTTAGACAGGGAGACCCGCTCTCTTCCACCATTTTCATCATAGCGGCCGAAGCTCTCAGCAGAAGCCTTAACAGCATGTCCGGTACTTCCGATTTCAATCACTTCCACACAACCACCGGATGCCCACTTATCACTCACCTGGCCTACGTGGACGATATCCTCATCTTCTCCTCTGGAGACAGCGGTTCGATTGAGGTCGTATTGAGCACGATTGCCAGATACGCCAGATGCTCGGGTCAGCGTGTTAACAACAATAAGAGCGTCATCTACACACATCACAAAGCAGATAGAACACACTCTACCCTGCTCACCAACAAGACTTCTTTCAGAACGGCATACCCCTCCTTCATTTACCTCGGCTGCCCGTTGGTGTACGGTAGGGCCAACTCCGGCATATACGACCACCTAGCTGACAAGATCCGCAAACTCATCTCTGGTTGGCACAACGCTACCCTATCCCCAGGAGGCAAAACGATACTTATTAAACACGTTTTATCGTCCATCCCAATGTACATTCTGGCCGTCTGCTCCCTCCTAGGAAGGTGCTCCTCTTTCTCGAATCTCTCTTCGCCAAGTTCTTCTGGGGTCAGAGCGACGACATAGACAAACATCACTGGGCCGGTTGGAAGACGATGGCCAAACCCACTGGAGAAGGTGGTCTAGGCTTCTGCAGACTCGCCCACATCGTAGATGCATGCTCCTTTAAGCTATGGTGGAAGTTACGCACCGAGACCTCCTTATGGACGAAGTTCATGAGAGCTAGATACTCCAGATTCTCCCATCTTTCGGAGGCTAACACTAACAACATATCCTCATCATCTTGGCGCCGCATCACTCGGGGCCGAACCACCGCTGAACCTCTGATCCGTCTCCATTTGGGGGACGGCAGCTCCCTGGCCTGTCAGGAGAGGTGGTTAGGAGCAGAGATCATTCAGCCCAACATTCTTACTCCTCAGGGGTGCGCCATCAGAGACCTTTGGGAGGGCAGTTCCGGTTGGAATTGGAGAAAGATCAGAGATTGGCTTGGTCATCCGGCGGCCACCAGTCTTCTTGCTGCGAATTTGCAGATCTCCGACACGCCCGACACTTGGAGATGGTCCCCTAACCCTAGCGGGACATTCAGTTTGGCTTCCGCCAGACGTGTAGCCAGAGGCAGCGGGGTGCCGAACATGGTATACGACAAATTTTGGCAGGCTTACATCTCCATCAAATGGTCCATCCTCATCTGGCATGCTCTTCGCCGCAAGATTCCGACGGACGACATCATCGGATCTTTGGGATTCAGTCTCGCCTCCAGATGCCACTGCTGCGAGGAGCACAATTTGGAATCCGCTGAGCACGTCCTTCTTTCGGGGGAGCTGGCCGCAGGCACTTGGGCCAAACTTCATCAGAGGCTTAGTATGGATCAACCGACCGGGGGCTTCTACGATCTCTTGACCTCCTGGTCCCGTTCCTACGGGCATCAGATCGTAGCAGCCACTGGCATTAGGGTTCTTTGGAAGAACATGAACAAATTCCGTTACGAAGGACACCAACTTCCCCCTCCTCAGCTGTTCAGAGAAGTCATCAGACAATGCTTCAAAGTGAGGAGGCGTTGCTCTCACGTCTCCAACTTATTCTGGGAGACCCTGGCCTAGGCCGCTTCCCCCCCTCTTTTTTGGGTTACGTGTGCACTCCGCGCCTATTGTTTTCGGTTTTTTTGGCCGCCTTCGTGCGCTTACTTGTATAGGCTTCGGCATTTTGCGCCTATTTTATCAATTAAAGTTAGCTTTCCTTAATATATATATATATATATATATATGGGGTTTCCTCCAGAGCACCCGCTGGCGATTTGGGGGCGATCAGCCCCCCGGTGACTCCCGAGCTGCCTCGCCGGCGCCAGGCGGCGCCCCCCTCTCCCCCTCCCCCTTTGTTTTCTCCGCCCACCCTCCCCTTTGTTCCTGCATCCATGGCTGGTTTCCCCCCCCTCCTCTCCCCAAGCAGTCGGCGGCTAGGTCGCCCGGACCCCCTTGGCCGGACGACTGCCTCGCGCTTATTGGCATTCCCCCTCCCGCCGTCTCCTCCGCCCTCCCGGAGCCATCTCGCCCCATCCTCTCCTCTGATTCCCCCTATCCGCCGTTCGGCGGCGTCTCCCCCTGGCTGGACGCCTCGCTCTCGAGCCGGCTAGACCCCTGGAGTTGCAGCTTCGCTGCCGACTTTGGCTCCGCCCCCTCCTGGACCGGGCAGTCTTCGTCGGCCAGTCTCCGATCGGGTTTCCCTGAGGCCGCAGCTTTTCAAAATTCAAACGAGCTAGGTCTCTATTTGGGTGGGGAGCCCCCCTGCGGTGCAGGTCTTGGGCTTCCCACCGTCAGGCACCTCGGGTCCGCTGACGTTAGCACGCATATCGAGGCTGCCCCTACCTATTACGCTCACACTTTCGAGCGTAGCCAGGACTTTCCCCAACTTATCCCTGGTGGGTCCTACCACGTTGACCACCAGGGATTTGGAGGAGCTGAGTATTTCCCCACCTTTGTTAGCGGGCCCCTCCCATCACCCTTTCTTTACGCTCACCCCTCTCCTTTTGCTTCCAAGCCCATCCATTATTCCTCCTTTTACGCCGATCCTTCCGCACATGTTGGCAGACCCCACATTCCTCTCCCCTCTTACGCTACTCCTTACCATCCCTCCCATTTTTACGCTGACCCTCTCCATCGCTCCTTTACGCCCAACCCCCTCCCAATCTACTCCCTGCCTCGTCCGCAGGTCCACTCCACTGCCCGGCTCCATTCCCTCCCCTTATGCTCCCCCACCTCTTCTTTGGCTCCTAGCCTACCATTTTCCTCCGTCGCTCCCCCAGTCGACCTCCCGTCGCCTCTCTCTGCGGATCTCGAGCCGTCTGCCCCCCTTCTCCCCGAGTATCTCCTCCGAGGCTTGTAGGCCTCTATCTGGCAGCGACTCTGTCGACCCCCCCTCTGGTGGCCCTGGACGCCCCCTCCGCTCCCCTTCTGGCTGTGGTGGGAGTGGTTGAGGCGCCCCCCTCCGCTCTTGGAGACTCCGTGCCGCCCTCGACGGTGCTCGGTACGGAGGTTCCTCGTACCTTCCTCGGTCAGGGCCCTCCGGCATGCTCCGCCGCCCCCCAACCCCGCTCCTCTACTCCCCCTTCCCGTATCGCTCCTCCGCCCGCTCAGGGTGTGCCATCTGCCCCCTCTAAGTCGGGAGCCGGCCAGGCGTCGTACGCCGCAACGCTCCGCCCGGATCTAGCTCCTGCGCAGAACTGCCTTATACCGGACGTCCATCTTCCGGACATCGAGTACTCCTATGATCTGCCGGAGCCTTTAGTTCCCTTCTTCGACTCGGAATTATCATCCATGTCATCGTCATTCCCTCACACTTTTATCCTCAAATTCTCTACTGGGTGCCCCAAGCTCGCTAGGGTGCAAGAGGAGATTTCTAGGTGGAAACTATCGTCGCAGTATCGAGTGGCCCCGCTCGATCCCAGGCACATTCTTCTCCACCTATCCTCCGACACCGACCACCGGAGTGTGTGGTCCAAAGGCACGTGCAAGATAGACTCTCATCAGATGAAGATCGTCAAGTGGACTGCAGGCTTTAACACCAAAGAAGACTCTGCTAAGGTCGCTGCTTGGGTTACCCTACCCAATCTACCTCTCATCTGCTTCGTTCCGGCAGCTCTTAAGCACATTGCCAACTCCTTCGGCACGTATGTGGCCACTGCTCCCGAAACTAGCAACCTTACAAAGGCCCACTATGCCAAAATCTGTGTGGAACTCGACCTGTCGTCAGAACCACCAAAGTTTATCTCCATCGAGCTGGGCAGCCAGACCCACACCCAACAAATCATCTATGACAACCACATTATGTTCTGCAACCATTGTCACTTAAGAGGCCACATTCTTAAATATTGTCGCCGCCTCCACCCGGAACTCAAGAAAAAACCAACCCGGAACGACTTAGCGCTGCCTGAAGAGAGGAGTCCTAAATCCCCCCTTCTACCCCTCCCTAACTCTCACATTCGATTCAGCCCCAACGAGGTCGGGTCAGACATCGACGAACCCCCTAACAGAGCGCTGATACCAATCCAATCCAAAGCCCTCACACTCTCCAACCAATTCGACGCTCTGGCCTCGGAGGACGAGGACCCCCCCTCGGAATCAGTTGATCCTCAGGCCGATCGATTCACCACCGAGATTCCCCTCCCAGAGGACGCGGAAGCGAACACCACCACAATCATCGAAAATCCTCACCACACCAACGAAGACCTGGTTGTTGAAGCCCTGGCCATCCTTGGCCCTGACCTTATCCGGAGAGGACAACAGGCTCAGGCTACAGGATTCCCTCCACAGCAAACCATACTTCTCATTGAGAGAGCCAGTGACTCCTTAGCTATCCCACCTGAGGCTCCTATCATGGACTCCGCCGGGGAATCAATGGACACACCCCCAGATCTACCCGCGGAAGCTCCGCGGGTCGCCCCGGCCCCAACTCAAGCTGAAGAATCTGCGATGCACTGCAAGAGTATAGTCAAGACAGCCACCTCCGAAACCCCATCCATCCTAACCAGGTCCGCCGCTAGGCGGAGCAAAAAAAAACCCCCCACAAATCCTTTAATGCTGAACATCCTATCCTGGAATGTTCGCGGACTGGGAAACAAACCCACACTGAGGAGAATTATCAGCCTCAGAAAATTCACAAGATTGATATCCTTATTATTCTTGAACCCAAAATTCCACCAAAAAGGTTAAAATCCATCTAACTTCAGCTGGGCCTACCCATGGCCATCGCCAGCAGTCACGATATTTGGACCCTTTGTACCGAAGACATCAGCATTGGTACCATTCAGGACACCAGGCAGGCCCTCTCCTGCTGGATGGATCATCCTTTGCTTCCTGAGCGCGCCATTATCTCCGCTGTTCACGGCAGCTGTGACGTCACTGAGCAGAAACAACTCTGGAACGATCTTCTTGACATCCACCTAAACCACATCAACTATCCCTGGCTCTGCATTGGAGACTTTAATGCGCTCACTTGCAGAGAAGAGAAAATTGGGGGTCGTCCCCCTCCCATAACGGCCATGCAGGACTTCAACAACTTTATCTTCAATGCTCACCTTGCCCCTCTCCAGTTTACCGGCAATGCTTTCACCTGGTGCAACATGCAAGAAGGCGATCGCCGCCAATACTCCCGTCTCGACAGAGCCCTTACGAATGTCCTATGGCACGGCATGGGAATGTCCACCAACCTAACTCATCTCAACACCACTGAATCCGACCACGCCCCTCTGTTGGTGGCCATCAACAACAATTCCAACCCATCCAAGAAGAACTTTCGGTTTCTCGATCTCTGGACCGAGCACCCCCAATTTCTGGGCATCGTTGCGGACGCGTGGAATAGGGTGGATTCTCCCAACCCCCTAACTAGGGTGGGCAATAAGCTCAAAGCCACGAGGAAAGCCCTCTCTACGTGGAGCAAACATGCCTATGGGGACATATTCCAAGCCGTGCGTACTGCCGAGGACGACGTCTCCCGTGCCGAAGCTAGATTCGCCTTGGATCATTCCCCGGCTGCCAGGACTGCCCTGTACCTCACTAAAACCATGCTTAAATTCAGAATCAAAGTGAAAACGGACTTCTGGAAGCAGAAAGCGAGATTGAAATGGGACAGCGACGGAGATAAAAACTCGAAGTATTTCCATGCCTGTGTCAATGGCCGCAGACAGAAATTGGCGATTCACTACACTACTGACGACAACGAGAACATCATCACTGACCAACACAACATCCAGAAGGCCGCTACGGAATTCTATTCCAAATTATTCACTAAAGAGACGGTTCACAAAGACAACGCCTTCCTGGAGCAAATCCCCCACCTTATCAACGACAACGACAATACTCAGCTGGACCGCCCTCCCGACGTCCAGGAGGTGAAAGACGCGGTGTGGGCCCTGAACGAGCACAGTGCTCCCGGGCCGGACGGATTTTCGAGGACTTTCTTTCGCTCGTGCTGGGACATTATCAAGCAGGACATTACCGAAGCAGCTATTGCCTTCTTCGAAGGAGCCACTTACCCTAAAGCCATTTCCAGCGCTAAGCTCATCCTCATACCGAAAAAAGACAACCCGGAGTCCTTTCGTGACTTCCGTCCCATTAGTCTATGCAACTTTACCAACAAGATCATCTCTAAAATCATAGCTACAAGAATGGCTGGGTTACTCCCCAAGATTATCTCCGAGGAGCAAAGCGGATTTGTCCGAGGAAGGAACATTCAGGACAACATTATGCTGGCTCAAGAGTTAATCACCTGCATGAAGTTCCCTGTCAGGGGGGCAACATCGCCGTCAAAATCGACATGGAGAAAGCATATGACAGACTGGACTGGCAGTTCATGATCTGGGTCTTCAGGGCTTTTGGTTTCTCCGAGAATTGAACCAATATCGTGTGAAGATCGATTAGCAACTCGTGGTTCTCCACAGTCATAAACGGTCAGGCCGTGGGATTTTTTAAATCCACTCGTAGGGTTAGACAAGGCGACCCTCTATCATCCACGATTTTCATAATAGCGGCTGATGCCCTCAGCAGGAACCTTAACAACATGACCAATACTCCGAACTTCCAGCATTACCACACATCCAGCAGATGCCCGATCATCACCCATCTGGCATTTGCTGACAACTTACTCATTTTCTCCTCGGGGGACGAGGGGGCGATGGCGGTTGTCCACAACACCATGCAGAGGTACTCCTCTTATTCCGGCCAGAAGATCAATCCCTCCAAGAGTGTCATTTATGCCCACCACAACACCAAAAGAGAGCACGCCATTGAGCTCGCCAACTTAACATCCTTTACGGTTGTCCATCCTCCATTCAACTACCTCGGGTGCCCTCTGGTGTACGGCAAATCTAACAGCGGCATCTTCGAGAATTTGATCACCAGAATCAGGAATAAACTTAGCGGCTGGCATAACGCCACCTTATCCCCGGGCGGCAAGATGATTCTCATCAAACACGTCCTCAACTCTATACCCATCCATACCCTGGCCGCTTGCTCTCCGCCTTTGAAGGTGATTTCATCGATCGAGCAGATCTTCTGTAACTTCTTCTGGAGTCACAGCAACGGGCAAGACAAGCATCACTGGGCTAGCTGGGATTCCATGACTTATCCTACTGAGGAGGGGGGTCTAGGGTTTAACAAGCTCACTCACATCGTTCGGGCCTTTTCTATGAAACTGTGGTGGAAAATCAGAACGAGCAAGAATCTATGGACCAGGTTTATGAAATCCAGATACTTCAAACACATCCATCCGTCGGAGGCTATATCCAACAGTAGATCCTCTGCGGCTTGGCGTCGTATTCTTTGTGGCAGAGAGTTGGCTGAACCAGCAATTAGACTTCAATTGGGCAATGGGGAGTCGAATCCATTCCGCGAGCGATGGATCGGGGATAGATTGATCCCGATGCTCACTGAGACCCCGAGAAACAGCAGGATTAGTGACTTATGGAACCATATTACGGAAGACTGGAACTGGGACAAGATCCGCGAATGGGCCGGGTTCGAAACTGAGGAGCTCATTCGAACGAGCGGGCTCCGTATTGGTAGCGAGATGGATGCACTGATGTGGTCGCTTGAGACCTCGGGGCATTCTCGGTGAGATCGACGAGGATCGCTAGCCAAGGAGCGGGGCACCCTCATCACGTCAGTGCGCACTATTGGCACACATGTATTCCCAAGAAGTGGTCCTTCCTCATGTAGAGAGTCCTCAGGAGGAAAGTGCCTACTGATGATATCCTCAACTCCATCGGGATCAGCCTAGCCTCGGCCTGCAATTGCTGCACCAATCGTCAGACGGAGACTATCGACCATATCTTCCGTCAAGGGGCCCTGCCGAACGGTATCTGGAGAACCCTTAACCGGCAACTCTGTATAGAGCCTGGGGGCGGTCGCTTCCACGATCTCGCGGACTCATGGGGTTGTGCTTCCCACGGCCACAGGATCGTCGCAGCGGCCGCTACATGGGCGATTTAGAAAAATCGCAACAAAGCAAGATATGAAGGTCACCAATTCTCTGCCGACCAGCTTACGTGGGAAGTCTATCGCCAATGCCGTAAGCGGAGCTCCCTGTGCTCCCACAGCTCTTCTGCGTTCTGGTCCGTACTGGTGCCTTGAATCGTTCTGCCTCCTTTTGTCCCTTTTGTTGGTATACTTGTATAGGCTTTTTTTTGGCTTGTATACGTCTCAGGCTTCGGCATTTTGAGCCTTGATCAATAAAAGGGAAGGTTTATTCAAAATAATATATATATATATATATATATATATATATATATATATATATATATATATATATATATATATATATATATATATATATATGCAAATGAATATATACATATATATATATATATATATATATATATATATATATATATATATATATATATATATATATATATATATATATATATATGCAAATGATCTCTAGTGTATATATATGTAAATGATCTCTAGTGTATATATATATATATATATATATATATATATATATATATATATATATATATATATATATATATATATATATATATATATATATATATATATATATATATATATATATATATATATATTTTACATATATATATATATATATATATATATATATATATATATATATATATATATATATATATATATATATATATATATATATATATATATATATATATATATATGCAAATGATCTCTAGTCTAGTGGTTAAGAGAGTTGCATGCGGCCCAAGTGGCCGGGAGTCGGGAGTTCGAGCCTCAGTGGAGACGAGTTCGCCGCAAATACTCATTGCTTCAATATATATATATATATATATATATATATATATATAGGGAGCGGATCAAAGGCCCCGCCCGCGGAGCCCCGTCGAAGCCCCGCCCCCCCTGCACCATCGGATCGCGCGGGGCCCGCGTGAGCCCGCGCGATCCAACGGCCAAGGGGGGCGGGGGCTTCGGCGGGGCTCCCGATCCGCTCCCATATATATATATATATATATATATATATATATATATATATATATATATATATATATATATATATATATATATATATATATATAAAGTAGGCTTTACTAACAAATATTTTTTGCAACCAATATATTATTATTTAGCTAGTACAATTTTAATTCTAACATAACAAAATTTTAAATTTTTAATAGGACTGAGGATTTACATTCCTTCTCCTAAAAATGACAAATTTGGTTCCAACGTTTGCCTTTCCATCATATAAAAATATTCTAAATTGACAAAGTCAAACGATCTTAAAAACACCGTTTAACATTTGTTATTTCAAATGGAACCAAATCAGCATTTGAATAAAAAAATTAAGACCAAAGTAAATTTTTGTCTAGTTTCCATGTTATATTTTCAATTTGCCAAACATACCAAAAACACAGTTTGAATGAAAAATTAAAGAGTAAGTAAATGTTTTTCTTGTTTCCTTGTTATACTTTCGATTTGCCAAACATAACAAAAATCAACAACTTTTTTCATGTGCCTAACGTATCCTTAGGAGATGTTTGGTACATGGAATACTATATAGCCATGAATTATATATTTCAAAAATTAAATCCTCGATAGTAAATTTTTCTATAAAACAGGGTGGGTCCTGAGTTCATCGGGGCCCTAGGCAAATTTTATAATTAGGGCCTAAATATAATAAAAATAAAAATTTATTTTAAAAATGTTACAACCAAGAATTGAACCCTGGACCTCTATTGTGCAAATTTAACCTAAAGACACTACATCACATTTGTTTTGTGTTAAAATAAGTTTATGTTACATATTACTTCTATTTTAGTTACAAGATTTTATATATAAGCACAGTGGATTTTTGGTCCAACCCATGTGTTTTGGTTCAACGATGACGAAAGGACTAAATTGCCCCTATATATATAAGAGAGGAGGAGCTCCCATGTTGGGTACGGAGCAACCGGTTGTTCCAACTGTACCCCCGCCTCCAGCTCCTCTTGCACCGCCCCTCCCTTCGTCGCCTCCGCTCCATCCTTGTCCACGCCGTCGTTGCCGGCCTCTTCTGCAACCCCTTCGTCGCAAGCAGCCTCTTCCATCGCACCGCTGACGTCGACCCTTCCTTCACCGCCTCCCTCTTCTCCGCCATGACCAACCCCAACCCCTTCTCCTTCAATACCGCCATCGCCATCTTCGTCGACCCACTCTCCATCTACTCCCAAATGCTCTGCCGTCGTGTCCCTCCCGACTCCCATACCTTCTCTTTCTTGCTTAACACCACCCGCCGTCACCGTCGCCACCAGGTCGCTCCATGCACACGCCCTCCTCCTCGGATTTCGGTTCGACCCTTTCATGCAGATTGTCCTGTTCACCGCCTACCCCGATGCGGCTCCGCCGACCACGTCCTACGGGTGTTCGACGGAATGCCGCACAGGGACGTCGTCTCCTGGTGTCACTCCTATTTTCCATTATACGTATTTTTAGTGTACATGTACGGATTTTGACCCATATATTATTTACTGTATTTTTGTATTTTTATGGCTTGCCTTGATGTATCTTGACTAGGGTTATCACTCTCCGTTCCCAGAATACGTATTTTAATACATGTACTACTTGAATGTATTTATTTAATATTTATCATGTATTTATTCTGTATCTAATTCTTTTAATTTTACGCTAATTATTTTTTTGTATTTTATTTTTGCTTTTATTTTTGCTCTTGGGTTCGGCTTGGGTTGGTTTGTTTTGGTGGTTCATCATGAACCCAACCAACCACCTGCCACCATCTCTATTTAAAGCCCAACCCTTTCTCTCTCTTCATTCATTCTCATTTACTCTTCTTCTTCCTCATAACTCTCTCAACCTACCAAGAGCATAGACAAGTGCATCTTGCTTCCACATGAGAACCCATTTTTATGGTTTATTTATCTTCATCTCATGATTCTAAGATAGTTTAGAACTTGACATTTTTTATTTTGAGAGTTTTATTTTTGTAGATCTAGAAATTGCTATTTTCGGATTTTAATGGTTTTTGATCTCTCAAACTTCCTTTTTTCCAAATTTTGAGCGGTCCAGGTTGTTGAGATTTGTGTTATACCCCATTTTGATCAATGGAAGTCCCATTTTTGACTTTGATTGAAGGTTTCATGGAACTGGAGTTCGAGAGGTTCTCTACGCCCACGTTTTACGTGTCCGCGTAATATCAAGCTCTACGCCCACGATCATTCGTGTCAGCGTGAATCTGGATTACGCAAGTCTACTCTGGCTTGGCGTATTTCTTTTGCGCGTATTTCTTCACGCGTAATGTTATTCTTTACGCGTAATGTTACTCTTTACGCGTACAAGTTCAGGCGTAAAGTTATTTCCTCCACGCGTAACATTATTCTTTACGCATACCAGGTTTACGCGCAATGTTATTCTTTTATGCGTACAAGTTTACGCGCAATGTTATTCTTTTACGCGTACAAGTTTACACGTAATACTATTTCTTTACGCATTTCAAGTTCACGTATAACATTACTTCCTTTACGCATGTCCCTTTACGCGTGATGATATTCCTTACGCGTAATGATATTTTCTTTACGTATACAATGTCTCGCGCGTAATACTATTCTTTACGCGTATTCATTCATGCGTAAACTTTAACTCTTTACGCGTACAAGCTTTATGCATAACTCGACCCTTTACGCATGCAAGTTTCATGCGTAACTCTATTCTTTACGTGTACTCCTTTATGCGTACTCCTCTGGCTTGGCGTAAGACGAGTTTTTACGCATATTTCATTGAGCGTACTCCTTAGGCGCATGGCACCCCTTATAATATCCTTACGTCTTTTGACATGAACTCGATATACTAATCATGATATGTTAGTATTTTTTTAATACATATTGTTGTGTGGAGAGTGCACTGTGTCTCGATTGGTTTATGGATACCCAGAATGACTGGAACTTAACCCTGAGGGTTATAGACTCGACCATACTAAATGCTAGTTGACTTTCATGCCTTATCACGAATTGACATTGATTGTTATCTCGACTAATGATTGATCATTGCGTTCTTAGTTGGAACTAAGAGACTGGCTAGTCGTCTTATTGAATTGAATGAGACACGTTCATGTATGAACCATGACCATTGCGATCGACAAACCGATCCGAACATTGGCATATGGATACATGCTGACTTCTATTTTTTTACAAAAGCAGCATGTGTATCTTACAGTCAAGACATGATTATTCCGTGGCTAGATTTGATTGTTGCATTACGCTATATAAGACCTACAACCTAACCGCACAGGCATCGTTGTAGAGTTGTGCATATCGTACTCTGCATCGAAGTACTCATTCTGAATGACCATGATCCACGGCATGAGATTTCAATCAACATAGGGACTATTAAGCTAAAAAATAACGATTGCATGGAAAAAATGGATTTTCGAGTTCTTACATGGCAGCTATCTTTGGGACAATTAGTGCCCCGACATGCCGGCTGGTTCCCACAGATACTGTAAATCTACCACACGAGCAGGGAGTGGTATCTGCTTATACTATTATATATACTGATGACGGGTGTCCCGCTGGGACTCGTCTAATTCATGATTGGCGCAATTGATTATTGGATAGACTAGCCTTGCTTGTACATAGTAAGAACTGAGGAATCCCTTATTGCATACTTCCAAGACAACTTGGAACTTACAGTTAGCAAGCCGTAGTAGTTGTATTGTCATTTAAATTGATTTGTTTGTGTACTGTACCTACTCTGTTAACTACTGAGATGAGCAGAATGTCAGGACATGACGGGTCAACTTCTGTCCTTGTTTGGTTGGAAAGTTGGCTTGAAGTGTCGTGATGTTGTGCGAACCCCAGTAGCAAACAGAGATCTATTTATCATATTCTTAACTCTTACCATTGGTTTTATTTTTCATGTCGTGCTTCCTTGTGGTACTTGCTATTAGAGGTCTAACCTCTTTGGTTTTGCATGGCCAGATTTAGAGCCAGTTCCCGAGGACTCAGCTTACTTCTACCTCCAAGATGGTCAATACTAGAGGGATAATCGTAGGAGAACACAAGTGGGTTTCTTACTTTCCTGCTCGCTTTGCTACTTACTTTATATTTTGCCGCTTGGCACTGACATGTTAGTCAGATAGTCTTGCATTTACTTATTACATAATTGTAACTAAGTCATACTGCATCTGATAACGATTGTGTATACCTTATTGTATCATCTGGCTATGTTTTGTAAAGCCAGACCTCAAGAACATTTCGACTGAGCGTTTGGGACGCCTTACTGCTTTATCTTACATGTTCTCTATTACTTCTTCTTGATTGAATGATTGAGACAATAGATGTTGAGTAACCCTAGTGAGACTTTCATGTAGTATGCACCCACTCGTCTTTTAGACAACATTGATCGTATTATACGGTATTCATCTACCCGTAATACGTAGCTGGCTGAGTCACTCCCCCGCTCTCCGGTGTTCTAGTTCTGGGGCGTGACAAGGGTTGACCTTAGGTTGGTTTGGTCCAACTTGACTTGCTTTGGATGGCTTGGTTTGGTTTATTTTGATGGTTGGTTCCACATGTTGAACCATCCCCTCTCTTTATAAACCCCCAACTACTTTCTCTCTCTTCTTTTACTCTTTTTTACTTCTTCTTCTTCCTCATAACTCTCTCCACCTACCAAGAAAACCTAGGCAAGTGTAACTTGCTTCATGGAGGAACCTAATTCTATTTGTTCCATTGTCTTTCTTACATGATTCTATGACACTTTAGAACTTGTATTTTTCAATTTGGTGGATATTTCCTTGTAGATCTAAGTTTGTCACTACTAAAATCTGCTTAATTGGCGACGTAAATTTAGCAATGTTAGCAAAATGTCGCTAAATTGTGTACATTAGCGACGTATAAATAAAACATCGGTAACCATCGCTACTAGCGACGCAAATAGCGACGTTACAAAGACGTATATTAGTTACGTGATCTAGTCGTCGCGAAACGTCGCTACAACGTCGCTAATAGCGACTAACTTAGCGACGGTAATGATAACGTCGCTAAATTCTAATTATATCTCCCCACCGATTTATTTTCCTCCATTTTACTCTTTTACTCTCTCTCCTCCCCCCTCCGGCGCTCTCACTCTCTCCGGTGACTCTCACTCTCTCCGGCGACTCTCCTCCCTCTCCGGTACGTGACTCTCCCCCTTCCTCTCTCTCTCTCTCTCTCCGGCTGTTTTGGTTGTTGGTGGTTGGGGGGGTGCATGTGGCTCGGGGGGAGGTGCAGGAGGGATGCGGGTGGTTGGAGGGTGAGTGGGGGGTGGCTGACGGGGTGGGGCAGGGAGACGAGGGCGGCTGGGGGAGGGGAGCTAGGGTTAGGGTTCGGGTTAGGGTCTATTTCCTCCCATTTTACTCTCTCACTCTCTCTCCTCCCCCTCCCTTCGGCGCTCTCACTCTTTCCGGCGCTCTCAGTCTCTCCGGCGACTCTCACTCTCTCCGGCGACTCTCCTCCCTCTCCGGTACGTGGTACTCTTTCCCTCCCTCTCTCTCTTTGTCTCTCTCTCTCTCCGGCTGTTTTGGTTGTTATAACGTCCCAAATTCATAATACATATTTAGTGTACGTATACGTGTTTTGGACCCATATTTTATTTAGTCATGATTAATTATCTTGGTTTATTTTGCATTGGCTTGGTTTTATTGGCATTGATAGTTTAATTGGTTTTAATGGTTCATTGGTTTATTTTTGGATTAGTGAGGCTTGGTTTATTTCATGATTCATTTGGTTTAAATTGCTAGAGAGAGAGAGAGTTTATTGGCCTTGACTTGGTTCACCTTGGTTTATCTTGGCTTGGTTTATTCCTGGGTTGGTTCGGCTTGGCTTGGTTTTGCCTTAGTTCATCATGAACCAATAGGAGAACCACCTACCTACCACCACCACTACCAATTATTAACCCCCACTTCCTTCTCTCTCTTTATTTACTCTTCTTCTTTCCTCCATTAACTCCTCACCTACCAGGAAAAGAGTCTAGGCAAGTGCAGCTTGCTTCGCGAAGGAACTCCGTTTTATTGTTCCATTCTCTTCCTCTCGAGATTCTAATACTCTTTAGTACTTGGTGTTTTCAATTTCCATGGTTAAATTTGTGTAGATCTAAGCTTATAGTATTTTCGGATTTCTTGGGTTTTGATCTATTTAGCATTGTTATTTCCAAGTTCGATGGTTCTATGTTGTAGAGCATTTCATTCTGCCCTATTTTGACCTATGAAAGTTCGGATTTGGACTCTGGATGAAGGTTTCATGGAGCTTGGAAGCATGGGTTCATGGTGTACTTCTTCTCGAAAATATTGGAGAAGAAGCACAGCCCTGAGCCGCATGGCAGCACTTGACCACATGACAAGTTCATGCGGCAAGTATTCCTTCCAGCCGCATGTAGTCCTTCTTACTTAACCGCATGACTGAGCTTCCCAGTCCAGCCGTATGAAAAGTTCTTTTCCAGCTGCATAAAATTCCTTTATCCCCTGGCCGCATGGGACTCGACTCGGTTCAGCCGCATAGCCCTTTGCTCTGTGGGCCGCATGAACCCGAGTCCGTTCCAGCCGCATGAGAGCCTTTCCCCCGTGAGCCGCATGGCGTTGTTCCCCTTGTAACCGTATAGCGCCAATCTTCCTAGCCGCATGAAATATTCTGGCTGAGCCGCATACGTCCCTCCCTTACCGCTGGCCGCATATGACTGATACCCTTCAACCGCATAAGCCTTTCTTTTTTAGCCGCATGCGCCTGACCCTATTCAGCCGCATGGACTGTTCTCTTTCCAGCCGCATGAGATCATTCCTGGCCGCATATGCCTGAGCCGCATGGCTCTCCTATAGCTCTGTGTACTATTGTTTTATTACTATTTGCCCATGTCTTGTAACCTCTTGTGTAACTTGAGTTCCTACGACGTGCACCCTTACCTCTATTGTATATTTTTATGCCCATTTTATATCCTTATGCCTTTTGTCCTGAACTAGATAATCACGAATTTATTTAATATGTTTGGAAGTGATAATTGAACATGACATGACATGACCTGATAGTGGCCCGTCGTGGTACACTCTTGACCAGTAAACTTGACATGATAACCTGACATGATATATCTTGATAAGCTGTTGCGATGGCTACCTGACATGACATGACCTGTATAAGTAACTTGGACACCGTGGGCGATTGTGTTTGTACAAATAATCCAGTCCTGTCTTGCATCATGTCTAGGAGGGGACTCCTGAGTACCACGGTCAGGAGTACCTACTGAAATGGACAAAGGTTAATAACTAGAATAATTTACTAGTCATGAAGAGATGTTCCCCAGTTACAGGCGACCCCGTTATTCCGACCGCAAATGTTTGGACTTGTAGCCTGTCGACGAGTAGGGCACATTTCCAGCCCACTGTCATATGGGACACCCTCCATTGTCACTTTAATGATTGAACTCTATTGTCACTCTAGTGTATTGTACTCTCTCTGATTGTCGCTTTAATGTTTGAACTTTCTAAATTGTCACTATAATGTTCGCCTGGATAACCTGGGTAGCTGCAGGGCCTGTGACTACTTGGAGCATTTCATTGCATCTTGCTAGTAACTAGGATTGTGATAACCCTAGTTAGTTAATGTAGAAAGCCGTAGGCAATGATTGGCCGTGATTGATTGGATGGAGTCTAGTCCAGTATAGTATTGTCTAGAAGTGATTGATTGCAAGATTGTACCAGAATGATTGTCACTCCAGATTGTTACTATAATGATTGTACTCTATTGTCACTCTAGCGTATTGTACTCTTCATTGTCACTTTTATCATTGTACTCTCTCATTTTTACCTTAATGATTGTCACCTTTAGCAATAAATGATCAGAGACTAAGTTTTGTTCAGGCGAAGGGTTACAATCTCGGTCCTTGTTTGGTTTAAGGATTGTAACCTGGCTTCCGGAATAGTACCTTCGTCTTCTCTTCATATATTGCCCAGCTATATTTTATTTAGCATGATTCTCCAGTTATCTTATGTCAATGATGCTTCACTTAATTATTTTCTCTGATTGGGACAAGTGTATTGGTATTGCACAACCTCAATCTGTGTTACTTATTGTTGTTTTCTTATATGTTGAATACTAATGATTTGTTGGTTTTAGTCCGTAAGTGAAGCCTCCTTTGTGGCACTTGCTCTTTCTGGGGTCAGACCCAGCTGGTTTTGTATGGCCAGATACCGGAGCAGCACCAAAGGATCTCCCTGCCTTCCAGCCCGATGGTGACTACCAGGCGTAACCAGGGCATCGAGTGGGTTTCTTTTTGTTCTTCCACTGTAATATTGTAAATTATTCTTTTGAGGCATTTAGCCGACGAGCAAGTGTTAGCTCGATTGCAGCTTTACTTATTGTCTGCCTACGGGCTGTAACATTATTGACAAGCCCCGGGGATTGATCATGTATGACTGAACTATTGATAGTCCTAACATTTTGTCACAACTAGCTTCATGATCATTCCGAATATGTAATGTATGGGACGCCTTACTATTGTGTATTTGGTGGTCTGACATCTTATAACTATTATTAGTTGGTTGAGATTGAGACAATAGGCTATTTATGACCTTAAGAGACTGATGAATTGTAGTGAAACCCTCACATATCTAGACAGCCATGACCGTATAGCGGCGTGGATTCTATTCCGTTATACGTAGCTGGCTATGTCTGCCCCCGCTCTCCAGTGTTCTGGTTCTGGGGCGTGACAGTTGTTGGTGGTTGGGGGGTGCACGTGGCTCGGAGGGAGGGCAGGGGGGATACGGGTGGTTCGGGGGTGAGTGAGGGGTGGCTGGGGGGTGGGGCAGGGGGACGAGGGCGGCTGGGGAAGGGAAGCTAGGAGTAGGGTTCGGGTTAGGGGTGGGTATGTGTGGGCGGCTGGGGGAGGGGAGCGGGGGACGGGGGGTGGGGGCAGCTGGGGGAGGGGAGCAGGGAGGGGAGGGAGCTTGGTCAGGGACACCGATAGTACCGAAAATATCTGATAATTTAGTAATAATTATTTGTTTTCCGACACCGAAAAATGTGATACTCCGATTCGAACGTACCGATAGTGCCGATATTTGTAACAAGTAGTTTTGTTGGTTGTTTAATTGGTAACATGGTGATCGGGACATATAGTCCCTGCAGCCATTCGACTAGCGAGACAGAAACTATGGTACGACATGGTGATCAGGACATAGTCCCTACAGCCATTCGACTAGCAAGGCAGAAACTATTTAGCCGAAGATAAAGTTGACTGTCCTCCGACCCTCATCCCTCGGTAATGATGATATGACAACCTATCACTATATCTTATGTAGTAGTAGATGATGTCTTAGTATTATATTATGTGAGTTCATCTTGATTCTGTTACATTCTTCAGATACTAGATACGATAAGAACATATACTACACCATATGTGTAATGCCCGTGGTTCGTATTACGTATTTTGTATACGTGTACGGAATCCCGACATGTAGTTAGACTTGTCATGCTTGTCTTGATCCTGGTTTAGTGGCTTGGCTTGGCTTGGTTTTGTTTGGCTTGGTTCGATTTTGTTGTGAACCCACCCTACCCACCAACACCATCCTCATTTATATCCCACCAAATATTTCTCTCTCCTTATTAACTCTTCTTCTTCCCTACCATTACTTCTCCACCAACCTGAGAGAGGAAGGTGTAGGCAAGTGCATCTTGCTTTATGGAGGAATTCCAATTTTATTGTTCCACTGTATTCCTCATGTGTTTCTAACCCACTTTAGTACTTAGCATTTTTCATTTCTTTGGTTAATTTCTTGTAGATCTAGTTTTGTAGTATTTTTGATTTCCATGAATTTTGATCTATCAAACCTGCATATTTTTGTTATTTGATGGTTCCATGTTGTAGAGAATTCTATTTTACCCAAATTTGACCTACGGGAGTCTGGGTTTGGGTTCCTATTATTGTTTGGAGGAGCATGGAGGCTATGGTATTTTTCATGGATATGTTCTCTACGGGAGCCATTAATTGCACTCTTGGCTGCATGCAACATTTTGTGCTGAGCAATATGGCTATTTAATTGAATTGGCCGCATGGCCGATCACTTGCTTGGCCGCATGGCATTTGCTGTTTGCATGGCCATTAAATAAAAGCCTGGCCGCATATGCACTGTGCTTGGCCGTATGCACATTTTAGTGTTTGGCCGCATATGCACATTTTGTGCTTAGCCGCATATGCACTGTATTTGTATTTAATTTTGTTTGCTGGCCGCATAGGCCATGACTCATTAGTTGGCCGCATGACTACTATTCATTGTTAGCCGCATGGCTACTATTCATAGCTGGCCGCATGTAAGCATTTATATACTTAGCCGCATAAGAAATTAATTAGCATGGCTTGCATGCATTAGTAAAATACTGTTTGGCCACATGAAAGCAATATTGCTTAGAATATTAGCATGGCTTGTATGCATTAGTAAAATACTGATTGGCCGCATGCATTACATTTGCATGCATTGCATGCTTTAATTGCATGCTTATTTAGCTCTGCTTTAGTTGCATGCATGGCATCAGCTTAATTGAATGGCATGACATTTTATATACTAGCCGCATATGGAACCACTTGCTGGCCAATTGCTTTGGCCTTTTCTGAGCCGCAATGGCCATTGGCCATTTCCTGGCCGCATATGGCCATTAGAATTTCCTGGCCGGATAGGCCAATAGTGAAAAGCTTGGCCGCATGCATGCAACAATTGCATGGCCAATTATTGCTTGGCCACAATTTATTGCTTGGCCGTAAGCTAAAAGCTTGGCCGCATGGATTGCTGCATGCTTTTGCTACATTAGGCCGCATATGGCCATTCAATTTATTATCATGGCCGTATAGACAATTTTCTGCGTGGCCATTAATACTATTGCCTGGCCGCATATGGCAAGTTTAGCTGGCCGCATGTCCTTAGCTAATTGCATGGCCGCTTGCATGCACGTGCATAAGCTTTAATTGCTAGCTTGTATGGCCTTGCATGCATTTGCTTGCAAGCTTATTAGCATTAAATTAATTACTTGCATTTGTTTGCATGCAACTTGCTGGCCGCATATGGCCTATTATTTGCTGGTCGCATATGGCCCAATTTTTTCGAGCCGCATGAGTCCTCTACAGCCCTTGCCCCTGCTAATATTTAATTACTAAATGTATGCTTGTACCATATTAATTTAAGTGTGTTCCATGACACAATGGTGACCCGTTGTGGTACACTTTTTGACATGACATGATAGTGGCCCGACGTGGCGCACTCCTGACAGTAAACTTGACATGATAACTTGACATGATAAACATGACATGATAGTGGCCCGTCGTGGCGCACTCCTGACATGATAAACCTTGATATGCTGTTACGACGGCTAACTTGACATGACAAGTATGAATGACCTGGACACCGTGGACGATTATGCTTGTACAAATGAACCCGTCTTGTCTTGGTTGTAGCCTGCCGTCGAATAGGGCACATTTCCAGCACACTGTCATGTGTTGTACCCTCTAAGTCACCTAAGGGTACATGCGTTTCCTGGACGATGTACCCACATGAACTCAACCCTAATTACGTTCGGATAGCCTGGATGGTCTGCAGGGCTTGTGGCTGTGGAATAATCTCACTGCATCTTGTGAGTAACTAGGCCTGTGATAATCCTAGTTAGTTAAAGTATCAAGTCGTACTTATTGCTTGGCCGTGATTGATGGATGAAGTTCAATCAGTCTAGTCTTGTCTTGATCTTGCACAAGATTGTTACATGACATGATTTCTTATATTATCTTGTCGATAAATAGTAGGAAACCAAGTTTCGTTCAGATGAAGAGTTACAACCCCGGTCCTTATTTGGTTTACGGATTGTAACCTGGTTATCTGAATAGTTCCATGGTTATCTCGTCGTATATCATCCTGATTTTTCCATATTTCTAGTTCTTACTATTTATATATACTCTTGTGCTAATTGCTGGTTTTAGTTCCTATATGAAGCCTCGTTTGTGGCACTTGCTCTTTCTGGGGTCTGACCCAGCTGGTTTTGTATGGCCAGATTTCGGAGCAGCTCTAGAGGATCTACCGACTTTCCAGCCAGATGGTGACCACCAGGCGTAACCCTGGCAACGAGTGGATTTCTTTTTGTCCTTCCACTTTATTGTAAAATTATTCTTTTGAGGTGTTTAGCCGACGAGCACGTGTTAGCTCGAATTGCACCTTTATTTATTGTCTGCCTACGGGCTGTAACATGATTGACAAATCCTAGGGTTAATCATGTATGACTAAACTCTTGCTAGTTTTCACATTTTGTAACGACTAGCTTCATAATCAGCTAAATATGTAATGTTTGGGACGTCTTACTATTGTATATTTGGTGATCTTATATCTTGTAACTTTACTTGATTGCTTGTGATTGAGACACTAGGCTTGTTCATGACCATAAGAGACTGATGGCTTGTAGTTAAACCCTCATATATCTAGACAGCCGTGACCATATAGTGAGGTGGATTCCATTTTATTATACGTAGCTGGCTATGTATGCCCCCGCTCTCTAGTATTCTGGTTCTGGGATGTGACATGGTTTAAGTGGTGGCCCATGCAGGTCTTGTAAATCAAGATATGTGAGGGTTTACCGAATAGATGTCTCAATCAATACTCGCCCTTGATCTCTGCTCGTATCCTCTAAATCCCTGGATTCTTGACCTGATCACATGCTTGTATCGTTGATCTGTCCTGGTCCTTCCTTATTGTTCCCTATGTCATCTTATTCAGTGGCATTGTACCTGGCCCTGCCGATCAGCAAGACGGAGCACCACCTGTGGACCAGCAGCAACCTGGAGATCAAGCCCAGCATTCAGGAGTAGCCTCCAGAGTCGTGCCTATCGGAGGAGAGCCACCAGTTCAGCCCGTCCAGCCTGCAGAGCCTGATGATGGCACTTTGGTAGGTCTCATCAGATCATTGTTAGCTTCTCAAGATCGTCGAGGTGACGTATTGTACCAGGCAGTACAAGATGCTCTGAATAGAGGCGGTCATCCAGGGAACAGTGCAGCGAACAGCTTCAAGCGCTTGAACCCTCTATTCTTTGACGATAGTGAAGATGCTATCGCTGCTGATGCGTGGCTTCAGGACACTGAGATCATCCTAGAAGCAGCCAGGACTCCAGAGAACGAGAAGGTGGCCGTGGTGCGCTTGCAGTTATTGGATCTTACCCGCAGCTGGTAGGCGGCACAGGCCGTCGGATTATTGGCACCTATTGCTTGGACAGTATTTCGTGAGAGATTCCAGACCAAGTATTTCGATTCTGTAGCTCGGTATGATCTACAGACGAAGTTCACCAATATGAAGCAGATGGGCAAGACGGTCGACAGATATGCGGTCGAGTTCTCGAGACTCAGTCGGTTTGCTCACACCTTGGTAGCGACCGAGTTCGACCGCGCTCAGCGATTTCAGCAGGGGCTCCATCTCGAGATTTTATTGGCAGTAGAGCAGTTTGAGCATCAGACTTTTGCTGCGGTCTTGAGAGCAGCTAGGAGGCATGAGTATACCTCCCAGAGGATAGTGGACAGGACCGGAGGTCGGAAGAGATCTCACGGCCAGATGATCCAGTCTTTAGCACCAGCCCCGGCAGCTAGGGCTTTAACTATTGGAGTTCCCCGAAGGGCGGATTCGGTTACGTCGGTTCAGCATTCGACTCCGATGTTCCCTCAGCAACAGAAGCAGAAGCAGTCTTCCGCAATGGACTGCACTTATTGTGGGAAGCCAGGACACGTTGTTTCGGAGTGTCGCAGAGCACAGGGATTGTGTTTGGCTTGTGGGGCACCGGATCACAAGATAGGATCATGCCCGAATATGGCCAGTTCATCATCGGCCCAGACTAGTCCCTCGGTAAGGGGACCAGCACTAGTGTAGCAGCAGCAGCAGTACCAGCCTCCGAGGCCATTGCCGCCTCAGGCTCAAGTCTTCCAGCAGCAGAGATCCCAGCAGTATGCCCAGGTCCAAGCTCAGATTCAGAACCGGCAGAGAGGTTCCTAGCAGGATGTCTTCCCTCTTCCTCATGCCTTCAAATTTCTTGCTTGCATGATTGATTGATCGATTGATTGCTTAGTATAGCTTGTCCTTGCCTCTCTAGCCTCTTGATTAAATTTCGAGGACGAAATTCTTTTAAGGTGGGTAGAGTTGTAATGTCCGTGGTTCGTATTACGTATTTTGTATACGTGTACGGAATCTCGACCTGTAGTTAGACTTGTCATGCTTGTCTTGATCTTGGTTTAGTGGCTTGGCTTGGCTTGGTTTTGTTTGGCTTGGTTCGGTTTTGTTGTGAACCCACCCTACGTACCACCACCATCCTCATTTATATCCCACTAAATATTTTTCTCTCCTCATTAACTCTTCTTCTTTCCTACCATTACTTCTCCACCAACCTGAGAGAGGAAGGTGTAGACAAGTGCATCTTGCTTCATGGAGGAATTCTACTTTTATTGTTCCACTGTCTTCCTCATGTGTTTCTAACCCACTTTAGTACTTAGCATTTTTCATTTCTGTGGTTAATTTCTTGTAGATCTAGTTTTGTGGTATTTTCGGTTTCCATGAATTTTGATCTATCAAACCTGCATATTTTTGTTATGTGATGGTTCCATGTTATAGAGAATTCTATTTTACCCAAATTTGACCTACGAGAGTCTGGGTTTGGGTTTCTATTATTGTTTGGAGGATCATGGAGGCCACGGTATTTTCCATGGACATGTTCTCTGTGGGAGCCATTAATTGCACTCTTGGCCGCATGCAACATTTTGTGCTGAGCCACATGGACATTTAATTGAATTGGCCGCATGGCCGATCACTTGCTTAGCCGTATGGCATTTACTGTTTACATGGCCATTAAATAAAAGCTTGGCCGCATATGCACTGTGCTTGACCGTATGCACATTTTAGTGTTTGGCCGCATATGCACATTTTGTGCTTAGCCGCATATGCACTGTGTTTGCATTTAATTTTATTTGCTGGCCGCATAGGCCATGACTCATTAGTTGGCCGCATAGCTACTATTCATTGTTAGCCGCATGGCTACTATTCAAAGCTGGCCGCATGTAAGCATTTATATGCTTAGCCGCATAAGAAATTAATTAGCATGGCTTGCATGCATTAGTAAAATACTGCTTGGCCGCATGAAAGCAATATTGCTTGGAATATTAGCATGGCTTGCATGCATTAGTAAAATATTGATTGGCCGTATGCATTACATTTGCATGTATTGCATGCTTATTTAGCTCAGCTTTAGTTGCATGCATGGCATCAGCTTAATTGAATGGCATGACATTTTATATACTGGCCGCATATGGAACCACTTGCTGGCCAATTGCTTTGGCCTTTTCTGAGCCGCATATGGCCATTGGCCATTTCCTGGCCGCATATGGCCATTAGAATTTCCTGGCCGCATAGGCCAATAGTGAAAAGCTTGGCCGCATGCATGCAACAATTGCATGGCTAATTACTGCTTGGCCACAATTTATTGCTTGGCCGCAAGCTAAAAGCTTGGCCGCATGGATTGCTGCATGCTTTTGCATACATTAGGCCGCATATGGCCATTCCATTTATTATCATGGCCGCATAGACAATTTTCTGCATGGCCATTAATACTATTGCCTGGCCGCATATGGCAAGTTTAGTTGGCTGCATGTCCTTAGCTAATTGCATGACCGCTTGCATGCACGTGCATAAGCTTTAATTGCTTGCTTGCTGTCACGCCCCAGAACCAGAATACTGGAGAGCAGGAGAATGACTCAGCCAGCTACGTATTACGGGTAGATGAATACCGTATAATACGATCAATGCTGTCTAAAAGACGATGGGGTGCATACTACATGAAAGTCTCACTATAGTCACTTCACATCTATTGTCTCAATCTTTCAAATAAGAAACAGAAATAGAGAACATGTAAAATAAAGCAGTAAGGCGTCCCAAACGCTCTGTCAAAATGTTCTTGATATCTGGTTTTACAAAACATAGCCAGATGATGTAGCAAAGTATACACAATTGTTTATCAGCTGCAGCCTGACTTAGTTACAATTATGCAAAAGTAGGTACAAGACAATCCGACTAACATGTCGGTGCCAAACGGCAAAGTATAAAGTATTTAACAAAACGAGCGGGGAGGAAAGGAACCCACTCGAGTCCTCCTGCGATCATCCCTCTAGTATTGACCATCTTGGAGGTAGAAGTAAGCTGGATCCTCGGGGACCGGCTCTAAATCTGGCCATGCAAAACCAGAGAGGTTAGACCTCTAATAGCAAGTACCGCAAGGGAGCACGATATGAGGAATGAAGCCAGTAATAAGAAAATATGATAATAGATCTCTGCTATCTACTAAGATTCACATAACATCACGACACTTCGAACCAACCTCCCAACCAAACAAGGACAGAAGTTGGCCCGTCATGACCCGACATTCTGATCATCTCAGTTAGGTAACAGAGTAGGTACAGTACACAAACAAATCAACTTAAACGGCCATGCAACTACTACGGCTTGCTACGGTGAGTTCCAATTTATCCTGGAATTATGCAATAAAGCATTCCTCAGTTCTTACTATGTGCAAGCAAAGCTAGTCTATCCAGTCAATCAATTATGCCAATCATGAATTAGACGAGTCCCAGCGGGACGCCCGTCATCAATATACAATATACAATAAATAATATAAGCAGATACCGCTCCCTGCCCGTGTGGCAGATTTGCAGTATCTGTGGGAACCAGCCGGCCTGTCGGGTACTTAATAGTCCCCAATAGGGCTGCCATATAAGAACTCGGAAATCTATTCTCTCCATGCAATCATTATTTTATTTAACTTAATAGTCTCTACGTTGAGTGAAATCCCATGCCGTGGATCATGGTCATTCAGAATGAGTACCTTCTGTACATAGTACGGTATGCCCAACTCTACAACGATACCCGTGCGGTTAGGTTGTAGGTCTTACATAGCGTAATGCAACAATCAAAACTATCCATGGAATAATCATGCCTTGACCATAAAGTACACATGATGTTTTTGTAAGGTAAATAAATAAATAAATAAATTGAAACCTGCATGTGCCTGTATGCCAATATTCGGGATTAGCCAGTCGATTTCAATAGTTCATAATTACTATGAACGTGTCTCATTCATTCAATTCAATAAGACGACTAGCCAGTCTCTTAGTTCCAACTAGAAACGCATGATCAATTATTAATCTAGATAACAGTTAATGCTATTTAATGCTAAGATGACAATCAATATTAATTAATGTCCACTCGGGATAGAATCAGCTCAAAGGAGATTATGGGCTATAGTCCATACGGTCGGAAAGTTATTGGTCCATGCGACTGAATAAAACATGCATACAGGATTAATAAATTACATGCGGCTCGAAAAGGCAAGCCTATGGGGCTAAATGACAATTCTCATGCGGTCGGGATGATAAGTCTTTATGCGGCTGGAATTGAGACGAGTCCTATGCGGCTCAAGATACCATGCGGCCAAAGGTCGCCAAGGTCCATACGGCTAGGATTACCAAGCTTTATGCGGCTTGGGGAAAAAGTCTCATGCGGCTGTGGGTAAACTAAATCCATGCGGCTGGAATTGACCAAGCCTATACGGTCCAAATGACGAGCCTCATGCGGCTGAACAGTGCCATACAGACAGAGTGAAGTCATATGCGGCCAGAAGGACTCGGGTCCTTATGCGGCCAGGATGTAATACTCATGCGGCTAAAATTGGACGAGACATATGCGACTGGGAATCATCGAGCTTATGCGGCTCACAATTATATGCGGTCGGATACTCCATGCGGCCAGAACTCCATGCGGCTGAAACTCTTCATTCGGCCGAACTCTTCATGCGGCCAGCTACTCTTCATGTGGCCGAACTATTCATGCGGCTCAAGAAGACTTGCCGCATGAAAACTCATGCGGTCAAGCATTGCCCTTCTTCTCCACTCTTTTGAGAAGGAGAACCATGGGAAGCCATTGCTTCCGAGCTCCCTAATTCCTTCATTCCAAGTCCAAAACTGGACTTCCATAGGTCAAAATGGGATAGAACGAAATTCTCTACAACATGGAACCATCAAAACTTGAAAAATAACAAAGTTACTAGATCAAAACCTAAGAAATCCAAAAATACATTAAACTTAGATTTACAAGAAATGAGCCATGAAAATTAAAAATACTAAGTACTAAAGTATCTAAAAATCTTGAGAGGAAGACAATGGAACAACAAAAATGAAAATCCATCAAGAAGCAAGTTGGCACTTGCCTATGCCGTTAGGTAGGTGGGGAGGAGTAATGGAGGAAGAAGATGAGTAATGGTGAAGAAGAAGTAATGAAGAGAGAGAAAGGGAATGGGGCTTTAAATAAAGGAGTGCTGGTAGGTGGGAGTTTGTTTCGGTTCATGATGAACCAACATAATTGAACCAATCCAAGCCGAACCCAAAGCAAAGCTAAAACAGAGTATAAAAGCAGAAAGTAAAATACAGAAAATAAAATTTAAAGAAATTTAAATACAGAACAATACATGATAAATATTAAATAATTATATTAAAGTAGTACTTGTATATAAAAATACGTATTCTGGGAACGAGAAGTGACATCTCTACCCTCCTTAGAAAAAATTTCGTCCTCGAAATTTCAAATCCAAGCAGGATAGGAACATCAAAGCTAAACTAATCTAAGCATAAGTAACTGAGTAAGCAATCATTTCACAATGTCAAGTAGCAAGTAACATATCTATGTTTAATTATCGACGACACCAAGCAATTTTACTCATAAAGTGACAGGCATGAGGCGTTAAGACAATCAAGGTATACAGAAAGAGATATACCTTGTGAGTCAAACAGGTGCGGATACCGTGATCGGATATCATCCTCACGTTCCCACGTTGACTGTCCTAAAGAGTGATGACCCCAAGCAACCCGGACAAGGCTAATTGTTCGGTTCTTGAGTATCTTCTCTCTTCGGTCCAAGATGGACACAGGCTGCTCCTCATAAGACAGGTTGGTACCAACAACCAGCTCAGAATGATCAAGGATATGGCTTGGGTCCGATACATACCTTCGCAACTGAGATACATGAAACACGTCATGCACCTCTCGTAACGAAGGTGAAAGAGATAAACGATAAGCAATATCGCCTATCCTATCAAGGATAGCAAATGGGTCCACGTATTGCGGACTCAATTTTCCGCGAACGCCAAATCTAATGACCCCACGGGTAGGTAAGATCCGCAAGAACACGTGGTCCCCAATAGAAAACTCTAGCGGCCTACGATGCTGGTCTGCCCAATGACGATGCCGATCCTGCGTAACTCGAAGTCGCTCTCTAATTTCCTTAATCAATTCAACTGTCTGAACAATTATTTATGGGCCTAACATCTTTCTCTCCCCGATATCATCCCATGCTAGTGGCGACCTACACTTCTTACCATATAGTGCTTCAAATGGCACCATCTGGATACTTGCTTGATAACTGTTGTTATATGAAAACTCGACTAGATGCAGGTGGCTCTCCCAAGATCCTCCAAAATCTAGGGTGCAAGCTCGCAACATGTCTTCTAAGGTCTGAATTGTTCTTTCTGAGTTCCCGTCTGTTTGTGGATGGTAAGCCGTACTAAATCTTAACTTAGTGCCCAGACTATGATGCAGACTCTTCCAAAAATGTGATATAAAACGGGTGTCTCTATTGGACACAATACTGACAGGGACTCCATGCTGCCTGACTATCTGTTGTATATACAACTCTGCTAACTTTTCTGTAGATTGTCCTACTCTGAAAGGTAGAAAGTGCGCCACCTTCGTAAGTCGATCTACTATCACCCAAATGGCATCTTTACCACTTGGTGACCTCGGTAAACCGGTCACAAAGTCCATTGTAATATGTTCCTATTTTCATTCCGGAATAGGAAGCGGTTGTAATAACCCAGCTGGCCTCTGCTATTCTGACTTCACTTGCTGACATATCAAGCAACGAAAAACGAATCTAGCTATCTCCCTCTTCATTCCATTCCACCAGAAGTGCTGCTTGATATCTTGGTACATCTTAGTCCCTCCAGGGTGTATAGAATACTGGGAACTGTGAGCTTCTGCCATAATCTCCTGTCTGATATCTCCATTAGGCACACATAGACGTGATCCAAACCTAAGCGTACCATCTTCGTGAGAATCATCTCCTTCCTGAGTCCTGACTCACATTCTGTCATAAACTTCTGGATCCTTGGGTCATGTGCCTGAGCTGCCTTGATCCTGTCTACCAAGTCGGATTGAACTTATAGACTTGCCATAATTCCTACATCACTAGGAAGTATAACCTCGATGCCCATCTCCTGAAGGTCTTCTAAGATATGCTTCTGTGTTGTCAACATAAATACGCCGCCTCTCCTGATGAGAGTGTCTGCTACCATATTAGCCTTGCCTGGATGACACTGAAGCTATACGTCATAATCCTTGATCAGCTCTAACCATCTTCTCTGCCTCATGTTTAGCTCATTCTGAGTAAAGATGTACTTCAGACTTTTGTGGTCTGTGTACATGTCCACTCGATCACCATATAAGTAATGCCTCCATAGCTTCAAAGCAAACACTACTGCTGCCAACTCCAAGTCATGAGTTGGATAATTCTTCTCGTGGTCTCGAAGTTGCCTAGATGCGTATGCTATCACCTTCCCATGTTGCATTAGGACGCACCCAAGTCCTTTCCCTGACGTATCATAATATACTGTAAAACCTCCGGGTCTAACTGGCAATGTAAGAATAGGCGCTGATATCAACTTCTGCTTCAGATTCTCAAATGATGCCTGCATTCTGTCGACTAGACGAATGGTATATCCTTTCGTGTCAAGCGGGTCATGGGTGCTGAAAGTCTTGCAAAGTCTGATACGAATTTTCTGTAATATCCTGCCAATCCCAAGAAACTCCATACATCAGCTACGGTCTTGGGTACTGGCCAACTCTCTACTGCTTCTACCTTCTTGGGATCCACTGCTACTCCAGCTCCTGATATGATGTGACCCAGAAATGAAATGTGATCTGACCAAAACTCATACTTGCTGAGCTTGGCATACAACTGGTTCTCTCTCAGAATCCATAACACTTTCCTGAGGTGGTCTTCATGCTCATCTTCACTAGTAGAGTATACGAGAATGTCGTCAAGAAACACAACGACAAACTGATCTAAGTATGGCATAAAGATGCGGTTCATCAAATCCATAAATATTGCTGGAGTATTGGTCAAGCCAAACGACATTACTAAGAATTCATAATGCCCATACTTCGACCTGAATGCTGTCTTGGGAATATCCTCCTTCCGAACCCTCACTTGATGATACCCTGAACGAAGATCTATCTTGGAGAAAACTCTAGCTCTTCTCAACTGATCAAACAAGTCGTCGATCCTGGGTAGTGGGTACTTGTTCTTTACTGTTGCCGCGTTAAGCTTCCTGTAATTGATGCACAATCTAGATGACCCATCATTCTTCCCCACAAGTACCACTGGTGCTGTGCACGGTGATACGCTAGCTTGGATGAACTTCTTCTCCTTCAGTTCCTCTATGTGCTGATATACCTTGGCCTGCTCTGAATCTGCCATTCTGTAGACTCGATCTGATATCGGTTTAGTTCCAGGCGCCAATTCTATACTGAATTCAATATCTCTAACCGGTGGTAGTCCTGGAAGTTCTTCGAAAAATACGTCTAGAAACTCTTCAACTACCTTCGGAACATGAACTTCTTTCATTGCCGTCACTACTCCCTGCTCTTGTTGAGTTGCCACTGATCTGACTAAGGTGAACTGCTTCATGCCTAGAATATCAAAAGATACACTTCCTCTATGACAATCTATTATCGCATGACTATCTTTCAGCCAGTCCATGCCTAAGATAACGTCGAAATTTCTAACAGAAAATTCTATCAACCGGGCGGGTAAGGAATGCCCGCAAACTACAATGCTACATGCTAGAATAACTCTACTAACTCCTACGAGCCCATTACCAGTGAGTATATTCAACCTCCCTGACAATGCCTCGAATTCCATTCCTAGTCGTGTAGCAAATTGTGCAGATATAAATGAGTGTGATGCTCCCGAATCAAACAATGCTACTGCGGGATATGAGGCGACAAGAATGTTACCTGCCACAACATCTTCCGATGCTAATACCTTTTCCAAGGACAGAGTGAATGCCTGCCCTCCACCTCCTTGTTGGTTCCCATGTTGTGGCCTAGCCTGATGCTGCTGCTGGCCCCTGCCTTGGTGATGTTGGGGTGGTCTATGCTGGTGCTGCATCGGCGGTCCCTGCTGTCGAAAATCTGAGCTTGCGGCATTAACGGGCGTTGTGCCAACGGCCTCACTGCCACCGCTGGTCCTCGATACTGGCCTGCCCCTGGTGCTGGCAGAGCAGAAAATTACTGCACTGGTCCTCCTGACCTCGAATTCATGGGACAGGTGGTAACCCGATGATCTAGATTTCCACATATCAAATACAGCTCGTTCAATGTCCGACACACATCTCTACTGTGCCCTACCTTCCTATAATAAATACAGCCCACTGGGGGTTGTTGGTTCTTCCTCTGCTGCTGTTGCTGCGGCTTGGGTGGTGCTGGCCCTCGTATTGCCACATCGTGAATGCGAATGCCAAGAGATGGTACTGTTGTTCGGGGCGCAGCTCCCCCTCCTCCTTCGATCTGACTGTGGGATCTCTTCTGACCTCCAGTCCTTGTCGTGATCCTCTGAATGGTGATCTCATGCCTTCGAGTCGCCGTCAATACCTCATTAAAAGTCTGGTAATTGTGCCCCTCTATCAATTGCAAGAGTTCAAGATAAAACCCTTGCTGAAATCTCATAGCCCTCTGGCTCTCCGTTGCTACCATCTCTGGGGCGAACCTACTCAATCTGCAGAACTCCGCTGCATAAGCATCTACCGCCTTGTCGGCCTGCTTGAGGTTGATAAACTTCTGTTGTAGCTCAAACTGCACCACAACTCCATAGTACTTTGTCTTGAACCTTGCAGTAAAGTCGTCCCAAGCAACATGACGTCTAATGCCCACTTCCTCTGATTTCCACCAATCACGCACGAGATCCTGAAGTAACAACTTCACTTGATCCATACGTTCTTCTGCCGGTACCTTAGCTGCTGTCAGAATAGCCTCAATATCCTTAAGCCATGCATCTGCTGAGATGGCATCTTCTGTGCCCTCGAAACGGCGGAGGTTGTACTTACAAAATCTGGTTGATGCTCCTGAATCTGTCCTCGTCCCTCTTTCTAAAGCCGTCTGTAATCCTTGGTTGAGTAGTACGTTCTGCTCTTGCAACTGAGTGTGCATGCGCTGCTGGACTAACATCTGGTGTTGCTGAGTAGCCATCATCCCTCTCATGATCTCCAGAAGGGCCGGTGTGTCCACTTCCACGGGGGTAGGTAGAACTGGTGGTGGTGGTGGAACCTTCGGATACTGCGATCCATCTGCTACTTGCACTATCACTTCTTCTTGAATAGCCTCTTGGGGTAGTTCTGGCCCTTGTAGCTGACCAACCTGGTCAGGTTGCCCATGTTGCCCTTGTTGCTGTTGTCCAGCCCTGACATATGCGGATGAGGTGCCCCTAAAAAAGGACAAGAGAACAATCAAACGACCGGACAGGAAAGATCAATGAAGCCGAAGGATATGGGAATGTCAAGCTAGGGTTGAGAATAACGAATCATGAGATCAAGGAGGAACATGTATGATTGAGACATCCTATAAATCAAAACACCCCACAAGTCTGAAATTAGACTTGCATGGGCCACAACTAAAACCTTGTCACACCCCAGAACCAGAATACTGGAGAGCAGGGGAATGACTCAGCCAGCTACGTATTACGGGTAGATGAATACCGTATAATACGATCAATGCTGTCTAAAAGACGAGGGGGTGTATACTACATGAAAGTCTCACTATGGTCACTTCACATCTATTGTCTCAATCATTCAAATAAGAAACAAAAATAGAAAACATGTAAGATAAAGCAGTAAGGTGTCCCAAATGCTCAGTCAAAATGTTCTCGATATCTGGCTTTACAAAACATAGCCAGATGATGTAGCAAAGTATACACAATTGTTTATCAGCTGCAGCCTGACTTAGTTACAATTATGCAAAAGTAGGTACAAGACAATCCGACTAACATGTCGGTGCCAAACGGCAAAGTATAAAGTATTTAACAAAACGAGCGGGGAAGAAAGGAACCCACTCGAGTCCTCCTGCGATCATTCCTCTAGTATTGACCATCTTGGAGGTAGAAATAAGCTGGATCCTCGGGGACCGGCTCTAAATCTGGCCATGCAAAACCAGAGAGATTAGACCTCTATTAGCAAGTACCGCAAGGGAGCACGATATGAGGAATGAAGCCAGTAATAAAAAAATATGATAACAGATCTCTGCTATCTACTAAGATTCACATAACATCACGACACTTCGAACCAACCTCCCAACCAAACAAGGACAGAAGTTGGCCCGTCATGTCCTGACATTCTGATCATCTCAGTTAGGTAACAGAGTAGGTACAGTACACAAACAAATCAACTTAAACGGCCATGCAACTACTACAGCTTGCTACGGTGAGTTCCAAGTTATCCTGGAATTATGCAATAAAAGATTCCTCAGTTCTTACTATGTGCAAGTAAAGCTAGTCTATCCAGTCAATCAATTGCGCCAATCATGAATTAGACGAGTCCCAGCGGGACGCCCGTCATCAATATACAATATACAATAAATAATATAAGCAGATACCGCTCCCTGCCCGTGTGGCAGATTTGCAGTATCTGTGGGAACCAGCCGGCCTGTCGGGTACTTAATAGTCCCCAAGAGGGCTGCCATGTAAGAACTCGGGAATCCATTCTCTCCATGCAATCATTATTTTATTTAACTTAATAGTCTCTACGTTGAGTAAAATCTCATGCCGTGGATCATGGTCATTCAGAATGAGTGCCTTCTGTACATAGTACGGTATGTCCAACTCTACAACGATACCCGTGCGGTTAGGTTGTAGGTCTTACATAGCGTAATACAACAATCAAAACTATCCACGGAATAATCATGCCTTGACCATAAAGTACACATACTATTTTTGTAAGGTAAATAAATAAATTGAAGCCTGCATGTGCCTCTATGCCAATATTCGGAATTAGCCAGTCGATTTTAATAGTTCATAATTACTATGAACGTGTCTCATTCATTCAATTCAATAAGACGACTAGCCAGTCTCTTAGTTCCAACTAGGAATGCATGATCAATTATTAATCTAGATAACAGTTAATGCTATTTAATGCTAAGATGACAATCAATATTAATTAATGTCCACTCGGGATAGAATCAGCTCAAAGGGTATTATGGGCTATAGTCCATGCGGCCGGAAAGTTATTGGTTCATGCGGCTGAATAAAACATGCATACGCGATTAATAAATTACATGCGGCTCGAAAAGGCAAGCCTATGGGGCTAAATGACAATTCTCATGCGGTCGGGATGATAAGTCTTTATGCGGCTGGAATTGAGACGAGTCATATGCGGCTCAAGATACCATACGGCCAAAGGTCGCCAAGGTCCATGCGGCTAGGATTACCAAGCTTTATGCGGCTTGGGGAAAAAGTCTCATGCGGCTGCGGGTAAACTAAATCCATGCGGCTGGAATTGACCAAGCCTATGCGGCCTAAATAACGAGCCTCATACGGCTGAACAGTGCCATGCAGACAGAGTGAAGTCATATGCGGCCAGAAGGACTCGGGTCCTTATGCGGCCAGGATGTATTACTCATGCGGCTAAAATTGGACGGGACATATGCGGCTGGGAATCATCGAGCTTATGCGGCTCAGAATTATATGCGGTCGGATACTCCATGCGGCCAGAACTCTATGCGGCTGAAACTCTTCATTCGGCCAAACTCTTCATGCGGCCAGCTACTCTTCATGCGGCCGAACTATTCATGCGGCTCAAGAAGACTTACCGCATGAAAACTCATGCGGTCAAGCATTGTCCTTCTTCTCTACTCTTCTGAGAAGGAGAACCATGGGAAGCTATTGCTTTCGAGCTCCCTAATTTCTTCATTCCAAGCCCAAAACTGGACTTCCATTGGTCAAAATGGGATAGAACGAAATTCTCTACAACATGGAACCATCAAAACTTAAAAAATAACAAAGTTACTAGATCAAAACCTAAGAAATCCAAAAATGCATTAAACTTAGATTTACAAGAAATGAGCCATCGAAATTGAAAATGCTAAGTACTAAAGTAGCTAAAAATCTTGAGAGGAAGATAATGGAACAACAAAAATGGAAATCCATCAAGAAACAAGTTGACACTTGCCTATGCCGCTAGGTAGGTGGGGAGGAGTAATGGAGGAAGAAGAGGAGTAATGGTGAAGGAGAAGTAATGAAGAGAGAGAAAGGGAATGAGGCTTTAAATGAAGGAGTGGTGGTAGGTGGGGTTTGTTTCGGTTTATGATGAACCTACATAATTGAACCAATCCAAGCCGAACCCAAAGCAAAGCTAAAACAGAGTATAAAAGCAGAAAGTAAAATGCAGAAAATAAAATTTAAAGGAATTTAAATACAGAATAATACATGATAAATATTAAATAATTATATTAAAGCAGTATTGTATATAAAAATACGTATTTTGGGAACGGAAAGTGACACTTGCATGGCCTTGCATTCATTTGCTTGCAAGCTTATTAGCATTAAATTAATTACTTGTATTTATTTGCATGCAACTTGCTGGCCGCATATGGCCTATTATTTGCTGGCCGCATATGGCCCAATTTTTTCGAGCCGCATGAGTCCTCTACAGCCCTTGTCCCTGCTAATATTTAATTACTAATATATGCTTGTGCCATATTAATTTAAGTGTGTTCCATGACACGATGGTGACCCGTTGTGGTGCACTTTTTGACATGACATGATAGTGGCCCGATGTGGCGCACTCCTGACAGTAAACTTGACATGATAACTTGACATGATAAATATGACATGATAGTGGCCCGTCGTGGCGCACTCCTGACATGATAAACCTGATATGATATACCTTGATATGCTATTGCGACGACTAACTTGACATGACAAGTATGAATGACCTGGACACCGTGGACGATTGTGCTTATACAAATGAACCAATCTTGTCTTGCATCATGTCTAGGACAGGGACCCCTGAGTACCACGGTCAGGGGTACCTACTGAAATCGACTAAGGCTAATTACTAGAAAAATCCAGTAGACATGAAGAGATTTCCCCAGCTACAGGCAATTCCGTTATCTGGGTGCCCCACTTGGGATCTGTAGCCTGCCGTCGAGTAGGGCACATTTTCAGCACACTGTCTGTGTTGCACCCTCTAAGTCACCTAAGGGTACATGCATTTCCTGGACGATGTACACACATGAACTCAACCCCTAATTACGTCCGGATAGCCTGGATGGTCTGCAGGGCTTGTGGCTGTGGAATAATCTCACTGTATCTTGTTAGTAACTAGGCCTGTGATAATCCTAGTTAGTTAAAGTATCAAGTCGTACTTATTGCTTGGCCGTGATTGATAGATAAAGTTCAATCGGACTAGTCTTGTCTTGATCCTGCATAAGATTGTTATATGACTTGATTTCTTATATTATCTTGTCGATAAATGGTGGAAAACCAAGTTTCGTTCAAATGAAGGGTTACAACCCCGGTCCTTGTCTGATTTACGGGTTGTATCCTGGTTATCTGAATAGTTCCATGGTTATCTCGTCGTATATCATCCTGATTTTTCCATATTTTATGTTCTTACTATTTATATATACTCTTGTGCTAATTGCTGATTTTAGTTCCTAAGTGAAGCCTCCTTTGTGGCACTTGCTCTTTTTGGGGTCTGATCCAGCTGGTTTTGTATGGCCAGATTTCGGAGCAGCTCCAGAGGATCTACCGACTTTTCAGCCAGATGGTGATTATAGGAACCCTAGAGGGGGGGTGAATAGGGTCAAGCTAACTAATCAAGCACTTAGCATAAGCTAATTTGTAATTTAAAAATATAAGTGCAAGAGAAGAAGCAAACACAATACCGACACCCGATGTATCCTGGTATCCTCCTAAGAGGCAGTCCAGTCCCGGAACTCTCTCCGGCTTTAATCCACTATTTGAGTAAATAGTTACACACGAGTTTGGATTCGAAGAACTCGCCAACTTCAACACGAGTTTGGATCCGAAGAACTCGCCAACTTCAACCGAGAGTTTGGATACGAAGACTCTCCAACTTCAACCGAGAGTTTGGATACGAAGACTCCCCAACTTCAACCTTTCACAATAGGTTTTGATCTCCTTACAATAGAATGAAGATCTCACTTTTCAACTCAATAACTCTAACACAATTTGTAGATGGCAAATGAAGGCTTTGTAGAGTTGTATGTGGATAAGCTTTGGTGGTTTGGAAATTTTTAGGCTCAAAGCATCAACCTTGAATGAAGGGGTTCAAGGCTATTTATAACCAAAGCAAAGGAAAGTGCAATAATGCAACTTTCACAGGCTGACGGATCATCCGCCGGATTTCCGCGGAAATCCGCCGGATCATCCGCCTGAATAGTCCAACGGCTATAAAAAGAGCCATTGGGATCAATCATTCGTAAAATCCAACCGTTGGAATGCAAACGGTCATATGACGGAAAATCTGCCGAAATTCCGCAATTTTCTGTCGGATAATCTGAACACTCACAGAAGGTATTCTGTGAGACCATTCGGATCTTCCGCCGGATTTCCGCGGAGATCTGCCGGATTATCCGCCAGGATTCCGAAGATTGTCCTGGGTTATTATCTACCCTAGCTTTCGATTTTGCCATCCATTTCTTGTGTTTACAATGGTTCCTAAGACTCTTTACAGACTCCAGATATACTGTAGCAGGTGCAGGCTTCTTTAGAGTCTTGAAATGATGATGGCATGGCTTGGCTTCTTCCTTTGATAGGTGCTGGCTTTTTCCCTTGGCGGCAGCTGTCCAAAGATATCCAGTTTGCGAAAACTGAATACCTTTCGGGGGCTTCGCCCCCGAACCCCCGACGAGGGGCGCTGCCCCCTCGACCCCCGTCCGCTGACCGGGCAGCGGAACCCCCGGTGCGTGGCTCCAGAGATGTCGTCGGGTGGTTCAGAGAAATCTTGTGGGATCCGTCGTCTTTGGCCCACCATGATTTCTTCATTGCATATGTCCACGTTGATCTTGCTTATTGCTTTTCTGCATGTACATGTTAGACGAACAAAGCAATATCCATAGTAGCAAGTATGATAAATTAAAGCACATTAGGACTATGCAAAGTTTAAGTATAAGTGCTAAGGTGATGGCATAAATGTTAGTGATATCAGAATGATTAAACTTAATTGAATGACCACAATCAAAAACATAGTTTTGATTTTGGCAACCCAATTAAATTTAAGATAGATAAGCTCATATCACTAAGATGTAAACCAATGGGCACATATCACCAAAGATATAAGTATAAGTAGAAATGCTATAGTGATAGTATGAAGATTAGTGATAATAAAATGCTAAACTTAACATATTAACCATATTCAAAAATATGATACAATCATTGGGCCAACAGTGACCACCAGACGTAACCCTAACAACGAGTGGGTTTCTTTTTGTCCTTCCATTTTATTGTAAAATTATTCTTTTGAGGCGTTTAGCCGGCGAGAACGTGTTAGCTCGTATTGCACCTTTATTTATTGTCTGCCTACGGGCTGTAATATGATTGACAGATCCTAGGGTTGATCATGTATGACTAAACTCTTGCTAGTCTTCATATTTTGTAACGACTAGCTTCATGATCAGCTAAATATGTAATATTTGGGATGCCTTACTATTGTATATTTGGTGATCTTACACCTTGTAACTTTACTTGATTGCTTGTGATTGAGACACTAGGCTTGTTCATGACCATAAGAGACTGATGGCTTATAGTTAAACCCTCATATATCTAGACAACCGTGACCGTATAGTGAGGTGGATTCCATTTCATTATACGTAGCTGGCTATGTATGCCCCCGCTCTCTAGTATTCTGGTTCTGGGGCGGGACATGGTTTAAGTGGTGGCCCATGCAGGTATTGTAAATCAAGATATGTGAGGGTTTACCGAATAGATGTCTAGCTCATGTAACTATGTGAGGGGAATATAATTAGAATTTAGCGACGTTCATACTAACGTCGCTAAAAGCGACGTTTTGCAACGACTAGCTCATGTAACTATGTAGCCGTAGATGAAGTTGACTGTCCTCCGACCCTCATCCCTCGACAATGATGATACGACAACCTATCACTATATCTTATATAGTAGTAGATGATATTTTAGTATTACATTATGTGAGTTCATCTTGATTCTGTTACATTCTTCAGATACTAGATACTAGATTCGATAATAACGTATACTACACCATATGTACAGAACATAGATGATTCATACTAATGTATGCTAGAATGAATTTTGGGTTGTGTTCTGAGCCATCCGTTCTCACACTTAAAACACATATGAATTAGTACTGTGTGTCAATCTTTGTTTTTTTATTTTCGGCGAACCCAGGGATTAGATTCTGTATTTTGTATTTTGACTTTGTACGTATTTGGAGATATTCAATTTTTTCGTTGAGGATACTGAGTTTGTACGTATTTGCGTATATTGATTTGGTTTGTTGAGGATATTATATATTGACATTGTTCGTTGCTGTGAAACCCAGTTTTCTTTAGTTAGATTTTTTTTTTAAATAGAATTTTCGTATTGATAATAAAAACGTTTTCAAGTTATTATTATTATTAATAAATATCTTTGAGTGAAAAATGATTTCAAAAATAATTTATAACCTGGCTTTTGATTTCGACCCAGACCCGAGTTCGAGCCTGACCCAAACCCAAATCCCATTTTTCCTAACTCTATTTTTGACTTGGTTCATAACTCAAAAAAAAAAAAAAAAAAAAAAAAAAAAAAATTAATGCTCGGTTTGAGCTGGTCCAACTTGGACCAGCGTACCCACTCCTATCTCCTATTCTTCCTCCCCTGGCTTTTGGCTCCACCACATGATTGGAACCACCTCTCCATTATTAATCCCACCTCTCCCCCACGTTCTTCTCCATTCCCAACAAAGGAGAACAAAACACCCTCTCTTCCTCACAAGACTTTCACAGAACTCACAAAATCTCACTCTCCCTCTCTTCTCCTTCCTGGAGAAACCTTAACCCGACCCCAATCCCGAGCTCCTCCCCGAGCTCGCCCGCGCGTCCAGCGCGAGCCACCCCGCGGCCGACCCCTCCGCGGTTCCCCGCTGTTCGTCGGCCAACAGCGCCCCGGCGGAGCTCCTCCCCGCCGTGTCCCCGCGCCCCGTCGGTGCTCCGCCGCCCTCCAGCGCGCGTAGCCACCCCGCGCGCGTGCGACCCCGAGCCCCGTCCGCGAGCGCGCTGCCGTCCGCGACCCGAGGCGCGACCCCCGCGCCGAGCCGATCGGCCCCGCCGTGGTCGCGTGCCCTACCGGCCGCTGCCTCTTCTGTGCGTGGCTCTCCGCCGCCGCGAGATCCTTTCCCGCGCCCCTCTTCTGTGCGTGGCCGAGTTCGGATCTGCGAAGCCTTGCTGTCCAGGACCTACGACCTGCTGTCCGAACTTCGTTTCGGTTTTTCCCCAAGTTTTTCCTGCGGCTCCCCGACCAACGGATCTTGGTAATTTCTGGATAATCAGAGTAGTTCGTCCCTCCCGTGTGTCCGTGATGTTTTGGTCCCCGGTTCCCTCTCGGGAATTCGGTTTAGCTACGTATAGCTCGGTATTCTTTAGACAATGTTCTGTGAGATTTGTGCTGTGTTGGTTTTGGATATTTCGGGTTTTTCGAGTTGGTTTCGAAATTAGTTCTGTGATCATTTCGGGTTTCTGATTTCAATTTGGGTTCCCCGAATTTTCTTCGGAAACGTTCTGTTTATTGGATTTTGATCTATTTGTGGATGGAATTTATTTCTATGGGTTTTTTCTGGTTTGGGACATTTGCAGGAGTTTGTTGGCGCATTTCCCAGTTTTGGGTTTGTCCCGAAATAGAGGAAGTGCTGCCCAAATTTTTACAAAACTATATTTAATTGATTTCAAAATTGGTTTTCGGAAATGAATTTTTAACTGATTTTTCGGGTGACGACCGTACCGGTCTGTGGGCCCCGGCGAAATGCAAACGCACCGGTCCGACCGGGCGTTGAGGTATTAGCTGGATTTTGAGGAATGGACCGAGTCTGAGACTCTTAGCTTTCATTTTCAATTATTTTATTTAATATTTAGGTTATTTAAATACTGCACTTTATTTAATAATTAAGTCATTTTTCTCTTATTTGATGTAAAAGATAATTGTACAGGGCATAAGCCCACTCTAGGATGTTTAGCTGTGCCATTGTATTGTGTAGCGTAGTTTTTATTTTTTGGTGGATGTGATCTTGGGTGGTTTGTGATTAGACGTATAATCGTAGTTAGAGCGTAATTTACTGATTAATTAAGAATTAATTAAATGGATGAAAATTAGTAAATAACTAGTTCATGATTTGTCATTAAAAGAAAACCATATTTTTATAAATATATTACAGAAACACAAAGTTTTCCAAAATTAATTGATTATCGTGTTATTTCCAAATAATCCAGTTAACCGGCTTAATCAAACGCACGTAGTTGCGACGTAAACGTTAGCTGTAGATTAATACAACTTAAAACCTGACTAGGACTTACTACTAGAGATTGCAACTAGCACACTTAGCCTGGTTATTAAAGGTTCTAAGTCGAGTTCTCAACTGTAGGAACTCGAAGTTACAACTGACGTTCCTCCTCGGTACCGACTCGTCCTTCTAGTCAATCTAATACAAGGCAAGTTACGATTTGTGTATTCCTGTATTTTATTTAGTAAAGTTAAGATGCATGTTAAACCACACTGATGGCACGGAACTCTACCGACTGTTACTGTTACTGAATCTGGGACTGGGGGAATAGTGTAAACGTTTATGACCAAAGCCCCTACTGAACTGACTGTGTTAGCTTACCCCTCTCACACACGGGGATAAGCCATATCGTATCGCTAGGATACTACTGATTAACCCAAGCCGGTCATAGACGTTTGCATATTCAAATCACACTGAACTGTTTTAACTGCTGAAAATCATTATTTCAAACTGTTTACCCTGCACTTTTCAATTACTATTTAAATTATGAGATGCATATTTCGTTCTTGCTCCCTCCTGACTGGAGACAACATTTTAGGTAACACTGAGGATGACGAGCTATACTATAATAGCTATTATGACCCGGTCCTCTATCCTGCAACGGTACCGGAGCCGTCTTTGGAAGACGCTGATCCTGGGACTGCTGAACCTGATGCTTAGATAGTTTCTTTTCTGCATTTTCTTTTATTTGGAGTTTGTAGTTTTATTTCAGCATTTCCCTTCCAGATTTATTTCTGAATATTTTATTCAATAAAGTTTTAAATTTCCGAATATAACAGTTGTGACAAATGTATTTGTGTTGTTGTGAATACCTGCAATGGAACAGCTTACTGCCGCCGTCTCACCACGGTGCAGGCTGGGCATGGTCCGGTTCGACCCATTAACTTGGGATCGGGTCGTGACATGTTTTCAGTGGTGGCCCATGCAGGTCCACAACAATAACAACTTAGGAAAAATATCTAGAAACAATTAGAACACTAGAACATTGATTTGTCACGACATAGGTCCGATTTATATATAAATAAATATTTTTGCTTGATTATAGACTGGTAGGCTACCTTGCTTATGTGTGCGTCCTAGACCTTCCAGAGAATGACCATTGACCAAATCCTGTTGGCAATGAGGTGTCATCTCCGGATCATACCCCAAGCCAGGGTCCTTTCCCTCGCGGCTGTTTGACCGTTCCCTTAGTGCACCCAGTGAAGTTTTTCCTACACTGGCGACTCCTACCTCATCTCCAACTGAGTTGCATTCCCTGGTGGATTATTCATTTTGTTGCTCCACCAGTACCAGCAATCATCTTCCAAATGGTTGTTTTATTTCAAGAAATCCTGGAGTTCCAGAAAGTTCAAGATGAAGCCCAGCGGGAACAGAAGAATATCACGAGGGAAGATATGAAGAACGTCATGATGTAGCCTTAGTTATCTCCAACCAAGTTAGAGCAGAACTTTTGTCCTAGGAAGGATACCCTTGAATCTAGAAGATATTTGGGGTCCCATCAAGTACTCTACTTTTCGGCAGCCTTGTCGTAAGAAGCTATGGGCTTGTAACTATTGCAATAGGCCTGGTCATCAGGTCGATAGTTGTCGCAAGAGATTGGGACAATGTTTGGCATGTGGATCTGCTGAACATCGGGTAAAGGACTGCCCCTTATCTTTCCATCAAACCAGAGCTCATAACCCAGCAACACCTGTCAGGCCACAACCTAGGGACCCTCTTCCTATCCAGCAGACCCTGCCTTTACAATAAGGCATGATGCATACTCGAGGTTCAAAGGAAAGGAAGCAGTTGGAGACTGCTCATTCAAGAGCCAGAACCATGAGGAAAAGTACCTAGAACCGCTGTATAGCATCATCTTTTTGGAAGTTGTAACAGGATGTCCTTAGATCAATCATAAGAGTTTTGCTGTAATTCTCCACATGAATAGAAGTTTTTTTTTAGTTACACCCTTATGGCAGATGTTTTCCCTGATAGTCTTTCCGGATTATCCCAGATTTAGACATAGGATTCACCCCTGACCTAGTCCCTGGCTCTTTCCCTAAATTCTAAAGGATGTTACAGAGTCAACCCGAAGGTGGCCAAGAAGATGAAGGACCAGATCAATGAAGGCTTTAGGATTTTTTCAGGGTGGAATTTCACCTTAGGGAACACCTATCTTATTTTTGCCCAAGAAGGATGGAACAACGGATGTGCATCGGTTACCAGACACTAAAGAACAAGTACTTTCTGCCCGGATCGAGGATCTGTTTGATCCGGTTGTGTGGAGTTAGGTGTTTCGAAGTTTGACTTAAGATTTGACTACCATCAAATCAAAGTCAGGAAAGAGGACATTTCTAAGACGGCGTTCAAACACCAAGTATGGGTAGTTTTCTCTGGTCAGGACGTTAGACTGACAAATACTACTGCTATGTTCATGAATCTCATGAACAGAGATTTTCAGGAGTATTTGAATCAGTTTATCTTCTCCATAGATAAACATTCTGATATACTTGAAGACTGAAGAAGAGCATAAGGAACACCTGAGGAAATTTTGGAAACTATGAGGAAAAAGAAGTTTATGGTAAGTTATCTGAACGTGGATTGTTGACAAGGTAGACTTTTGGCCATGTTGTCAAGAGAAGAAATTTCGATGGAAGATAGCTGTTGTTGAAGAGTGGTATACCCCAAGTTCAAGTCGGAAGGTTCTTGAACTTGGCTGGCTACTATCAGAAGTTCGTAAAGGATTTCGCCAAGATTGCTGAGCCGATGACGAAGCTCACTTGGAAGAATGAAGAGTTCATCTGAACGAAAGTTTGCCAGACGGCATTGAGGAGCTGAAGAAGAGACTTACCACTACACCAATCCTTGCGCTACCCGCAGGAACCGGTGGGTTCTCAATTTACAGTAATGCCTCTGGAAGAGGACTGTGTTGCGTTCTTCAACAACATGGGAAAGTAATTGCTTACACGTGTAGGCAACTACAGACTCATGAGAAGAATCATCCCACGCCTAATTTGAAATTTGCTGCAATTATCTTTACTTTGAAGCTATGGAAGCATAATTTTATGGAAAGGGAGTGGAATATATATGGACTAAAAAGTCTGAAATATGTCTTCACTTAGAAAGGGCTGAATGTTAGACTAAGAAGATGGCTGAAGCAGATGAAGGATTTCGACATCAACCTGCAGTACCATTCAGGTAAGACTAATGTGGTCGCTGATGCACTTAGTCGATACTGATGGCGAAGTTCTTAACCAAGGACTAGCACCTGCTAGAAGACATCGAGAAGTTTGGACTGGAGATTATGCTGCCTGGAAATGGAAGGAAGAAGCTGGATGCTGATTCAGGGTGATGAAGTTGCAAATGAGCTCGAGTCTGATGGACAAAGTCAAGGAGACTCAGTTTCAAGACGAGACACTTTACAAACTTAGAGATCAAGTGTTGGCAGGAACACTTGAAGGTTTCTCAAATCGCCAATAATGGAGCTCTGAAGAATGGTACGAGGCTTTTTGTACTATCTGGCAAACTGAGGAACGAACTAATGCAAGAAGCGCACCAGTATTCCATACATCCTAGCAATACGTATTGGGATATGCGTACTATTATTGGGTAGTATGGAATGAAGAAGGATGTATTCAGAATTGAGGTTAGATGTTTTATTTGTTAACAAGTGAAGGCTAGTCGACAGAGACCCGCAGGGCTTCTACAGTCGTTGGGCATTCCGGACCGGAAGTAGGAGCACATAACGATGGACTATGTGTTAGGTTTGCCTTGATTCCAAGGAGGGAAGAACACCAGTTGGACTATAGTGGACCGACTGACTAAGTCAGCACACTTTATTCCCTTCAAGGTTAGTTGTTCACCGAGAAGTTGGCAGCATTGTACGAGAAGCACATCTACCGGATTCATGGAGTACCGCGGGACGAGCAAGCAGAGAGGTCAATCCAGACGCTTGAAGATGTATTGAGTTTTTGCGTCTTGGATTTTTGGTAGGTCTTGGGAAGACCAAATTGCTTTTGGTGAAGTTTTCTCCTACCAGAGGAACAATCAGTTTTGACGGAGCTGGAAATTGAGGCCAGGTACATCGGGCCATTTGAAGTTTAAGACGAGTTGGAAGTAGCGTACCAGTTAGCTCTACCAGCTAATCTTGAGGGTGTGCAACGTCTTCTACGTCACAGCTCAGACGCTACATTCTGGATCCGAGTCACATATTGGATAATTCAGAGCTGAAGATTGGACTCAACCTTTCAGAGCCAGAGAAACCAGTTGCAAGAGTAGTCAGAGGTGAGAAGAAGATCAGAATTTGAGCCATCACTTAAACTCCTATTCCTTATCTTTTCTTTTCCCGTTCTAAATTTGACTAATACTGCTAAGTTAGCCTAGTTTTGCAAGCTATCTCTTTAAATCAAGCTTGATCATGACGATATTTTATTGGGTGCACCCACTAACATATTGTCTAATCAGGACCGGTGCATGATGGTCTGATCAACCTCGTGTACTTTGGTTCGCTTTTGTATTTCTTTTTCTGCGTGGATTATATCATAAAACTTGTCCCTAAACCGTCTCATCCACGACTGCCTTGGAAATCCTTATGGTTGAGTTACGGACGCAGTACCCGTACCTGTTTGTTTTTTCTCTAACCTTACTTTAATTTCGAGGACGAAATTTTCTAAGGAGGGAAGATTGTGAAACCCAGTTTTCTTTAGTTAGATTTTTTTTTAAATAGAATTTTCGTATTGATAATAAAAACGTTTTCAAGTTATTATTATTATTAATAAATATCTTTGAGTGAAAAATGATTTCGAAAATAATTTATAACATGGCTTTTGATTTCGACCCAGACCCGAGTTCGAGCCTGAGCCCAAACCCAAATCCCATTTTTCCTAACTCTATTTTTGACTTGGTTCATAACTCAAAAAAAAAAAAAAAAAAAATAATGCTCGGTTTGAGCTGGTCCAACTTGGACCAGCGTACCCACTCCTATCTCCTATTCTTCCTCCCCTGGCTTTTGGCTCCACCACATGATTGGAACCACCTCTCCATTATTAATCCCACCTCTCCCCCACGTTCTTCTCCATTCCCAACAAAGGAGAACAAAACACCCTCTCTTCCTCACAAGACTTTCACAGAACTCACAAAATCTCACTCTCCCTCTCTTCTCCTTCCTGGAGAAACCTTAACCCGACCCCAATCCCGAGCTCCTCCCCGAGCTCGCCCGCGCGTCCAGCGCGAGCCACCCCGCGGCCGACCCCTCCGCGGTTCCCCGCTGTTCGCCGGCCAACAGCGCCCCGGCGGAGCTCCTCCCCGCCGTGTCCCCGCGCCCCGTCGGTGCTCCGCCGCCCTCCAGCGCGCGCAGCCACCCCCGTGCGCGTGCGACCACCGAGCCCCGTCCGCGAGCGCGCTGCCGTCCGCGACCCGAGGCGCGACCCCCGCGCCGAGCCGATCGGCCCCGCCGTGGTCGCGTGCCCTACCGGCCGCTGCCTCTTCTGTGCGTGGCTCTCCGCCGCCGCGAGATCCTTTCCCGCGCCCCTCTTCTGTGCGTGGCCGAGTTCGGATCTGCGAAGCCTTGCTGTCCAGGACCTACGACCTGCTGTCCGAACTTCGTTTCGGTTTTTCCCCAAGTTTTCCTGCGGCTCCCCGACCAACGGATCTTGGTAATTTCTGGATAATCAGAGTAGTTCGTCCCTCCCGTGTGTCCGTGATGTTTTGGTCCCCGGTTCCCTCTCGGGAATTCGGTTTAGCTACGTATAGCTCGGTATTCTTTAGACAATGTTCTGTGAGATTTGTGCTGTGTTGGTTTTGGATATTTCGGGTTTTTCGAGTTGGTTTCGAAATTAGTTCTGTGATCATTTCGGGTTTCCGATTTCAATTTGGGTTCCCCGAATTTTCTTCGGAAACGTTCTGTTTATTAGATTTTGATCTATTTGTGGATGGAATTTATTTCTATGGGTTTTCCCTGGTTTGGGACATTTGCAGGAGTTTGTTGGCGCATTTCCCAGTTTTGGGTTTGTCCCGAAATAGAGGAAGTGCTGCCCAAATTTTTACAAAACTATATTTAATTGATTTCAAAATTGGTTTTCGGAAATGAATTTTTAACTGATTTTTCGGGTGACGACCGTACCGGTCTGTGGGCCCCGGCGAAATGCAAACGCACCGGTCCGACCGGGCGTTGAGGTATTAGCTGAATTTTGAGGAATGGACCGAGTCTGAGACTCTTAGCTTTCATTTTCAATTATTTTATTTAATATTTAGGTTATTTAAATACTGCACTTTATTTAATAATTAAGTCATTTTTCTCTTATTTGATGTAAAAGATAATTGTACAGGGCATAAGCCCACTCTAGGATGTTTAGCTGTGCCATTGTATTGTGTAGCGTAGTTTTTATTTTTTGGTGGATGTGATCTTGGGTGGTTTGTGATTAGACGTATAATCGTAGTTAGAGCGTAATTTACTGATTAATTAAGAATTAATTAAATGGATGAAAATTAGTAAATAACTAGTTCATGATTTGTCATTAAAAGAAAACCATATTTTTATAAATATATTACAGAAACACAAAGTTTTCCAAAGTTAATTGATTATCGTGTTATTTCCAAATAATCCAGTTAACCGGCTTAATCAAACGCACGTAGTTGCGACGTAAACGTTAGCTGTAGATTAATACAACTTAAAACCTGACTAGGACTTACTACTAGAGATTGCAACTAGCACACTTAGCCTGGTTATTAAAGGTTCTAAGTCGAGTTCTCAACTGTAGGAACTCGAAGTTACAACTGACGTTCCTCTCGGTACCGACTCGTCCTTCCAGTCAATCTAATACAAGGCAAGTTACGATTTGTGTATTCCTGTATTTTATTTAGTAAAGTTAAGATGCATGTTAAACCACACTGATGGCACGGAACTCTACCGACTGTTACTGTTACTGAATCTGGGACTGGGGGAATAGTGTAAACGTTTATGACCAAAGCCCCTACTGAACTGACTGTGTTAGCTTACCCCTCTCACACACGGGGATAAGCCATATCGTATCGCTAGGATACTACTGATTAACCCAAGTCGGTCATAGACGTTTGTATATTCAAATCACACTGAACTGTTTTAACTGCTGAAAATATTATTTCAAACTGTTTACCCTGCACTTTTCAATTACTATTTAAATTATGAGATGCATATTTCGTTCTTGCTCCCTCCTGACTGGAGACAACATTTTAGGTAACACTGAGGATGACGAGCTATACTATAATAGCTATTATGACCCGGTCCTCTATCCTGCAACGGTACCGGAGCCGTCTTTGGAGACGCTGATCCTGGGACTGCTGAACTGATGCTTAGATAGTTTCTTTTCTGCATTTTCTTTTATTTGGAGTTTGTAGTTTTATTTCAGCATTTCCCTTCCAGATTATTTCTGAATATTTTATTCAATAAAGTTTTAAATTTCCGAATATAACAGTTGTGACAAATGTATTTGTGTGTTGTGAATACCTGCAATGGAACAGCTTACTGCCGCCGTCTCACCACGGTGCAGGCTGGGCATGGTCCGGTTCGACCCATTAACTTGGGATCGGGTCGTGACAGTTGCGGTTAGTATTTTTTATATTTTTGTATATTCTGGAATGTATTGTGCGTGCCAGTGTTGAGTGTTCCACCGAGGGGGTCGGCGAACCCAGGGATGGATTCTGTATTTTTTTGTATTCTGCATTTTGGCACAGGTTCCAGCTCCATTGCATTCTAGAACATTTTTTTATATTTTTTAACTTAGCGACGTTTTTAGCGACATTACCATTAGTCGCTAAATATTAGCGACGTTAAAAAATGTCGCTAAAAGCGTCGCTAAATGCTGACATGGCAACACGTGGCACCATAATCTGATGTCGGCTCGTCGTCGCCAAAACATCGCAACAGTGTCGCTAAACGGCGACAACACAATAACGTCGCCTAATACGTCGCTAATTAGCGTCAACAATCAAACTTTCGCACATAACGTCGCTATTTAGCGACGTTAATAACGTCACCCTAGCGACGTTTTGCGACGTTTTCTCGTTAGTGACACATTTTTTCTGTCGTTTCTAAAACGTCGCCCAAAACGTCGCTAAATTCACTTAGCGACGTTTTCGTCGAGTTTAGCGACGTTTTGTAACGTCGCTAATTTGACAAATTTTGTTGTGTGTGCCTTTTTGGTTCCTTGGGTTTTGATCTTTCAAACTTACTTGTTTTCGAAAACTAAGTGTTCCATGTGGTAGAGAATTTGATTATACACAATTTTGACCTTCTAAAAGTTAGATTTCGACTTGTTTTGAGGAATTTATGGCCAAGTAAGATTTAGACTTCTTCTATGTTCATCTGATCTGGTTCTGGCAGGAACGATGAATAGTGCCTGGCAGCATAGTGCCAGTCCGCATAGCTGTAGTGTCTGGCCGCATAGTGCCAGTCTGCATAGATTCATAGTGCCTGGCCGCATAGTGTTAGTCCGCATAGCTGCATAGTGCATGGCCGCATAGTGCCAGTCTGCATAACTGCATAGTGTCTGGCCGCATAGTGCCAGTCCGTATAGATGTATAGTACCTGGCCGTATAGTGCCAGTCCGCATAGCTGCATAGTGCCTGGCCGTATAGTGTCAGTCCGCATAGATGCATAGTGCATGGCCGCATACTGTATATTTTGGATGTTTTTGGCTATTTTATGTTCTATTTGGCTGATTTGTGGCCAGAGTTTCTTCCAACTCCTAACATGAAAGTTGTAGATCTTTTCCTTGGCTTCAAGAATATGTTACTAGCTATTTTATGCAAGTTCTCTCATTAATGATAATGTAAGGATAGAACGCGATAGTGGCCTGTTAAGGCGCACTCTTAACAAGTAACATGACATGATAGTGGCCCGTTGTGGCGCACTCTTAACAAGCAACTTTGGCATGATAATGACATGATAGTGGCTCGTCGTGGCGCACTCTTGACGAGTAAACCTAACATGATAATCTTGATATGCTGTTGTGACGACTATCTTGACTTGCTAAGTAACTCTTGTCTTGACACCGTAGGTGTTTGTGCTTGTATAAGCTACATGTCTCATCTTGTATCATGTCTAGGACATGAATTCGTGGTTACCACGGTCAGGGATTTATACCGAATCTGACTAGGATAATGACTAGATTGATCAAGTAGTTCATGAAGAGATTTTCCAGCTACAGACGGTCCCGTTATTTGGGCACTTTAATTGGACTTGTAGCCTGCCGTCGAGTAGGGCACATTTTCAGCACACTGTCATGTGTTGTACCCCCAAGTCACCTAATCCAACTCTCTCAACTTGCAACTGGATAACCTGGATTAAGTCTACAGGGCTTGTGGCTGTTGGAACATCTCAATGCATCTTGTTAGTAACTAGGCTTGTGATAACCCTAGTTAGTTAAAGTATCAAGCCGTACTCATTGCTTGGCCGTGATTGATGGATGGAGTCCAGTTTAGACTTGTCTAGATCCAGTACATAGCTATCTCAGGACATATTGCTTACGCTTTATTCTTGGTGATAAATGGTGTCACGACCCGTTACCCAAATTGTTGGGCCGGGCCGAGCCATGTCCAGCCTACGCTTGGTTAAAGTGTAGTAAGCTGTTCTAAGAATAGACAATAAAGGATCTAAGCAGCTAACAGTTCTAAAATCATATTTAAAGTTTATCACAACACAACATCTATAAGCGAAGGTAACATAAGCACAGACTTAATAATACACTTTATAAGTATCTAACTGGAGACAAAGTCCAGTATTCAAATATAAGTACAGACCAAAATCTAAGTCTCAAAACACAAGAAAGATAACTAAGCAAGGTTTCCCGATGTGACCTCTTCTGGAGCTAAGGCCAGGTCCTCAAAATCAGTGCCATAATATGTAACACATAGCATTTTCTTCTCGAAAAGTGAACCTACAACGTTATCCTGTCAGGACGGGAGCAAGTACAACCTCTACAACTAAAGTACTGAATATATAATGAAAGAGATGTACAACAAGAAACATGGTGTGATAAGTCTATAAAACAGAAAATACTGGAAACATGGCCTCATGGTACAACTGGGATCACAGTAACACAGGGAACATGGCATATCTGGAATCATGGTATGACTGGAATCACGATAAAATACATTTGTCAAGATGACACATGTATATCTAATGTTTAAAACTGGAGCAGGTACGTGATCGGTCAATAGGTGATGGTGCTGTGGCACCGGTAAGAAACCATATGTACTTCCGTACATGCCTAAATGTACACAGTACAAGTGCCTCAGGATATTGGCCTATGGCAAGGTCTACATGCATAATGTCGGCCTTACACGGCTCAAGGTCGTAGCGTGGGGGCATGATCACGTACTCAACTGTCAGTTTTCCTATAACCCATATTCTAACATGTGAGAGATACGAGAACAGTAAAAACATGTGAGAGATACTGGGAGCAGTATAAGCATGGCAGGTACTGGGAGCAGTATAAAACATGTGAATACTCAGACCAGTATAATGCATAGTAAAACATGTACTGAGAACTAGTAAGAAGCATGTGAAGATATAAGAACTGTCCTAAGCATGTCAGGTACTGTAAGTAATAAACATGTGAAGATTTAACTTGCTACCTCAAGAATCAGTATTTTAACAGGGTTAATACCTGTTCTAGCATTAAAAGACAGTAAATGAATTTGTAGATGTACTTGCCTCGAGCAAAGCAAGAATACTAGTACGAAGATATAGATATCCGGTGTCCTGTCAATAATGAAATACAAACTCAGTTCTAAGCTATGTTCAATATTACACTAGTGGTGTGACACGACTCCTGACTGGATACTAGCCAAGTGGGGACCTAGCATAAAAGTCTAATGTGGTGTGATACTATATCCAAACTAATTTCTAGGGCCTTTACATTAGTGTAGGGTGAGGTCCAATACTACAATAACTCAAATCAACACAAAACTTGCAAGTCGTAACTACCCAATAAATAAATCAAACTGTACACTAAGTTCCAACAATTTTGAGATAGACAAAAAGTTTAATATATATAAAATAAAGTACCAAAATGATCCTTGTTAATTATAGAAATTATACTAATTTTTTAGAATTATAAACCTTCATAGATTTATTAAAAATCAGCAAACACCTATATCCTGAAAATGAGTTCTGTTTTCCTATTTTATAAAATACCAAAAGTACTTATTAAATGCTGAAAAAATTATAATAAATTATCTAAACTAACATAGTATCTAAATACAATTTTTCTCAGATTTTTAAAAATTAAAATATATAAAAATTCAAAAACAGAAAGTAACAATTTCTGGAAAAATAATTAATTACAAATTAAGGATGATACATAAGCAAAATCTACAGATGTGTCGGATGATAAAATAAATATCACCAACGTGTCCAGAATGGTCAAATTAGCTAGGATAGCCTACACATAAGTTCAATTTAGACACAGGGGCAAAACGGTAATTTGGGTCAAAATGATGTCCGCCGTTGGACACACTTTGCGCCGAAAAATGTGTCAGAATAGAAGTCTACAAAACCTAGCAAATTACATGTCCACGAATCCAGAATAATGATACGAACCCAACGGTATGTCCGAAATGGAATTCCGATGTGCCGATCTCAAAATAATACGTTGACGCGGACACTTGGAATCCAGTTTGCACCGAAATATGTGCCGGAGCAAATGTCTTCAAAACTCAGCAAATTATATGTCAACGAGTCCAGAATGACGATACGAACTCAACGGTATATCCGGAATTGGATTCCGATGAGCCGATCTCAAAGTGACCCGTTGACGCAAAAAGTTGGACCCGCTTTGTACCGAAATGCGTGCCAGGGCCCACGTTCTCCAAATCAAGTAAACTTATAAAAATATGCCAGAACGACGCCACGAGTCTACTGGTGGTGTCAGAAATTGAATCCGGAGTCCCGGGTTCAAAAATGGAATTTAACAAGTGCAAATTAAAAAATTCGGACGGCCAACTTTGGTGTCGAATTCGACCAACCAAACGTGCTTATAATGAAACAAAACTTAAAGGAGGAAGGAAGAGGGTTATACCAGCTGCGCACAGGAACTAGTAGCGCGCCAACCGGAGCTGCGACGGCATAATTATGAGCTGACGAAGTCGGCTCCACGAAACTGTCCAAAATATTTCAATTTAAAGTGTCAACTTGGTGGCCAGTTTTGAAGTATCAAACGACGAAATTAACGGACAAAAATTGAGAAAAGTGAAGATGGATATACCGAGATTGCGACGGAGCAAGGAGTTCACGATCCAACGGTCGGATTGACCAAAAAATCTGCGTGAAGTAGCTGCAACAAAACACAATTTTAGCTTCGTTCCTGAGCGCGTCACGACGGAACTTCGTGCAAAATGCACGAATAGGCTATTCGGCGCATCGGAGAAGAAGGTGGAGGCTCAGGGGGAGGTCTTCGGGGGCACGCATGCCTCAGGGGGAGGCCACGGCGGCCGTGCGGTGGCGTGACGGCGCACGATGGCGGCCCGTGCGCACGCACACGTGCGCGCCGCTGCTGCATGCTGCTGCTGCTGCGTTGTATGGTGGTACGGGGGCAGGCTATGCCGGGGCACGACGGGCCAGGCGGCGGTGGCCATGGTGGCGGAGGCGTACGACGGTCGTCGGCGAGGGGTGGTAGCTGGGTGATGGTGAAGGTGGTAGGATTGCTTGATGATGATGATGAAGATGGTGTTGGTGAGGGTGGTGTGTGGTGGAGGTGTGATGTAGATGATGAAGAAGAGGAGGAGAAGAAGATGGAGGTGGTGGCTGTAGTGGTGGTCGGCCATGGGAAGGAGTGATGGTCGACAGTGAGGGGGTTCGGCCGTGGTGGTGGTGTGTTGTGTGTGTGTGAGTTTGGATGTAAAGAGAGAGAGTGAGTTGTGTGTATATACAAATAGGAAGAGAGAGAGAGATATTTGAGAGAGGGGAAGAGAGAAAAAGGAGGTCAGTTTTGGGGGGGTGCTCCTGCTGTGAGGTGGAGGTGAGGGGGTGAGGTGGTGAGATGTGAGTTTGAATAATAGGAGAGAGAGAGAGAGAGAGTGTGTATATATATATATATATATATATATATATATATATATAAAGTGGAGAGAGAAAAAAATAGATATTTAAAATAGGGAAAATAGGAAAATTATGTGGAATATTTGTGTAGTCATGAAAGAGCATATGGAGCTTGGGTTCGGGTTCGGTCGAGCCGGGTCGGATCAAAATCGAACATGGTGCAATAATTTAATTAAAATGGATATTTAAAATCATTGGGTAAATAAGTAATATACGGGAACTCCAATAAATAGGACAAGTATCATGTGGGTAGTGTCACGACCCGGTCCCAATTACTTGGGTCGAATCGGATCATGCCCAGCCTGCACCGTTGTTGAGACGGCGGCAGTAAGCTGTATTCAGTAGTGAAACACATGCAGATAAAAATTTCTAACGAATATAAATCTTTTATTCAATTTAAAATTTTGAAATACAACAACCATTAATACAGCAATTACACTTGATACATTGGTTAATAAATTACTATCCAGCTCTACTGTTCTTGGGTTCCAGGTTCTGCGAGAACAGGCATCAGATCTTCGACGACACAATCACCTAAAATGTTGGTCTCCAGTCAGGAGGGAGCAAAGTACAATTCATGCAAATTTTAACAATTAAAATGACAATTTATAACATGCATTTTTAAACAGTTTGAAAATGAACAATTTTGAAATAGTACAGTACAGTGATATGAATAGGTAAAGAATATGACCGGTTTGGGTACATTTGTATCCTAGCGATACGGTATGGCTTATCCCCGTGTGAGAGAGGGGTAAGCTAACACATTCATTATCCTAAGTTTGGATTTGGTCATATCCAGTACACTATTCCCCCAGTCCCCAACAATACGATCAATGCTCCCGAAGGAGTTCGTGTATAATTGTGGTTTAAACTTGCAATGAAACAATTGTGAAAATAATTGTAAAATCTACATAAAATGTACTTGCCTTTAATTATATGACTGGAATGAAGGTTGACTTCCGGGGTTGATGTTCAGACTTGTCCTCGAAATCCTACAATCGAGAAGTCTGTCTTAGAACCAATATTGAACCATATCTAGGTGTGCTAGTTGCAATCTCTAGAATTTTGTCCTAGTCGATTTTAATCTTTTCTTACATTATCACAACAAACGCAATTACTAGCGAGTTGTATTTAAAATTACGAAGAAAACTCACTTTACATTTTAATCTCGGGAAAAACTTTGTATAAATCAGTTTATTGGCAAAATTTGGTAGTTTCATATTTATACGTATAAAAAAACTAGGACTTTTCTTTAAGTGAGAAATACGTGAATTTCTTATCTAAATAATATAATTTAAAAAATTCTAACATGATAAAACATTTATTATTTTTCTTTTTATAAAAATAATAATTAATTAACATATTTCGTTTTCGCATCAAATCAACAATAAAACAAAATAAAGAAAAACTAACTATTACAATTCCCACCAGAATAAATAAATGGGCTTATGCCCTTACAGACCTTTTTACATAAATTGAAATAAGAGAAAAGGTTAGTTAACTCTAAATAATATCCTGCAATTTAATTACTAAAACAAAATTAATAAATTAAATTAGAATAAATATTACTAAGAGTCTCAGACTTGGTCCAATCGTCACAAAATTAGCTAATGCCTCAACGTCCGGACGAAACCGGTTTCGTTTGCATTTAGCCGGGGCCCAGTGACCGTTAAGGTCGTCGCCCAAAATATTATAAAATAATATTTAATTCAAAAATCATTTTGAAAACCATTTAATAAATTTCCCGAAAATTTCGGCAGCATTCCCTCTGTTTTCGGAATAACCCAAAAACTGGGAACGCGTCCGATACCTGCAAAATAATTCTCAAAACTCCCACTTTAAATATTTTCCTCAAAATAATATTTTCCAATCAACCAGCACTACTAACTCATAGTCCAGGAGTGACAACCAAAGGAAATTTCCAACATAAACAATGTTTTAAAAAAAACCCAATTCCGCAACTAAACACAACAGAACACATACCCCACTAAAAAAACCAAATATCAAACCATGGAAAATCAACAGAACTTTCCCGAAAATCCGAATACGGGTAATTTCCAAATTTCCTTCGGAAACTCCGAGAATTAGCCTACGAATAGGAAAACCCAGAGAAATAATCATTCTCCAGAGTTCCTTTCGAAAAGGTTCTCAGACACCCGATTCTCCGAAAATTCCGAAAAAAACAGAAATTGCAACGTAGAATTTACGTTGTCGAAAAACCGAAATCCTGCTGGATTCGGGGACCAGAAAATTCATCACCGACTAAAAGAAAAGTGGAGTTCCAGAATTATACCCAAACCGAAGTCGAACGGAAAACCCGAATCGGGTCTCGGAACCAAACGACACCCCTGGACACGGTGAGGGGCCGACGGACGAAGGCCACGCGGCGGGTGCCGGCGGTGAACAGCGGCGGTGACGGGCGGCTGGCCCGGGGCGCCGGGGTACAGCGGGAACGGCGCGGGGTCGGCGCGGATGAACACGGGGACGGGGCCTCGGGAGGTGCTCGGCCCAGAGGGGTCGACCGGGGCGGATGGGGTGCGCCGGATCGGATCTGGTTCGCCGGGCTCGGGCGGAGGGGCGAAGCCGGCCTGAGTGGCTGCGGGCGGTAGCTCTGGGGCGGGTCTCCGATCGCCGGAGGGGCTCGGCCTCGGGTCGGCCGGGACAGCTAGGGCACGGTTTGGAGGTTTGGGGAAAGAGGGAAATGGTGAGAGGGGATGATGATGAAGGAGATGAGAAGTATGGGGTTGGCTATATATAGAAACTCTAGGTTGGGGGTTACCAACCTTGAGAAGGGGAAAGGCCTCCATGACCATAAATTTCGGCGATGAAGCACCAGGAGTCGGCCAATGAAGGAAGAGGAAGAAGAAGAACTTCTTCAGTTTTTTTTTTTACAGCAAGAAACAATGAATGAACCGAATAAATGGCTAAGGAGCTAAATGAATGAATGGACTAATGAAAGTCAACATTCATTCCATTCCATACAAAGTGAACAAAGGAATGAGCTCACTAATAATTTGTTACAGCAAGCTTATGAATAGCTTTTAAATTAAAAGCTTAAGGATTTAATAGGAAATGGGTAAAAAGACTATGGGCCCAAGAGAATAGGCTTGGGTTAAGTAAAAAGAAATGGACTAAGGCTTATGGGTATGGGCCCAATATCAATGGGCTGGTTTAATTAATGGGTTTGAACAAATGGCTTAAAAATGAATCACATAATTACAACTAATATATTAAAACCCTAAAAATAATATAAAATGATTTTCGTCTCAAATTGGGTTCGAACCTGGTTCGGTCTGGGCTATCAACTCATAAATCCATGTTGTTAATTTTCGAAATTATTTTAACACTCAGAAAAAATAATAATAATAATAATATAATAATAATAATAGTAATACTAAAATACTAATAATAATTATTTACAAAAATATGGGTTTCACAATCTACTGGTCAAGATCAACATTCGAAATTCCAGGATTAAATATTAATCTTTCTAAAAATATACAATTTTCCTAAATTAGCATTTAATAATGATTTATAAAATAATTTCACTGATCTGACATTAATAATGATAAAATAAAATAATATTATTAATAATAGCAATAATTAAACTAATTTGTAAACAAAATATCGAGAATCTGAATTTGCGGGTTTCACAACCTTCCCTCCTTAGAAAATTTCGTCCTCGAAATTTAAGCTTTTAATCTCTGCTAGTAAATTCTAAAATTTAATGAGTCACATTACTAAAATTTTAGTTCAATCACATATCGTATCAAACCCAACCAATTTTATATTTCTTATTTCAAAGCTCATACTCAAAATTTGAATTTGAACAATAATCCACAGATCCTATTCTTCATCATTTTTTTTTTAACTCAAATAATAAATAATAACTATTTATGCCAAATCTCAATATCACCAATATTCTCAACTCCTCGAAATTTGGTTTTCCGCAAAATTTCAAATTTTGAATCAAATCCAATCCTTAAATGTTAAATTTAAATTCAATGCTCCAAACAAACTTTAATTTTCAATCTTCAAATACAACCTTTAAATTTATATCTTGTAATATAATGATAATCTTCTTAAAAATCAAATTCAATCATACTACATCCCTCAAAACTTGTGATTTTTACAATATCGTCAATGTGCCATATCCATTCTTCAACTCTTTTATTTAAATAAATTCTATCCTTAAATTTTAATCCTACAAAGCTTCCACTTTCCACCTTAGAAAATATCAAATTAAAAATTTTACCCATCAATTCCAATTCCAGTAAGAAATCAAATCATAAGATCAAAATCTATATTGCTAATCCACAATTTTGTTTTTTATACTAATGTTAATTCGATGAATAAGTTTTTTTTTTTTTTTTTTTTCCTCATTCAAATAAAATAATTTTCTCAAAAGTCAAATTTCAATCTTGGTCACGTAATGCTTGTCTCCAAAAATTTATAGAACTTCCACAGATTTGTTTTCTTCTTTAACCTAAGTTCATCCATCTCTATTTCAAGATCCAAATTCAAACATCAAAAGATTCAAACACAAACTTTTCAAAGATTTAAAATTTAATCATGGCTACTCTCCTTTAATAAAGCGCAAGATGATCCTCTCAATATAATTATCCTGCCGCGAGGATCTATAAAATAGTTTTTAAAAAAAAATACCATAAGTTTTAAATAATTCGTCAAACGAATATATATAAAAACAAACTTACTGTCATTTCACAAATCAAATTCTTACATAAAATAAATGAGGAAATTTTGTAAATCAAAAATCATACTTCAAAAACTTTGATAACCTTTAAATGGGATCCTTAAATCAAAATTTACTTTCAAAACTGAAATCATAATGTTTCATATACATCTCATATCTAGAGACAACAAATTTAAAACTCGAAGCCACATCACCAAAAATTTATTTAAATCCTCTAATCTTTCAATTTCTACTCGACATGATATTCTTCCCTCAACTGGTAGATTTTATATTCAATCAATTACATCTTCGAAAATATTTAATCAAAACTCCTTGTGGCTTATCATTACAAAAATTGTTTTCCTTAAAATCAAAAGTGTCAACTCTTCAAAGTCAATATAAAATTTAATGATATTATTACTCTAATAAGATCTTTTCCTTCATTAATTTTCCACTAAACTCAATGTTCATATTATCGGGTGCAATCTTCTCAAATTTTTTTTTTTTTTTTTTTTTTTTTTGGCACTCTTCTATTCATACAATTCGTCATCCTCAATTATTTACATTTTAAATCCAATATTTCTTGTTTCGATTATCCTTTATAGTTAATTCACCATGCACCTTCCTAGAGTGCATTCTCTATGCCTAGCATTGACAACCTTTAATTTTTCAATGTCAAACTATTCACAAACTTTCTTCGATACTAATCACCATTGTATATTTTAACTCATATATATCCTATATATCATGCACTCTAAAAATCCAAGCTATAAAATGTTCTAGGTTTACTTCATAAGACAAAATCAGATTCGAGGCATGATTGCTAAATATCAAAATAAAATTCTAAACATGTTTAGAATCTTCTAGATAGAGTTTAGAATATTTTGTTGTGATCAAAATCATGAGTAACATCGAGGTATAATTTTAAATAATCAAAACGAGTTTAAAGTTCTAAACAGAATAGAAAATGTAGATGACTATTCTTCTGAGATTAAGGGATTTATCAAAATATGTGTTTGAGATTCAAGAGACTGGGCTAAAAATCAAGAGAAGTATCTGTTCTCCGATTTCGAAGATGAAACGATCAACCTTGATTTGAGTCAAACACTAGATAAGATAGAAGCATCACCGCTTCAGATTAAGTAAGAAAAACCAATGATAATATTCCCGACAAATCACTCAGGGAATACAAAATTTATTTTGAGAAGAAATAATTTCAGAACTAAGGAAAGTTGAAAATTTGAGAGAAGGTAAGTCTCATTGATTCAAGGAAATCAAATTAGAATTGTCTAGTAACGCCAAGAAATTAAATAGCTTTGGGACAGCTAAAAAAATCCCCTTGACTTAAGAAAATTTAACAATAGAAAGAATTCTGACCGTTCCTGCTTCATGATTATAGAAGCTTTCTAGGCCTTGATTTGATCAAAATTTCATAGATAGAGTAGGGTTTTTAAAATGAATGGAGGAAATTAACAGATGAGAATATTCTCGATTTTTGGGAAAACATAGGAGATAGTATTGAAATTGAAAATAACTCCTTTAGGAGAATCATGAACTGAACTAATTCTTCTGGTAATAATTGACCTTGAGGTTTAAATGATCCCAGAAGAACTTTGATTCAGGATTGATTTCGAGAAAGTTAGTCAATTAGAAAGGAGATCAAGGCAAAAGGTTGGATAAGGGTTGTAGATATATATTGAGTAGAAAAGAGTTTAATAGGGTTGTAAGAGAATATTGAAACTCTTCATAACAAATGAATCAAAATTCCAATAGAGGTAGAGAAGTAAAATCTGATCAACCAATGAAAAAGTTAAAATTAGGTTTGATAAAGAAGAAGAAGATTGAAAAATTCAATCTTATTCCAAAAAGAATATGAATCCTAAAGTATACTAGAACCTGAAAATTATGGTAGGAGAATAATTTCAAAAGTCATGGGACACTCAAAGGTACAATCAGCTTAATCTAGATAAGGTTTAGGTACAAATACAAACAAGGTATCCTACGAAACTATAAGCAGTCAAAAAATAGATATTTAATTAAATAATTTTTCGGCCCTATAATGTAACATGGTGTATATCATCTAAGTGTTCTAGTTGTTTCTAAAGTCTGTTTTCCTAAAGTCTCAACTATCCCTAGGTCAAGTTTCAGAACTGCGCGATGGTCTAGACTAAGTTGACTAGACCAATTTACAGATCTGACCTGCATGGGCCACCACTAAAAACATGTCACGACCCGGTCCCAATTACTTGGGTCGAATCGGATCATGCCCAGCCTGCACCGTTGTTGAGACGGCGGCAGTAAGCTGTATTCAGTAGTGAAACACATGCAGATAAAAATTTCTAACGAATATAAATCTTTTATTCAATTTAAAATTTTGAAATACAACAACCATTAATACAGCAATTACACTTGATACATTGGTTAATAAATTACTATCCAGCTCTACTGTTCTTGGGTTCCAGGTTCTGCGAGAACAGGCATCAGATCTTCGACGACACAATCACCTAAAATGTTGGTCTCCAGTCAGGAGGGAGCAAAGTACAATTCATGCAAATTTTAACAATTAAAATGACAATTTATAACATGCATTTTTAAACAGTTTGAAAATGAACAATTTTGAAATAGTACAGTACAGTGATATGAATAGGTAAAGAATATGACCGGTTTGGGTACATTTGTATCCTAGCGATACGGTATGGCTTATCCCCGTGTGAGAGAGGGGTAAGCTAACACATTCATTATCCTAAGTTTGGATTTGGTCATATCCAGTACACTATTCCCCCAGTCCCCAACAATACGATCAATGCTCCCGAAGGAGTTCGTGTATAATTGTGGTTTAAACTTGCAATGAAACAATTGTGAAAATAATTGTAAAATCTACATAAAATGTACTTGCCTTTAATTATATGACTGGAATGAAGGTTGACTTCCGGGGTTGATGTTCAGACTTGTCCTCGAAATCCTACAATCGAGAAGTCTGTCTTAGAACCAATATTGAACCATATCTAGGTGTGCTAGTTGCAATCTCTAGAATTTTGTCCTAGTCGATTTTAATCTTTTCTTACATTATCACAACAAACGCAATTACTAGCGAGTTGTATTTAAAATTACGAAGAAAACTCACTTTACATTTTAATCTCGGGAAAAACTTTGTATAAATCAGTTTATTGGCAAAATTTGGTAGTTTCATATTTATACGTATAAAAAACTAGGACTTTTCTTTAAGTGAGAAATACGTGAATTTCTTATCTAAATAATATAATTTAAAAAATTCTAACATGATAAAACATTTATTATTTTTCTTTTTATAAAAATAATAATTAATTAACATATTTCGTTTTCGCATCAAATCAACAATAAAAACAAAATAAAGAAAAACTAACTATTACAATTCCCACCAGAATAAATAAATGGGCTTATGCCCTTACAGACCTTTTTACATAAATTGAAATAAGAGAAAAGGTTAGTTAACTCTAAATAATATCCTGCAATTTAATTACTAAAACAAAATTAATAAATTAAATTAGAATAAATATTACTAAGAGTCTCAGACTTGGTCCAATCGTCACAAAATTAGCTAATGCCTCAACGTCCGGACGAAACCGGTTTCGTTTGCATTTAGCCGGGGCCCAGTGACCGTTAAGGTCGTCGCCCAAAATATTATAAAATAATATTTAATTCAAAAATCATTTTGAAAACCATTTAATAAATTTCCCGAAAATTTCGGCAGCATTCCCTCTGTTTTCGGAATAACCCAAAAACTGGGAACGCGTCCGATACCTGCAAAATAATTCTCAAAACTCCCACTTTAATATATTTTCCTCAAAATATATTTTCCAATCAACCAGCACTACTAACTCATAGTCCAGGAGTGACAACCAAAGGAAATTTCCAACATAAACAATGTTTTAAAAAAAACCCAATTCCGCAACTAAACACAACAGAACACATACCCCACTAAAAACAACCAAATATCAAACCATGGAAAATCAACAGAACTTTCCCGAAAATCCGAATACGGGTAATTTCCAAATTTCCTTCGGAAACTCCGAGAATTAGCCTACGAATAGGAAAACCCAGAGAAATAATCATTCTCCAGAGTTCCTTTCGAAAAGGTTCTCAGACACCCGATTCTCCGAAAATTCCGAAAAAACAGAAATTGCAACGTAGAATTTACGTTGTCGAAAAACCGAAATCCTGCTGGATTCGGGGACCAGAAAATTCATCACCGACTAAAAGAAAAGTGGAGTTCCAGAATTATACCCAAACCGAAGTCGAACGGAAAACCCGAATCGGGTCTCGGAACCAAACGACACCCCTGGACACGGTGAGCGGGGCCGACGGACGAAGGCCACGCGGCGGGTGCCGGCGGTGAACAGCGGCGGTGACGGGCGGCTGGCCCGGGGCGCCGGGGTACAGCGGGAACGGCGCGGGGTCGGCGCGGATGAACACGGGGACGGGGCCTCGGGAGGTGCTCGGCCCAGAGGGGTCGACCGGGGCGGATGGGTGCGCCGGATCGGATCTGGTTCGCCGGGCTCGGGCGGAGGGGCGAAGCCGGCCTGAGTGGCTGCGGGCGGTAGCTCTGGGGCGGGTCTCCGATCGCCGGAGGGGCTCGGCCTCGGGTCGGCCGGGACAGCTAGGGCACGGTTTGGAGGTTTGGGGAAAGAGGGGGGGAGGGTGATGATGGGAGATGAGAAGTATGGGGTTGGCTATATATAGAAACTCTAGGTTGGGGGTTACCAACCTTGAGAAGGGGAAAGGCCTCCATGACCATAAATTTCGGCGATGAAGCACCAGGAGTCGGCCAATGAAGGAAGAGGAAGAAGAAGAACTTCTTCAGTTTTTTTTTTTACAGCAAGAAACAATGAATGAACCGAATAAATGGCTAAGGAGCTAAATGAATGAATGGACTAATGAAAGTCAACATTCATTCCATTCCATACAAAGTGAACAAAGGAATGAGCTCACTAATAATTTGTTACAGCAAGCTTATAGCTTTTAAATTAAAAGCTTAAGGATTTAATAGGAAATGGGTAAAAAGACTATGGGCCCAAGAGAATAGGCTTGGGTTAAGTAAAAAGAAATGGACTAAGGCTTATGGGTATGGGCCCAATATCAATGGGCTGGTTTAATTAATGGGTTTGAACAAATGGCTTAAAAATGAATCACATAATTACAACTAATATATTAAAACCCTAAAAATAATATAAAATGATTTTCGTCTCAAATTGGGTTCGAACCTGGTTCGGTCTGGGCTATCAACTCATAAATCCATGTTGTTAATTTTCGAAATTATTTTAACACTCAGAAAATATAATAATAATAATAATAATAATAATAATAGTAATACTAAAATACTAATAATAATTATTTACAAAAATATGGGTTTCACAATCTACTGGTCAAGATCAACATTCGAAATTCCAGGATTAAATATTAATCTTTCTAAAAATATACAATTTTCCTAAATTAGCATTTAATAATGATTTATAATAATAATTTCACTGATCTGACATTAATAATGATAAAATAAAATAATATTATTAATAGCAATAATTAAACTAATTTGTAAACAAAATATCGAGAATCTGAATTTGCGGGTTTCACAGGTAGTAGGCTTCGTGTGGGCCATGTCCATACTTTGGGTCAACTAGGTTGGATCGATGTCGGATTCCAAAATTAAATTGGAAATTAAATCAGGTTTTACGGTAGATAATAAATCGGCCTAAATTAACCCAAAAATTGTGCGAAGAAAATGAAGCACAAAATGGAGTGTCTGAGTGGGACACAAAGGTCATGGGTAAAGGGCGTCTCGAGTAGATCATTTATGAGAAGTTTGTTCTGAGAAAACGACTGGTCTGGTGCTCCTAAATTAAAAGTCACGATGACGTGCAAACGAAGATCAAAGATAAAAGTGGGAATAATTATTCAATGATTAATTGGTCTAAGTTGACCCGAAGTTGTGCGATACAAAAAGCACAAGGGAACGAGTTCAAGTGGGACATGATATATCAAAACGAAGATAATCTTATCTACTTCAAAACTCGTAAAGAGAGTTTACAGAGATTGGCATCCCTGACGCTCCAGAAGTCAAAGTCATGGAAATGTACATTAATGATCTAAACAATTAAATAAATATTATTCATTGAAAATAATTTATTTAGAAAAATAAAAATAAACCCTGAAATTTAGGGGGCTTACAAATGGTTAGAGACCAGGTTCTGTTCAGGCGAAGGGTTACAACCTCGGTCCTTGTTTGGTTTACGAATTGTAACTCGGCTTCCGGAATAGTTCTTCGTCCTCTCGTCATTTATTCCCTATTTATATTTCATGTCTTCTTGTCATTATTCTATTTTATGATCTGACGTGCTGGTTTTAGTCCTTAAGTGAAGCCTCCCTTGTGGCACTTGCTCTTTCTGGGGTCTGACCCAGCTGGTTTTGTATGGCCAGATTTCGGAGTAGCTCCCGAGGATCTCCCAGTCTTCCAGCCAGATGATGAACACTAGACACAACCCTGACAACGAGTGGGTTTATTTTGCTCTTCCACTGCATTGTAAATTATTCTTTTGAGGCGTTTAGCTGTCGAGCAAGTATTAGCTCGTGTTGCATACTTTACTTACTGTCTGCCTACGGACTGTAACATGATTAACAAATCATAGGGTTGATCATGTATGACTGAAATTCTTGCTAGTCTTCGTACTTTGTATGACTAACTTCATGATCATCTGAATATTTAACGTTTAGGACGCCTTACTTTGTATGTCTGATGATCTACTATCTTTTGACCTGTACTTACTTGCTCGAGATTGAGACACTAGGCTTGTTATTGACCATATGAGACTGATGGCTTGTAAATAAACCCTTTTGCATCTAGACAACCATGACCGTATGTCGAGGTGGATTACACTTCTCAAGTATTCTGGTTCTGGGGTGTGACACCTGGACCGCTGTTGTCTCGGGCCTCGCTGCCCTCGGACGCCTCGCGACGACCCTGCGCGTCTTCGTCTCCATGAGGCCCCATGCCGCCCCGAACGTCGCCACCGTGGTCTTTGCCGTGTCCGCCTCCGCCGGGCTCGGGTCCCTGGAGCTGGCCCGGTACCTGCACGCCTACGTCGAGAAGGCCGGGTTCGGAGGCCGCATCTCCGTCCGGAACTCCCTGGCGCTGGCCCAGTGCCTGCACGCCTACGTCGAGAAGGCCGGATTCGTGTCCGTGCCATTATGGCACGGGTTATCCACTAGTATCTATATAAAGGGGTTTGAAAACGGCTCCAAATTAAGCCGTCTAAGCCGTGTATATCATCAACCATTAAATTTTTAAAAATGGAAAATAAATGTTCAAAATTAACTGGCTTACTTATCTTCCGTGGATAACCGAACCCTCTCTCCATGTGTAAAAATTAAAAACCATCTGATACTATAAATTTAAAATAAAAATTATGTTTAAACTAACTACATAATATTATGTAATTAAATACATATCCAAGATTTTTAAAAAAATAATCATTACAAATCATATTAAAATTATATTTAAAATATATATATATATATATATTTAATTTTTTATATACTTTATTAATAATATCATTTATTTATTTTATACGCCTAGTGGTTAATAGAGGCATGTGGTCCGAGTGGTCACGAGATCGATTTCCGGTGGGAGCGTTCGCCACAAGTACCTTATATATATATATATATATATATTATAATATATATTATATATATATAATATCTATATATATATATATGAGGAAGGATCCGCATCCGTTCACTTTTGCATCCCCATGCATCTCCTCTTTCATATCTATTTGATTTTGTTTAAGTCATATAATCTTAACCATTAGTTTTTCAATGGTTAAGATTATATGACTTAAACAAGATCCAATGGTTGTTATCATGGGAATGCAAAAGTGAGGGGACGTAGATCCCTTCCCCTCCCCCTCTCTCTCTCTCCTCTCTTCTCTGTATATATATATATATATATATATATATATATATATATATATATATATATATATATATATAATGCAAATGACCTCTAGCCTAGTGGTTAAGAGAGATGCATGCGGCCCAAGTGGTCGGGAGTTCGAGCCCCAGTGGAGGCGAGTTCGCCACAATTACCCATTGTTTCAATATATATATATATATATATTACATATATATATATATATATAGAGAAAAAAAAAAAAAAAAAAAAAAAAAATATATATATATATATATATAGAGAGAGAGAGAGAGAGAGAGAGAGAGAGAGAGAAGCCAACTCTCTCTCTCTCTCTCTCTCTCTCTCTCTCTCTATATATATATATATATATATATATATATATATATATATTCGAAAGAAAGTAATTGTGGCGAACGCTTCCAACCAGAATCGGTCTCTTGACCACTCGGACCGCATGTATCTCTCTTAACCAAGGCTTGAGGTAATTTGCAATATATATATGTTTAAATTAATCTTTTGTGCCCTTATATCCGATAGGCCCTGATCGATCGCCCTGGACTAGAGCCGGCCCTGCTAGAAAATTATATTATCATGTTCGGTGGATATATAAATATTTATGGGAACAAATAAAAAAGGATAAAAAAAAGAAAATGAGATAAAACCAAAAAATATTTAAAAAAATAGTAAAAAGGAAATCTTTCTTAAAATACATGAAAAAGATAAATTGAAAAAAAGACTAAAAATAAATTCAAGATAAAAAAAATTGGAAAAAATAATTCTTACAAAAAGAAAAGAAAAACTTAAACAACAAAAACACAAAAGAAAAAAAATAAAAAAATGAAAAAAGGATAAAGAACGAAAAGAAAAAATAAAAATAAAGTTGTCTTAGAAAAAATCAAAACAAATGTTTTGTCCGGACAAAATAAATATACCCAACTATGCTTAAGAGATAGAATGTTCATATTTTGAGTAAATTATTTACCCGGATATTATTAATTATAAAAAAAAAATTTTGTAAGGTAAACAAACATGTTAATAGATTTTCCACCCTCCCTAAAAAAATTTCGAGAATAATTTTTTTTTATTTGTATCAAACACACCCTTAAGTCTTGTTTAGTTCGCGAAATCATGATCATGAGAAAGGAAAGTCATACCTTTATAGTATTTGGATGTCAAAGAAAATGAGAATAATAGGAAGATCGGTTCTCCCACACATCCTATGGATTCGCTTTCCTCCCTAATTATTCGCTTTTTCTTCTAATTTTTGAACTTTCTCAAACACCGAAACAAAAAAAAAAATAAAACTACAATTTCCTATAGAACAAAGAATTGATTTTCTATCCTTTCCTGGTCTCGTTTGGTTCACGGATTTTTTTTTCTCTTTCATTCGAGAAATTGTAATTCCAATCAATTTTATTTCGATGTTTGAAAAAAATAAAAAATTTAAAAAAAAGTGAATCGAAAAAAAGCTTAGACAGATGGGGAACTAATATATATATATATATATATATATATATATCTATATATATATATATACTAGTAAATGCACATGTTTGTATGTATAATACATATAATAAAATAATATCCAATTATTGATAAATATCTCTTCTACCTCATGTGATTAAGGTGGGAGGTATTTTTTTTGTTTGGTTGAGTCGATCTCCATGTTGAATATATAATTTAAAAAAAATTTAATAATTTTTTTATATAATTTATTTTTTAAAATAATAGATTATGATATATGACGACTTAGGCTTTGAAGGCTCATCTCTATTTAATATTTATTTTTTATATATTTATTATTACTATTATTGATTTTTTTGTGAAGGTGACTAGTTATATATTAGAAGAAGTAGAAGATATTGGCAATTTTCTGTTCAGTTCCTTTGACAGAAGAAACGAATGACTTTCCGCGAACCAACATAGCTTAGTATTCACGGCAAGGAATCACTTGAACAGTCTGAGGAGGGGGAGAGGGTTTCAGCAGGTCGTCAGTTTTGGTCCAAAGAGTCATCACCACCGTCCGTCGTTAAGATGATGTGTTATTGCCGGTCCAGATCGGACCGGCGTTGGAAAGTAGAACCGACCTGCCCTCTATACACGTCACGTGTTACGATACACTTTCAGCACAGCATAAACTACCGTGGTCAAAACTAACAGACAGAAACTTCTTCTAACCTCGCCTCCTTGTCGTCACCAACGTCATTAAAACAGCTGCTGACGGAGGAACATCATACACATTTTCCACTCCTTTTTTCCTCCTTTCCCATCTCGTGTGTACGATTTGGAAAGAAAATAATTCATAGCTGAATTTGGATCGTGTGGAATTGAATTTTAGTATTTTACTACTGCTTGTTAACATTCTGGTGTTCGATTCGATTCGAAGCAATCAATTGATCGATCGATCGATCAGCAGAGAGAGCGAGCGAGCGAGCGGTTCCATCTATGCGAAGGCAAAGGAGAAGAAGAAGCCCTCTTCCTTTCTATAAATGCCCAGCGGCCGGGCGGATCTAGGGTTTCTCCCCGGCTACTCTGCCATCCGCTTCTCCTTCCTCGCCGTCCTCTTCATCTTCCCTTTCGTCCTCCTGGTTGTCGCTCGCCGGAGATGGAGGATGGCGGCGGCGAGGGCGGAGGTGAGGCGGCTGGTCTGGCTCGCGGCAGAGGAGTCGGCCCGGGCGGAGATCGAGGCGGCCTCTCTCGCCTACGCGCCTCCTCCCCGGCCGCCGTCGTCGCCGATTGCAGCGGTGGTCGAAGGAGTCAAAGAGGAAAGGGGTTTTCTTCCGCCGCCGCCGTTGCCGCCGCATTGTGCTGTTTGCTATAGACACACCACCACAAGGTGTGCTCGATGCAAGTCTGTCAGATACTGGTAAGTTGTTTTCTTTTGTATTCGTCAATTTTGCTTGATTCTCGACTTGTAAATTATCGTATGAACTGATTGGGTTAGGGTTAGGGTTAGGGTTGGGGTTAGGGTTAGGTTTGATGTTCTGATAAATCCAGTCGTGGAAGGAATGGAATTATCCTGATTTCGTCAATGTGTCGGGAATTGATTGATGAAATAGGCACTTTAAACTTTTATGTTCATTTATAGTTGTCTCAGTTGGTAGAGAAAAGAAAAATCCTTTTGAATGTTATGAACGGTAAGCAACAATATATTGCGAGAGAGATTGAGCACAAGAGCGCTAATCTGTGAATTGTGGGAATATTAAGTGAGCTTACAAGGGGCCAGTTCAAATCTTTTTCAGTACATTAACTGAAATGGTATTTCCAACAAAAAGCGCACAAATGAGTCAGCACGGTCAGTTGATATTAGCGCAAGCTAAGGTGTAACCAGGGGCTACTAGAAAGCTAATGGTAGGGTACTCTTTTTGTGAGCTGCTTTATGATTTTGGGTTGGGGAATGGATCTTAAGCTGAAGTTGAACAACATAATAAGAATCTTGATGAGCTTGGCAGTTGGAGGAGATCTATTGTTGAATTGCTTTATCCTATGTTTTAAATTGGTTTTGTATCAGTATAATGTAGTTTTCTATAAATATCTTATAGTATAAGTTCTTGATAAGGGCTTAAAAGAGAAGTAGATGAAGAGAATAATGAATATAAAGAGTAGTAGGACCAAGCAAAAATCCTTTACTTCTTTAAAAGTTCTTCCATAAGTACTAGCCTTCCAAAATTTTGAAAGGGCCAAATTGACCCAAGGATGTTTTAAGTTAATTTCTACTGTGAAATACTACTAGCCTTCCATTATCTTTAGTAACTTAATAATGATATTGAGTGAAATCCTTGAATGGTTTCTTCCTTGATTACACAAATTTTCATTTAATCTCTACAATTCATTTAATCTCTACAATAATCAGCTCATCGTCAATGTTTAAGCCTCTACAGTGAAAATAGGGATGTCTTTGGAGTTTGACCTTACAACCAGAGAACTTAACAAAAGTATTGAGCGTGTTCGTTTTAGTTGATTTGATGTCTAAGTTACAAATTCATTCCTAGGCTCATAGCTAAAGCATATGCTCGACTATGATCGTGAGGGAACTTTCCATGAAATCTCAAATCTAGTTGGCAGAACCTTCAAAGACCTTGACGCAGGGAGTCGTTGGGAGTATCAAAAATTCGATCGTGGCGAAGTCTAGGACCCCACTACGGACGTTCACAATATGTTGCTGATTCGATGGTGGCGAGGTTCAGAACCCCACTACGGATGTCAATAGGCAAAAGCACCATCTTGGATGGCCTAACCAAGGATACAACAAGGAGCGACTCTAGTTTCACAAAGCAAAAGCTTTATGATAACTTAATTCTTCCGATTCACTAATAACTTTATTACAAGAGTGTCATGTTCTAAATTAGATACTCATACAAAATGTCCGATACCGAAACCGATACCGATACTTTGAACCTTGATTCTAATTTTGTTGAATCGATAAGTCGTCACTGGACGTAATGTCGTATAAGCATAAATTGCTCTTGTACAAAGCGTTTTCGTGCTCATTTGTAAAATAGCTCTTTTTATAGAGTTTGCAGCTGATAAATAAAGAAATCGAATAACATTAACACATGATGTAAAAGAAATAGTTCCTTATTTATAATTTTGCATCGGAAACATAGATTCTTAAACAGCCGAGTAAAAACTTCCAAACTTGGCTTACAACTTTTGAAACAATAAAATGAGATATATTGTTCCATAACATCATATCCCTTATTAACAATAAAGTAAAAGCACCTTCAGCGAAATTCTTCAAAAATTGTAATGTAAGCTTCAAAATGTAGGAAGAGCTTCTAAGAGTTGGACGAGCTTTTAGGGTCTCTGAATGTCGACTTGATTTCTGTCACTTGTAGGGACGTGGGTCGGTACATTGGAAAATGCACTGGTGAGTGGTATTAATCCGACTCACCTAAATCAGGACAGTATTATTGTGACAACATACAATATTATTAGTGATCTTTCTATCATTTCTTTGGGTCAATTAATAATTCATATGACATGAAGCATAATACATATCACCAAACGGTGATGCTTACCCACAATTGGTTGTTCTTTCCTGCAAACAAGGATTGGCATACTCCTCTCTGCAAACAACATCATTAGCGATGCGGTCTGTCTATATGAAGGTCACTGGTGAGCACATCATCTTGGGCTGTTCATGAAAATTATGACGTCCCACTCATTGCACGTAGCTAGCCTCACTGGAGGTGCCGCAATCCTTGTGCATTATACAACAACACCAATTGTCGCTGTTTCTCCTAAGCCAAAATTGATTTGTGTCCACAGATACCGTTCGAAAAAACTGAACCTTGTGCACAAGTTGTCGATGACCATGCATGCATATGCAACTTAGCTACTAAAATATAACATGCATGATAATAGAAACTTGAAATAGCTATGCAACACATTCTCATTTGTATTTCACATTTCCTCGAGCCATCACTCGTAATTCTATACTTTTTTAATCCAGAAATTATCATAACTGGCGACTCAACGATCCAAAACCTTTTTTTTCCAGAATTTTCATTTATTTGTAACAACAATATAACATTCCATCATTCTTTATAACAAGTTAAAAATAATATGTTTACTCTCTTTTATCTTGATTCTCTTGTTAAGGTATCATTGATCGAATGACACAACGCACAAACGAAACGTATTCTTTTGTTAAGGTACGGAGATAAAGGAGCGAAGGATGGTCAAGCTTCGCATACTCGTTCAACTACATTTACACCAGCAGAGGTTCAATAATCTTCTCTTTTTCTCTTACAATTCGATATGAATGCGAAAATCAATTAAGACAAGCAATGAAAATCATCCATCTAAAATATCAACGATAACACATCTATAAAATCAACAACGAAAAGCATTCAATGAAAACGAACAATAGAAATGTTTGAGGAAGAGACTCTTATATAGTGTTCATTCTCCAAGACACGATTTGGTGCATTTAGGACTCGATTCCAAAGAAGTCATTCCATAGATGGAAAATTGTCTCAATTCATTTTGTCCCGATCAATTGATACCAATAAGATTTTCCTACAATAATTTGATTCCAATCGACTATTCAAGCCTCTATCCCACACACTATTCCATGCTAGGAGTGATGCATACAAAGAGGATCCAAGGGGCCTTATTTATAGGGACGTAGGTACTAAAATTAAAGTACTAAAGACATGGAAACTATTAGAAACTACTGGATAAATTAAATTATGTTACCAAATATAGAACCTCCTAGAAACTAATGATAATATTACCAAATGTAGAAGCTCCTAGAAACTAGTAAATAATATTACCAAATATAGAGCTCATAGATTATTATTAGATCTTTTAGAAATATTCTTTACCTCTTCAGTTATTTCTAGATCTTTTAGAGGACCCTCTAAATTGATTGTACCGGTCAAGCAATTGGACCAGTTGACTGCCCTCGCTTCCGCGTCAGTGGCAGATAGGAAGAGCTAACTTTTTGGTCTTATAGTTTAAGCTCATGTAATCGAGGAGCAACCATCTAAGTACTTTTGACTGGGAGAGTGTGCCGAGGTAATTGTAAGATGATAAGCTTTGCTATAGGGAATTGCATCGTCAATATGTCTTCAAGTCAATTGTAGCAAACTAAAAGACCGATGACCAAATCTTCTAATAAAGTTAATAACTTAATCTTGACCTAGATATTCAGTTCTGACCCTCAAATTTCAATATATGATCTCAAATACAACCCATGTAATGTGCTTTCTTGGATCTAATAAGTTAGCAGGATGCACGAATTGCTTCCGCTTCATAAGTTCCATTCACATGATAATTTTCTTTCAAAATAGTAGTATGCATACAAAGTATCCTTCTTAAAGACATGGTAGTAACGCTATTGGTGATGGCCACGTGAAACATAATTTTATAATATAGATGGATTTTGTTGCTATCTTGCGTTAGTCCTTACTCCTAGTAAAGGGGATGATTGCATTTCACCTGAATATATGCTTGCTTTGTAAGCGATGTGTCTACAATACTACTTTTGTCCGTATAGATTTATGAGCTTACATATTATGATATTATCTGATAATAGAATAATACATGAGATCAGGGAGAAAATTTCAGTAAATGCTGTATCCTAATATATGATGATGAATTGTTAATTTGTAGATAATTTTGATGTTATAGGAGATTTCAGGAGTTAAATTAACATAGTTTGCTGGTTAGGGCATGTGGTCAATTGTTGTTTATGCGGAACTTTTTCTTGCATTTCCTTGATTGAAGGGATGCATGTGATCTGTTTAAGTTAACCTATTTATGTATTTCATGGAAGTTGACCTCAAGTTAACCTTGGTGAATCTGCTAGTGCTAGCTGTGGTGTATATACCATTGATCTTAAAAAAGTCGCACCTTCCAAAGTTTTTAAAACATATTATGCACTCAAAATGTATTGTTCACCTTCTTTATTTATTTATTGCAGTTCTGGTAAATGCCAGATTATCCATTGGAGACGAGGGCATAAGGACGAATGCCATCCTCCGAGAATAGATGATCGTTCTAGTGACCAGGAATTTGCCTCCAAATTGAAGGGTCTAGAAATTGATCAATCTAATCCATGTGAGAACAGCTCGGAGCTTGATGGGAAGTTTCAGACTAAACCAGTTGAGTCACTCTCAGAGAGACCACCATCTGAATCCAAGTTCAACCCTGATGTTTTTCATGAGAACGACAGTAGTGGGACTAAGCCTTTTTCAGATACATCTGGAAAAGAGAGCACCTCAGACTCTTTTGTTGACTCATCATCATTGTCTTCCTCTTCCTCTTCATCATTACCACCATCAACATCTTCTTTCCCTCCCCAGTCATCTGATGATGCTTCTGCCAGGGAGGATTCAGGAACACCTCATTACGCCAAAGTTGGTAAAGCCTCTTCTGATAATATTTTCCCTGATTACTCTGGAGCAACATCGAATGCTAATACTGCAAGGTTAGCTGTAAATAATTCGTCTTGTACAAGTAATATTGAGCAAATGGTGTCCACTTGTAAAGCAAAATATGAAGAGTGCAGCAGATCTAGTGGACCTGAAGGTACAACCTTTGTTGGTTCTGACAGTGGTACACATTCAGGGCCTTCTAAGGATGCTTTAAAGTGTGAGGTCGATCGTACTCATTTGAATGCTGACTCTTCTCATTTGAATGCTGACTCTTCTCTTTCCAAGATGACAACCACTGAGAGAAGTTCTTTGATTGAAACTTGTTCTCATCGAAGTACGTTGTCTGGAGGTATTACGCAGTCCAACCTTAAGGACTTCAAAGCTATGGATATTGACAAACCAAATCCTTTTAGTGGGAGGTGCAATGATGAATGCTTAGGGAAGTTCGAAGCACTGAAACCACAGGCACCTTTCTCTTCTGTGCATCATGAGCTTTCCAGTGGTAGACGACGATCTGTTTCACATAGTGCATCTGCAAAG